>JARFIW010000195.1:207500-1407500 GCA_036346225.1 Platerodrilus igneus | reverse complement strand
AGTAAACCGCTTACTCTCTTAATTAATAAATCGTTAAATGAAGGTGTATTTCTGGAAAAGTGGAAGAAGGCAATTATCATTCCAATTTTTAAAAGCGGGGATAGAACTAAAGTAACAAATTACAGACCAATCTCCATATTAAATGTTTTTGCTAAAATTTTTGAAAAATCGGTTTACAGTTCCTTTTTTTTTACCCTAAAAAATTATATTTTACCTGAAACAACATGGTTTTTTCAGCGGACGATCTGTAGAATCGAATCTTATTTTATATTCTGAATATTTCTTAAAATCCCTTGACGATAGGACACAGGTTGATTCAGTGTACACAGATTTCAGTAAAGCGTTTAACAAAATCAATCATAGGATTCTTTGTAATAAACTGCTTAAAATCGGTATCCATGGAGATCTCTTTTGGTGGTTATCATCATATATATCTAACAGATGCCAGGCAGTAAAAAAATGGATTCTTAACAAATTTTTTACTTATCACTTCAGGAGTCCCCCAAGGATCTCATCTAGGACCATTACTTTTTAGTATTTATGTCAATGACATAAAGAAAGTTTTTATTCATTCATAATTCCTAATGTTAATTCTTAATGTTAATTCTTAATTATTTTAATAGACTTGGTTTAAATTTTAGTTGTTCTTATTGCTCCTTTTTGTTTGATATTGAAAGATCTAAATTTTGAGTTGGTTTAATCTATGAAAGGAGGTGAAGTTTTTTCAAAGTACAAGATAAATAAGAAAAATATAAACCATAAAACAATAATTTTATAAAGATACATGGAAGTAGTGGTTTATAGAGGTTTTACTTTATGTGTTTTACAACTTATTTAAATTGAGCATATATTGAAAAGAATCAAACAGTGAGGTTAATAATAAAAACTTTATTGTCATCTTGAAACGTTAGTTTGATTTTTATAACTGTACTAAAATTTATTTGGAGCACAAATGGTATTCCCTGTTAGGTTTAATGCTATTTTCTTTCAGGTGCAACTTGAGCAATACTAAGAGTTTTGGTTCTTTTTGAGTCATCATTAGTTTACGGTATGTTTTGTGGTTTAGGGATTTCTGCGTTCTTCAAGAATTTTTGCTTTAACAGAGATTAAGGTTCTAACTCCATGGCGCCACCCTTTCCAGTTTTTTTTGTTAGTCAAAACAAAATCGGCCACAGCCCATCTAATGCTTCAACACAGAAATGATATTTCAGAGCTAGTCGTAGCATCCTAATAGAAGTTTCCTTTTTTTATTACTTTTAGCCATTTTCTTCCTTGTTTATCCTGAGCTATATTTTCATGCAGGATCCCCCATATTAATTACACAACAGTCCCTTGTGGTCTAGGGCTACACGAGAAAATACAACTAGTCATCATCATCATTTTGTTATCCACCTTACTTAAGGTCGGTTTGACGCAGCTCTAACTTCTTTTCTATTCTGTACTAATCTAAAAAGCTCTACCTACATACCCTTCACAACCTAAATTTCTAATAATTTGACTAATATAGTTTGGTCTAGTTCTTCCTATATCCTTCTATCTTTTTCCTATCCACCTGGCTCTACATAGATATTAGCAACCTGATGGTTGTTAAAGAACTCTAACATGTTTACATGATTACCATTTATAAGGAAATGAAATATAACCTGGTTATCCGCTTCAAAAAGGAAAAGTGTTAAATTATATGTTATGGTAAGGCTTAAGCAACGAATCGCTGCCAACATGCCAGACCGCTACCTAATTGCGAGTTATGCCATGGTGACGTTTATTAAATTATGTTATGGTAAGGCTTAAGCAATGAAACGCTACCAACATGCCAGACCGCTAACCAATTGTGAGTCATGTCCTGGTGACATTTAGTTAACTGATTTTCATTTTTCTTTTTGTTTTGTTTTCGAACTTACTTAAAGTCGGTTTGACGCAGCTCTAAATTCTTTTCTATTCTGAGCTAGTCTAAAAAGGTCTACATACCCTTCACAACCTACATCTCTAATAATTTGACTAATGTAGTTTTGTCTAAGCCTTCCTACTCTATTTTTATTTGGTAGTCTATAATCCAAGACTTTACTAAATAGTCCCTCATGTCTTAACTGGTGCCCTATCATTCTATCTCTCCTGACCTTCAATTGTTTCCACATACAGGGATCCTCACCTATCCTTCTATAAACTTCCTCGTTTGTTACTCTATCTGTCCAACTAATCTTTAACATTCTTCTATAACACCAAGTTTCAAAAGCTTCTATCTTTTTCTTATCTACTTCTTTAATTGTCCAAGTCTCACTACCGTATAGTAAAACGCTCCATACGTACGACTTTAAGAAACTTTTTCTATTATCTAAACTAATACTATTAGCTATTAGTAAGTTTTTCCTTTATAAAAACATTTTTCTAGCTTGAGCTATTCTAGCTACTATATCCCTTCTGCTACGTCCATCTTTTGTAATTATACTACCTAAATAGCAAAATTCATCTACCTCCTCTAACTCGATATTACCTATTTTTAATTTTGGTTTAGAACTAGGCTGTAACTCACTTGTCATTATCTTTGTATTTACTGAGTTAATTCTCATACTATAGTTACTCCGTAGTATCTCATCTAAAATATTTAAAAACTCTCCTAACTCTTTTCTAGACTCTGCTATAATGGCTATATCATCTGCAAAACGTAACATGTCTATTTTCTGTCCCTGTACACTAATACCTATCTCTTTTCTCTCTCTAGCTAAGTTTAAAGCTTCCTCAATATAAACATTAAAAATCAAGGGAGACAGTATACAACCCTGTCTAACACCATTTCTAATCTTAGCTTCTTTTTCTATTTCATCAAATCTAATTACTACGCTTTGGTTTTATATAGACTGTAAATAATTTTTCTATCCCTATGAGAGATTCCTATTTTTGCAAAACCCTGAACATAACAATCCAATTAACCCTATCAAATGCTTTTTCTAAATCTACAAAGCGAAATGAGTCTTTTATTTTTGTAACCTTTTTTCGATAATTACCCTAATCATTAGTATCGGTTCTCTAGTCCCTCTGTCTTTACGAAAACCATATTGGTCTTCGCCTAAATAATTCTCAGTCAAAGCTTTTACTCTATTTTTAATTATTATTGTTAGTATTTTGGAAGCATGAGAAGTTAAACTAACCGTTCTAAAATTCTCACACCTATCAGCTCCTGACTTTTTTGGGATTGGGATAATAATATTTTTTTCAAAATCTATTGGAACCTCACCTGTCTCATATATTACTTTTACTAGTTTATATAATCTATCTAAAGTTTTCTGACTTGCATATTTTATTAATTCTGCGGGAATATCGTCTATCCCTGGCGCTTTATTTAATTTAAGATTTCGAACAGCTCTATCAAATTCCTCTCTTAATATCGAGAACCCTATTTCTACATCCTCTTCTTGGTCGTTTTCTAACTCATCCATATCGTCTCCCTTATATAAATCTTCTAAATATCTTTTCCATCTATCTGCTACCTCAACTTTATTTATTAGAAGCTCATTATTCTCGTCTCTAATACCATTATATTTTTTCCTATCTTCCCCAAAAAACTTTTTAACTGCCCTGTAAGCCCTGTCTGTCTTACCTACTCTCAAATCATCTTGTATTCCCTTACAATTCTCCTCCATCCATTTATTTCTAGCTTTTCTACACTCATGTACTATCTTATTTCTAACTCTATTATATCTCTGAAAGGTTTAAGCTTTCTTCTATTCTCTATTAAATCTAATATCTCCTTTGTTACCCACGGTTTTCTCGCTTCTATTTTTTTCTTACCTATAGTTTGTGTTGCTGTATCATGTACAGTCAGTTTTATTTCTTTCCATCTATTTTCTATGTTCCCTCCTACAGCTATCTCTTTGCTCTTATTATCTAATACTTGTTTATATTCCTCTTTTACCCTACTATCATTAAGCTTACCTAGATCCCATCCCTCTCTTTTAACCTTTCTCAATTTTTTGAATTTTAGTTTACACTTCATTTTAACTAAGGAAGTTTTATAAATTTTAGTAGAGCTTAATTGAAAGTGGCCTGAAGTTTATTGTGCATGTTCTGTTATTAGTTTTAAATTTTACTTATACATATATTACACTGACTTAATATTTACATTGTAAAATGATAATCCATTCATAAATAAATATATCGAAAATTATAACATTTTGTTGAATATAATTTATTACGGTTTAAGTATATTTTTCTTGGTAATTTCAATGCATTCCTTATGAAAACGTTTGATTACCACTGTCACCTCTCCATAAAATCTTTATATTAAACGGACTTCTTGCCCCCTTGCTTGCTGGCCGCCACTCTAAGAAGTTTCTCTTAATGTACAGTGCTAAATAGTTGTTATACTTAATTTTCAACTAATGTTTATTACTTCAATTTTTATTACAGCATGAAGAAAAGTCACAAGAATGATATTTGATAATTCAACTAGTCATTCTATGGATATTTGGTTATGTATGTATGTATGAGAACTTAGCAGTACCCAACATAATATGTCTTTGCACAGTATTTGGTAGCATTGAAATAATACCAAATTAGTAAGATATTTTAAATAATTAAATTTAACAAAACCCAAACAGAATAAACAAGTGTACCAAAAATCCACCTAACAATAAACCTGAAAAAAGCTGTTTGTATAACTAAGCATTTTTACAGCAATAGTACGACAGGTTTTTTTATTACCCACTAGAAAGTAATGTTTATAATATCAGCAACATCAACGCTAAAAGATTCCTAAAACACAAAATATGATGTGAAGGAATAATCATCTTCAGTTACTCTTCTATGGTATACTTGATCCATAGTCATATGGTAAACTGAATATTTAAGATGTCATGTCACTGATTCGACAGATCAAGTATATCTAATTGTTCCGACACTATTCATTATGAGATAATTAAAAACATCTAGCAAATACAAGGTTAATACAAAAATTAAATTGGCAGAAATTGGATAAATCTTTAAATCATAAATATGCCATGTTCGGTGCACTGTACTGTATCAAAATCTACTTATTCATGCAAAGAAGCAAACAATGTGTCACATATATGAAATAAGGAAGTAAAATATACATGACGATCGCCATGCAAAATTAAAATTGCTTAAACTAATAAAACACAGTATTATAAGAAAAATGCAAATAAAAATATGCTGTAAAAATTACTTTTGGCTCAAATAGTTTTGTACTTACTCGTAAATGGGCACATTTCTATGAGTTAACGAGCAGTCGCAGTTAGCTAAAATATCTCCAAAATAGCACAGAACGGACATTTCACGAATTTGTCTTGGTTCTAAATGCCATCCTTGAACATCATCAGACATAGAACTAACACATTTGTAAGTGAAAAATGGTATGGAAGTAATTTCTGGTGCCAATTTTTCAGCTGCTGTTATGATGGTAGAATGGTGTAGATCTTCTAGGTAGTTGCGTGCTTTTCTTGTACTTTTTATTTCTAGAATATCTGAAGGTTTCACTATAGCAACCACTGCAGCCAATATTTTGAAACCCACTCCTCTGGTATAGCCCATGAAATTAACAATAGTAGGCAGGCACTTAACCTCTTCAATTGACAGCATTAAATCCTTGATGACTTGAATATATTTCATGAAGCAGTAACTAATGTTTACATCTGGCAGAAAGATGCACCTGAAAATTATTGGTACTGCAATAATAATATACCAAGGTTATTCTGTTTGTGAAACAAGTATAAATTGTTTTTCAAATAAATTTACTGAACCACAAATTTCGTAGCAATATGTAACTTTGTCTCTACTTATTATGCCTAAAAATAGTACGAGCCATAAAATGTTTAAAAATCAATGTCAGCATCTATACAAACAATAAAAATTTGTGATAGTACGATATATTACTTCAAACTGCACATGCAGATAAATGCCCACACATGTAGACATGCACACGCAGGTATGAGTGCACGCAGGTGTGCATGCATGCACGTGCACACACACACACACTCTCACATGCACCCATGCATGCACGCACGCACACACCCACACACATATGTACCATGCATGAGCACATGTTGTAGTTTTATTTTTCCTTGGCTAAAATTATTTAAGTGTTCTACTTTGTATATGAAACCATTGTTCATTTTTGAACCCACCTTTATACTATACTTCAGTATTTAGCAACATTAGATTATGCCCTTTGCTATCGTTACAACTTAAAGACTCATTTAGTGGTTATCACAGGTCATTCTTGACGTGGAGACTAGTTTACTAGCACGTATCAGCTGTGGTTTCACCCACAATGCATGGTCTGATCTTTTGAGAATAATGTGGAAAAGTAATTAGTGTTTATTAGGGCTCTTTCGCTCTAATTAATGTTTGTTTAATTTTGAAATCATTACAATAGTAAATAATCCTACACGTGTATTCGAAAGATACATTTTAATGTTATCCATAGCACGACCGATACCATACAATTTTTACAACCTATACAATTTACTCAAATAATAAGACTCACACTTTTGCTAACAAATTATGATGTTGGCAGTCTTATAATTTAAAATTGGCAGTTCTATACACGAGTTACTAATTCAAGAAATTTATTCATTTGACAACTTATTATGCTCGCAGTCTGGCATGCCAGTTTATCTATGAAGTTACATTTAATAAATTCAGTCTGTTCATTTTGATACAGTATTGGGATATAATTTCCATCATCTCATAATTTACACTTTAATTACTTTTAGAAAGACGATTTCAATCAAGCATACCTAGAAGCGTTCTATTCTAGTAAATACAAGTATTGAACACATGTTAGAGTTTGTTTATCACAGCTGTTGTTTTGCAATTTTGGTTCGAAGATTTGTGCTTGACCTATTGGCGACCTTTGGTAGTGCCACATGCATCTAGACAACTTCAATAAACATACAGATGAGTATCTTAATTAAACTTCTAATTCATACTGTTAGTTTCGTTCTTATGTAATTAAATTTCATATTCCTTACTGTATTTATTAGCGGTCATTTGTGAATTTTTATGAACAATTTGGACAGTTTTTTAAATTGAAATTATTGCTTATTCAACACCCTGTAGGTTTTATTAGTACGTGTAAGTATAATTTACATACAGCAAACTTATTCTTTCAATACAGCATTAAATCTGGGATTTCATTATTAACAAGGTACTGCAATCCATTTTATCTTAATAAGTTTAAAACGTGATTTTCGATTGTTACAACATTTGTTTTCAGAAATATTGCAAACATTTATGTACGTGTTTTATAAAAGGTTATCTCTGGTTCACTTATTTCTACACCTAACGTTATATGAATAAGTAATTGGTTTATGCTACACATCTATAATTTTATACCTAAACATACTCAACTTTTCATACACTCCGTGCGTAGAACTTGGGCCCATGTACTCTAGTGTTGTTTTAGAAGATTTACAACCTGTTTCATTACATAAGGCAAATGTGAGTTTTCCATTATCAGTAGCAGTTTCTCTTGTTATAATGAAATATTAAGCTTGGATTCAATTTAGGGATTCGTTCTCAAACTAATATTTTAGATCCATTTTATAACTTGTAACTGTCCGAATTACGACATATTCCTATGGAAATTCACTGATATACTCAACATGGATTTCGTGATAAGACGGAAGCAGTAAATTCTAGTCGCAAAGTTGAATACATTTTGTGTCGAATCTACCTAACTTCATCAGTAATCGCAGATAAACGAGTGGATTCCTACAACTGATGAATTTATAACATGGGATTCTGAAAGTAGTTTGTACAAAGTTGCTTGTTTGAGAAACAGAATTGTTTCAACAACTAAAGTATCTACTGCAATTGGTGCTAATTTACTTTCAATTAATTCGACTCATCACAATGTAACATGTATAGACATATATCCCAGGCCAGATGATGATTTACTACTAGCTATCGGTCAAGGGAATTGAAAAGGAAAGAATTTGGTATGATTTTTTGGCTACTCATTGCACAACTACAGGTGTTAAGGTGTTGAAATTAAACTTACTTCACTAAAACTGTCAGTATATTCTAATGAAGACAGCTTTTCTTGTTTGGGTATTAATTATAAAATACAATTTTCTATCTATATAAAATTTAAAACACGCTACGATTTAAGTGTGATATTTTTTTCTAATAATTTTTTTGCAGCTACAATGAAATGCATTTCGATTCGTAGATGGGTTCTTTCTTCAATACTGTAATTAACAGTTACATTTTTTTGTAATTACTTATCAAGAATTACTTCTGGAACATTTGTTTGTATGACTATTTAAGTTGCTGGTTTATGTAAATAGTAAGGTTGAAGGTAAAGGAAACAGTTCGCCATATAAATCTTTTTAATTGCTGTTTTATGTAAATATTAGGATGGAGAGTAGTGACAAAACCATTCACTATATATTTTTTAAAGTTGTTTATAGAAATATTAGAATTGAGTTGGAAAATTAAGTTAAGGTAATTAAAGAAGGATATTAATTATTTTTGTAGACTTTTGCATTATGTAAATCCTCCGGAATATGCCTTACATGTGATTTTCCAATGCTCCACCCGAAGGTACTACATTGGCTAGGAAGCGAGTTTTTTTTACCTGGAAAATTTGGAATTTTGCCGAACCCTTGCTGTTCCAAGCAAGGTAGGGATCTTTAATGTGCGTGACAACACTCATACAAGGAACCTCCATTTTACCTCTCACCCGTATCAAACTTTAATCAATTTAGAAGAAACTATTCACCGTGTAACAGACTTCGAAATAAAAATGCATCTTTATAATGGAAAGCACTTCTACTTTTTGTTCTTAAGTCCTAAAAACAGGTTATAATAATTTTAGTTTGATCGCAACATCCCTTGTAAACAACCAATTCCAGATAACCAAACGAACGACAATCGATAACATGGAAAAACCAAGTTAACCTATCCTGAAGAACAGGTCGTAAACATTTTAAAAGAACACTAGAGTACATCGAACCAAGAACTTATACATGTGTATGAAAAGTTGCCTACTTTTCGAATAAAATTATGAAAATGTAGCACAAACCAATTACTAATTCATATAACGTAACACGTAGAGATAAGCAAACCAGAGATAACCTTTTATAAAACATGTACATAAATGTTTCCAATATTTCCAAAAACAAATGTTTTAACAATCAAAAACCACGTTTTAAACTTATTAAGATAAAATAGATTACAGTACATTGTTAGGTATTAGTAAAATCTCAGATTTAATGCTATATTGAAAGAGTAAATTTGCTGTATTTAAATTATAATTACACCTACTAGTAAAACCTACAGGGTGTTGAATAAGCAATAACTTCAATTTAAAAAACTGTCCAAATTGTTAATAAAAATTCGCAAGTGACCTCGAATACAGTAAGGAATATAAAATTTAATTAAATTAGAATGAAAATATTTACATGCGAGTAACATACGTATTGATTAGCAACAAGTCATTGCTAAATATTCTAAATAATTCTAGTAAAATTTTCATACACTACAACTTTACAAACATTTTTTTTTTAGGTTAGGAATGTGTTAAGTACCTGCATACATCATGAAACACTTAGGCCTAATGAAAATTCTTATAGCATATGCAGTTCAATTAAATTTTTGTAAGTATTTAATCTTATCTAGTTTTAAAGAAATCTTAACTTTTTTTTTGGTTAAGTTATTATTTTTAACTAAGGAGTGAACATTTAATCTTGCTAATTAACTTGTTCTGTCAAATTTTTTTTTAACACTTAAGTACACTTTTAGTTTAGTTTAATGCCGTAGGCATATTCTTGAGCTATTAATTCTTTGTGCGAAGTTACTTCCGCACAAAACGTTTAACTGTAAATATTTAAAAATTATAATTATTATTTAACACAAAATCTACAAGTAAATTTTATTTTTGAAATTATACGAAGTTTTATGGAAACTAATATGTTTTATTAAGATATATATGAATCATTTACGTAAAGTATGAAATTCACAACGTGTAGAGGTAATGCAAAGGTCTAAGCTTCAAAAATGTATTTATCAAAATATAAAAATATCTGTGTTTTGACTTGTATGAGCCTTTTGTTTGTCAAATTCTCTTCCTTTATTACAGGTGCATATCGCAGTAAATTAGTGTTCCAGTGTTTAGGTTAATCTTTGAGTTAATAACTTTAAATTTATGTACCTACTCATACTAGTTATACATAGGGATTTGCAGTTGCCAACTACTTTTCATAAATTTAGTTTTAAAGTTTTTTTGTGCACTTTGTTTTTTTACTCTATTTGTTTAATGGTGTCCTCGTCAACCATCATTTGCTCGCTCACGTTAGTTTATTTTTTTTTCAGGTGAAGTGGTGTCCATTTTCTCTGATAATCCATACCCACTCCGTCTCATCGCCCCCCGCAGGGTTGATTTCCAGTTAACTTATCCTCTTAAAGTTTTCCATTTCTCTTATACACTATTTCATTAGAACTACTCAACTTCGTTCAGATTTGCTCGCTCACTTTAGTTAATTTTTTTTTCAGGTGAAGTGGTGTCCATTTTCTCTGATACTCCATACCCACTCCGTCTCATCGCCCCCCGCAGGGTTGATTTCCAGTTAACTTATCCTCTTAAAGTTTTCCATTTCTCTTATACACTATTTCATTAGAACTACTCAACTTCGTTCAGGTGTACCCCTTTAAGAAGATATACATTTCACAAATACGTTTCATATCTGCATGTGTGTGTGTGGCATGTGTGGTTTAGTGGTGTGTGTGTGTGTGTATACACATGTGTGTGTTGTGTGCATGATTGCACGCATGCATGCACATAAAACACACACACACACCACTCAACCACACACACACCACTCAACCACACACACACACACACATGCATGTATGAATGCATGCACATACATACACACATGCAGACATGAAACTTATTTGTGAAATGTATGCCTTCTTAAAGGGTGTGTGTCTATATATATATATATATATATATATATATATATATATATATTGTTGTGTGATAAAAAAGTTACGAGAAAGAAACCGGAAAAATTGAAATTTTCGAATATTCATTATTCTGCCCTGTATAAAAATACAAGCACACTTCTTTGCCATTAAAAGACAAAGTTTTTAATTTCCCGTGTGTAGATATAAAAGTAAAGCGTTATATATTTCAGTGTAGACTAAAAAGAAGTCGCATGTACAAAATCATTAAATTCATTTCACTTTAATAAAAAGCATATATTTCCGTGTATGAAACAAATCTTATTGTGTGGTTTTTCATACATGTAAATAAACATTCTAAGATAGAAAATGAAAAGCCATTTAAATTCATCCACGTTCAAATCAAATGATATTTTCGTGTATAGATAACATTTAACTTCATTGTAGGAGTTTTAAATAAGTGCAAAACTCTAAAGAAAGCAATTGAAGCTTTAATTAATCATGTAATTGTACTGAAATCTGTATTTTTATTAACATCAAAGCAATTGCAAGCTTGAATTAATTGTGTGTAAAATATGCATTAGAACACGTTTCATTCACCATTTGTAAAGTATAAACAAACCATTATTAAATATGGTTGTACACGCACCATTTTAATCCACTTTATGAGTTTTAAACAAAACATTAATCTACAATTCTTTATTCAGAAAATATATCAGTTACTAAGAAATGCTTTAAATGTCGTTAAATAAATAAACATTTATTCAAGGAGCTTGCATAACGATTAAAAACTACATAAAATCGATTTTATAGTTTTCTGCATTACTATAAGATAGAATGCAATGCAACCAACTGTATGTTACGACAAAAATCGACGTTTTATGATGTTCGTAAATCATTCGGCCGCATAGTTTGAAGTTAATTAGATCATTAAAACTATGAAATTCTTTTAAATTCTTACATCAGCAGTGACTAATTTTCGGAGTGGATTCCGAAGGATCTGAAGAACGATGACGTAATTAAAATTTCAATATAAAAGCCGAAACTTGATTGGAGCGAGTCATTCAACATTCATTAATTCGCAATTTGTCACCAAGTAATATGCAACGTTGAGTACAGATTTGAATGCATAAGTTTGAGCAACATATAATGTTACAATATGCAATAAGCACCGTAGAACTTTGCATAAATATAAAACTTATAAGTTTGAGTAGTTTCAAACACAGAAGTTAACGAATGCGATTATTAGATGAAGCATCATTTGTTTTGTAAAAAATACTAGGGAAGTTGAACGTTTTTCAATACAAAAGTTCCTCTAAAGTTAATTAATTAAAAATAGAAGATGCAACATCAATGTAAAATGGAATCAAAAGGTATTTAATATCATTAATTTGGAGATGAAAATTTGATAAGCGTTATTTTTCACAATTATAAAACTTTGGTTCTCTGTTAGTTAATTATGAAAATAATTGAATATTTTGTAATTTAAATGTAGAATAAGTTCACATTTTTTTCTAATTGTGAAGCGGATGATTTGCAGAGAATTTTGAGGTCGAAGTTCGTAACCTTTTGACCTTTAATGAAATATCTGTGAAGCGTTTTTCGCCAAACACACTTACAAGCATGATAATAAGAGATAAGCAAATTAACCAGCTATTCATTAAAGGATTATGTACTTTCTTACAAAAATTAGGTAAGAAATATTTTAATAATTCATTAACTCGTCGTAGGAATTATATTCTGTATGAAATTAAGTGGTAAACCGTTTTATAAATTCTTTTGTATGAAAGAAAATGTTTTTTTGAATGTATCACGTTTTCTTGAGATTGCTGTGTTTTATTCATTTTGTAAATTCCGTAACTTCTGTTGAGCTAGCCAGGCAAAGTAAAGAAAAGAGACGTAAGATATTAATCTCAAATTCCCATTGCTGTATCATTGTCACAGCACTCTTTTAGCGGCAAACCAAAGTTCGATCGTGACACAGCATTCTTTTAGCGCCACCCAAAGAGAGGGCGTCACAGCAATACATATGGGTGTCCGTAGATCTGTGGAACATACGACTTTACTAAGGTTGTTCATCAAAAGACACGTTTTAAATCTTTAATTACTTCAGAACGTAACTCAACAATTTGTTATATATAACGTATGTAATTTCCTTGAGATAACTTGGACTGACTTATTGTATTAAACATATACAATTATTGGGTATAACCGAGTATAAACCGTGGGTTTTTCTAGCACATGACAAAATATTTTAGACTAAGTTACTGGTCAATAAATAGCGCTACTAATCAATGAATATTGTTTAGGTTAGATGCCAATATATCTTTATACAAATTGAGCTGATTCACATACAAAACAAAACAAATGTATATGAGACTTTGAAGAAGAATAAAAAAGTCATCTACAGATTTGAAAAGAAAAATTTCAAAAGAAGAAGTTATTGAATATCAAGGAAGTAAAGTGTTAGTTATAAAATTAAATTACAAAAAAGAAATTTATTTAATGTGGACAAAAAAAACCATTATCGTAAAAAAACACAACGAAGAAATTAGTAGTAAGTCACAATTGGTTCATACTACCATGATACCATGGGTGCGTAGATCAACATTTATCTACCTGCTCTTCCACATAATATAAGTAAAAAATACTAGAAAAATTTTTTATCACTTGGTTGACTTGGCTTTATCATATTTGTTCATATTATGCAAGAAATGTAGTGGCAAGAAGAATACCTTGAACTAGTGACCAGGAGTAGTCTGCAATTGCTTTAAAAAAACATTACAAGTCGATGTGTTGTGTGCACACCAAACATGCCAAAGGGAAAAGTTCCTAAAAGAATCAAAGTACTGTTTGTTGCACTTCATATCAGTTGATCAAGATTCTAGTTAATTAATAGTAGAGGACTTTTTGTATATTTAATCTAGAGGTGTTACACATTGTAATTTAGTTAAAAAAAGTCGTGTGAATTATTCTCAGGATTTTTAGAAATAGTTTTATTGTTATCTATTCTAGTGATCTACTCCACCGTCATTGCTTAGGGAAAATAATATTTATTATTATGTATTTCCTGGCAAAAGAATATTAAGCTAATTTTTCACGGTTTGAAAGAGATATCCATTGTTGTTTTGTCCAATCAGAACGCATTATGTACAAGAAAGTGCTCTACAAGTTGGAAACAATGAGCGATCACCGCCTATTCTAAACGCGATTACCGTACCTTGAAGAAATGTAGAAGTAGTGCTTTAGTGAGTGGAGTTTTCCCGTCGATTCCCTTCCTACTCTGCTAACATATGTTACGTGTTTCCTTTAAATGTTGTAAGTAATATAAATAAACTACGTCAACTAATTTGTTGTAGAAGAGGATTTGAACCAACGAACCAATATACGTAGACAAATAATGTCATTAGTATTTCAGCTCGCCAAAATGCCATAATACAAATGATTCCATAACTGGTTTTACCTTGGAGCTTAAACATTTAGACGGTCAAAAGTTAAGCAGAGTTATAATTAATTTTCATATCATGTTGTAAAGTGAATTAATTGAATACTTCGTTTGTAAAATTTGTGCAATGTTATTGTGGCCTCTATACAAGCATGTGATATACTACTATACCTGTACTCTGTTGTATTATAATATATTGCAAGGACTGCAATTTCCTGAGTGCAGTATTAGGTTTTTGCCTATATCACACCAGCACCACCATATAAATTGTTTACAAATATTAAATAAAATATGATTCCGTAAGCTAATTGTCTTTTATTATATGCTACTGTTGCCATATCCGATTTAATGAATTAACTGGGGTATGGGTTTTTGGTTAAATATTTTGTCAACTTCGGTTTTTATTGGATTATAATTAGGCATACTGGTTTCTTTTGAAATCAATAATAAAAAATTGGCAGTTTTTGAAAGATAATTAAAAAATTAACTTAGTCCTTAGGGGTTAATAATGTGACATAGTTATTGTAAAATCTTTATTTTAATTTGCGCCATTAGTAGGTCAACTTTTTCTAATTAATAATGATTGTGTATCTTCTCTACTTAAAAGTTACTAAAAAAACCAGTGGTAGCATAACAACAATAATAGTACACATATAAGTACAGTTGACACATTAGGCATTTTGCTGCCAGTTACATTACATTTGTGAACGTAGTTCTAAAGTAATACTTGTTTATTTAACTTATGCAAAACTTTACATTTAATTATTCTGTTCCTATAATAGTATCGATGTAAACTCAGTAATAGACTAAACTATTTTGTAATTGTTATGAAGCTTTGTGAAAAAATTGCAAGCAAGTATTTTCGTTATTATATTTTTGAAAATTGATTAACATATTCAGAAGGTATATTTTATAGGTTACATAAATTTATTTTAATTCCCTCTTCAAGCCCTGCATTGCTAATGCTTTTAGTCAATGTATACAAATTAGGAACACCAGAAAGCACTATCTTACTTATAATTTTTGACATCAATAAGACGATTAACTAAATTTATTATTGCAGTTGCTACATATAATAATAGATAGGCAATAAGGAATACAATCTTATTTTGATTTCAAGAATAGTAGTATTTATTAGGCATAAAATTTCAATAAACTTTTAGTTCCATAAAAAGGAATTCAGCATTAAACTTGAAACCACAAAGCATAATTTTATCTTGGTGTAATACTTATTTGTACATAACTTAGGTCCGTAAATTATGTCAAAACCACATAAAAAGAAAAAATTTCCATATTACGCATCATGAAGTCGAATACAAAGATGTAAACATCAACAATTGCCTAAATAGTTGTGGAAGCAGATAAGTACAAAGCAAATTTTCATGATGTCATTTTAAGAAAGCCTTTAGAATGAGTATGAAGTAAATAACAGTGAAATTGTTAATATACATGTCCCATGCCATAATTATCCCAAATATAGATTTTTACAAATTTTAATAAAATTAAGCAAAATTAACGTTTCAGGGACACACTGTAATTATAATACAAAGTAACCTTCATATAAGATAATAAAAATACCATTACAATATAGACACTTATTTGGTAAAACTCGCAAGGAAAATGTTACAGATAATTTTATCATATCATACAATACAATGTATCTATTAAAAGTGCTGAGGATATAAAACAGTATTAAGGATGTGACTTTTACATGATGAAACCATATGGGTTCATGCCTGATTCAAATGATTCTACACAAGCTATAGGTATGCTATACAATGACATACCCCCAAAGCATAAACAGTGGGAGGAAAAACAGAAGCTTGGCACCCAATGTAAAATATCGAATCAATTACTTGCAAACCACTAATGAAGAGACATAAAATGTAGTTCCATACTACTTTTCTGGAAAATTAAACAATGCTTTTTCAATGTGAATTCAGTTGACGAAATAAATACATACCAACATAAAACAAAAAAAATAAATATATATATATATATATATATGTTTTTTTTTTGTTTTATGTCGGTATGTATTTATGAAGCATGTTTAACTGAACACTAAGTGTATAAAACATACACCCATATTGTAAGTTACAGTGTTTACTTTATTAAATTGACGAAGTCTGGATAATGTTATCAAGGTGAGAGATGAGATGAAATTGTTATAAGTCAATAGAAAAAGTGTGAATAATCAAAAGAGGCCAATTTATGTAACTTCAAATGCTACATGCATACGGGTTCACATGAATACGATTGTGCTACCTGTAATTAAATGGATTTAGGTAACTTTTAAATTTTGTATGTACCTGTTTTCAGGAATATTGTTATGCTATTTGTGTTTAACATGATTTAGATAACTTTAAAATAGTTATTTTCTTTCTTTAAATACATATGTAGCATTTTGTAAAAAGAACTCCATTTCACTAGGAGGTCGATGTAATTAAAATCTCAAGAATACTCATCCAGAGAATTTCTCACTAGACTAGACGGGTTGACGCCCATAATTTAAGACAGGTTAAAAGCCTTAAGGTGTTATTGGTAGTGTAACTTGAAATTGTACCTAATTAATTAATTTTTCGATTTTTATTTCGTTTTTTTAATTGTATCTATAGGGAGCCACTACCGCACCACTATAGTTAGCCAGTGCACCCTTAAATTGCTACGGGATTTGTGGCTGCACACGTAAAAAAAATCAAAGTGTAGCTTATTGTGGCCTCCTCATTAATTTCTATATTTAATATTTATTTATTTATTTATAAATAATTAATAACAACAATTCTATCAGAAAAATGTATCTTTTAAGGGAAACTAACTTAACCCTTCAGCTAGCTCTCATTGGTATGGGTCGGAAGCAAGGGAGGTAGGTTCCTCAAAGTACTATACAGTAGCTGTAATAGGGATGAACAAAGCTAGCACAAGTTATTTGATGGTAATCATACAGTAAACAAGCTAAAGAAAATGCTCTAGTAGTAATTGTAAATAAAATGGAATCAAGTAAAAATCAATATAATTCATTTAAATTGAAAGAAATAAATTACAACTAAGCGCTTAATCCGTGCATGGATTTTATATGGCCATTAATTACTAAATGCTTCAAATTAAATTAATCCTACTATTTATGCAGATAAATGTTTTGGTTTATAGTTCAAAGTATAATAGAATTTAGTTAAATTGTTAGATAAATATACAATCACTTGCAAATCCCACAGTATGCAGGTGGTGAGATATATCCGTGTTTACCCGACTGATTAAGGTCGTTAATGTAGTCGATTGTCAACCGTCGTCGCGTCCGGTTATGTTTGGTGTGACGAGTGCCGTATTCTGATATTGATGCTAAAACAAGACGGATGTACATAATTTACCCTGATACAATATTAATCGAGAATCGTGGATCTTATATATCCCAGAATTATCCTTGTTTCCTTTCCTAACCTAATGTTCTGGTAAATAAGTAGAAAATAATTAAAGATCTGACGTTATTGTTGACATGAAAATCTGTAAAACTCATGCCGTAACCCGATGAAGGTTTTGAGATAACAGGATTCTGGTTCCATAACATCTGCTGCACAACGAACTTACTTTCATTGTATGAAAAATTCCTACTTTTTCCCAACAATCAATATTGACGGGAAATTATAAATCCAACATAACAGAACGAAAGGACGAACTCACATACTAATAAATCTGATTACGAATAATATATTGTAATTTGTAATGTGAATTAAGCTCAAAATATAAGTTGGTTGCTCTCGTTTTCTTCGTGCGTCTTTCCTGTTGCTAAAAATTGAAATACCCAATTTGGAAATTACGAATGGGATAATTATTCAGTTAATAATTATCTTTCAATATGAAACAGTTAGCCTCTAAGTAGGCAAAACCAACATCAAATTATCTGAAATTACAGAAAGTTTAGACTAGCATCAGGGCTTGTTCTCACACAAAAACCTGATATAACAATGAGAATTTTACCAGTCCAAAAGGTTGAAAACAAGATTAAATATGGTGGGCACGTCTACTCCAACCAATCAGAAAATTTGATGACTTTGAAATTAAAATCGCGGCAGATCGCTAACAAATGAATTATCTGCAATACACAAAATGCCTGGGAATACGGCCATCCAAACAACATATTGCAAATAGAAATGCCTACTTCACAAGAATATTAAATCCAATAGGAATACACATTGAGATTATTTAGTAACAGAAATAAAATCTGTTACAGATTCCCACCCCTTTTGGGCAATTCCAAATTTAATAATTTAACGCTTCATATACCCGTAACAGATTATATTATGAAAGATTACTTTGAAATTATAATTTTAAGTTATTTTTTCATGATTTGCGATAGACTTACCTATTTTGAAGGCCGAGATTAAACAATCTCCTAAAGAGAATTGCTAAGTGTGTATAAAAGATATGAGTTTATTAAAGAAAGGTCTTTGTTGTTATAAAGTACTTAAAACAACAGTGTTATGAAGAGCATTACTTTAGACATAGATATTGTGTGAACTAATAGGCAATAGTTATTGTTTAATAATAAAGAGGAAACAAATAGTGTCCTTAATATTCATTTAATATTGTGTAAATCTTTTTATTACAAGTTTAGCTCTGCAATATGTGCGTGTACATGAGCAAAAAGTTCATCCATCTAAACATGGTTTGCATTCAATGGTTCCAAAAGATTTGTGTTCGCCTTATGTCTCTCCATTCATTGTGTATTGTTAAATGTAGTGGTGCAGTTACTGCCTTCTCCTTCGATGCATGCACCGTCAGATAAAATCGCAAACTAGTCATATACGTGATGTGCATGAACCCAACCAACTACATTTGTGACCCATCATATAGGTGCAATATATATTTCTACATTTAGAAACCACATGTAAATACCCAATATTTTCTAATTTATATTTTTTCTAGAAATAGCTAAAAATATCAATTTTTTAAAGCAAAATTTTGCATGTTGAAATTTCATCGCTAGTAAACATGTATATGCATTTTCATTCCTAATCAATCAATCAAATGATCATTCAAACACGTTCACTGCGACTGACGCACATGTGTGGCAGGGCGGATGAGAACTATATGTGACTGACTCACTTGTGCGTCGTGTACCGTTCTACTTTATACTAGTTAGTATTGCTGTAGCGTTGGAAGTAATACGTTTTATGTTAGTGTAGCATATAGGTAGAGGTTGTATTTACGAATTTACTTAACGGTTTCGAAATTCGTGTTTTTTTAAACTTTTTCGTGTGTATTTAAAATGAGTGCTTCTGATCAAAAACATTCTACATCAAAAATACCTAAATTAACATTTAAGAATCCAAAAAAATTAACTGACGACGAGTTATTGCAAGCTGCTTTAGCTTCGGCTTCTGAATTTGAAGATAGTAGCGATGAGTATGTTGTAGAGGACGACGATTCCACATCAGATGACGGTAGGTTTATGAATAGGACAAATAAGATATAAAATTAAGTAATGTAAATTTTACAGAAGATGTGACAGCCCACATGGAGCAGCTTGAACAACCCGAAGGTGCAAATACAGAATGGGGCAATGATAGCAGCTGTATGAAAGTTTTTAATTTTACAAAAATTCCAGGGCTTTTAGTGAATATGACTGCAAATGCAAATCCGTATGATTATTTTCGATTGCTAGTTGATGACAAGTTTTTACAACTTAGAGTGGACAAAACAAATAGTTATGCAGAACATCTCTTTCTTAGCGAATCCACTTCAGCAAAGTCCAGAATAACAAAATGGACGTCTCTTACAATGTCAAAGTTGTTAATTTTTATAGGGTTGTTGTTTCACACTGGCACTATAAAGTGTAATCAAATTCAAGATTATTGGAAAAAGCATTGGTTGTTTGGATTAGAATGTTTCTCTAAATATATGGGACGCGATAAGCTTTTGATTATTTTGTATTGTTTGCATTTTGCCAAAAATCCTGAGCCCGGAGAAGAAGAACCAAATGACCGTTTATATAAAATTCGACCTGTTCTGGATTATTTTACCAATAAAATGTTGTCTGTTTATTATCCTACTCAAAATTTATTACTAGATGAATCGGTGCTGTTATGGTGGGGTAGAATGATGTTTAGACAATATATAAACAAACGTCATAAGTACGGAATAAAAATTTATGTTTTGTCCGAACCAGATGGTTTAGTTTTAAATATGGTTATCTACACCGGACAAATAGACAATTTGGGTGGCAAAGGGCATACTAACAACGTTTTCCTATACTTACTGAAGGATTTCTTGAACAACGGTCATTTGGTATTTATGGACAATTTTTATAATAGCTATGGCTGGCACTGCAACGTTTGGCAAAAAATACTTATTGTACTGGAATGCTTAGACAAGACCGAAAAGAAATTGTGATGGCAAAGTTGAAAAGAGGTGACACCAATGCTTTATATAAAAATGGCATTAAGATAGGAAAGTGGCGGGATAAAAGGGACGTTACATACATATCCACACAAATTCCTAATGATATGGCTAATATTCAAACAAAATATGGAAGAGAGAAAGAAAAACCACTACCTGTTGTGCAGTACAATAAAAATACGAGTGGCATTGACAGATTTGATCAATTGATGTCGTATTATCCGTGCTCCCGTAAAACAATGAGATGGTAGAAGAAAGTGGGTATTCATGTATTGCAAACGCTTTTGCATAACTCATTTCACTTGTATAACAGATTTTCTGACAAACGTTTTTCTTTCTACGATTTTCGTCTAGCAGTTTTAGAGCTGCTTTTGCCTGAAACTCGTACAAAATATCCACGACCATCTAAAATAATACCTGAACATCTACCCATAAAAATTGAAACTAAAAGTGAAAAAGGAAAAACTCTAAGAAAAAGGTGTCGCGTGTGTACAAGTAAAAAGGTGCATAAGGACACAATTTATTACTGTAACAAGTGTCCTGAAAATCCTGGTCTATGTGTAGAACCCTGTTTTAAAATTTATCATAAAAACAATTAATTTTTCTTTTGCCTTCAGACTTTCTTTTAGTATTATGTGTATAGTATTATAGATTAATTTTTATAGACTATAATTTAATTCAATGGGTTGTTTTAGAATTAATTTTTTTTTTTAGTTTTTATTAGTTATTGATTATGCAATTAATGTATATAATGTCTAATATTTTGAAGTATGTTGCATTTCACTACTTACATACTTTATTTATCTTCTACTTTATTATATTTCTTACTATAGATATCAATTCTACTAGTAACAAGTATGAATTTTTAACCAACAATACTTTTTTTTAGAGTTTCTGAAAACAAAATACTGTTTATAAAGATAGCTTTTCTGATTTACATATAGACGCATAAATGCGTCCAGCAGCACATGACTCATATAGCCATGCTAGGTGTGTCTGACGCACATGTGCGGCGGTGCCATATTTTTGAAAAACAGTTTTCTAGACTGTTTAAAGTGTAGATTTATTATAAGCAACATCAAAAAGGTTATTTAAAAGTAAAAAAATCAATCAGGCTTTTAGAGACTATATTCAATTTGAGGGCGCAGCAAACATGTTAAAAGACACTTCTTTCACAAAATTTCATCATAAACTACACCATGTACTTACTTGTAGGGTTCCCTTAAATGAGTATAATTTGGACCAAACACAGGTTCATCAATAATAGTAGCTGATACACAACCTGGAATTGTAAATTCTGACTGTCCAGGATCCAGATCAATAAACAGTATCTTCTTGTGTTTTTGAATTATTTTGTTAATGAGATACCTGGAAAGGAAGCTTTTTCCTACACTTTTTCCTCCGCATATTAACAATCTGCAGCCCTCGTTAACCTCTTGTGCAACAGTATTCCAAAAAGGGTTAATTTTTAAGACGTTCCGATTTATTATAGTCCTTAGGAAACTGCAATCAATAGGACTCTCTTCAAGTTTAGGAAAAATTTGTTGTGGTATATATTTTTCCAGAAAGGAGATTTTTGTTAGTTCTAGTTTTTTGCACATAATTGCAGCACTGCCTGGTAATAATTGATCAAGTTTTCGTAATACATGATCGGGTATATTCTGATTTGCAAGATTGGCTTTGTTTATTGCTTTTACTGGTTCATCATTTATGGTTGTTTCAACATACAAAAAGGACGAGCCTCGTGGTGAATAAACATCAATTGTTTTGAAAGGTTCTAAATTATAACCCAATACTTCGACTTCTCCACTTAATAGTTGAAAAGATGATAAACCATGAAAATATACTCTTGAATTTGGATTCAAAGTAAGTAATGTGCGACATGAATCAATATCAATAAGTTCAAAACTTCCAAATGTTTGATCATTTATTTTTTCTGAAGTCTTTTCTGAAAATGATAATTCTGTAAATGTTGAACCAAGATTCTGATCAACTTCATTACAAGTTAGTTCAGAGTTGTCATGCATAATGTCTATATGATCAACAGAAGCACTATCAGAGATCCGTTCATCGTCATTACAAACTGACTTAGAATTATAGCCAATGATCACAGGAATAACTGACGCATTCTGCAGAGGCGTTTGAAGTATAGCTGATTCGTCAGAACTATCAGAATCAAGTTTTGGACCATCTTTTTCATCTATCAGTGAAGTTGAAGTACTGCAAAGGGTTTTAACTTCTCCACAAAAGGTGATCCAATTAAAGTTATTATCGATCGTTCCTTCTTTAACAACTGGTGCATCCTCTACATTACCAACAACCGATAACTCAATTGGCGAAGTGCAATTTTCAACCCTGAATTCAAAAGTACGATTGGTAACTGATCTTTGATTTCTGGATTTTTGCTTCAATGATTTATTATCAGTTTGGCAAATTATAACATTATTATTAAAAGAACGCAAAGAAGAGTTGTTGTTTCTACGTTTATACACATTGAGTTTTCGCTTTCTATTCCTTACGATAACTTCTGAAAGTGCTTGTGCGCCATCGATATCCAATTCAGGATTCATGTTGCTGAAACCCTTATTGTCCTTCGTATAATCTACATGTTCGAAGTGTTCATTCCCTACAGTAACCACTGAAAATTGTGTCATATTTGTGTTCTGATTTACATCATCATCAACGTTGTTTGATGAAGATGTTGAAGGAGAATTAGTTTTATCAGTTCTGAAGTTATTGCTCTTTTTCTTTAATGTTTGAAGATTACTATTTTCTTCTGCATTATTGATATCAATTTTACTACATATCTCTTGGTCAGATTTAGAGAAACTATTAGTTCCTGTACTATTTCTAAATGCTTGCTGTTTCCCAACAGCTGTTGAACGTTGTGACTTTTTTCCACTTTGTAGACCAGCAGAATCTGCATAAGAATATGTTGATGAACCTCCCGCAAAGCTACATGCATCACTTTCAATAACAGTCATATTCTGTTTCCTTCGAGTATTTGTTTTTATCTTTCTTTTGGGATTATTAATATTAAATTCACCAGGCACTACTTGCTCGTATGAATCCAAACAATTTTTATTATTGACGTGATTGTGGAATTTTTTGCTCCTCTTTCTGATTATCACTTCTGGAGATTGAGACTTTTTTTCATTTTGTTGACTAATCGATGAAGAACTATGAGGAGAGTTAGTATGAGGAATTTTAAAACTGTTCTTGTTCTTCTGCTTAGATGTTTTTAAATTACTATTTCTGCATGTGCTTCTAATGTTCATTTCAGAAGATGGTTCTTGGATAGGTGAGTTGATATTACTAGTATAAGTCTCTGGAAGAATATCTGGTGAACTGCACAAAATTTGGGATGATGATTCAGTTTTTATGTTTTTATTCACATTTCTAATATCCTTGTTAATAACAGTTTCAGAAACTTCTTTTAACCGAGACAAACTATTTGATTGTGGTAGAGAAATATTAGTTTCTTGATTTTTCACATACTTTTTTGTATTTTTGGGCAATGAAGATAATGATGATAATGAATCCTCATCTACATTTACTAAACTACTATGTTGATTTTTTCGGCTAGTATTCCCAATAGTTTCAGATGGTAATCTCGAAGAGTCAAGCAACTTTTGATTGCCTTGGTGCTTGGCAAATTGTTTATTAATACGCTCCGTAATTTTTTTCTTATATTCAACATCTAATGCGTAACCAGGGTTAGCTGGTACAAACATTTCGTCTATATATTCTGAATCCATCTACAAATAAAACAATATATTAGCTACACATGCATAAAATAAATTTGCCTAATGTCCTCCATTTTAACAACTCTTTCCAACATTACTAACATTATAACACAAAATTGTAAATCAAAACTAAAAAACTAAATGTTATTTATACAAAAGAAATCGATAAAAGATGAACAAATTCAACGTAACATATCATATACATACATAAAACAATATGTGTTACATATGCAGCCTCTTGCACACAGACTAAAGCTGTGGAAAGCAGCTAAGAAGAAGTTCGGCAAAGATGTGTATATGGAGTTGCCAAATAATTCCATAGATTATTTGTAATTGGAATACCCTAATAAACAGCAGGACATATAGCTCGCTTTAACAACGTACAACTCAGTTATTAAAGGGTTTCATGAAACAAGCATTCTGCTATAACAATGACAATTTATAAATTTGGAAGATGTTTTCACAATTATAAAATTGATTTAGTTGAGCAAGGTAAGAATGATAAGCAAAGATTGTTTAACAATTTTTGAACAAGTTAAATATTTTGTATTCTAAAAAAATTAAAGCATTCTATTCAAATATGTTCTTGTAAGGAAGCATAGTCTCATTTGTAACTTGAATTAAACATATGAATTTCTTCATGATGAAGTCGTAATTGAGTACGTTAGACACTCACAAGACATCGAAATTAATATGAATGGAAATTGTGTGCAGCATCTAGTGAAACAAATAGGTATAAGCTTTTATGACAGAAATGGCATAGAAGACAATAAATAGCACATTTGTTGAGGTTAGTTAATTCAATTTATATATTTTTGCAGTAGATTATGGAATATGCATAATGCAAAGCAATTACAACAAATACAATTCTGCATTAATAAAAAAATGTAAAGATACATTACACTACATATTAACCATAACATACTAACCGCTTGACGATTCTTTTGTACTACTTCAGTCAACTTATTTATAATTGCTTAGAAATAAATAAGTTCCACAGAATAATGCACAAATAGAGGTAACGTTTGCTATTAAAAGTGCATACACCAACAACATTGCTGTGTGATTTTATATTAAAAATTCCTCTTGTAACTAAAGGGTTTGATATTTAAAAC
Source organism: Platerodrilus igneus (assembly GCA_036346225.1). Taxonomy (NCBI): domain Eukaryota; kingdom Metazoa; phylum Arthropoda; class Insecta; order Coleoptera; family Lycidae; genus Platerodrilus; species Platerodrilus igneus. Next base: position 1,381,878 of record JARFIW010000195.1, on the reverse strand, counting down.
AAAACGAATATAAGATTTAATTTGAATAACATATGCATTAACAACTACTACAATAAAGGAAGTAACTGTAAATGAAATTTACAAGACAGCAAGAATCATTTTAGAAGGTGGGAAACTAAAGGTAGTTATCAATTGTTTTATAAAATATATTTGGTGTTCACAATCTAAAAATTAGTGTTACTGCTATTATGAACGCTATCATAAGTAAATTAAAAACATTCTAAGATCTCTACAGCTCACAGAGCAAGCATGGGACCTGGAAAATATGCATACTAAAACATGTCATCAACATATGTAGCAAATAAAAAACCAATCAAGTTGAATTTATATTACACGATAGAAGTCAATTTTTCTCTTTTCCAGCAGAAAGATACATTAAAGTTAGAAACGCTGGTTAAAACTTCAAGATTTGTAATTGATAGCAATGTATTTTCTGCGTGTAATGCACAATTAATTAATGAATATTTACTGTTTTGTTATAACCACTAATTCGCACCATTATTTATTTGCTTTTTACTATGACTATATTATAAAGCTAGCAGAGCCATCATACCATGCCCCTCCAAGTCTCATGTTTGCTTCTGTTGACTACAATTTTATTAGAGTATTATAATAAAACATTTGTGTTTAGAACTTGAAGAGTATAATTTAGCAATGTTTTAATTAAAATTAATTAAAAAAATTATTCGTTCATTATATTATGAGCATTTGAGTTAAATTTTACTAAATTAAGTAAAAATAAAACTATTCTATATTGCTTAAATAAACCTATATATAGCTATCATACATATTATAGTTACTCCTTATATTATAATTTGGTGTTTAGCACTTTATCTAAGGAGCGAATCCAAATTAGTGTCTAATAATAACAATCTAAACAGTATAATTTAATATTTAATAAATAAATACTTCTCTACTTAACCTAACAAAATTAGCATTAGTGTTGTTGATATTAATAAATTGTGTTAGTTTCCTAATACTATTATACAGAATATATAAATTTATTATCTAAAATGAACTATAACCTAAATTACATTTTATAATAGCTACTTATGCACTAAGTTGCAAAATGTGATTGTTTTTTATGTATTGCATACAAAATTTTTCGTAATTCTGCAGCGACACGGTCTACTTGAAAAATGTTAGGCGAGCATTTTTCACAAATATACGACCTCCTTCGGATGAGAGATAAAATGGAGGTCCTGTGTGTGTGTTGTCACGCACGTTAAAGATCCCTACCTTGCTTGCAACAGCAAGGGTTCGGCAAAATTCAAAATTTCCAGGTAAAAAAGACCCGCTTCCTGGCCAACCTTTGGGTGGAGCATTGAGAAATCAAATGTCGGGTATTAAGTTCAGATAATTAATTACAGCATTAAATCCAAAATAGCAAGATTTCAATGTACTTATATAGAATAACCCCGATCATGCAGATGTTGCTTGATAGAATCATGTTACTTCATGCTTGCTTCAAGTTCCTGTGAAAGGAACGCTAAGATAATGACAATCCCCCTTTTTAAAAACATAAGAAGTGGAAAACAAATGACAAGCAATTACGTCCAACAGAAAAACGAAATTCATTAATTACTTACAAATTACAAACATCGACATATGTGCGAGTAAACAAAAAAGTTAGTTTGTACTCAAACATCTCTGGAATAATTTGAAATTGTCATATGCATACTTGTTCACAAACATGCTGAAATAATATTATTATAGAATAGATTTAAGTAAGGTGAGTTGAGATTTGTTGTTTTATTGGTTCAAACATATGGTGACTTTTTGTAAAAAAAATCCATTTCACCAAGAAAGTACCCCGTAATTAAAATCCATTGGGTTACTCATCATCCAGAGGGAATCTTACTAAACTAGAAAAAGTTGGTGCCGATAAACTTGATAATTAAAAATCTTACAAGGTATGCGCTGTTAGTAACGTAAGTTGAAATTGCACCATGGTAAATTTTTAAGCACTAATCAATTTTGTTCTATTTGTTTCCATTTATCGCTATAGGATCCCACTCCTACACCACCATAGTTGGCAGATGCATCTTTATTTTGTTACGAGATTTCTACCCCTTCTAGGCAATTCCAAATTTAATAACTTAACGCTTCAAACACCAATAATAAGTGATGGTGAAGATAGTATTCCTTTGGATGTAGAAGTAGCAACATAGGCCACAATTTCAACACTACTTCCCACAAAATTAAAGGTTTTATATAATTCTTCCTAGAAGAAATTTATTGAATGGCGATTTTTGAGAAGGCTTGACTAGTCTATTTTTCAGAAGTAATAAAAAGTCAAAAGGTTTCAACCACATGGACTCATTATTCAATGCTCAAGGCTACAATCAACATAAATGTTATAAACTATTTATTTAATTATTGTTATCATTAGATTGTTATGATTATTTGTAACAAAATTTTCTCATAAATTGATTACTTTTTGCTTTCTAAAAGAATAATAAACAACAGTGAATCCAGAAGGAACCCAATCCAGTTAAGGTTATACTTATTGTGGCATAAAAAAAAACCTTTTTCACTAATGAAAAAAGTTTGTCATTTGATATTGAAAGTAACAATTGAAAAGTTGACATTTCAGTGCAGAATTACGAAAAAAAATAATTTGAATTCAAATATGTCAATAGAAGTGCATTAAAGAGTACCCTACATGTGATTTTCTAATGCTCCACACGAAGGTACTACATTGGCTAGGGAGCGAGTTTTTTTTACCTGAAAAATTTTGAATTTTGCCAAACCCTTGCTGTTCCAATCAAGGTAGGGATCTTTAATGTGCGTAACACACACACACACACACACACACACACACACACACACACACACACACACACACACACACACACACACACACACACACATGGGACCTCCATTTTACCTCTCATCCGAACGAGGGCGTATTTTTGTGAAAAATGCTCGCCTAACATTTTTCAAGCAGACCGTGTCGGGATTCGAACCCGGGACCGTAGGCGTAGTAGTCACATGCATACCAACTACGCCACACAGCCGCCCATTAAAGAGTACCGCTGTCACCATTCAGAGTAGTCACAAAGTCAGTTGTGAAATGTCCTGCGCAATATAGTTTCAAGTTTGTGCAGGTTGAGAAAGGAGTCCCAAAGGGATTGGACTTGCTTTTAGTATTATGTGTATGTAGCTTAATATAATGTAAGCTAATTGCAAAAGCACTCCAATCATGTTCATACACAGGATAGTAACTAATTCAACATAATAACTTTTATGAATTGCCAAATATTTGAAGTATCGAGAGGGAATCTTGGAACATTTCAAGTACAAAAGTTTATTTACTTTGAATAGCATAAAAAATAAATAGGAAATGCTAGTATTTTTATACACTATTGTGTTAACCTAGTTAAAAAGTTCTCACCTGACATGTGTAATAGATATTAAAGCTGAATCTACAAGGACAAGCCATTTCTTCTTGGCGACTTTTGTAATAGTTGATAACCTATAAAATCGCAAACAATTAAAACTCACAATAAAAATGCTTCTAAAGGAAACAAAAGCGCTATTTATATTTTGTTTATAGCAGGCTTTGGCAACACAAATTGCAAATAAGCAAAAATCAAACGCTACAATGGCAAAACCTACTAAAATGCTGATACAGCTCTTGAAATTTCTAAATTGACTTATCATAAAAAATGTCACCTCAATGTCAGCAAAAGTAATATCTTTATATCATTTTATCTTCATAAAAAATCTTACTATCTGATTTGTCAATTTTGCTATGTTGCCAGTTTTATTCAGAGCTTTTGTTGATATTAAAAATTAGTTTTGTAGATTATATTAGATTTTCAATTGCGTCTTCGAATGTTATTATTAACCTCTTGAGTATTCTTTGATCAGAACATTGTCATCTTAATTTGCATCCAAAATTATCTTATTCAGAACAAATTAGAGTTATTTTTAGTTTGATGACGTTCAGTTTGTATTTAGGATATAGAGTGAAGTTACTTTTAGCTAATTTAATAGCCCTTTTTGAAAAGAGAGATAACTGGGACCCTTTTAATTCTTTGACTGACATTTCTGAGATAATTTAATTATTTACTTCAATTTTGAGTCACAGGCAGTTAAAAACAATGAAACCTGCACTTCCAAGAGAAGAGTTCATGTACAACCAAACATGGATGACAACTATTTTACAAACTGTGGTTTACATAATGTACTTTACAGAATATATGAATTAATTTGGAAATTGTTTCTTTAGCAGTAAATAATTTCAGCTGAGTATATTTCTGTAAATATTTGGTGACATAAATTAACATAATAAGGATTGTTCAAGGGTAGGGAAAGAACGTTTTAATACAGTTCTATGCAACATACGTTTTAAGTGGAAACAAGATAATCCAAGACGAGGTCGTATGAAAGATGCGATGTCTAAAACCATATATATCTTTTTTTGATAAAATAAGGATTTTACGAAATGGATCTATAAGTTGCTCATGACAAGACAGCAATTTGAAAAGTGTTAGAGTACAGAAAATGTAAAAGGTTAGTGAGATTTGCAGTTTTTAATGTAAAAATAAAGACGGTTGTGAATTTTAGGTATAGTGTTATATGCAAATACTGCTAATGGTTTTGTTGACGGAAGTGAATTAGTTTATTGTTTATTAAGAAAAAATCAAGGTTCTCATAGTGAAATGAATGAGGATAATTTTTTATGTGGGTTCAAAAATCATCTCTTGAACAATTTTAGAGTACCATCAGTTATTGAAGTTGATAATGCTTCATATCATGGTATTACAGTTTATAAATTACCAAACAATCGATGTAAGAAAAGTGAAATAGCATATTGGTTTCAATAAGTGAACCCCTATATTTATCTTTAAAAGATGAAATTGTTAAATGCAATATACAATGAAGATGAAGAAATTCTTCCAGATAAAAAGCTACTTTAAAATTTAATTGAATAATTAAACCAAGGATACGCATTGGTTTCTAAATGGAGATTTAAATAATATGGAAATCTTGTGAGCTAATTTTGAAGGACAATTTAAAAATAGGAGCAGAAGAAAGTTAATACTATTAATTTCGAATTGGAAAAGCACTTTTTGGATTTGGCAAATATTACTCTTAGAATGTTTTTATTTGTGACAGATATTTGAGTATTTGTCATTTAATTTAAGGTAGAATAAGTCCTAATCATATAATACTTGATTTGTAAGGATATTTAACAGAAAACTTTGTGATCGGAGTCCAAAACACTCTGATTTTTTTTGACTATCCTTCAAGGATTTTTTTGGCCAAAACAAACCTTACAAGTGTAGGAATCAAATCCAGGTAAACTATCCACAAGAGAAAAAATTTGAGTTCTGTAAATTTAAAATTAGATAAGGTGAGCGACATTTTTTTTAAATAGGTACTTGTTAGGACTAAGATTGCGTTTGAAAAAATTTATACTGTAAATGTTCTATATTCTTTTGTATGAAAAAAATATCTCAGACTGTATAGAAGCTTTATGATATTGCTGTTTTGATTTCATTTGGTAAACTCCATCAATTCCATTGAGCTAACCAAGCAAAGAAAAGTTAGAAAGGAAGGTAAGTCAGATATTTCAAATTTTCCAATTTGCTGTATAAGCCCAAAGTCAGCCGTTGTCAGATCAATATATATATATATATATATATATATATATATATATACATATATACATACATACATAAATATATATATATATATATTGCTGTGATAAGGGGTTGCTTAAGGGTGCACGTTATAGTAAAGGTCGTTCGGGAAGGAGTAATTAAAATAGGCAGCAGAAAACTACACTTATTTAAGGAAATAATTAAGAAATAGACATAGTTTGTAGATAGTAAGTAGTCAACACCCTGTATATAAAGTAGAAATAGTTTTTGGGCGACGCAGGTAAACATAGGAAGACGCATGGTTGGCGTAGGACTGAGAAGTACATGTATTAAGTAAATAGTAAACATTAAATACCCTGTAGACAAAGTTTAGTTAGTTTAAGTAAAACAAATAAGGATATTTTTCAGTAGAAGTACGCGTATATTGATAAATAAATGATAAAGTGTAATTAGACACGCATTAAGAAGAAGAGTTCCAGACGATTAAATCAATACGGATATAGAAATAGAGTTTCAGGCAGTTAATATAAATGCGTACAAAGATCTAACCAATTTAATAAGAGAAATGATTAAAAATTGCGTGAATCACATGTAAACATGAAAATTTAAAGTCGGGTTGCATCAGTTGTTTATAGAAAAGCAGGTAATCTATCAAAATACAGCATGTTGATAATGAAAGACGGCTGCGGGCAGGTTGTGATTATGGGAAAGCGTGGAGCATTGCATCAGAAACTGCTCTAAAAGCAATTATTTAATTGGTCAGAGACAAGCGACGAGTTCTAGACCAGACCCACGGATGGAGTGGGAATTCGAGATTATATTAGCAAGCACCTTGATAAGAAAGTCAGTTTTGAACTCAATGAAGGCCGAAGTGCATTGCCATTAAATAAAGTAATGTCGTAATAAGTATAAAAGTGAAAAATAAAATGAGTGCGAATATGAAGATTACAATTGCCGTTTAAACGTAAGTACGTTTTTAATGAATTTATTGTAAACTAAGACATAAAAATAATAGGGTTTCAAGGTCTGAGGGAAATAGACTAGGATTCTGATGTTAAGAAAAAAATACAGTAATACAATTTAAATGTCAAGGGGAAAGGAAGAATAATACAATCTTGAAGTACAGGGATGAAACAAACTACAATTTTAAGTCTGGGGCAAGAATGATAAGAGTCTAAGTTTGAGGAATTGAAATAAATTGGGGTATATAATTTAATGGTGGTGGTCCATAGTGTAATAATTTGAATGGAATCCAGAATTGGGGAAGATCATTTTTATTGGAAGCGTCGATGTGAAAAAGATAAAACCAGGTCAGATTTTTAGTTATAAGACATTTGTTTTTTCTATATGAATTTTTATTTTATTTTTAATATTGAATTTGCTAAATATGATATGCTTGTGAAGAAGTCAACAAAAGAGGTTGCATACGTATTGAATGAGTGATAAGAAAACAGGTTTAGAATATTCTACACTTTGTTGGTAAAGATAATAAATTTTCTTTGGTGACTTTGGGTTTTTGAGTACATACTGGATGGTTGTTAATAAATGAAATTTATAAGAAATGTATTACAAATAATTTCAAAAGCTGTACATAACATATTGGTTTCATTATATAAAATCTAAATTTACTGAATTTTATAATTGCAAATAAATGCTAGCCGAGGTCATAAGATTTAAATAGTACAAAGGCGGAGCCACAAGTTGAATAGGAAAGCGATAACTCGCAAAAGGCGGTAACATATCGAATTTTGCCATTGGTAGATAGAGTTGTTTAATGATAAAGTCCAGTTGATAGCAATATTAGGAAAACAGCTGGAGGAGGAAATAATTACACTTAATAGTGAATATTAAAATGGTGGTCCAATAATTTAGAGTACGTAGCAAATAAATAATGCAGCACAACGTAGGAGCATGATAATTCTTCTAATATCATAGCAAATAAATAATACAGGCCAACGTCAGGGCTCGATAATCCGCCAGTAGCATAGCAATATATATACATATATATATATATATATATATATATATATATACATATATATATATATATTATATATATATATATATATATATATATATCCAGCTATTATTATCTCCTCCACTCATTTACTAAGAACATTTGATTTAGGCTCCATGTAATATTTGGGCTCCTTATACGGAGCCCAAAAGAATCCCTTATAATTATTATACGTTGTGCTTTAGAGTCCTCTATCGTTAAAATATAATCAATTTCCATAAAACAGATTTAATTGAAAACACAAAAATTTAGTTTGTAGCCAAGATAAAGGCGTGAGGGGATGATGATTTATAATCAACAGGATGTTAAAATCATAGTATCCTAAAAGGTTTTGTATATTTTAGTTCCAGCAAATTCCGCTAAAACGTGTATATTTATATACAAATCATTTCGTTCCAATAGCCTTTTGGAATCCTTAAATCTGGCAATGCTGTTAATTGCGATACGTCTGTTATTCAGCATTTAAATATATAGAATATACACTTCATCATTGAGAGTTATTCGAAGTGAAAGTGCTGTGTTCTTCAAAAATGAACGCCAGGAGTAGAAAAATAATGGATCTAGCTTTAAACGGTAAGAAAATTACAATATTAACCTTTTTTTACATTATTTATGTATTTATTATATATTAGTAATATATTGTTAATAGTACCGTGAATTATAGTAGATTATAGCAAATATCATAAAAGTTTCTGGCAATTACAGCCATCCTTTATGTAGGTTTATTTACACTTTAATAGTTTAACATTCGTCTATATAATCTATAGAAGTAAACGTTACTGCTTAATTATTATTAATCTCGCTTGATAATTTATATTGTACAGCTAACTAATGAAAAAAGAACTATCTATTCATAACGCCATTGTGAGATGTAGTTCCCGCCAATACATTATTAATTCATGCTCCCAAACGCCTGTATAAAAAAACCGCAACGACAACAAAACTGCGCATTTGGAGGGATAGCTATCTTGTCTAGTGAGAATTGTGGGTCAGGTTTGTGACCTTCAATTTTGTTTGCGATTCTGGAAACATTAAGCATATTAGGTAGGTCGAGGCAGTTTATATTCATGTAGTGTTAGGATTGTAATTGATAATTTATTTAAACAGCTACCTATTCTGAATTCTGTATTTATTAACCTTAATTAAATTTAGTGACAGATTTTCATATCTTTCAAGTAGGTATTACATAAATGCGAAATTTCAACCTGTTGTACTAAATTGTTTTTAAAACATAATAATGTATTGTCCAAGTTACAGAAAAAATGTCATTTTAAGTAATAAAACATAACCTCCATCATTCATTTTGTTACATTTTTGCCTGGGAAAGTTTTGTAACATAACCTTTAATCTTATGTTAGTAGATAATACATCAATTATTAACAACGTTTCCCAACAAAATGCAAATAGAACGAAAATAGCATCTAAGTATTTGTTAGTTACAGTTACAAAAAATAAATCAATAGGAATAGAAGAAACTGATTTTTGTAGGAAAAAAGGTGTTTATCTCATTTCTACAAAAATCGATTATTGAAGAAGTTCGATAGTTATATGATATAAGGGTGCTTAGCAGTGCATTTGTAGTGTCTTAAAAGGCATTGTTTAATATTAGTCCTTGTAGGTACCTAATTGTAATAATAGCACACTTGAATCAACCCTAAATAATCGTTAGAATTCAGGTAGTACTTACTTTTAGTAGCTCTTTAAATGGAAATACTAAAATGAAGTGTCATTTATAACAGCAAATTCAATCAATTTTTTGTATTGGTTTAGAAAACTATTGTTAGAAATTACAGTATATCATACATTGTAGGTATGAATATTTTATATCTTAGAATATTTTGTTGCAATAATTAATACTTTTTGATACATTTTCTTATGAAACATAGGTACTGTAATTATGGTTTTGACGATGTGTGATAGGTAATAGTGGTCCTATTCTTAGTTCTACTTTATATCCACTAAATTGTAATTATATGAGATATGTAAATATACAAATGAATGCTTTTGGCATACAGCACGAATGTAAATCTCATTGTATGGTACTTATCCTATGAACGGTTAAGACGTTTCTATGTACAATTTGTTTGAAATTGAATGATTTCGGCATTAATAATTGTGGCGTTTATATACATTGTAAATGCTTAACATTTCCATATGCAACTTCATATGTATCTCTCAATGCAACCGAAACCTTAAACATAAAATATAGGTACATTTTTTTCTGCTTTGGTAACTCAATTTAAATAATTAAATTGGAAATTAGCATAATTTTGTATCCAATGGCATGTGTGCATATTGTATTCATGTGTAATAATCTGCTTAAAGGATGGTTTAAACCTGTTATTCACTTTACAGTGACAACCTATGTACTATCGATTAAGATAACCTTAAAACAAAGTTTTCCTGTTGAATACTGTATGAATATTAGGTAGCTCAAAGGTGATAGTTTAGCACAAAATGAAAAACTGATCTGATTCGAAAGATGGTGTACACTTTGTACACTTTTATTGTTAAATTTTTATTGCCAAGAACGCATAAATGTCCCGAAATTTATTTTTAACAAGGAAACTGATAGAGCACAAAACATTCACGGTTAAAACCTCTTATATACTAAGTTTAAAAACACTAGGTACAACAATTTATTTAAAAGTTGAATGTTGTATTTTGCAGCTGCAGCATCAATGCCTTCATTAGATGTACAGTTTAAAGAGGTGGCGTTAGAGAACCAAAAATTGCTTCGACTCAATAAAGGTAAGTTAATCCGAGCATATTGTAGGCATATGGTTCTAAAGAGTATTTGTAAAGGAGAATAGAAGGAAACTGTAGTTTAGTAATTAATAATTGTTGTCCAAGTAAATAGCTTTGTTGTGCAGCTTTAGTAGTAGATAAAGATTCTTTGTACACATAAGTAGGCTTGAATTTTTATCGATTAGTTGATTTTGTTGTGAAGTTCTTTCTTATATCACACTTATCTACTTTTAACATGCACAGTTAGTTGTTCCAAATAATAATAATTTGATTAGATAAACGATTGAGTAGAGCAACATAACAAAAATCGAAATTGTTTCTCTATATTTGCCTTATCGGTGTTAAATGTAGTAAAACTAAACCCTACCACATATCAATAAATAATATGGTGTACTTGGTTATTTTAGCATAATGTGCAACGTAGATCATTTACAAAGAATTGGTTTTGCAATAGGCCTCCATCACCAATGTCTCCAAATAATTGGTATAGAAATATGCGCGAAGACACGGCGTTGCCGCAAGCATGGGCAACTCGAATGACATAATTTCATCTAAAAGGAAGAAGAACCCTCAAGCGTTGGATGCATGATGATAGTGATGTCAATAAATCGTTGTCTCTAGAGGTAATGAACAAGTGTTTAGATGTATTAAGTGATTAACTGTTGTAGCTTGAGAAAGCGAGACATTCCAAATGAAACTATTTTATCAGATAATTTAGATGGTGATCCTACTATTCCAGAGACCAGTGAAAGTGATTGCAAGGTGACATGTAATATACAGACTATACCAAATTAAGTGTGCACTATTACTAAATCTTTTATTATTATGGATACAATGTCGGTTCAGGGAAATGTGGTTAGTTCAGAATAAGAAACAATGAGGGTACGTCTAACCTGTTCAAGGATTGAAGACCTAATGATGATGATGATGTCTGTTAAATTACCAAAGTATTAGCATTTTTCTGCTGATTAAGATTGTGAATGCAGAAAATAATAGAGCAGAGACTTTCAAGTATGGAGAAAATGTATTTCTTTTAAATGGATACCTTGTATATGGTCCTAAACGTAAACTAACCTAACTATTCTAGGACAAAGTTTATTAGGGGCCAGATATGCGAACCTGATGGAACTTCAAGATAGCATTAGGCGCATTGTAGCTTCCATCTACTGCAGAATAGTGATGTCTTTTAAACAAGATAATAAAGAAAATTGAATTTTATTTCAGACACTACCGACTTGTCTATAAGATGAAAATGGTTATAATGGGATTATTTTACATTATGCGCCAATATTGTACTGGGACTGTTTTGTTTTATAGATGATTTGCGACGATATGGTCAAAAATATACAGTGTTCCATTTAAAAATTACATTTTCCCATTTACTTGTAAACGCTCTACTTTATTGTTTTATGCTTTGACCATCTTAATCAGCAGAAAAATGCTACTACTTTGCTAATTTAACCAACTTTGTGACTATAGAGTTAGCAATAGTTCAAACTTAATTTGGTACAGGCTGTATGTAGCCCAAAATTTAAACTAACAGATAGTTGATTTTCATACTTGACAGTAGCTTTGCATCTCTGCTTTGTGTGTGTACTAGTAGCATTTTGTAACAAATTTTCTTGTTTAAAGTTTTATGTATATAATATTGAGGATTGATTTTATATAGTTTATGGTGTTTTCAGGATTCATCTAACGAATCTACTTCTATATTTCCATGAGGAACGCATTGGTTGCATAACCGTAGATATTGCATCGTAGAACAACAGGTATACTTTCAAACTTGTATCCTAATGTACTAACAGAAAATATTATTTAGATTGGTAAACCAGAGGAGGACCACCCGTATATGCATATTCCTATCATATCTCCAATATTTGAAGGTGAAAATCAAGATATTTCACTAAATGCAACTGAATATTTAAAGCGATGGAGCCGTAGATATTGCACATCAAGAACAGCAGGTATACTTTGTGAACTTGTGTTCTGGTGTACTAACAGAAAATATTATTTAGATTGATAAATCTGATGAAGATCACCCATATATGGATATTCCTATATCTCCAATATTTGAAGGTGAAAATCAAGATATCCAATCAAAAACAAATGAACATTTAAATGATGGAAAAATTAAATCACACACATCAGCTAAGAAGCGAAGCAATTTTGCTTTTTGTGAAACGTTTGTTTTAAATTTTGCTAGACATCTACGAAGAAATCATTCGACAGAAATCAGTGATAAAGATATTTTCCATTCCAGCAAAATCTAAAACAAGAAAGCATTTTCTTTCAACACTCAGAAAGCAAGGAAATTTTATAGTCAATTCATCCAACTGTGTCAGGCCCGTTAAGAAAGCAAATATTCAAGGGAAAGCACTTGCCATGTAATTATTGCATGGGATTCTACTCAGCAAAGCTGCTTTGGAAACATAAAAGAATATGTCCTTCCAACAATGATTCTAAAGAAAAATCTCGAAGTGCTCAAAGTGATGGCCAAACTGCTTTAACACAACATCTGAATAGATCCACTCTTGCGAGCACAAGTATTTCCATGAATGAGAGCAGATCATATATCGCTAGAAGTTAAAACGATAAACTTATATGTGCCTTTGGTGCACGTTATATGAAAATCCACAGAGAGAAACATTTTATTAACGTGGCGTCTAGAAAAATGCGTGAGTTGGCTAGAATTCTCATAGAAGTAAAAGTACTAGAACCATATATAAAAATCTATTTGATGCATTACAACCTAAATATTACGATCTACTTGTTCAAGCCACTAAGACAGTCGCCCTTTATGATGCAGTAAATGAGATCTACAAATCGCCCACATTCGCTATGAATATATCAACCTCATTAAAACAGTGTTGCGACATAGCGATAGTTTATGTTCTGAAAAGAAAACATGTTTATTTAACAATGGAATCATCAGAAGCTGAAACTAATTTAAAACTGTCATTCGTTTGTTGGAAAGTAATTGGAGATTTGACATCTCAACCCAAGCTGCAGATAACTTGAATATACAAAAATGGAACAAAGTCACTCTAATTCCCTTAACCAGTGATCTAAAGTTACTTAGAGATTATTTAAATGTAGAAGCAGATAATGCGGCTAAGAAACTTTTAGCTAATAACAAAGATAAAGGTGCATTTACTGTACTAATGGAAACTACATTTGCGAATTCTCCTGCTGAACCGTGAGCGACCAGGGAACTTGAAGCGACTGCCTTTAAATATCTATATTAACAGTGAAACAAAAATGAACAAAATTATGAGGAATTCAACAACTTAATATCGCCAACAGAAAAAATTCTGCTACAGAATTTCAAAGCGGATAGTTATCAGAGGTAAAAGGGCACGAGGTGTTCCCGTTTTAATAGCAACAAATGTTCAAATACACATTAAACTACTACTAAAATGTCGAAACAGCTTCATTGAAAAACAAATACTTATCTCTTTGCGAAACCGGGCCAGAACACTCCAATTAGCAGGTATAAAACCTTAAAAAGTATGTCAATTCTTCTGGAGTCAAGAACCCTACTCGCTAACTTCTACTAAACTAAGAAAACATTTAGCAACAATTACACAAATATTTGCTATGTCAGAAAATGACTTTGAACAATTAGCCACTTTTATGGGGCATACCACTGGTGTTCATCGTAAATCTTACCGATTACCTGATGATGTGTATCAGACTGCTAAGATCTCTAAATTGTTATTGCTTATGGAACAAGGTGGTGCTGCAGAGTTTAAAGGAAAAAGTCTAGATGAAATAAATTTAAACCTTGATGAAGATCTTTTTGCAAATGCAGTTGAGAAGGAAAACTGTCCATTTGCAAATTCTTTACTTGAAAGTACACATGCTGCTGATAGTCACATTGTGAAGCAAAATAATAAAAGAAGCGAGTATTAATACCATGGACGGATAACCAAAAGGAGTCATTTCTGAGTTTTTAAGAATCATATTGTTAGCAAAAACCACGAAGCAGAATGAGTGTAATACATTAAAAGAAAAATACCCACTTTATTTGAGAATAAGTCATGGTTAAAAATTAAAGTTTTTGTGCAAAATTTGTACACACAGAAACATGGCAAGAAAGCAAAGACAATATAGTAGAGTCATTTTAAGTGAAAATATGGAGTCTGTGCAAAAAATTGATCCTAACTTTTTTTTGTTTTAATCACGGCATTTTGTTGTTTAAAAACTTATTAAAATAGACAACGTTATTGGCTGGGCTAAAGAATCATTCAAGGTCGCAAAATTGGTTTCCACCTTAATCGTCATAGCAAATGAGAATTTCGCAAGAAGCTAATTTTGTGATCTTTGACCATGAATAACTTTTTAGCTCTGTTCGTTCTCTATTTTAATGTTTTGTTTAAAACAACGCAATAAAGCGATTAAAAGAAACTAAGTTGGGATTCATTTTTTGCACAGAAAGCCTATAATGATTGGACATTACATTCTATCTTTGTTCGTACATTGTATGCAAGTTATGTTTTTGTTTAAGAAGGATTATGCTTTGTATGTCACATACCGAAATAAAAGTTTATAACGAATTCTTTATTTATTATTAAAGTAAGGAAAGGTAATAAATTATTAAAAACAAACGGATTAAATATTTTTTTCTACGACTTATATATGTTATGTTCATTATACATGTGTTTATTCACTTCCTCTTCTTTTCTGTATCAACAACTCGAGTAAAAGTAACTTAGAACTACTCATACTCGACATGACAACGATGGGAGACTTCATTTCTGCTCAAGTACTGGAGGAACGATGAGCAAGTAAATTTGTGAAAATAGTTGTGCGTATAATTTTCTTTAGTAGTGAAACATTTCGACTATTAATCTAGTCATAAATCGCAAATACAATAGAAATGTTTAAGTGTACAATTACCAAAAGAAAATTTTACCCATAACCTTATAGCGTTTTCGATTTATTGCTTGCAGATCGCTCCATATTCCAGCACAGATTGCGCAGAAAATTCTCGCTTACGTCACTTCTTGGTAAAAGTTCAACCGCGGATCGATCTGCATTTGTATAACCGAACATGATATGTTAACATTCTACTTGCTTTAAACAAAAAATTCTTAATTGTTGAAATTGCAAATGCACTTGTTTATCAGAGAACTGATTAATTGAAAACAGAAAATTTCTGCATTTTATAACAGTTCTTATGCTTACAGTTTTAGCTATTTTTTTCATTATCAGAAAATTCTGACAGTAAGAATAGCCCATGTTTATGAATAAAGTTTGTTCATATTTAAAGTCACGCACCTTTAAAATTTAATAAACCGTTATTCATTTGTAAGTTATGTTTTAAGATTGCTCTGCATTGATTTTCCTCTCAGATCAAGAAAGAGCAGCTCTCGTTGCCCCATCTTAAAGCAATCTAGTAAATTGAACACATTAATCTAGTTGCTCTTTAACCGGCGCTGTCAAAAAATGTACCCGCTCTAGAGCAGTAAATCGAAATCTATTATTTTCACAAATTTCTATTTAATTGCTCGTGAAGCGAATGTAGATAGTGAAACTCTATTCCAAATTGTTGAAACTAAATTTCAAGGCATGAAACTGCGATGAAACTTGGTTTGAGTTTCTGATACAAAGCTGCAGCATGTAATAGAGGTCTTAGATTTTTAAAGTCAGCTGTGTACTATTGCATAGGAGTTTCGACCTTTGCATGATCTTCCTTAATGTGAGAGATCATACCTTAAATTTTTTAAATGATAATGTCGTCATTTGAATGCTATTCAAATACTGATTTCAAAATGTATCGCACTTTGATTCCAAAATTTACAGATTCGTGTGATTCGATAAAGAGTGAATATGTACCGACCATCAAATTTGCCAAAGCAACATATCTTCAGTCATTAATTTAGTTTGGATAATTTACAATTTAATAAAGTAACAGCTAGTCTGATTATTTTTACTCATTTTGAAACTAAAGCCATTTTCCAACAAAATACTTCAATAAAATTTAAATACCATTAAGGGTTTACATGGTTCATATTAAAACTTTTCACTGCATAACTTTAAAATTTGGAACTGAAGTGTGATACATTTGAAATCAGTATTTTAATAGCGTTCAAATAATGTACGCTCTCATTTAAAATGTAAAGGTTCGACTATCACTTGAAGTGGGATTTTGCTAAGGTCGGAACTTTTATGCAACAGCATGCTATGATGATTTTAAAAATGAGTGACCACGCATTTTGTTTAATGTTCTAAAAGAGGCTGGTGGGCACTTATTCCAACGCACTATATAAAGTCTAACAAGTATGCATTTATTAGGATACTTCAATATGCATAGGTACTATTTGGACATCTGTATGAGCATGTTCGGAGTTTCTTATATGTTAACCTTTCTGATTGCTAAATATCGAAAAGGCTTAAAGATAATTTCATTTGTCCCCTAAGTTATACGTTGTATTTGTGATATTTTTTGAAAATATTAGCAATTTCTAGTGAGACTGTATTTTAGTATCCTGCATTGTTGATAGATCCTGTAATTTGAATTCATCACATATTATTGCATTCTGTTAAACATGCCCATCCTCTGTCTCCAAATGGGATCAAATTGGTAGTTGAAATTCTTCTTAATGATACAAATCTCTCCCACAGTAAAATTTATTTAAATGACTAAATTTTTACGTGATAGGTTATCACATTGTCCCAAAATTGAAAGAACACTAAACATTAAAAACTTTTTAAATGACGACAATTAGCTAATAGTTTCGCTAAAAATGAGTTAAAAGGAACTCTTGGCCATCTTCAGGTTAAATATACCTATTACGTAAACAAACTAGTTTAAATTATTCAAAAACAATGTGGGAATAATCAACAATTAACCTGAAATTGATAATACGTGGTTTCCAGTAGCATATGACTAAGGTACAAATCTGGAACATCACAACAATTATTGTAATAATTACATTTTTTCAATTGACTAGCCGCAGTTTATAAGGTTAAATTTGCGGGTTGGAGTGAGGGGAATGTGTTAAGATTATTTCTCAAGTTTAGAGTATAGTTTTAAATTTGTTTTATTGTTTATTAACATGCTTGGTTTCAAAAGCTAGATGCAGTTTAATGGCGACTAAACTGCTTGGAACTATTTAATCATTTTATCTATGCAAGACAAGTGGTGTAATTTGGAGGTCTTCCCTTGGTTGTATGAGTGAAATAAACAATTATGATTAATATTAAATGACTTAACACTATTAAATAAAATGATAGATGAACCAAAGTAGTTAATCATTTTAATATTAGATGATGGATTGTTTTGTATTTGTCCCTTTTAACTAAGTACCATACGCTAAACATAAAATGTTAGTGTTAACCTTTAAAAGATTTCTCAAAAGTTATGTAATAGAGGAGTTAGATACCATTCCGACCCATTAAAGCTCTTGCATGCAATAGCAATATCACCTGAGAAACTATTACAGGCGTTAGAGCCACAACAATGTTTCTGTGATCTTTCTTTAGAAATGTATAATAAATAAACGAAACGTCATTTTATTTAGTTTTATTAAAGACCCATTGAAAAATCTTTGTCACAACACTTTAAATGCAACTCGGTTAAAGTGTAGAATAACAGTGTTTGTCGTAGTATAAGTACATATTCACGGTTTTAACTTAGTGTTTTCTTTTGGAAACAATCACATCCTCGTTTTTCTTAGATGCGGTGGTTTTACGCCAGGATGATTCTACATGCACATATAAATCTACTGAGAACAGCCAGATTTGCTTAAAATAGTCCCTACAAAAAACTTAGTATTATAGCAAAGAAAGTGACAATAAACACAACTATACCCTTTACTAATGCTGTTAAAATTTCGCCAATACTTTAGGAATGGTTGAAACTTTGGTTTATACATCAGTATAATTTCCTTGGCACTTTTAAATAAAACTCCTAAGAAGCATTTTGGAAACAAAATAACAATCCAACTTAAACTAACCTCACACTATGAATGATAATATTTCACTAAAAACATAATTTAACATCTTATTACTTAATATGACCAAATGACCTATTAGATCACAATGAATTATACAAAATAGGAAATTTCAAACGGAACAATAATTTACAGCAGTTTTCATCGCCAAACCATACCTATACAAAAGTATACAAACAAGAACAAGCTAATTTTAGTTATCTACTTCTGATGACCAATCATCTGCGCAACAGCATTGTTTCCAGGTTCTGTATTTTAGTAGCTGGTAAAATTATGTTAATTATGCCATATATAATGAGTCACAACTTTTAGAAGGTTGCTTTCTAGCACTGGCAACATGGCGAATTCGATTAATCTTCTAATGAAAGTTAGCATTTAAAAAGGAGTTCAAATTAATAGGTGTGTATAAAATTATATACTCTGGGGGTTTTAAAATAATATTAATATAAAAGGAGTTCTAAACGGTTACTAAATGAAAAAAATATACATAAAAAAATGAAAAATTTTTCAAAGTATATCAAAATTAAAGGCGGCCAAAAGTTTAAAAATGATGAATAAATAAGTATACCGCAATTTAATTTGACCTAGCACTATTCTTTCTAGTGGATCCCAAATTAGTAGATTGATGAAAGGAGGCGAAAATATTAGCGGGATGTATATATATATATATATATAGACGTGGGGTCACGAGAGGTCATTGAAATACTAATTCTACAAATAAATCCCACCAGAATATAATAGAATCTGGAAAAATGAAATTTTCCGTAAATTCATGGTTACGCCCTGTATAATACAAGCGTACTGTCATTCATTGATGTACAAGCCAAAAATGCAGATTGCGCATGTATAAATAATCAATTTGTATGATATATGCATATTTTAAATAAATAGCAAGTAACGTAAGTCGTATATGTAAAAAATAATTAATTGTAAGATGCCGTAAAACGCTTTAAATGCGAACGTAAAAATCGATCGTTTTAAGATAAATACAAAGCCATTTATTTTACTTATTAATTATCAATACATTTTTGATAAACATGCATTTGATTTGCTGTAAATAGCATAGAAAAAATACTAGCTTTACGCTTTTAGTTTAAGAAACTACAATCAACGTGTATGTAAATCCCTAAAATTTTCATATTAATTTTGTGTACGGAAACACGAAACCGAGTGTTTTATATAAAAACCCAACCCCTTTTTGCATTAAAAGTAAATAAAGTTTAAATTAATTACCCCGTACATTATAGCAATTTGTTCTAAATGGAGAATTTTATGGAATATAAAAGGATGAATCATCGGTATTTTAGAACGATGTAAATATCATTAATGAATATACATTTTATTCTTAGAAGCGGTCGAAACACAAAAAAACCTGCAAAATCCCGGGAATATCTGATAAGAAATATTTATTACCTTTTGCATTCACTATTACAAAGAAGCTATGCGACACATTAACCTTGGGTATTAAACAAGGAAAAACAGCACGCGTCATGGATAACTGGAACCAGATAATTAAGTCATATAACTCACCAATTTTAGATGCTAATTGAGTTTTCCATAAAGTTCCACATTTTTCTAGTAGTTTCTGGATATAGATAATTTAAAGTATATAAAGGAAGCGTTTAGTCAATCGGGATTCATTCTTCATTAAATTTCATTCATGCGAGCCCGAAATGTTATTTTGATTTAACTGTAGGCTGTTGCTACGTGGAAATAGTATTTGAGTATGCAGTAAGCATATTGTAATTAAATAGTAGCAAGATTGAAAATGAATTCAGAAGCAATGTTTTAAACGTAACTTAGAACGAAAAATGAAAATTATTAATTACACGAGGGAAAGTGCTTCAAAATAAAGCTATTTTTAAATAATCGAGAAGAAGATTTAATCAGAAATGTACTTTGGTAATAGCTGTTTGAAATGAGAATTTTTACTATGGAGAATCTTGTACGTTGATTTGACAGTAATTAAAAAGAATAAGATATTTTATTACAAGGAATGTTTTTGTGGATTCTGATTTATAGCTAAGGTAAGGTATAACACTAAGGGTTAGTGATATATTTTTTTATGCAAAATGGTTTTACCAGGAGAATTTGTGACCAGAGTTCGAAATATTCTGACCTTTTAATAGATTATCTGTCAAGGATTTTTTCTGGCCAAAACAAATCTTACAGGCATGGAAATAATTATAACCAAGTAAACCATTCTCAAAAGAATAAGTTTAATTCTGTAAATTTAAAATAAGATAAGGAATATATTTTTCTTTATATTCTTCTTAGAAATTATTTTTGTTTGAAAGAAACAATGTTGTAAAAGCTTTAAATGCTTTTGTATAAAAGAAAATATTTTAATATTGTATAAATGCTTTGTGTCATTGTGTTTGATTTTATTTTGAAAAACTCAGTCAGTTCTGTTGAGCTAGCCAGGCAAAGTTAAAAAAGGAAGGTAAGTGAACAAGTTCAAATTTTACAAATTGCTGTATCTGTATGATAGCACTCTTTTAGCAGCACCTCAACACGAGACCATTTTCATACACTCTTTCAGTGACCCTCTCAGTGCGGCCTTATCACAGCAATATATATTGCTGTGAACTGTAGCTAATGATGTCCGCTGTTAGGCGACAATAAACATTACCGCGGACCATGAAGATGATTCTAGTAAAAATGTTGCCCTAATTTTTTTAGTAGCTCAGTGTAAACGAATCAACTAGAATTAGACATCAAACTTATAATGACATGAAATATTCTTTAACAATCGTTCAAATAACAATTGTTACGACCACATACAGATTTTCTTTAACAAACAATATCTTACATATAACCTCAAAAACAAATACTTTCATACAAACATTAAAATCTAAAGATAACGAGTCCGATATTACCACAACGGCTTTTTCTTTCAAACAATATCTTAAGTCTACGATCAAAAAATTATAAGCTCTCACTAAAATGGAGTCTAAAAGTCTGGCTTTTCTAATTAGGATTTTCATTCGCAAATTATTCCTTATTTAAAGAATTTTAGAAATTAAGTCAAATAATTTTAACCACCTCATCTTAAAACCGGATATAAACATATCTGATCAGTTTAATCATTTTCATTACATAATGCCATTCCGTACTTTCAAGAATAGGGGGTGCATGAGTTACATTTTGTACATATTCATATACCATGATTTGTGTATATTTTCAAGATCTTTGTTGGTTGTTTTGCAGAGGACGAAATGGTCCAATCTGAGGAGTTACAATAACAGAGAAACTGGTTATTGGAATCTTCTCTTTTCAAAATAACCAACAATTTATATTAATTTTCGTCTTCTATGCTCAAATTACTTTCCTAATGCCAGACAAAATTATTCATTGTCAGTTAACCAGAAGCGTATTAGAGTTGACCTAGTTTCTTAATTAGCATTGGGTGTAGTACCTTCTTAGAAGGTCCGTCAATGTTAAGTAGGTAATAGGTCATTTGTTTACTTATTTTTCATCTTGTCTTTTGACTAGTGTTTGAAATTTCGTTTGGCATTGCCATCTATACTAATCATGACGAGGACTTGTAAAAGTTACCGATATTTAGTTGTTTACTTTCAAATATAGGGGGGGGGGGGACATGTGTTACATTTTGTACATATTCATATACCATGATTGTTGTATATTTTCAAGATCTTTGTTGGTTGTTCTGCAGAGGGAGAAATGGTCCAATCTGAGGAGCTGCAATAACAGCGAAACCGGTTATTGGAATTTACCCTTTTCAAAATAATCAACAATTTATATTAATTTTCGTCCACTATGCTCGAATTACTTTCTTAATGTCAGACAAAATTATTCATCGTCAAGTAACTAGAAACTTATTAGTTTCAGTTGGCCAAGTTCCTCAATTAGCATTGGGTGTAGTACCTTCTTAGAACATACGTCAATGTTAAGTAGGTAATCGGTCATTTGTTTATTTATTTTTCATCTTGTCTTTTGAGTAGTTTTTAAAATTTTGTCTGGCAATGCCATCTATACTATCATGTCGGGGACTTACAAAAGTTACCCATAGTTAGTTGTTTACTTTCGAGTATAGGGGGCGCATGTGTTACATTTTGTACATATTCATATACCATGATTTGTGTATATTTTCAAGATCTGTGTTGGTTGTTTTGCAGAGAGAAATGGTCATAGAAGGTGTGCCAACGTTAAATAGGTAATTAGTTATTTGTTTATTTATTTTTCATCTTGTCTTTTGACTAGTTTTTAAAATGTTGTCTGGCAATGCCATCTATACTACCATGTCGGGGACTTGCAGAAGATACCGATAGTTAGTTGTTTACTTTCGAGTATAGGGGGTGCATGAGTTACATTTTGTACATATTCATAAACCATGATTTGTGTATATTTTCAAGATCTTTATTGGTTGTTTTGCAGAGTGAAATAATCCAATATGAGAAACTGCAATAACAGCGAAATAGGTCATTGGAATTTTCTCATTTCAAAATAATCAACAATTTATATTAATTTTCGTCCACTATGCTAGAATTACTTTCCTAATGCCAAAATTATTCATCGTTGAGTAACTAGAAACTTATTAGTTTCAGTTGGCCAAGTTCCTCAATTAGCATTGGGTGTAGTACCTTCGTAGAACGTCCACCAATGTTAAGTAGGTAATAGGCCATTTGTTTATATATTTTTCATCATGTCTTTGACTAGTTTTTAAAATTTTATCTGGCAATGCCATTTATACTATCATGTCGATGACTTGTAAAAGTTAGCAATAGTTAATTGTTTACTTTCTAGTATAGGAGGCGCATGAGTTACATTTTGTACATATTCATATACTATGATTTGTGTATATTTTCAATGTCTTTGTTGGTTGTTTTGCAGAGGGAGAAATGGTCTATTCTGACGAGCTGAAAAAACAGCGAAACTGTTTATTGGAATTTTCTCTTTTCAAAATAACCAACAATTTATATTAACTTTCGTCCACTAAGATCGAATTACTTTCCTAATGCCAGACAAAATTATTCATTGCCAAGTAACCAGAAACGTATTAGTTTCAGTTGGCAAAGTTCCTCAATTAGCATTGGGTGTAGTACCTTCTTAGAAGGTCAGTCAATGTTAAGTAGGTAATTGGCCATTTGTTTATTTATTTTTTAATTATGGCCGATCTGCCTTTGTTGATCAAATAACAAGAATATTTGATACAAGCAATAGCAGTGATATTTTTGATATGAGCATGACTAGCTTCAAATATACAATTTCCTGGCAAAGTCTGTATCAAATAGGTTAAGCTGCAAATGGAACTATAGCTATATATTTTTTGTATTATTTTTGTTTCTGTGCCAGTTACGATTTTTTTGTTCTGTAGATGCACTATACCTATAAATAAATAAATAAATATATTCTTTCATCTCAATCGAATTAAATTTTTTATTCCATTTTAAAGCAGTGTAATTATATACTTTTTTTTCCAAATGACAACAATCTTTCTAAATCATCGATTAAAGACATCTGTTTACTATAAATACTTCACTACTAGATACCACTAGCATGGTGACGTTTAAAATAAGTATTTAACAACTGGCCGGTAACTGCATCTTTAATTGGATATATAGGATCAAGCCTTACAGTGTCGCACGTCTTAAACAATACAGCTGTCTCTAGTTATCGTTTCTATGTTCTGATTTGGTGAAATTTAGAAGCTCACCTGATCTCGAATAGTCCTAATGATGCAACATCTACAGAACATGACATTTTACGGCCTGAGGCTACTGTTAATTAATACATTCACCGACGCGTTATCTTATCGTCATGATTTATCGCTGTCATTCCCTCATTTTTATGACCTTTATCGTTTGATTTATGGTTTTTGTTAATTGTTTTATCTCATACTATAGCTTCGTTTATTTATCTTCATTATTAATGGAATTTTTTTGAAGTTTTTAATTAATCATGTTCCTACTTTCAAGTTAAAATACATTTTCCTTTTCATTTGAATATTAAGAAGTAAACGCAATTGAATACCTGCTTTCGTCCAAATACAACCCTATGGAATTTATACTTACAGGCGCCTTCCTGCAAAATGAATGCACTATAATATCAATCTCTTTATACACTACGCTAAACATGAAAATATATTCTTTTTAATCTTTCTTGGGAATAAAACCACTTATATGTGTTAAAATTATCTTTATTTACGTTTCGATCCATGACCTAAGTAGCATTGCAAGTTTTCCTTGGGATAATAACATGAAATACAGCCTACATACATGATTTCTATTTATACATACAACTAATTACATAACAATATGCCCCGGCTGCTTAAGCCTTACGGTAACATAATCACACACTTCTTTAATAACCACCCCTTCAACCATATAAATTGAAACATGTTAAAAAATGTTTCAATCATCAAGTTATTGAATTTATATGAAATTTGACTATATAAAAATTAATCAGCTGATTTCACGTTAAGCGTATTGGCTACCTTAAAAAGCTGTTCCCAGGACGCAACACAAATTGAAACTACTCATTCTTCTAAACTTTAAAATTTTCACCTAATGTATTCAAATAAAAAAAATTAATAAATCAAAGTCACCTTCAATTTGTGTCATTAATGTCAAACTTAAAATTTTTTATTATTTTGACAACGATCCTAGCTCATGGATCGAAACGTAAATAAAAATCATTTTAACAAATATAAGTGGTTTTATTCCCAAGAAAGATTAAAAAGAATAGTTAACAAACCACAACAAACATACAGAGAGTATGAAAATATATTATAAGTCACATTTACTCCTTGAGTATTTTTATTTTTGGTATGAAGCTCTTCAAGAGACAACTTCTGGTGGATAAGCTTGTCGACACAAATAGAAAATCTAATTAGAACATTGTCTAATTGTGTAAAGGCTAGAACTAACATAAAAGAAACATTTCAAAATTTCAAATTTTTTGAAATTGTAGCATTAAAAGACTTAACTGAACTCGATGTAATTTCTAAAATGAAATCTCTGTTTGCTCGATACGGTATTCCCGATGTTAGATCAGATAGTGGTCCACAATTTAAAACAAGGTTTAAAGAATTTTCTAAAGAATATCAGTTCAAGCATGTTACAAGTTCTCCTTATTTTTCCCAGTCTAATGGTGCAGTGGTGCAGAGTCAACTCCCCTTGAATGTCGATTTAGTCTGGCCAAGTTGTTGATGGCAAGGAGGATTAAAACAATTCTACCTATTTTACCTAGCAAGTTAGAGCAAGTTATGGATACACAAATGAATTTTGCCGAAAAAGAGAAGAAAAGGAAAGAAAACCAGTGTAGAAATTTCAATGCTAGACACCGTGCAAAAGATTTGTCAAAATTAATGTGCGTGGATTCAGTATGGGTTACGGATCTGCATTCTTATGGGAAAAAATTGAAAAAGTGTATAGTGCCGAGACCATATGAAATACAAGCTAAGAATGGTATATATCGCAGAAATAGGCAAGCTCTAATTAAAGGTCCTTATTACAGCTAAACTCGGCAAGAAGATGTACCCAGTTAACAACAAATTATTTGAAGTTACCGTGCAAAGTGAAATGCCTTCTGCAAATAAAAGTGTTTTACAAGAAGATAGTGCGGATGTTGTGGATAGAGTGTTTAGTACCAAGTCAGTTAGTACGGAAGTCAATATAGAGCCTCAGATGCAGGTACTAGGTAACAGACTTAAACGAATTTCTAAAATACCTACCTGGTTGTCAGACTATGTAGTTTAAGTTCTATTAGCAAATATTGTAACTTTAAGGGGAGGATGTTCTGTTAGTATAAATTTAATATAAGTTTAGGTACCTTTAAGCTTGAGTGGGTTGGGAGAAAAGGTTTTATAGGTGTCAGAAATTATACTAATGTTTGCCTGAGTTGCTTCTTTAGAATTATTAAATGCTTTATTGATATTCTCATATTAATAGTTGATTACCTACAGAGTAATAACACTACAGAAACCACAAGTAAATGTTACTTCCAAACTTTTTATCTTGTCCGCGGATCCTAATTTTTGTATTTACATTTAACTACATTAACAGGGAGTTTATTGTGTTCAATCCATTTCACTATGTGGTCAATATCTTTCTGAAGATCTGTACAATCTCTATTACCTATATATTACTTTATACAGTTTTAGGTCGTCTGCAAAAAGAAGGCAGTTGGACTGACAATGGTAAGTCATTTATAAAAATTAAAAACAATATTGGCCCCATAATAGTCAAAATAGTCAAAATAGTTCAAAATTTATAGCTTGCATTTTGATCAAAAGAAGTTCGTGTGATAATAAGTTCATTATGAAAATGAAATATAACAGTTTTTTTGTAGTCTGAGAGATTAAAAGTTCTTCATATTGTAAATTATTTTTTTGTTTTGTTAAAAACATAAGAGGACGTTATATTTACATTTTCTAAATTAATCCTCTTGGACAGTTGAGATATTTATTTTTCAGAAATTTAGAAAAACCTAGCTAGGTAGGTGCAACAAGAATGGTTATGAAGATAAGGAAATATATCAGTTTACAATTTTAAGAAAGTAAATCCATTATTTGATGTAGTATGAAATTTATGAGTTATATCGAGTGTTCTGTTAGTTAAATTGTAACGTTTCAATTTTATGATAATTATTCGTACCTATTTGTCTTATATGAAATGTCATTAAAGTTGTAATACCCTGTGTGATCCTCATATAATAGTGAGCAAGCATGCTTTAGTATGTTAAATAATATTCTTGCAATGTTTTAAAGGTCAATGATCAAGTTTGTCATTATCTTCATTTGTTATGCTTCAAACAGATGTTTAAATAGCTTGCTCGTTTTTCTACCTGGAAAGAGAACCAGTCGTTCTTATGCATTCGAGCAGAAGTTTGTAAAGAAAACGTTGCGAGATAAAAGCGATATTCGTAACGCTATTCTTCAAATCGAATAGCAAGATGGATTACATTCTGCTAAATTTCTTTATGGAATCCATGACAATGGTTCGTTTCTTTTATTAAAAATAATTTTATTTTTAAATTTTAGTGCAACTAAATAGGGTAAATAAACTTAATAAAACTGTTTAAGACTATTAAAACCGAAATGAAATAGTAGAACTGTGTAATTATTACAAGTAAATGGAGAAGCCATATAAAATCTACTAACAGCAATCAAAATTTTAAGTATTTAAAAGTACAATCTAAGTGAATGGAAGACTGATTTTGCAATTCACGATATTAAAAACTAATTTACATCATGGAAACTACATGTTGGAAAGGCCCTGTTGAAGTTAATCTTCCAAGTTCGGGTTTAGTATTTGTTTCACAAATACTTGTTGTATGTCATCTTATCGGTGCATACTTTGTGCGTTCGGCGTTTCACTACGGAAGTCTTAGGCCACAAAATGAAGTAATTTAAGTTGACAAATTAATAAAATATTATATTAAATGTTAACGATCAAAATTTATCATGTGTTCTTAAATGTGATTCGATATTTTCAAACTAAAATGAATTAATAAAATGCATTGTGCTTTGTATTAAAATTTAGAACATCTTTCATGTATAAGGAGGAACTTAATGAACATGTTTTTGACAACTTATGCTTGTGCTAAATGGTACTATTGATACTGAATTTATAATTTTATTATTTTCTCTTATTAGAATTTCAATTATAAATTGGCTTTGTAAACCAACATCTCAGGCCTGAATATTGGTACACAAATGTATATTTCAAGTATTCTATAAATCAAAACTAGAATCAGATTTCCTTCTTTAACATCTTGAGACAGACCTAATGATCTTTGGCAAATAGCTGTGATTCTGTAATTTAAAATGCTATTAACATAATTGTCCATTTAACTGTATTTATTGCTTTGAGAACTAAAACTAGGTATGGCGATATCTAATACTGTTTGTACCCTGGTATTCTAAATTAATACTTGAATTCTAATCGTTATCTGATAATTACCCAATACCTGATAACTACCCATAACACGATAAATATCCGTTACCCAATAGTTATCTGTTACACTATAATTACCATATAACCGACAATTAATCAGTATACAACACTGAAAATTATGTAATAATTATCCCATCAAAAACGCTGGAAACTTGCTGATACCCGAGAACTTACTTGCAATAAACACACTAAAATTGTCTGGTTCTACTAAGTTTAGGTATATCTGCAAAAACACCTTTGGTATAATTCAATTAGTAATTTACCAATTTTTTATCGTTTCCACAAGTATTTAACTCTAAACAAACAATAGTATTTATTTGGTGGTTTTCTTTCCTTATTATTTACATGTCTTTTTTAATAGTATTCAACAAATATCTAACAAAAAATTCAAAAACCTGTATTTCACATCAAATCACTTCGAACTATCATGTATCGAGCATCAAAATTCCAACTTGGATATTCAATTATCGGGTACGTACCCGGGTACCCATCATCGTTCCTAACTAAAGTATAAAAAAAGGTCAATTCTAAAAAAGGTATCTAAGTTATACAAAGCTTGTGTTTTAAGAATATGGACAATTACTGGTATTGAACAACAATTCATAAAAAAACCTTATCTATCAATATTTTTGAATTCTGTTTTGAGATGCAAACTGCTGTCTCATATTTGTAATTAATGTTTTTCTTTCAGGTTCTGGTTTTGTATAATTTTTAATATTAAACATTTGTACTTTTTGAATGTGCTCACATCGAGATTTCTGCATTTTCCTTAAGGATGTTTTCTAGTTTATATACAACTTCAAAAGTGTAGTGGCACCTGGCATATCCATTATCCCCCCCATGTTTCGTCACAGTCTGTAAGAGAGAAGTTCGAGTTAACCCAAAGTTCTTAAAGTAACAAAAATTTACTGTCTATAAGGTTTCGAAAGTTGCACGATTTTAGACAGTCTCTCAGACCTTTATCACTTCATTCTCATGTGTGCACAGTCAATACCGGCTAGATATTTTCAATTTTGGTTCATTTAATTAGCCATTTATTGTATTTCCGCCGCCCATGGACAGATTTAAGAAAGGAAATGCCTATTCATATTTTGAGGGTGCGGTTACGTAAAACTTCACCATATGTTGGAGTAGATGTAAAGATTAATAAATACATCTTTATGTTATGTAGCTTTGCTTTATTCCACTTAGATACACTAAGCCGATTTAAGTATGTTTATGAAAAGAACACAAAAATTCCTGATAGAGTTCACAATAAATATAAGAAACTTTTTGATAGGAATAATATAAAAAAAACCTATTTATTATCAACAGTTTAGGAAGCATTTATGCATAAAATTAAAATCTAAAAACGCTTGTCATGTTAACTTTCGTTTGTGCCACTTCATTCGGTTCTAATCAAAAATTTGCTAACAAACAATAATAACTAAAACAATAACTTCATCAAAGACTATAGCAACATTTTTATCTTAAAATATCTTTATAATCCATCCACAAACTAAAATTTAAGTGTTAGAAAATGTGACCAAAGTAGTTAAAATCTATTGTTGTGTTTTAGTTTAATGTATATAGGAAACGTCTTAAAAAAACTTAACAAAGTAGCATGAATGATGGCTAACGCAAAAACGTTTGGCATTTGTAAATTTTAAACAAATCTTTTGACAAGTAAAAACTTCCTGGACGTTTTTATTAAAATGAGATGTGTACATGGTCAGAAGGTATAACTCCTATTCAGGCAATATACATTACATTAGCAGTAACTACATCTATTTTACGATTAATACATTTAGCAATATTATTGTTTGTCAGCGTATTGATTGTTCATATGACCAAATAACGTCTTTAAAAATCAATCTTGAATTTGAACATATTATCACAGATTTCTTAAAATGACAAAATATGTTTATTCTGAAATGTTAAAACCAAAATATTCGAATAAAATTTTGAAACATTGATTCAATGGAAAGTAAGAGTCCACAAACAGAAATGACTACAATAACTTTCGGACACCTATTAAAATTTTAACCTGAACATATTGTCACATATTTGTTAGAATTGAGAAATATGTTTATTCTAAAACCATGAACTTGCTAAAAAATTTCCAATTTTACTAATGCATGAAAATAAATACTTGAAGCATAACAAGCTCTTGTTTCAACATAAATCCGGCATCACACTTTCAAACTAATAATGGAACGCCTTTTGCTTAGAGCATTAAACAATTGTATCTTTAATCACCAAACAAACTTTTAATTAATCAAGCTTACATGCAGAAAATAAAAAAAATGGAGAATTATAATAGGTTACTAACCTCAATACATTTTTAAAAACACATCTCACTATAGTTTATTCAAGATGAACTAATATGGCGTTGAGATCTGCACGGTGACCTAGCATTATCGATTGTCTTTTGTTTCAAAAATCAATAACAATTGAAGTTCTACTTAACACCAACATTACCGACATTAACCTCAAAATTAGGAAAGCAATGTTCGTGGTATTACAGCACCGGAACTTAGAACAACTTATGAATTGGCTTCAAGGTTGTGAATTTAATCGTGATTTTATTATTGTTATCATGGATAAATAAAAGGATATTGTCCGTCGATCGAGAAGAATTGGAATCAAATTACGCGCATGTCCAGTAGCGCATGGAGGCGCTGCAATATAATCGAAATATACGTAGCCTCGTATGTCTTTGATAATTAATAAGAGAAACAGGACGTAAATCTCACAATGAGTTCACCAATAACGGCCGCGAAGTTTGCGACAGTTACACACATAACTGGTGTCATTAGGTTTTCCGTTATTTTAATAAGGGGTTGTTGTTTTATTGCTTTATTAATGTATATAAAACCGCTGTTCTTACTCATATTAAAAGTACGGAAAGTACTAATTATCTCAAAGCGGTACTGTACTACCGAAAGCAGTACGCCTGGTCACTCTACAATAAAAGAATATTTTCTAAATATTTATACATGTTTAAATATTGCCAAGTATTATTACTACTAACCAATTAGATTAGTCTATTGATAGCTCAATTAAAATGTATTACTATGGACAATAATTACTATATTAGACAACAAATTTCATTAGCTTACTGCTCCTTGCTGCTATTGGCCAACTCATTGTGAGATTTAACGTCCTCTATGAAGAAGTAGGAACAACCTAATCTCTATTCTACTTGTTTTGTTTGGGAATAGTCATGGGCGTTGTTATTCACTTGGGTGAATAGTTCGTACTGAATTTATTCAGTCAAGTGAATAGTTCAACATGAACTATACACGGAAAAGAATTAAAATACTTTTAGTCTTGTGATGATGCTTGTATTCATTCGGTATTCGGTATGGGAACTTAACGAGTTTTTAAACTGAATTATAAGAATTGTAAATGTAAATACTTAATAAATAGTACCTATATTATCTAAATTGGAAAATATATTAAATCGTCAAATGGTTAATTGTTGGGGGAACTTGGCAGCCACAGGCTGCTTACCTCCTTCACAACCATTGGTCAGAAAAATAGAGCATATAACTGTAAAACAATAGAAAGTGATCGAACTGCATCTAACAAGAAAGAACAGCGCCTATGAGGAAAGACAACAAACATAGAATAAGAAGAAAATTGTCGAAAGCATATGTGTGGAGCACAGCACAGTATGCCTATGAAATACGGGCAGTCTAAAACGCAGACAGAAAAACGGTAGCAGCCTTTTGAAATGCTGTGCTTCAGATGTATGAGGACGATAGCATGGACAGACAAAGATAATAACAAATTAGTTATAGAAATAGTTAGGGGAACAAGGATATCTGGGGAAAAAGAGAAATAGTAGGGCGGAATACGTTCTAAGGCATTTTTGGGGAATAGTATGTGATATATTACAAGCAGAGATAGGAAAAAAGAGGTAGATGTAGACCTAGATCAGACAGTTATAGATGCAAACCGTGCATATTTCAGGGAAATCTGTAGGTTAGTTCAGAATATGGAACAATGATGGTACGCGTCTAACCAGTTCTAGGACTGAAGACCTAATGATGATGACCTATATTATTCACTTTCAGTATGTCGGCAATAAAACTGTAGTTAGTTAACCCTTATATCTGGTATTAGTATATAAACTTGGTATACAAATCAATTTGATAAGCAATCCAAGAGCATTTCAATTAAATAATTTAAGTCAGATTTAAAAAGAGACGTATAGTAGGAGTGTTAAATATACTGCGAAGTGCGAATGCAAATAAATGGGGTAAAATTCTCAAGGACCATTCGGTTTGGTTACCTACGTACTAATTAATAGATTTCTCGGAAGAATGCACAATTGTAATACGGGTCGGGTATAATTGGAGTCAGTAAGTGGTAGCCTAAGGGCAGCTTATTTTTATTCTATTCATCGGGTGGTTTATTTTCTTTTCTATTTATATTCACAAATTTTTAAAAGGTAAATAGTGAAATACTAAGAATAAAAAGTTTAATTATATACATAATTGTGTTTAAATTAGGCTGCATTTAGACTTTTCACTTCAGTTGTTTGAGTTCTTTCGGTTATCTATATTCAGTAAAGTTTTTTCTGCAGATTAGTTGAGATTTTATTCTGATTTTTGATACATTGTTTTCTGTTTTTATTGTCGTTATTGTTTTGTTGGCGGTGTATTATAGATTTTCATATTTATTGTTGTTATATAGTGTTATTGTTATATTAAATCAATAATTGCAATATTACATCCTAAAAATTATAAGATGTCTTCACGGCGAAGAAATAGTGCTATGTGGAACCATTTTCACGAAATTGAAATTGGTAAAAAAGCAAAATGCCTCTATTGCTTGCAGCTTCTCAGCATATCAAGTGGCTCGTTCAATAATTTATCCAAGCATCTTAAATCAAAACATCCAACTGTTGCAATAAATAATTGTGAGTCTGCATCTCGCCAATGTAATCCTCCTGAGAGGGAAGTTTCTGGTGAAGAAACCCATGCTGAAACAGCTGAAATTATTGTTCAGCAAACACAGACGGTGGTTAGTGGTTCTCAAGAACAATCAAATATGAATTTTGAAAACACCATACCAACGTTAACTTTTAAAAGAAAACGAGTAGCGCAAACTATAGTTCTCGATTATATGTCAACTTCAAAACCGATAAGCGCCTTAAAGCAAAAACAAATTGACGATCATTTAATAACAATGATTGTGAAAGAATACCAGCCGTTTTCACTAGTAGAAGATGTAGAATTTAAAAAATTTGTATCAATGCTGAATCCTGGTTACAAACTTCCATCGAGAAAAACAATTTCGACCCATCTTATTCCCAATCTTTATCTCAAGTGCAAAGGAAATGTGCGTGAAAAGTTAGAACACAGTAAAGCAGTTTGTCTTACTACAGATTGCTGGACTTCAGTGAAGAACCAAAATTTCATGGCGATAACGGCACATTTTGTTAATTCCCACGCTGAATTAATCTCGGTACTATTAGAATGTGTCGAGTTTGAAGAACGACACACGGCAATTCTGCTATCCGAAAGACTAAAAGGAGTTGTGAGCAAGTGGGGTTTGGAAAATAAAATTGCCGCGTGTGTTAGTTATAATGCTGCTAACATCGCCGCCGCAGTTCAAAAATGTCAGTGGCGTCAGTTGGGTTGTTTTACTCATTCAATAAATTTAATAGTTCAGAAAGCTGTATGGGAAAAGGCAGTTGCAGAAATAATTCTGAAGCTTAAATCTATAGTGGAACATTTTAAAAGAAGTCCGCATGCACTTGCTAAGTTGCATGCTACTCAAAAACAAATGGGCCTTCCTGAATTAAAATTAAAGCAAGATGTCTCTACTAGATGGAACTCCACTATAGACATGCAGATGTTTAAAAATAAAAGATGCATTAGTTTCTACCACAGCTCTTTTGGATGGTAATCTTGCAAATGTGATGCAATCAGAATGGAGAATTATTGAAAAATTAATAGAAGTTCTCCAAATATTCAAGTTGGTAACTGAAGAAGTGTCATCCGAAAAAACAGTCATCGGGTCTAAAATAATGGTTTTCATTAAATCAATTAACGCGCGCATGTTATATTTTTCGCGACTTTCTGCAACGTGTGCCGTTTTACAGCGATACTAATATTTACAATCAAGTTATTGAAATAATCACCCTTTAACTATTAAATAAACGTTATATCTTTTGCTGAATAGTACGACACTATTATTCCATTCAAGGATTTATAATTTGTATAACAACTAACAAAAACCACTCACTTTATAAGTAGTTCCATTTATTTGAAAACAATAGACAAATCATAAAGTTATAATAAAGTTCTTGGGATTTTAGTTATGTTGAAAGTGAACCATAGTGACAATTGATTGTTTCTTCTAACTCAAACTATTCAGTATTTACATTCAACTATTCACTTCATGGTTTATGTTCAGATTCACCCCTATGATTCACCTTTCACGGTTTTTGCAGGTAAAGGATGAGATGTTGTCCGTTTTCACCTGGCCTTTAATATGACATCAGTTCACTAGTATGCTTCTTTTATTCTTTAGTTCGTGTTAAATTATTCTTTCAGAACCCAACGAACTAGTTCGTTCAGTTCAGCGTTCGGAATAGTTCATTTCAACCTATTCGTTCATGAACGACCCATCTATATTTAGGAATGCCTTCACCATCTTGAAGTTATTTTAATGTATAATTATGGTATATTATTGTTTATTAGGAAAGTAAAAAATTGATGTTACACGTGTATGTGCTTAAATTTACATATAGCTTGTCGCAGGTTCAATCATTATTTAAGTTTTAGAATTAAGTTTGATTGACTAGAATCGATTCAATAACAAACAAAACGAATAACCTTTTAATAAACGAACGAAAAATTAATTTGACATTTCTAGTTGACAGACAAAACCAAAACTTACTTGATAACAATTCTGTACATACCCCCCACCTTGAAAGGGGTCTTTCAACAATATAATAAAAAAAGGTGTATAACCACGAGCGTCTCACGGTAATGCCGTAGCTGCAATGATAGGGTAGGTTACTGTTAGAAATAGATATTATTATTAAAAAACACAAATCACTTAACACGCATATCAGAACAGCTGTTGTAAAACTATTGCAGACGGTTCTGATATGCGTGTTAAGTGATTTGTGTTTTTTAAATAATATCTATTTCTAACAGTAACCTAACCTAACATTGCAGCCATGGCATTACTGCCGCGAGACGCTCGTCTCTGTTCTACCATAAATGAAATTCCTCAAATTTCTTATTGTAACGGGCTACTACTACCGCGTTTCTTTAATTTAAAACAAGTAATAACAAACGTCTTTATTACTTACTGTTCACAAGTCTAATTAACAGTATATGCCTTATTTATAGATGTTTTCAGTCCACTTAACAATGAAGCACTATTACACTAATGAATTTACAAGCACTAATATCTTCTTAAACTAACTTCTTTACCATAGGTCCATTAACAACAATAACACAACTATTTATTTATACACTTCTATTTATTTATGTATGCTACAAGCTGCATGTACATTAGACACAGCATATCACGTTTATATATACTTCTAAAGCTCAAAACTACTATTACTTTACACGATATAATTTATATTAGACATTCAAGAATAGACTAACTCTTGCATTTCTTAGCGGTCTTATATATACTCAGATTTAAATATATGACTCATTATCTAGTATGTTCCAGAACAATTCTGGAACCGTAGAGAATAAACAGTGCTAGCGGCGTTTTGTGTGTAATTGATTGCTAGAAGAATTCTCGTACCCTGAAAACTATGCAGAGTCTACAGCGCTTGTGTGTTTGATGGGTTGCCTAGTAGTAGCTCGCAACACTGCCCCCCTCTTTAAAACCGTTACGTCTCGTAACTGTAGATACATTTTGGCGCCAATTCGATGACTGATGACGGTATCGGCAGCTATCTCCTCTGGTGCATCCACCACGTCGTTGGAAATAACAGTCAACACTCTTTTCTTGGTCTTGGTAGGCAACCGGTTGAAAACAACAAACAAGGACCTGGACGTTGGTTCCCTGGAAAACTACTTCTAGCATATTTCGGACTATCCTCCAATCTAAGCGATCCAGTCCACAACCTAGCTTGGGGACCGCTAGTTTCGTTACTCCATTTTCCATCATCTGAACTTTAAGATTCAGCAAAGCCTCCCATAGATGTCCATAACTAGGTCTCTGCCATGAAGAATTTTTGGTGACCAGATAGTAAACATAACGATTTTTATCTTGAAGAACCAAAGCTTTTCCTACAGTTGGCCGCTGTTGTACTAATTCATCCACACATCCAAACTTTTTCTTGAAAACAACAGCTATTCCCCCTTGACATTTCCAGATCTTGAGCTACGCAATGTGCAAGGGAATACTCTTCTGGTGCTCTAAACAGATCTTGCTGTTTTTCAACAACAACGCCAAATCTCGCTTTAGCGGAACCACCATACGCCGCCATAAAGCTCTCAAAATCTACATTTGGCTCATGATTAATAACTTGCCGAACACCATTATCATTATTCGAATCTTCCTGGTTGTTGCCAGCGTAGGATGTTAAACGGTCAAAGTGTACCACTTTCGGTTTACCACGAGGAGATCTTCTGATCCGGTACACTACATCATTAATCCTTTTTAACACTTCGTACGGCCCTTCCCATTGTCTTTGTAGTTTTGGCGACAATCCACGTTTTCTTTGTGGATTGTACAACCACACTAAATCTCCAGGTTGATAACCACCTTCTTGTGCTCTCGTGTCATATTGTGATTTCATTCGATCGCTTGCTGCCTGTATATTCTTTCGGACGTTTTCGTGAATACTATTTGATCTTTCACGAAGCTTACTAATGTAATCTTCACCTGCGATCTCTTCTCCAGGTTTAAATCCAAACCGAAGATCACATGGTAGCCGAAATTCACGTCCTAGCATTACGCAAGCGGGCGAGTACCCTGTGCTGTCATGTACCGAAGATCGGTACGCCAGTAGGAACAAATGCAGATATTGGTCCCAGTCTCGTTGATGTTCAGAGACAACTTTGGCCCGGGACGTCCCTACCGTCCTGTTCATTCTTTCCACCAGTCCATCCGATTGGGGATGAAGTGGCGTGGTTCTAGTCTTCCTGATTCCAAGATGCTTGCAGACATTTTGAAACAATGCTGATTCGAAGTTTCGACCTTGATCGGAGTGTAATTCCAACGGAACTCCAAAACGACAAAACAACTCCTGACTAGTACATCTGCAACCGTCTCGGCTTCTTGGTTAGGTATAGCATATGCCTCCGGCCATTTGGTAAAATAATCCATTGCAACCAAGATGTATTTATTTCCTTTCTCTGATTCAGGAAACGGACCAGCTATATCAATGGCTACCCTCTCAAAAGGATTCCCCACGTTATACTGTCTCATTGGGGCTTTCCGTTTTGAGACCGGGCCATTTGCAGAGGCACACAATTCACATTTCCGGCACCAATCCTTCACATTATCTTTGCAGTTCAGCCAATAGAATCTTTCTCTCACTCTCTCGAGAGTTCTTTTCACGCCAAAGTGCTCTCCGGAAATACCATCGTGCAAGTGCTGCAACACTTCCGGCACTCTGCTTTTCGGCACTATCACTTGAAGTCTCTCAGTGCCATCTTCAAATTCCAGGCGTCGTTTCAAGATTCTATTTTCCATCATCAAGAAGTCCCACTGTGCCCAGTATACCTTCAGGCTCCTACTTAAAATACTAATTTCTTCCCAAGCTGGTCGTTGTCCTCTATTTTTCCACTCAATAATACGTCCTAAT
Organism: Platerodrilus igneus; assembly: GCA_036346225.1. NCBI lineage: Eukaryota > Metazoa > Arthropoda > Insecta > Coleoptera > Lycidae > Platerodrilus > Platerodrilus igneus. Next base: position 1,343,836 of record JARFIW010000195.1, on the reverse strand, counting down.
TCGGCGTCATTTTCCTGGTCTTCTCGCATTCTTTCGGGTTGCCAAGTATCATCGGTTACCGTCATTCTATGGATGACGCTTATTTTCTCTTTCATCTTGGAGCAATGATTGCAGTCCACCGGACAAGGTCTCCTTGACAGAGCGTCTGCATTCCGATGGCTAGTTCCTACACGATGTTCCGTATCAAAATCATATTCCTGCAGCCGCTCTATCCACCTTGCCACTTGCCCTTCAGGATTTCGAAACTGCAATAACCATTTCAGTGCAGCATGGTCTGTTCTCAACAGGAATTTACGGCCGTATAAGTACTTATAAAAGTGCTCTACGGATTTGACGACGGCCAACAGCTCCCTTCTTGTCACACAATAGTTCCTTTCTGGCCGCGACAAGACCTTGCTGAAATACCCAATAACTTTTTCTTGTCCGTCCTGCACTTGCGAAAGAACGCTGCCTATAGCTGTGTTACTGGCATCAGTATCCAACACAAATTTCACTTCCATCCGTGGATAACTCAAAATTGGTGCTGTAACCAGTAGCCGTTTCAGTTGTTCAAATGCACTGTGGCAGTCGTCATTCCAATCATATTCTTGTCCATCTTTGGTTAATTTCGTTAACGGTTTGGCAATGTTCGCAAACCCAAGTATAAAACGTCGGTAATATGTGCACAATCCTAGAAAACTGCGTAGTTGGTGTATATCTGCTGGTGTAGGCCACTCTTGTACCGTTTTTATTTTGTCAGGGTCAGCTCTTATTCCGGTCTCTGAAACGACGTGTCCTAGGTATTTCACCTCTTTTCCAAATAGGTGACACTTCTTGGGGCTCAATGTAAGGTTTGCCCCGCGTAATCTTTGGAATATCTGTGTTCTTCAAAAGACCGGCCTAACACTATCACGTCGTCTAGGTACACCAGACATGTTTTCCAGGACAGTCCACGCAGTATCGACTCCATCAATCGTTCAAAAGTAGCAGGAGCATTGCATAATCCAAATGGCATGACCTTGAACTGCCATAATCCAGTTCCAATTGTAAACGCAGTCTTTTCTTTATCGTTTGGCTCCAAGCCTACCTGCCAGTATCCGCTTTTCAAATCCAAGGTCGAAAACCATTTAGATCCGGATAGAGTATCTAAGGTGTCATCGATTCTGGGCAAAGGATAGCTGTCTTTCTTTGTCACGTTATTAAGCCGGCGGTAGTCTACACAAAACCTTGTCGACCCGTCCTTTTCTTGACAAGCACTACCGGGGATGCCCATGGACTATTCGAGGTTCAATCACTCCCTGTTCTTCCATATCGGTGATAATTTGCTCGGCTTCCTTACGTTTTGCCAAAGAAAGCCGCCTGGGGTGTTGTCTTATCGGTTGCGCATCTCCAGTATTGATCTTGTGTTGCACAACATTCGTCCTTCCTTTCTCACTATCATCCAGTGCAAACACACCTCGATATCGTCCGACCAGTTCTTTTACCTTGCCCAGTTGGTCGCCATTTAATCCTTGACACGAGGGTATCAACATATCCAGCAATTTCTGTGAGCAACCGTTGGTTGGATTATTTTCGTGTCGTCCACACAACGTTTAATATGACATACTGGAATGCAACTTCCCACAATCATGCCTTTCTTCAGGGTCACTGTATGGGATTAATGTTCAGCACCCTTACTGGTACCATATTTCGAGACTTTACCAGCGTTCTTCCAATCAGAAGTCCTCCTGACCCACTCCCGATTCAGTTGCTTCCATCATGCATACTTGTCCTTCCCGGAGCGTACCATCCGGGCATCCCATTACTATCATTTCTGCCTTCTCGGGTATTTTCATATCGCAAATCATTCGAACTTGCATCGTCTGGTTACTCCTACCTTGAAATGGAATCTCATCATCATCTATCCGAAGCACATTTTCTTTCATGTTTACATGAAACCCATATTCTCTCATGAGATCCATTCCCAAGATCACTTCTTCTGTAATTTCAGCTACCAACACTCGATGATTAATTAATTTGTCCCCAATTGTCAACATAACGGCAGTCTCTCCGTGAGTACAAATTTTCTCACCACTTGCCGTTCGAAGACATACCGATACAGGTAGCATTTTTCCACGACCAACCAAATCTGGTCTCACAATAGTTTTTGTCGCTCCTGTATCCACGAGTAATCGGACACCCTACCATTAATTCTTCCATCGATATAAATGCTGTCCAGACTCCCCATCGACGATGCAGCACGGATGATAATCTCCGGGGCACTACGTTGTGCTGTCGACGTTCGCCCCTTACGTCGACTTGCTTTAGTTTTCCTGCTGCTCAACCGGTTGTTTTTGGTTGAGTACAGCGTCTCTGTATGTGACCAACTTCACCACAGTTCCAGCATCGCAGACGCAATCGCCGCGGTCGTTGTAGTTCCAGCCTTTCTGCCACACGGTTGACTATTTCATCTATGCTGTTCTGAGCTTGACCAGGTTCCTCTAAGGCAGACCGAACTTTGTGACCCATCCTGTGTGATGTCTGCTTAGCTGCTTCAAATTCAAGCGCATGGGCCAGTGCGTCATCCAACATTTTTGGCCGTGCCAGTCTTAGCGCTTGCTGTATTTCGCCATCCTTAACGCCATCCACAAATGTTTGGACAGCAAGTTGTTCGAGAAAGCTATCTGGTGCCGTTGGGTACGCCAATCTAACTAACCTGGCAATGTCAGCTTCGAATTCTTGCAGGCTTTCACTTGTCTTTGCGAGCGGTTTTAGCTTGTGCGTGGTAAACCTGTTGAAGGTGTGCATCTCCATATCTCATCTCAAGCTTTGATGTTAAGAGGCCGTAATCATTCTGCTGGTGATCGGGAATCGTTTGCAAGATGTTAAGAGCCTCCCCCCGTAGCGCCACTATTAAGGAGATAGCCTTCTCTTTGTTGCACCAACCGTTGGCTATTGCAGCAGCTTCAAATTGTTTCAAATATGTGGGCCAAGGTGTTTTACCATCGAATGTAGGTGGTTTTACTTTAAATTTAGACGGAATTGACTCGCTTCCTTCTATGGTTCTTATTTCTGGAATGTTCCGATTAACAACTTGACTTGGTAATTCAAGTGGTCGCGTTGTTAGTGAAATCATTTGTTCTTGAAGCCTCATCACATCTTCTTCCATTTTACCAATTTATTATCCAACTTTTGCTCAACTGTTTTTACCTGTTCAGTGAAATCTTCTTTCAATGCAATGGAACTTTCCATTAATCTTTGTTCTAACGTGGTTGTACTTTCATTCAACTTTTCTTCCATTTTGGCAGCATTTTCACTTAACCTTTCCATTTTCTCAGCGTTTTCACTAAACCTTTTTTCCATTTTCTTAGCATTTTCACTTAACCTTTCTGTGAGGTTTGATTCCAGTTCAACTGACCTCACTGCGTTTTCACTTAACTTTTCTTCTAATTTCGTAGTATTTTCGCTTAACTTTTCCTCCATACCGGATTTAAAATCCTTAAGGAAATTCATTAAAGTTTCTGCCTCCATTTTACTTTGACTTCTTGTAACTGGCATATACAAACTACTCAAATGTCTTTAGACTTAATTAATCACCCAACACAGCCTGACACCAGTGTAACGGCTACTACTACCGCGTTTCTTTAATTTAAAACAAGTAATAACAAACGTCTTTATTACTTACTGTTCACAAGTCTAATTAACAGTATATGCCTTATTTATAGATGTTTTCAGTCCACTTAACAATGAAGCACTATTACACTAATGAATTTACAAGCACTAATATCTTCTTAAACTAACTTCTTTACCATAGGTCCATTAACAACAATAACACAACTATTTATTTATACACTTCTATTTATTTATGTATGCTACAAGCTGCATGTACATTAGACACAGCATATCACGTTTATATATACTTCTAAAGCTCAAAACTACTATTACTTTACACGATATAATTTATATTAGACATTCAAGAATAGACTAACTCTTGCATTTCTTAGCGGTCTTATATATACTCAGATTTAAATATATGACTCATTATCTAGTATGTTCCAGAACAATTCTGGAACCGTAGAGAATAAACAGTGCTTGCGGCGTTTTGTGTGTAATTGATTGCTAGAAGAATTCTCGTACCCTGAAAACTATGCAGAGTCTACAGCGCTTGTGTGTTTGATGGGTTGCCTAGTAGTAGCTCGCAACATTATTTTTCTATTGTTTGAGGTTAGATTAGTACCTTATTAAAACCATAGGTTAGATAAGTTACTATAGATAAACAACTCAAGATTATTCTTTGTTTTTTATTGTTGCGCCATCCGTTGGATTATGTTACCACTACCATGGATCCTGACTAAGGTTTGCATCCATGCTAACAAAATGGTTAAAAACCTTACTAGGAAATATGGCATGGATTCATGTAATATTGACTTTTGTAGAAGCTCAAACTAAAGAAAGGAAATCGTTATAATTGCTTGTATTTTTATATAGTGGTATCTATGCTTAAAAAGTTTAGAGTAATTTTTTAAACATGGATACAACAATGTAAAAATACAAGTAATTACAAGGATTTCCTTTCTTCATTTTAAGCTACTTCAGTTTACCTATGTAATGTATACATACTTAACATTAGTGATAAAACAAGACTACTTATAGTTGTTTATTGTAAGATGGTAGTATAGCTACAAACGTGTTTTCAAAAAGTTTATTTATTCACAAACAGAACAAACAATTTTAAAATACACGTACAAATCTAACTTTTTAAATATCGTGATAGGCATTTGAGACGCCATACCCTAGGATTAACTACAGAATTCTAAATTGTTATTTAAATTATTTGGCTAAAATGGAAATAATAGAAATCACTGATTTCACATTAAATTATGTAAAATAATTACCAATGGAACACTGCTGTAGTAAACATTGAACCGTTGTATAACCTTAGTAAGAATTTGGAAAACGGTGTCTGATGACAGTTCTATTAACACAAGTAGGAACACAACAAGGAACATATCCACCACCCATGACGAAACTACAAAAACATCAAAATCAATATTATTAAAGATATAATTAAGAAAAAGTTTAAATTATCTAAGGTATAAGTTTAAACCAACAAGCCTTACTAAAAATTTGAAAATCGTTTTCACTGCAATTATAGGAATGGAAAAATATATTTAATTAATTTTAACAAAAAATACATACCTTTTTACACACAAATACAGTTGAAATAATTACGAAAGCGTAAAAACAACAGACCAAATAGAGAATTTTTTAACAAATAAATGTAATATATGTTGCATAGTTTTATATACCTGTAGCCTGGCGTCTAAATTTAGATCTAGGGTCCCTAAAATTACTTAGGGACCCTAGATTTATAACAGCGTCATCTGAACGGATTGTGTTACCATTAAAATCAGTGCTGTACATTGACTACACCCTGATAAAACTATTCGAAAAATAGTGTAAACCCGCATTTTTTTTTTGTAATTAGTTTTTAGACATAGACACTGCAATTAGACATTTGCAATGGTTTTCCAGAAGTGTCTGAGGGTGCACCGTGATCATAAGTAGTTTGTGCTTTTAATGGAAGGTACAGGATTTTCATCATAACGTATTTGGTGTGGATATAAAGTTCGTGTACGAACTTTCTGTATGCATGGATGTAATCCACATAACACTTACTTTATAATGGAAACTAATATACATAACTTGAGCATTAAGTTTTAGGCAACCAGCTATACAACTGAAGTATGGAGTTTAAACACTGCAGAAAAGTAGCGCTGCAATCTTCGTAAACGATCGCCTCGTTCCGTTGGCAATTCGTATTGTAATTGTAGTAGGTGACGCCAAGATACTTAAAGATTTTTTTATATTAAATTTAACTACTATAGTATTATTTTTGTTTTATTAATTTTCAATTTTGTGCTGTTATCGTTACATTAGTCGTTTATTTTCAGAAATGGAAACTTATAGAGTGCGAAATAAAAAAAAATGTGTTGTGTTAGGGTGCAATGACACCGAGAGTAAAAGACATTATTTTCCTAAAAATGACGAAGAACTGTTTAGGTTATGGATTAGAAATGTAAACAACCCCTTGTTACTTAATAAAACATTTAGCCAGAACTGCAGTAGTTATGTTATATGTAATGAACATTTTTCAAAAGAATTTCTAGTTGAAGGTTTAAAACGTGGCTTACGAAAAGATGCTTATCCCAATATCAATTTACGAAGAAACGGTAAGCCAAATAGTTCAGAACTAGAAGTAGTGGTGTATATTTTTACAAATTTCCACTATTTAGTTTCTTTCATTTGTCAATTTAATTTAAAATTTGAATTAGGTAACTATAAATACACACACGCCACTTACTTGCAGTGTTTAAACTCCGAACTTCAGTGTATTGTTGGTTGCATAAAACTTAATGCTAAATTTTAACATGGCAGTTACCATTATAAGGTAGGTGTTATGTGATGTAATCTTAACCAAACTTTATACCATTTCGTACCGATGTTTTTATACATAAATATAAAGATTATTTTATTTTAAAGATTTGATAATGAAAGTTAAAGTTATTAGTCGAAATCCTGACGACTATTTACGTGAAACGAAAAAGGAGTTTCATAAAAGTAGGTAGAAAATGATTGTTCTGTTTTAATTATGTTATTGCAGCTCCAAGAAATTATGATCCTTCACTACATCCATTCGAATCTGCAAGAGAATACGTAAGAGCATTAAACGCTGTTAAATTAGATCGCGTATTTGCAAAACCATTCATAGGTAATTTAGATGGCCATCGTGATGGTATATCCTGCATGAGCAAACATCCTAAGCAACTGTCTGTTCTTTTAAGTGGAGCATATGATGGAGAAGTACGGGTTTGGGATATACCACAAAGAACATGTACTCGTAATTTTGTAGCACATGAAGGCGTTGTTAGAGGCATAGCGTACGAACCTAATGGTATTTGTTTTTTTACGTTAGGGGATGATAAAACTATCAAAACCTGGAGTTGTAGTAAGCCAGACACAGTAGAAGATGAAGAACCCACTAACACTATATTGAGTAAAACTGTTTTGACTGGAATTAGTCATCATCGTTTTAAACCAGTGTTTGCAACCTGTGGTGAAATTTGTCAGATATGGGAAGAAACACGCAGTGAACCTGTACATACCTATCAATGGGGCGTCGATAGTTTACATGCTATTGCATTTAATCCTGTGGAGCCTAATATTTTATCTGCTTGTGCTAGTGACAGGAGTGTTATTTTATATGATATTAGAGATACTGGACCTATTCGAAAGATTGTGATGAAATTACGTACAAATCGTTTAGCATGGAATCCCATGGAAGCATTTGTTTTTACATGTGCAAATGAGGATTATAAGTAAGTATTAAATTGTAGTTTTGTTTATTTTAAAACTTCTATCTCATATTTACTGTAGTGATATTTAAGTTTCTAGGTGCCATTAATTTCATTGTAATTTATCAAATTGCCGTGCTCAGTTATGTTGATTAAAACCTTATAGTTTCAAGGTTCAAACTCACTACATTTACTATACAATAAGTATGTGACGATTCTGAGTACAGAACAGCTAGTTGTGCATATAAAACTTTATTTACAATTAATATTGATTTAGTCTTAAAATTACAAATAACAATGAATTAAATATGAATATTTATACAGTCGTAAAGTTTTGAACGGAGTTTTAATGTATTTTAGTAGGTGCTATGAATATCCTTTCTCTAACAAAACTAATGTGTACACTTTGCGTACAATGTATTTGAATTGAATGGCATCGAGGGTCCCAGGAGATAGCTTCTGGCATGCAAAGTTGAATAAATGGAAACTATGTTACACAACATTATCTGTCAAGATCAGGGCTTCTTAAACTTTTTTCATTCACGACCGCATTTATGATTGCGAGTTTCCTGGCGACCCCATATAAATATAAAAGAAAGATAAATAAATATTTTTTGATGATTTATTTATTAGGTAACAATATACATATACATATGAAAATATATAGTTTTAGAATTCGTTTAGAAACATACAAATATCTAAAATTAAAAATTGCACAAAAGTTGTAAAATTGTATTTATTATAGTTACAAAAGTTATATGCCCTATTTTTCATCAGAATTACTTTTTTTGCAATAACATAAATAAAAGGGAATTCTGACCATCTTAGTTCACTCGAATATATTCGAACGCAGTCGTTGAGTGGTAAGTATTAAATTAAAATCAAAGGAAAAAATTTAATCAGATGGATGTGCCAGTTTTTTATTGCATAACAAATTAAATCTTGGTGGAATGTTTGACGCTGCTGGACGTAAGACGTCTGCAACATTTTTTAGCGATGAACGTATTATACTTTAGCTTTCTATATTCTAAGGTATACTGTTAAAGTCCCGGCACATAATTTATAAAAGCCACTACGACAGTTGGTAACATATTAAACCCGTACGTAATACTGCGCAATAAGGTGTTACGTCATACAGTGTCTCGAATTTGTATCACATACAAAAGAAAGAGATAAGATGTACTCACGTAAAATGTGGAGCTCATTCGCGACATTATGGTTATTCTTGCGGCAATAGCCATGTTTCTTTCCATTGATCTCGCTGTTGGGCGTGGGTAGGGCTTTGCCCCCTCTGTCGAAACCAAATTGATTTGTCTTCCCTCTTCGTTCTGTAGCGGTACGGTAAAGGATCAACCAGGTAGGGGGAACGATAATAGGTATAAGACAGGAAACCTACATATCTAAAAGAGAAGACAAAAAGGCACACAAATCAACCTCACTGTTCGACGTTTATTTGAGTAGTCCATGACGTGACGGAAACCACCACTTACTTCTCGGGCGCCGATGCAACTGTCTGAAGTGACGGAAATGCACGCACAAGTCTTTTAAAATATTGGCACGAATTCACTTGCAAATTAGAAACTTACAATGCCAATTTTTGGCATGTAACAAACGATATTGGGATTTAACATGTGTTAAAGCTGAGAAAGTAACTTCACATAAATATGTGGTGTTGAATGGCAGAAGAACATTTAACACTATAGCGATTGTGGGAAATTCAGTTCTATTTCCGATCCAGAATTCAGTCAAGCGCTTTTTTGGAAATTGTAGTTTTAAGTTTGAGTCACTCGAAAGCTCAGCAAATTCCTCTTGAGCTTTAAGTGGCAGGTGATCAATCTCACTTAAGCCAATCCAAAACGGCTTTTGAATCCAAGCTACCTTTTTGAAATCAATATTTAATATAAAATATCAATCAATCAATATATTTCTTCATAAATAGGATTAATCCTAATAATAATACAACTTATATCAAATTACATAATACAATATACAATACAATATAATATAATATGGTGAAAAAGTAACATATTTCATCACAAATCAAAAACTATTCTAGTCTAATTATTAAGTATGAACTTCTACTGTCATCATCGTAACGTTTTTTCTCAAGTTGCTTTTAAATTTATTCAAGCTAGATGATTCCTTTACATTGACTGGCAGTTGGTTATACATATTAAACATTTTAAAAAATAGCGAATTCATAGTTTTTTTGTATTGGGTTTTTAATATAAAAATTTTCCTTATTCCTAGTGGCATGGTCATGTATATCCCTATTTTTAATAACAAATTGTTCAAAATATGTTGGAACTAAACCTGCATTAATTTTATATACAAAGACCATACTTTTGAAATAGAGTTGTTGCTCAATTGGTAACCAATTTAGTATATATAACATACTGTTAATGGGTGTATATCGATTACATCTTAAAATTATTCGCATTGCTCTATTTTGCAATTTTTGTAATGATTGCTTACAACTAGAATCAAGCAAATATAACATGGTTCCACAATACTCAAAATGGGGTTGAATTATAGTTTTATAAATTAAGATTCTAGACCACAGTGATAAGTGTTTACATATTCTGTTGAAGAAAAATATTTTACCACATATTTTTTTATATATATACTTAAAATAATTCTTGAAACTTAGATTATCATCAATTATTAATCCCAAATACTTTACTTCTCTAACAATCTCAATTTTATAATTATTTATGAGTATATTACAAGATGCTAAATCAACACTGTTAGATTTATACCTAGAAGTAATGACCATAGCCTTAGTTTTTTTAACATTAATTTTAAGTTTATTTGTTTGTAAGTATATGTTGACATTATTTAGCACCACATTAATCTTAGATATAGCTGTTTGTAAATTATAGTCACTAACTGCAAGTAATGTATCATCTGCAAACAGATTCATAAATTCACATTCCACTTTGAGATAGAAATCATTAATATATATTAAGAACAGAAGTGGACCTAGAACACTTCCTTGCGGCACCCCATGTATAACCATCCTTTCTGATGAGCAGTGATTATTGTATTTGGTTCTTTGTCGTCTATTACTTAGATAGTTAGTGAACCATTTTAAAACGTTGTCTCTTATTCCATAGTACCTAAGTTTTTCGAGTAATATCGATCGATCAATAGTTTCAAAAGCCCTCTGTAAATCCAAAAATACTGCCACTATATATTTATTTTCATCAAGTAAGATTTTCCATTTACATGTGGTAAATTGCAGAGCTGTTTCACACGAATGGACAGTCCTAAATCCTGATTGGTTTACATATAGTAATTTTTATCTTCAAAATACTCTTTAATTGATCATATACTGCTATTTCAATTATTTTCTCCAATGCTGGTAATGTATTTACTGGTCGAAAATTTTCTGCATTATTTGAATTAGGTACCTTTGGTACCGGCACAACTGTACTTATTTTTAAATTTTCAGGAAATTGCCCAGTTTCCAATGAAACATTTATCAAGAGCAGTAGTATGTGACCAATAGAGTTACTAATACACTTAAGCATCTTTCCACTTACTGGTTGCCAAATATTAGTTCTGTTTTTCAATGATATAATTATTTTTCTCAAATCAGTCATCCCCAGTTGTTTAAAATTACTAAAAATATTTTGTACTATTGGCATATTGTTACTATTCCATTTAGGTGCAAAACCAATCATATCAACTATTGATTCAATACTAATGATAAAGAATTCATTAAATCTTTCAGCAATTTCACTGTCTAATTTGCATTCTACTGAGCCTTCAGTAAATCTAATATTATTCGCAATTGCTTTCGTTTGACTTATTAAACTTTTTATTGTTCTCCACATTTTCTTTGAGTCATTCTTACAAAAGTCAATTTGTTGTTCATAGTATTTAATTTTCTTTTCTTTTAGTAAGTTCACTACTTTATTTCTTTTGACTTTATAGTTTTCCCAATGCATTGCCTTATCTTTTGCCCTACTATCAATAAAATTAATAAATGTACGGAACTGTGTTTCTAGCGCTTTTAAATGATCTACAATAATTTTTGCAATAAAAGTTTTACAATGATTTTTCTCGATTATAAAATTGTCGACACTGCAAAACATTTCGAACGAATTTTTTGCTATCCTATTTTTCCAAATGTTGATCTTGTTAATAAAACTTTCAATTTTATCATTCAAAGTAAAAATATCGCAATTTCTTCCTTGAAGAGACAAGTTGAGATCGTTTAATTTCGCAAAGATATCTGACAAATAATACAGCTTGGATAGCCGTAAGTCATTTTGAAAAACCAGCAAGTTTACATTTTCGTTCGGTTAAAAATATTTCGATTTTGTCCTTTAATAACAATAATCTTCTTAAACTTTTACCTCTTGACAACCATCTTACTTCTGCATGTAATAATTAAGTTATGTAGTTGGAATCCGTATCCTTACAGAGATTTGAAAATAAGCGGCTGTTAAGGGCATGGCTCTTAATAAAATTTATTATCTTACCAGCATCCTGAAACACATCGTTCAATTCTGGTGCTAATTTTTTTGCTGCAAGGGCCTCTCGGCGAATAAGGCAGTGAGTAACAATCCTTATAAATAAATGCTTTGAAGAGGGTCACTTTCTAGAGGTTTTGAAAGTATCCAAAATCATTCCCATTTATAAAAGTGGGAATGAACGTTGTGTTGAAAGTTATAGGGCCCGTGGCCATTATTCCAATTATAGGGAAATTATAGAAATTATTTTAAAGAACCGCATCTCAAATTTCTTAGCAAAAACCAAGGCAATTGTGAACAACCAACATGGTTTTAGGAAAAATTTCTCTACCATAACTGCAGTTGTTTCTGTAGTAGAAACCATCACTAAAGGCATCGACAACAACAGTTTAACAGCTGCGTTGTTGTGCGACCTTTCGAAGGCATTTGATTGTGTAGTTCATAGTATACTTCTGGAAAAACTACACGAAGAAGGTATACGTGGACATGCTGGGAAATTAATGAAATCCTACTTATCAAATAGGATGCAATATGTCACTATTAATAAACAAGACTCGGAATTACTTCCGATAACAATTGGGGTGCCACAAGGGTCTGTATTAGGTCCTCTATTATTTACGATCTTTATTAACGACTTACCTAAATACTTAGAGGATTATGCTAGTGTACTATATGCAGATGACACAACAGTCTTAGTTAGTGGTCTAAACAAAGACCATTTAGAAAAAGAACTTCCAAAAGTTAAAAGAATATTGGAAAATGGTTTGATAAGAATAAGCTGAAATTAAATTCAGGAAAAACACAAACTATAGTTTTCTCAAGCAATAAAACCGTAAATTCTGGTGCTACAGTAAAACTGCTAGGAATCACACTGGATGATGCTTTAAAATGGAAACCACATGTTATTAACACATTTACTAAGCTGTCGAAAACTATATTTATTTTAAGACAATTAAAACAAACTCTATCCCATCCAACGTTATTAGTAGCGTATCACTCTCTGTTTCATTCTATATTAACTTACAGAATTCTTCTTTGGGGGCAAGTAGCCTGCATGGGCAAATTATTCCGTCTTCAAAAGAAAGCGATACGAGTATTAAGCGGAGTCACACCTAGAACTTCATGCAAACAATTGTTCATTGATTTAAAAATAATGTCCCTACCTTCAGTATACATTTACGTCGTACTGTTAGAAATTCACAGGAATATAAAAAATACATTGTCCACTCTGATATTCACACTTATGATACAAGATCAGCCAAATTAATCGCTCCGTCTTATTCGAGGAGAAAATGCTCAGCAACGAATAAAATTAATATTGCTTTATATAATAAACTTCCTATCAATATTAAAACTCTTAATTATAAAAAATTTAAAACTAAAATAAATACTTACCTTCTACAAGAATGTTACTATAGTATACATGATTACCTAAGTGCTAATCTAACAAATCTGTAATTAAATTCAACGCAGGTTTATGATTGTTTTCAATAGTTTACTTGTTAACTAACAAATACTTAACATTATTCTGTTTATTAAACTTTTAAAAATACATTATAATACAAATTATTTTTATGTACCTACAATATAATTTCAAAATTGTATTAATAAATAAAATAATACCACTAGGGAACTATATCATATAAAAAAATTTTTTATGCTAATTAGCTATTATATTTAATTATACTGACATACTCTAATGTAATTGAGAGAGTGAATAAACTTATCTTATCTTATATGATCATAATGAGCAGCTTGAAAAAATGATTTAAAACCAATATTTTTGCCCGTCATCGCTCTTGCGCCATCTGTGCATATTTCACAGCAATTTTTCCATTCTAAACCTTCAGTTTTTAAACATTGGTCAACTTTACAATACATATATGTCTTTCCCTGTAGTATGGTCTTTCATAGGAGGACAAAATAACAATTCTTCCTCCACTCTTTCTTTATAAACGTTCCTGAAATATAGTAACAACTGAGCCAATTTACTAATATCAGTTGTTTCGTCCAAATGAATTGAAAATTTTGGGCTTTCTTTACGTCTTGTAATAAGTTGCACTAATCGGTCCTTGTTAATATCAGAAATTCTGTTCGAGACAGTGTCGTTCGACGAAGGAATTTTCGAATATCATCGCCATATTTACTTCCATGTAGTATTTCTACCATTTTAATAGCAGCAGGTAATACAAGATCTTCTCCAATGGTGAATGGCTTTTTATTTTTAGCCATACAGTATGAAACTTCATATGACACTAGTAAATATTTTTCGTTAACGGTCATAAATTTTTCAAAGGAGTTGTTTTCTTTATTTAAAGATTTATACAGTCTTTCAAAATATTCTTTTGGTTTATTGACATACGAAACATGCTTTGATTCAAGATGTTTTTTTTTTTTAATTTTGATGGTTTCATACTCTCCGGAGCCAATAATTCATTGCAGATCAAACAAAGAGGTTGTTCATTACCCCTACAATTTTGAAATATAAAGCCAAATTGAAGAAAAGACTCATCATATTTTCTTTTTCACACATTAGATGCCTGTTTTTCAATACTTTGTCCTGCCTGAGGAGAGTTTGTAGCATTATCATCTGCGTCATTACCATTCTTATTTAAGTTCAGCCATTTATCCATGGCCAGAAATTATTTTGATCCTAAAATCCAATAAATATATAAAAATAACATATTGCATATAATAATTGATTAATTAATTATTGAATAAATAAAAAAAATTAAAATCTCGTTACGGTGGAACACTGACAATTGACTACACTAGAAGAGCATCAATACTACACTAGTTCACATTACAGTCAATGTTATTGAATCATTGTCTCGCTACACGTGTGCACGCACATTCCAACCTTTGTTTGTGTGCAGGTGTGTGAGTGGGACTCTGCACAAATACACATCTAGATGTTATAAAATCGTGTATTTAAATATTTGACATTAAAATCTCTCGCGAACCCCAGAATTTTGCTATGCGACCCCATTTGGGGTCGCGACCCATAGTTTAAGAAGACTAGGTGTAGATGGTAGCATTAAATTTTCTGAATGCAGCGTTGGGGAACATTGTAACATACTGGAGCTAGGCAAACAGGTTGGCGATCTTAGGTGCGGTGGTGCTGAAAACTCCTGAAACACAATGCCTTTTGAGAACTGATGCTACATGTAGCAATGGACAGTCAAACACTCCATTGGTAGGTGGATGGTTGTAGTTTGCTTGATGGCGGATTAAGATTGCTTACTGTTGAAAAACGACTTCACATAGACAAGACCTAGCCTTATGTTGTACTTCTGCATTAATTCAGAACATGGGTGGCTACAAAAATTAATGCTAGAATAACAACAAAAAGGCTCAATTTGAGGATGCTACGTGGCATTGAGCTATATTACTGCAATTTCTTGTCCTGATTTCTAAAAGATTAGGTTCAAGATCATTGAATACTTCTGTTAATAAGAGTCAGAAAACGATATAGAGTTGAATGCGAATATTTATATACTTTTTTCAGATTAGTAAGACCAAAAAGTGTGAAACTTATTTACAAAAACATAAACATGAAAATATTGCTGTTAAGGTACGGAACGTAATGTTTTTATATATCAGAGACGCTTAGGTATCCTTAACACTTCCTCCAAAACTAAATGTTTTGTCACTAATACTAACGACACCAATATCGTTTCGTAATATACTAAATCGTGTTCAGGTTAGTGGTTTTGTCGGAATGTCAGTTATCTGTTCTTCTCCACTAACATGTTCATCGTAATAAATTCCTGAACGTTGTGAATAAATAGCCCTTTGCAACAAGACGTGCCTTAAATTATCTACTGAACCGTTTGAACATAATTTCGTTTTTAGAATTCATCGATTCCCGATCATTTTTGCACCTGGTGGTTTATTCACCAGTACCCATGTTCTTTTTTCTGCCAACGACGCCATTTCTTCATCCATAGCGATTTTCCATTCAGCAGCTTCCTCCGAAGCCACTGCCTCAACATATGAATTAGGATCATCATTGACAACCAATGCTGCTGCTTCTGCAAGCATGGCATATTCTCCACATCTTGCCCAATCAGGATTTCTTCTTATTCTAAATCCTCAGCCAAGTGTTAAAGTGTCAACATTGTTATTTTCGGCATCTTCGTCGTTATTGCTAGCATCAAATTCCACTGGATCATAGTCTACAGGCTGATACTGTATAGTATCCATGATCTGACCTCGTTCTGATGAATCTTCTGGTAACAAATAGATTTAGTTTTCACCTCACTTTGAACTTAATTAGCTTTTCAAGTTTGAAATTGACGTCATGAATAACTATAGCTTTATTTGAAACTAACAGCCAAATGCGATATCCTTTACGTTCGCAGTGATAGCCAACAAATGCGAGCATCCCATTTACGTTTTCGTTGTTTTGGTATGTGGGTAAAGCATTTTGTTCCGAACACGCGTAGGTGTGATGTCATTAAAGGACTTCCCTATCCAAAGCTCAATGGGCGTTTTTTCTTGAATGGGAGTAGGCCCAATCCGGTCTAACATGCTTGTAACATAGATAAGATGGCTTCTATTATTGTTCGATTTTCACGTTCTGCAGCGTTGTTCTGTTCTGGTGTATCAGGGGCTGTAGTGTGTAGTGTGATTCCACATTCTGATAAAATTTTCATAATTTTTCCAGAGACAAATTTACCTCCATTGTCGCACAAAACTTCTTTCGCTACTTAATCTGATGTCTGTACCTCTTAGGCGTCGCCGTGGATCAATGTAGTAAGCGTAAGACTACGGATCCCAAGGTCCCGGGTTCAAATCCCGACACGGCCGACTGCTTGAAAAATGGCAGGTGAGCATTTTTCACAAAAATTACGCCCTCGTTCGGATGAGAGGTTAAATGGAGGTCCCGTGTGTGAGTATTGTCACGCACGTTAAAGATCCCTACCTTGCCTGGAACGGCAAGGGTTCGGCAAAATTCTAAATTTCCAGGCAACAAAAAAAACTCGCCTCCTGGCCAATGTAGTACCTACAGGTGGAGCATTGGAAATGTAAATGAACTGTCTGTACCTCTTCCAAAAAATTACGTAGACAGTTCACAACTTCACCTTTATGCTTAATAAAATACACACGCCTATACTTGCTGTAATCGTCTTTAAATATAAAAAAAACACCCATAGAAATGTTTTGCATGGGCCCACAGACATCTGCATTTATCTGTTCTGCAACGACCACAGGTCGATTTGCACGAGAACCGACGCTACAACGATGTGACTTTCCAAGTGCACATCCATCACAGAATTCACCATCTGCTACTACATTTATCTCTTTGAGTTGCAAGAATCCTTTCACATGCCGTTTATTTTGGCGACAGAGTCGCTCATGCTTTAGTTGCAACGTGTCGGCATCACTTTGTAACAATTTTATTTTCGAATTCATAATTCGCTTTATTTAAGGTACGACAATAGTTAAACACCTTTATTAAGTAAAGTCATAATACATTTTACAATTAAAATATTACATTGTAACAGCATCTTGACTCGTTAGTCTAGTTGTTTTGGATGGCGGTGTATTTCACACCCAGTCGCATAGCGTGAGAGGAATGACAACCCCCCCTTTGGGATCCTCCCATCGTACGAGAGCACGAGATAGGCACTCGGCCATAGGTAAAAGAGGCAGCAGCATGTTTAAGAGAACAATGGCGAGTGACCTGCGGGTCGGTTTGATTAAGTGAAACATTTTCTGAATAACGGTTGGTAATGTATACTCGTTATTATAGTATGTAATTTGAAAATTTGTTTAGCGCAAACCAAGATTAGACGACGAAACACTACAACACTTAGGCGATGAGAAGTTAAACAATAATAACTTAGAACTGTGAATCAACGTTTGGAAACCACTTCAATTTGACACATGCTTTTAGAGGATGGAAAGCAGATCTAATTAACAGGAGATCGTTTGTTGGTCCGAGCCAAGATACTACTTTGTTAGGATGTAAGCAGTTAATTCCGCATGACGATGCACATCCTATTTCAGCCTATGAAAGCAGTTTTGTTTGGTTCGTAGTAATTTTAAGAAATTCAATTGTGTTCCACTCAGGAAACACGCTATTTTATTTTGATACATATAAATACGATTTTTTTATTCACTTTATCTGTTGCTAAGCTGGATTTCCCAGCGCCAAACTTAAAATTCACTGTTTATTTAGTCAGAACAACACGTTGCTTCACTATAAAATAACATGTGTAATTACGTCATTTGTTTGTTTGAGATATACTGCTGACACTTGTATTTATGAAAGCAGATGCTTAGTATTTTATTACTACCAACTTTGAAAACGAGAATATCTTTATGAACATTTTCATTTTAAACTGAAATTAGCACATGTAACTTAACGAGAATATTTTGTATTTTAATTTTGACAATGTAATAGACCTAATCAGATCTGAATGGGTTAAAAACTATTAATGTAACAAGTACACTTTGTTGTAATATTCTTGATCTAGAAACAGATTGATAAACCTTATCTTAAATTTCCAAACTACTACAAGTAATTATTTAATTTTGTTGCATTCAATTTTATTTAAAGTTAAAGGAATTCTTTCTAGTAAATTATTAACCTAAGTTTAAAGTTTTTTATTTTGATCAAGTGTGATCAAACCTAGCAACCCAAAAAGGCAATAAGAGTTGAATTTTGATGCCACCCTTATGTAGAAAATATTCTTTTAATTTTTTTTAGGCATATTTGAGGGACACAAACAGTGTTCCCATTTTCTATGTTGACTTAATTATTATTCTTTCTTACAGGAACGGCGTCTTATTCTGTTAAGACAGGTTTTTGTCACCGGCGATCTTTTTCTTTGGGTCTCCACGTCCGCCCTTAGAAATATGCTATGCTTTTAACATGAATCAATCTGGACTTGGTGGCGCCTATTTGTTTTAGTTTGAGTGTGACCCCCCAACAGATTTCGACTTACCCCCCCATTGCTCATAGCTCTACCCAAGGAATAGACCCCTAGTTACGTCGGAAGACTTCGTTTTACTGACACCAAATGTGGGGCTGGTGTTTTAGTAGTTCTAGTAAGTTTGTTTCACTAGCACACATGCGTGAGGCTAGCGGAGCCAATTAGAGAGAAAAAAAATAGTTACACTGGCGCCCAACGTGGGGCTTCGAAATTTGTTTGTTCATAATTTGATTAGCTCGAAATTTGTTTGTTCATAATTTGATTTACCTTGAAATTTGTTAGTTCAAGATTTAATGTGCCTCGAAATTTGTTTATCCAAAATTTAATTTGCTTCGAAATTTGTTAGTTCAAAATCTATTTTGCATTGGAATTTGGTTGTTCAAAAATAGTTTTGCATCGAGATTTGTTTGCTCAACGTTTATGTGATAATTAGGTTTGGTTATTTAAAAGATTGGTTGTAACGATAACCCCCGTTCAGTCAATTAATTAACTTAGTTAAATTTATTTTTGGCTTTCATTCTGTTTTGACCCAATATAATTTTTTTGTTATTGTTTTGGCAAAAATTACTTTACCAAAAACACCTTTTGACTTTTACCTTTAGTTGCCCGAATTTGTTTTGACAATTTTTGTAAGGTTCAGATCATTTGGATTTAGCGGTCTGATTCCATTAGGCTTGAGTGATCATGTCGGAAAAATTCCGGATTGTTTGTCTACTTAAAGAAGAACATTTTTGTCCAAATTTGATGATAAGGCTAGAGATTTTATTTTTGAAGGTACATTGCAGAGAGCTGTCGTCGTGTCGTTTGAAAATTGCTTTTTGTGCATAAGCACGTTTTTGATTTTGTTAGCAGATTTTTGTTTAGATCGGCATTGCAACGCAATTTAGTCTAGGCGGAACTTGTCGTCGTGGTTGGTCGCTCAGCAGTATGTCAGTCCAGACGAGACTCAGGAAGAGTTGGTCGCTCGGCATTGCGTAAGTCTAGACGTGACTCGAGGTGAGTTAGGCGCTCTAGATTTTTTTTGCATCTTTTTTGATTTGATGTAAATTTTTGGTATTGTTAGTCTAGGTGAGACTCGTAGAGGGTTTGTCACTCTAGCATATTTAGGCGTTGTGAAGCATTATAGTTGTTTCGACAGTTCGATTGGTAGTAGGATGAGAGTGTACCTGAACACTGATTTTTTTTGTTAGCTATCATCGTGATTAGTTTTTTTATTGATGATTCATAAGCAGGTAAATGACTTTTAGTTGTTGGTAACTGGTTCTCGAAGTATTCGATTTTACAACCTTTGCGTAGTGCCACGGCACATTTGATTGAGAAGTTTTTGGAGGAAAAAGTATTTCTTGTCTACGGAGTACCACAATTTGTTATTTGTGATAATGGTCCACAATTAATTGGTCGTGTTTTTAAAGCTTTGTGTGCAAAGTACGAAATTCAAAAGATTTGGTATAATGCTGTTTATGCTCCCCAATGCAATTTTGTGGAAAGAATCAATAAGACAGTTGGTACTGCAATTCGTTCATACGTAGAAGAACATGATACGTGGGATAATGAAATATCAAAATTCAGTACGCAATTAATTCAGCAAAACATGAGTCCACCAACTATTCTCCAAATTTTTAGTCTTTGGTCGTCAGGTACCCTTAAGTGGAAAAGCTTATAGTGAGAATTTTAAACCTGGTGAGGATGTTGATGTCGTCTCCAGTAGTAGACCTTCTTATGTTTTGGATCGTCAACTTTTGTTTGATATTTTTGGAAATGTCCGTGAAAATTTGCATGTAGCTTATCAACGTTCGAGTAAATGCTACAATCTTAGAAGAAGAGACATTTCGTTCCAAGTCGGAGAAAGTGTTTGGAGAGCTAATAAGGTACTCTCGAGTGCTGGTGATAAATTCTCCGCTAAGTTAGCTCCAAAGTTCGTTATGAGTAAAGTTCGGAAAAACATTCCAATTTAGTGTATGAGTTAGAGAACGAAGATGGAACAAGAGCCGGGAAATGGCACGTAAAAGACTTGAAACCCATTGAAGTAGCGTGTCCAAGTGAAAATGATGATCCTGACGATTAGTTCCGGTCTGGTCATCTCTTTGATGTTAAGTAATACAGTAGTGGTTTGCTTTGTTTTGTTCCGATTTTTGATTTAGTGTCGTTTCACTAATTTTGAGTATTTTGTTTGATAAGTGGAACAAGTGGTTAAGGATTTTGTAGGTTTTGTAGGGTTGAGGTGTGCATTGATGTGCACGCTGGTCGTTTTGTTCGCGCGTTATTCGAAATGTGTTTAGAAGATGTCGTTGACAGATATCTTTTTAATGTAGAAGTAGGTGGGCTATTTAAGTTGTTGGTCCTGATTTCTACATATCAAGGTAGAGAGAATATTGATTTATTCTTTCCCTTGTTTTGACCGTTCGAAATATTTTTGTTTGAGTAGGTCAAAATGGTGAGCCTCACCATTTGGTCCATCACTGATGGGACCTGTTGTTTGGAAATTAGTGATAGGATAATCAGTAGGGTGTAGGAGATTACAGCCCTATCTGGTTCAATTTTGTATTTGAATTTGTTAAGTGACCTTATGGTTAGGTTACCTTAGTTTTGATTATCTCTTTGCGATAAAGTGATAATATTTTGTTTTTGAATTTGTTAAGTGACCTTATGGTTAGGTTACCTTAGTTTTGATTGTCTCCTTGCGATATAATGATGATTTTTTGTATTTGAAATTTGTGCGCAACCTTTTGGTTGGGTTAATTTTGTTTTGATTATCACTTTGTGATAATAGTGTTTGAAATTTAGGCCTATTAGTAGGGTCTTCCTTTTGATTGTCACTTTATAGTGATAATATTTTGAATGGTTATGCTGTTTTGAAGTAGTAGCATTTTTTTTGTAGATAGAGCTAATAGAGCTCCAGGAAGTGAAGTTTTTTTTGTGGAAGTTGTGATAAATTGTGAAATGTTTGGTTACAGTTAGTAGATACTAGCCTTGGTAAGAATAAGAACCTCTAGTTGAAGGATTATTCTGAGTTTGATTTTGATTAATTTTTCCGTGGAATGTTAGACTTTCTAATTTGACCCTCCCAATTTTGACTAATACCGATTGCGACTCCCCGATTTTGTCTCGATGGACGTCAGGTACACGTAGTTACCAACACACTCGAATTGTAAATATTTGTCTCCCTCGTTTGAATAAATTCGTAAAAATTGTTTTGATAGTTAGGAAGGTAGAAAAGGCTAGTATATTTAAAAAAAAAAAAATTTCTTTTGTATTTGTTATACTAAATTCCTTGAAAAAAATTTTTTTTCTTCTAGGAAAGGGGTAGTGTAACAATTTTATTTTCGAATTCATAATTCGCTTCATTTAAGGTACGACAATAGTTAAACACCTTTATTAAGTAAAGTCATAATACATTTTACAATTAAAATATTACATTGTAACAGCATCTTGACTCGTTAGTCTAGTTGTTTTGGATGGCGGTGTATTTCACACCCAGTCGCAAGCGCTGAGAGGAATGACAACCCCTTTGGGATCCTCCCATCGTACGAGAGCACGAGATAGGCACTCGGCCATAGGTAAAGAGGCAGCAGCATGTTTAAGAGAACAATGGCGAGTGACCTGCGGGTCGGTTTGATTAAGTGAAACATTTTCTGAATAACGGTTGGTAATGTATACTCATTATTATAGTATGTAATTTGAAAATTTGTTTAGCGCAAACCAAGATTAGACGACGAAACACTACAACACTTAGGCGATGAGAAGTTAAACAATAATAACTTAGAACTGTGAATCAACGTTTGGAAACCACTTCAATTTGACACATGCTTTTAGAGGATGGAAA
The DNA here is from genome assembly GCA_036346225.1 of Platerodrilus igneus. Taxonomy (NCBI): domain Eukaryota; kingdom Metazoa; phylum Arthropoda; class Insecta; order Coleoptera; family Lycidae; genus Platerodrilus; species Platerodrilus igneus. The sequence continues at coordinate 1,321,275 of JARFIW010000195.1, read as the reverse complement.
GCAGATCTAATTAACAGGAGATCGTTTGTTGGTCCGAGCCAAGATACTACTTTGTTAGGATGTAAGCAGTTAATTCCGCATGACGATGCACATCCTATTTCAGCCTATGAAAGCAGTTTTGTTTGGTTCGTAGTAATTTTAAGAAATTCAATTGTGTTCCACTCAGGAAACACGCTATTTTATTTTGATACGTATAAATACGATTCTGTTATTCACTTTATCTGTTGCTAAGCTGGATTTCCCAGCGCCAAACTTAAAATTCACTGTTTATTTAGTCAGAACAACACGTTGCTTCACTATAAAATAACATGTGTAATTACGTCATTTGTTTGTTTGAGATATACTGCTGACACTTGTATTTATGAAAGCAGATGCTTAGTATTTTATTACTACCAACTTTGAAAACGAGAATATCTTTATGAACATTTTCATTTTAAACTGAAATTAGCACATGTAACTTAACGAGAATATTTTGTATTTTAATTTTGACAATGTAATAGACCTAATCATCTCTGAATGGGTTAAAAACTATTAATGTAACAAGTACACTTTGTTGTAATATTCTTGATCTAGAAACAGATTGATAAACCTTATCTTAAATTTCCAAACTACTACAAGTAATTATTTAATTTTGTTGCATTCAATTTTATTTAAAGTTAAAGGAATTCTTTCTAGTAAATTATTAACCTAAGTTTAAAGTCTTTTATTTTGATCAAGTGTGATCAAACCTAGCAACCCAAAAAGGCAATAAGAGTTGAATTTTGATGCCACCCTTATGTAGAAAATATTCTTTTTATTTTTTTTAGGCATATTTGAGGGACACAAACAGTGTTCCCATTTTCTATGTTGACTTAATTATTATTCTTTCTTACAGGAACGGCGTCTTATTCTGTTAAGACAGGTTTTTGTCACCGAAGGCGATCTTTTTTTCTTTGGGTCTCCACGTCCGCCCTTAGAAATATGCTATGCTTTTAACATGAATCAATCTGGACTTGGTGGCGCCTATTTGTTTTAGTTTGAGTGTGACCCCCCAACAGATTTCGACTTACCCCCCCATTGCTCATAGCTCTACCCAAGGAATAGACCCCTAGTTACGTCGGAAGACTTCGTTTTACTGACACCAAATGTGGGGCTGGTGTTTTAGTAGTTCTAGTAAGTTTGTTTCACTAGTACACATGCGTGAGGCTAGCGGAGCCAATTAGAGAGAAAAAAAAATAGTTACAACTTTTATAAAATACTGCCTGCTGGTCTGGAATCATTACGTGCATACTTAGCACATAAAGACCACCATACATACAACCCGTAAATCGTACCTTGCCGTCCATTTTGAACTTACATCCATAATGACCTGCTACGAATATATACTTCTTAGCTACAGCTCAACCCACTGAGAATATATGACGGCTGGCGTCTGGAACATACCGTTCGTCCTTAAGAAAGGTCTGAACTGCTTTGACTTCAATATTTACATTTTCTTGTCCAATTGCATAAATTGCTCCATCATCAGCTTTGCATAATGGTTGTGGCGTGGAGAATGCTTTATACATTGCAAAATGTTTCTTATTTGAAGTTATGTGTCGTTGCGCCAGTATCAGCAATTCACTGATCAGACGGAGATACTCCCTGGTAGCAAAACGATCCGGCAGTTTCACAAGTTTTGATTTGATCAGAAGATTTATTGCCTCTGTTTTCTTTTGTTCTATCACAGATAGGTTCTGGAAAATCCTCTGCAAAATGCCCTCTTTTGTCGCATTTTCTAGTTGAACTTTTCTCAGCACTTTCTCTTTTTACCGCTTTGTATACCAGCACTATTAGCATTTCTTGCTGTTGAAGTCGATCCTGTGGAGCTGCTACTTTTAACCTAAAATACACATTTTTGGTTTCCACATTATTTCTTTGTTCAATGGTACTCAATTTCTCCACAAGCGTTTTCAACGTACGCTCGGTACAAGGCATAGCTTCCCAAACGTTTTGAAATTCACAACACTCTTGGCCCAATGTAGACATTATATGCCCTATCAATAATCTCTCAGAAAACTAGTGTTTGCCTTGTTGTCTCATAGCGTCATTCATTTCTGTAAAATGTTTTTGTCAACACGAAAGGTAACCAGCAATATCTTCTGATGAATTTCGAACCCAGAGAAAAAAATTCTTCCAGTAACCGGTTTAAACACTGTTCACTGCTCTGTTCATAGACAATTTTGAGAGTTTCCCAAACACTGTTAGCCGTTACATAGGTCATAACCAATGTTATTGGTTCAGATAATGCGCTTAAAATATACAACATTGCTTCTGAGTCAACTTGTTCCCATACTACAACATCCTTCTCAGACTGAGTTTTTAACGCCGCTAGTTCGTCTGGCTTTTCTGATTGTACTGATGATACTTCTGGTTGCTTTAGTACTCTGGCAACCACATAAGTAAGACGATGTCTGCTGAGTAATAATGAAATAAGCATTTTCCATTTAATCCACTTGCTAGCACCCTCAAGCTTTTCAATACTTAAAGCTTTGTTTTCCATTTCAATAGATATTCTTTTTCTTGTTTGCACAGTGAAATCGTGCTGCTAATGGATTAGGTTCAAGATCATTGAACACTTCTATTAATAAGAGTCAGAAATAGATATAGAGTTGAATGCGTATATTTATATACTTCTTTCAGATTAGTTGGACCAAAAAGTGTCAAACTTATTTACAAAAACATAAACATGAAAACATTGCTACTAAGATACAGAACGTACCGTTTTTGTATATCAGAGACGCTCAGATATTCTTAACAATTACAAGAAGATAGTAGAGAAATAATTAATTTTCTCTTCTTTGCATTTGCTTATTTTAGAAATTATTTCATGTGACTATGAAAAATCTTGTAATACTTCTCATTGGTTAAAAATTTTGTTATGCATATTTTCATCGATGCTGTCTACTAAATGTGCCGCTCTTGTTTGCTTTCATGGTTTGAGTGTATACTGAAACTATTGTGAATTTGAATTTTTATTGCTTATCAGAAAGTTGATGCATAAATAATTTATTTGCTTACTTACTGAGATTATTTTGAAATATATTTATGTATGTTATTGGTGGCTTCGTGGTTCAGTTGGTATATATGTGACTACTAGGTCCAAGGTCCCGGGTTCGAATCTGATCAGGTTCGCTTGAAAAATATTAGGCGAGTATTTTTCATAAAAATACGCCTTCGTTCGGATGAGAGATAAAATATGTCCTGCGTGAGAGTGTTGTCATGCATGATAAAGATCCCTACCTTGCTTGAAACAGCAAGGGTTTGGCAAAATTCAAAATTTTCAGGTAAAAAAAAATTGTTTTCTTGAAAAATCAAAATAGAGTAGTAGGGTATCCTACCAGGTCGATATTTTGGTGTCAAAATTCACGTTTTGTTGACAATACGTTTTACGTTATAGTGCTTAACACAGAACTTTATGTTCCAGACAATAAACACACGTAATCATTTTTAAATAAAATTATAATCTACTGACTGACTGTAGATTAACTATATTTGCAATAAGAAAGTCACTTTGAACACTTTGTTGTGGAATCGTATATCAGAATTATTAAAAAAATATATATAAGTTACGAGATTCAAACAATAAAGTAATGAGACTGACATTATATAAATTTTCAGTTATGTTCTTAACCAACTGTAGTGTGATCCACTTCAAAGTAGTTTCCTCTTGCTTTCACGCATGTATTTCAATGGTTCTGCCACTGTCGATATCATTCCTGAAACTATTCTTCAATGTTGTGAAAGACTCTTGTCACAACATTTTAAACTTCTTCTTTTGTTTGAAAGTGATATCTATTGCCTATCAATTTGACTTTTGTAATTAAAAATAACAACGTTGAGCGAGATGTGGTAAATGGCCTTAGTTAGTAGGAAATGCCTTTTGAGATGGCATATTTTCGAGATGAAGAATGCAAACTACCAGTAATTTTTGCACAAACAGATTCATATGCATTTCTTCTGCAAGCATTTTTGAACATAATCGTCGATCCGATCGTACAGTTTCACTCACCCTGTTTGTGTTGATGGCTGTACATGAGGTTGCAAGTCCTCCACTGCGTTCTTCCTCTTTGACATCCATTCTGCCTTCACTAAATATTTTATGCCAATGAAAAACTTGAGATCTTGATACAATTTATTGACAAAATTCTTCTTAAGGTTAGTATAAGTTGTTGCCGTATTACCTCAGGGTTTAACGCAAAAAGAAATTATGTATCTTGTGCAATATTTCGCAATTCCATTTCCATGACGAGCAACAGAAACATGTGTTCATTTATTACACTACTACTCTAGACTGGAAGGTTATTACTGGGCTAAGGATCAAGGTTCCAGATGATGTGTTTATGAAGGCTGCAGAGAGTGGACATTTCTTTTACTTTTGTAAGGACCATTATCAGAAAAAAACATGGATCGCTACTTCTGAATGTGCAGTTTCGCAGGCCGAATTAAATAAGACTAGTGTCGCTAGCAAAGTAGTTGTTTCAAGGAAAAGTACTTTTGAATGAGCAGATTTATTTTCTTTAACGTGCTAAAAAGTGTCTGTGTAGCGGAGTAATTGAAGAACAATATGGTCATGATTTATACAGACGTAATCACTTGCAGCTTGAACGAACAATGCAACGTAATCGCTGGTATAGTAATGCTTATTGGTCTCGACAGTTTCTCTGATTTTTCTACTGTAGAAAAAAACAGCTATCAATTTTGTTTGATCTAATTCATAGTGTGACCTGTTTTGTGTTTGGCCACTGCCGAATGACTATCACTGACTAATCTTGGGGCTTCGTTTCCCCAATGTATACTATACCACAGCTGCAAAGTATGTGTAAAGTATTTGTTGTGGTTTTTTTAAATCTAATTTACATCTATGTCATTGTTAGTAACTCGAAATAAATAAAAAAGAATAACGACTATTTTATGTATTGGTTTTATTGGCATTACAGATGCTCGATCAATTCTTACATGTTTTGTTCAGCGTCTCGTTATTAATATGCTCGATAACATACTGACTGTAAAACAATAGAAGCAACAAAACATCTGAAGATAAGGGTTGCTCGTCCAATGTGTCTTTCTGTAGCGAACAAATTAACATTTTATAATATGGTAAATAAAAAATACATTTCATTATGTGATCATAATGGGAGGTTAAAACATCGCAATTCCTCCCCTGTTACTTTCAAACATGTGTAAATGCAATTTAAGCACTAAAACTAAACCATAAGGAAAACAACATAAGTCTCGTATTTATTTATAAATTTATCCTTTCTACAGGTTTCTTTTCCCATGCCAGACAACAGCGCTCTGGGATTTGTTTTTGTTTCCTAACTACTAGAGGTGTAGTTGCACTTCTAGCATTAGTTTTAGGAGATTGAGGTTTGTTTTCTGGTATCTCAGTCTCTTCCAGTCTCTCATTTATCCTTTTCTTCGAGTTTGACAACAATAAATCTTAAGGATTTATCTGTTTACTAATATGGTTATCTAACTCATTTTGCATCCTAATTAATTGATCACCGTGGCGTGTCCACTTTCCACAAGATACCACCACTTATTTCAATTAAGTATGAGACTGACCCTAAGATTTTTAAAATTGTTCATTCAATCAGTTTAGAATTACCCTTATAATTCCTAGCTAACATAAATTGTTCTGCCTCCAACAGTCAAGTTTTGGACCCTCTACTTGCTACTTTTGATTTTTCTGTACCGTCTATGACAGATTTGGTTTAATAATATGAAATCTTGATCTTAGATTTATATTTAACATAAGCATTGTTAGTTTCATTAGTAGTTAATTATGAAGAATTTTTATATGCTAATAGATAATTGCTTAACGCTAACTCTAGTAGGTCTCTGTTTAATATTGCACATTTTAATCTTCTTTTTACCGTTTTTACGGAATTTTTGGTCTGGCTGTTCGTAGCAGAATGATAGGGTGAACTAAAAGTATGCCTAATACTATTTGATTTTAAGGATTGTTTAAACTCGAACGAGCTAAAGAGAGGCCTGTTGTCGAACACAGTGTGCTCTAGCAACCTAAATCTAGAAAATATTGGCCTCAATTTGTAAATGGTATATTTTACTGAGGTCGAAGAAACTTCTTCCACCTATAACCATTTGTTATGCACATCAACAATCACATATATCTTTGAATGAAATGATCCTAGGAAATCTAATTGTAATCTCAACCACAGCGTTCTAGGAAAGCGAATTTCCTCTAAGACGGTCCTTTTTTAAGACTTGGTATAATTACTTTTTGTCCCCACGTTAATATTCCCTGTTCAACGTTTAGCTCATTTTGTCTTTAACCCTTCCAGTTCCAAGTCTATATTGTTTGACCACTCCAAAGCAACATTTTACCACCTTACCTAATGCCAGACATTTTTGTGTTTCTTTTTTAACATCATTAAAATTTACCGGTATTGAAAATATTTCAAGTATTGTACCTACATAATTGATTTCAGCCCCTTTGGTTATGGATTTTTTTATCATTAACGATAATCTGGATAAACAATCTGCAGTATAATTTACTTGAGGCAATAGATTTTATTTCAAGTCGTATCTTGACAAAAATAATGCATACCACTGCAACCTGCTTGCAACATAAGCTGACAAACCATTCTTCGACCCGAATATAGGTAAAAGTGGTTTATGATCAGTTAATAGCATACATTTTTTCCACAGAGATATTGGTTAAAATGTTTGACACCAACACGATAGCTACAACTTCTTTATCAATTCCTGAGCATGTTTGTTCACTTTTTGATAAAGATCTAGAAGCAAAGCAGATATGTTTCTCTGAACCATCATTCGGAATTTGACTTTATTAAGGTAAACATGCCAGTTAAATGTAAATATTTAGTACGAAGCATGATTCAACGGATGATGCAACATTGAACGAATTTAAATACAATGAAAGACAATGCAATTAATTACAAATAAACAAAATCGTACCTTTGAGTAATAGTTGTAGTTTAAGGTAGATCTATGCTGGCGTTAAATTCAACGTGTTTTTTTGAGGTCCGGGTGTTAGATTTTTTTCAAATTGTTGCAGTGAAATTGATTGTTGAACCGACACCTTTAGGGACCATGCGATATTAAGATATTGGAGTGGTAAGTAATTTACAGGTGAACTGCACTGTGTTTCAGGCACTAAAACGTGCACGTTGATATGGTACGTTAGTTGACGATAAAGTCCTTACTAAAACACACCTCTCTCAGGAACTTGTTGTTTCCAACAACCATCAAATGTTTTCATAACGACACGTTCTTTTGGACATGAGAAAATGTATGTTTGATAGAATACATACGGAAACATTGTACCATATTCTTTTACAACATGTGAGAACTGGAAACCATAGTTTTATGTCTAATAACCTAATTTATATCTTCAATAATAATGATAATAATAAATGACAATAATAATGATAAATAATAATAAAGCATTCTTTTTTGAATTTTGAATTTAAGTATGCGATAGGATAAGTCTATAAGGTATAATTTGGATTTAGGTAGGAGTTAACCAAATGAAAGTTTTAGTACTTGTAGCGTCATATGATTTGCTTAAGTTAACATACATGTTTTGTTAAGACTTTACTTTAGTATTTTTACGTAGTTTTAAATTTAAATAGTGCGCCATTTATTTTACATGTATTTCCGGCGCTCTTCGTTTATACTCGTCTTTATAACAAGCACGATTGGCTTTTGAAAATATAATTTAATTTTTACTAGAAGGAAGATGGCCGAGTAGTCCTGTCTTCCAATTTTTCTATAAAATATGTAAATTGATATTAATACAGTCCACAATAAGAATTAAAGTTATTTCAAGATGTTTAGTTGATTTATTCAACATTCAAGAGAAGTAATGTAATAAACATGGTCCATTCTCGCTGGATTGATGAGTGAGCACGTTGAAACCGCCAAAATTGGATATACATGTGGCGACCTTCGACCTTTCATAATCTATTTTTATGATTGCTGTTAAAAATATAGAACATATTAAGTCAAGCCAACATAAAAAGTAAGTCCATACTCGTTTGTACCTCTTGTATTTTGACGCAATTAGTGGAATTACGTATTTCCTTTGTCTGCGAAATTACAGTATTTGGTTTATTAAATTATTTGTTTGAGTAGTCTTACAATTTATGCAAAATGGGTGACAAATCTTCATTAAAACAAAACGATCTGCCATTCAAGGGCAGTTAAGTAGGTTTGAACTATTTTTAATTAATACACAAAGTAAGGTTAATGATTTAGATGATTTAATTGTAGAATCTCTGAAGTTTAGGTTGGCTAAAGTTGAACCTTTGTGGGAGGAATTCCAAGTTATTCAACTATCAATTGAATCTGAGGTTAAGAAGCCTCTTGAGACCCAAGAACAATCTAAAGAAGCACGTGATCATTTTGAAAATTTGTATTTTGATATGTTATCTGCAGCTAAAGCTATCATTGGTCAGTATGAAAGGCAAAGGCCTGGAGCGCCAGTGGTCAAAGAAGCTTCAGCAAATGGAAACAATGCAGTTGCTAATGTAAATCTTCCGTCTTTGTCCCTTCCGGTCTTTTTTGGAGCATACGAACAATGGCAAGAATTTTACGACATTTTCAATGCCATTATCAATTCAAATGATACCTTAACAAATTCACAAAAGCATTTCTATCTCCATAATTGTTTAAAAGGGGAGGCCGCAAACACAATTAAAAATTTAGAGGTTAGTAATGCAAATTATTCAGTAGCGTTTAATTTGCTTCGGGAGCGATATGAAAACAAGCGATTAATAATTCATAATCATGTTAAAGCACTTTTTGATATGCCTAATATAAACAAGGAATCGCATTCATCCTTGAGGCAATTAAATGACAACATGTTAAAACATTTGCGTTCTTTGGAAGTGATGGGTCAACCGGTTCAGCATTGGGACACATTGATCATTTATATAGTGTCTGCTAAAATGGATATGATATCGCAAAGAGCTTGGCGAACTCATAAGCACTCGGGTGAATTGCCTACTACTGAGGATCTAAAGGTATTTTTAAAACAACGGTGCGAGCTGCTGGAAACGTTAAACATTGATCAAAGGGGTCAAGGCAAAAATAAAAGGGAAGCTATTCATTCTAATAGCTATAATGCAGTAGTTTCTCTGGCTTCTTGTCTGTACTGTAAGGCAGAGCATAGTATTTACAATTGTGAAAAGTTCCTGAATTTAGATACACACGTTCGCATTGCTGAGGCTAAAGGTTTAAATTTGTGCCTAAATTGTCTAAAAACTAATCATTTTATTAATAAATGTAAAAGTCGAAAATTATGTACTATTTGCAACAAAAAGCATAACACTTTGTTGCATATTGGTAAAGGTAATATGAATGCTCATACTAAAGACGTATCCCAAACACACACTGGTGCTGCACAAGGCCAGATGGGTTTCAAAACTGAATCTGAAAGAAGTGAAGGACTATTAGTACAATCACTAATAATTCAAGTATAAAAAATAAAACTTCTCAGGTTTTGTTGTCTACAGCAAGAGTTAAGGTTAGTGACAGCCATGGTAAATTTCATGACTGTAGGGTTTTGCTTGATTCTGGCAGTATGTCAAATTTTGTGACTCTAGATTTTGTAGATTTGTTAAACTTGCCGAAGACAAAGGTAGATTGTTTGGTTTTTGGAATAAATGAAAGTATTTCGAATATACATCATAAAACTGAATTAATAGTAAAATCAAATGTAAATGCATTTGCTATAAAGGTTACATGTCTAATCTTACCAAAGATTACGGAACAGATTTTAGCAAATCCATTTGATGCTTCATTGCTGAAAATTCCACCAAACACATGTTTAGCAGATACAAGTTTTAATGAAGTAGGAAAGGTGGACTTGCTTTTGGGTGCCTCGATCTTTTGGCAGCGTTTGTGTGTTGGCCAAATTCTTTTGGGAAAAAATTTACCTTCTCTTCAAAAAGCTAATTTTGGTTGGCTAATTTCTGGTTTTTTAAATCTTCCACTAGATAAACAAACACAACCCTCATCTACTTTCTTTATTAGAGAAACAGATGATGCTATTTTAAAGCAAGTTGAAAAATTTTGTTCTATTGAGGATTGTCAAGTAAGGGATAATAAATTCTCCGATGAAGAAAAAAGAGCAGAAAATCATTTCGTTGAAACTGCAAGCAAGGATTCCGATGGAAATTTATCGTCTCTGTTCCCAAGAGGGACAATTTTTTTGATTTAGGCAATTCTAGGGAAATAGTTTTGAAACGTTTCTATCATTTAGAAAGACGTTTGAACAAAAATCCCGAATTGAAAAAGGAATATGCAAACTTTATGCATGAGTATATTCAGTTAAACCATATGATTAAAATCAATGAAGTTTCTGAAAGCAAATCCATATTTTATCTGCCTCATCATTGTGTCTTTAAGGAGGATAGCACAACTAGCAGACTTCGTGTTGTTTTTGATGGATCTTGTAAGGGAAGCAATGGTTTTTCTTTAAACGATGTCCAAATGGTAGGACCGGTGGTTCAGGATGAATTATTCGCTCTTCTAGTAAGGTTTAGGCTTTATCCTTATGTTGTTACAGTGGATATAGTCAAAATGTGCAGGATGGTAAAACTGTGTAAGGGAGATCAGGCCTTGCACAGAATTTTTTGGCGAGACGATGTCTCACATGAGCTTAATTGTTATGAATTACAAATCGTTACTTATGGAACAGCATCAGCATCATTTCCCGCAATAAGATGTCTTAAACAGCTTGCTATTGAAAGTAAAGATAAATATCCTCAAGCGAGTAGCATTATAGAAATCTCTTTCTATGTAGATGATCTACTAGCAGGGTTCAATTCTGTATCAGAAGCAAAAGAAATACTTTTGCAGATAATACACATTCTAGCAATTGCCGGTTTTCGTTTATGTAAGTGGAAGTTCAATAAATCAGAAATTCTTGATAAAAAGAGTATTGGTGATGATTCTTACCAGTTTTGTAAGAGCGATCAATCAAAAACTCTGGGTATACTTTGGAATCCTTCATCAGATTTATTTGGTTTCTGTGTCAATCACTTGAAAAGTCAAAATCATGTAACAAAGCGCACAATATTGTCCATAACTGCACAAATTTTTGATCAACTTGATTTATTGGCGCCAGTCGCTATAGTTGCCAAACTAATTATACAAAAATTGTGGAAATATGAATATTCTTGGGATCAATCGATACCGCAGGATTTAAGCACAAATTGGCTTAAATTCAAGGATGAGTTACATGAATTAAACAATATACAGATTCCAAGAGGTATAGTTTCCAAAAACACTCATGATATCGAACTACACGGGTTTTGTGATGCTAGTGAGTGTGCTTACGGTGCATGTTTGTATTTAAGGTGTGAAGTTGAAAAAGGAGAACATATGATTAATGTAATTTGTTCGAAAACTCATGTAGCACCACTCAAAAATATATCGATTGCTCGGTTAGAACTTTGTTCTGCAGTTTTATTGGCACACCTCGTAGAGAAATTTTTCAGTGCAGTGAAACACACAGATGTTAACATTAAAAATTAATTTTTTTGGTCTGACTCTGTTATTACACTTTGTTGGATTAAGTCTGATCCTTGGCGATGGAATACCTTCGTTGCCAATCGGGTCGCAGAAATTCAGAGAATCACCAATATCGTTAATTGGCGTCATGTTAGGTCTGAGAACAATCCTGCTGACTTAGCATCGCGGGGGGTTACTCCATGTACATTGCTTTACTCTGACCTTTGGTGGCATGGACCTCCTTGGCTGCAAAAAAGTATGTCAGAATGGCCACCTCAACCCAATCAAATAAATATTGAGATGCCAGAATTAAAAAAAGCAAAAACTAATTGCTATTTTACAGAACCTAAAGAATTAGATTTATTTTTCAAGTATTCATCGGTTTGCAGATTACAAAGAGTTTTTGCATATTGCTTGCGATTTTTATACAATCTGAAAAATCCTCAATCACGTTTGATTGGATTTTTATCTGTTGAAGAGTTGCAACGCTTTTTGCTGAGATTAATTAAATTCTCTCAGGAGCAAGTATTCTATAAAGAGTTTTTGTGCTTAAAAAATAAACGAGAAATAAATCCAAAATCCAAAGTACTACCTTTAAGCCCTTTTCTTGATGATAATGAGGTTTTATGTGTAGGGGGACGCCTACACAAATCATACTTTCAGTATAATAAAAAACACCCTATTATTTTGCCCAAAAATAGCAAATTAACAATATTAATTATAGAGTCGGAGCATAAACGTCTTCTACATTGTAGACCACAACTATTGTTAGCTAAACTGAGGGAAAAATATTGGGTAATTTCAGGGAGAAACTTAGTAAGAGTAGTTGTTCACAGATGCATTATTTGCTCAAAGGCTAAACCTAAATGGAATGTTGAATACCTACAGGGTTCCTTACCTCAACAGCGTGTAAGAGCTTCATTTACATTTGAAAACACAGGTGTGGATTATGCAGCACCATTTCTTTTAAGGGATAAAAAGTCTAGAGGATTTAAAACACAAAAGGCATATATTGTTTTATTCATTTGTTTTACAACTAAAGCACTGCATTTAGAATTAGTTACAGAGTTAAGCTCAGAAGCTTTTTTGGCCACTCTAACGCGTTTTATTGCAAGGCGTGGAAAACCATTAAATATGTTTTCTGATAATGGCACAAACTTTATTGGCGCACAGTCTATTTTAAAGGAACTTGGCCAATTTTTAAAAAATGAGTCAGTTCAAAATAATATTCAAGAATCACTAGCCAATGATGAAATTGTATGGCATTTTATTCCACCAAATTCTCCACATTTTGGGGGCATTTGGGAAGCAGGGGTTAAATCCACAAAGATTCACTTACAGAAAATATTAGGTAATGCCTTATTAACCTTTGAGGAGTTTTTTACTGTATTATCGCAGATAGAGTGTGTACTTAATTCACGTCCTATTTCCCCCATGTCGTCTGATCCTATGGACTTGGATGCACTCACTCCTGGTCATTTTCTTATTGGCCGATTAATGCAGTTTCTTCCAGATCCATCACTTCTGCATATTCCAGAAAATCGTTTGTCGCGTTTCCAGTATCTTCAGTCACTGTTGCAACAATTTTGGTGAGGTTGGGAATCTGAATACATACCAGAGTTGCAGAAAAGAATGAAATGGAAACAGAATGTTCAAAACATTTTAAAAATTGGTGCCCTAGTTCTGGTTCAAGAAGCAAATATGCCACATTTAAAATGGCGGCTTGGAAGAATCCTAGAGCTGCATCCTGGAGCCGATGGTATAGTTCGCGTTGTAACATTGCAGTGCGCCAGTGGAAAAATAAAACGTGCTGTAGCTAAGATTTGTGTATTACCACTTGACAATGTATTAGTTAATAAATAATGCACAATTACTCTTTAGTATAGGTTGTATCTCGCTAGGTCGGGGCAATATGTTAAGACTTTACTTTAGTATTTTTACGTAGTTTTAAATTTAAATAGTGCACCATTTATTTTACATGTATTTCCGGCGTTCTTTGTTTATACTCGTCTTTATAACAAGCACGATTGGCTTTTGAAAATATAATTTAATTTTTACTAGAAGGAAGATGGCCGAGTAGTCCTGTCTTCCATGACATGTTATTTTTCTATAAAATATGTAAATTGATATTAATACAGTCCACAATAAGAATTAAAGTTATTTCAAGATGTTTAGTTGATTTATTCAACATTCAAGAGAAGTAATGTAATAAACATGTTTCCTTCTGTCTTTGACATTAGATAATGAACACATTGTAACATATTGTATGAAATGATTAAACTATCTGCATTATGATATGTAGAGGAATTATGAGATTGCTTTATCAGCAGCTACAAAATTATAAGAAATATGCTAGGAATGTTTGTGTTGGTTTTCAGTGGTTAGATGAATGAAACTATTGTTTTCTTTAACAGTGGATATCTTTTGTAATAAAAACAAAATATTTTTATTTCCTGGTTTTATGTTCTTTTTGATCAGGTATTAATAATGTTACGGGTTAAATGAGCATTATGTTAATAAATTTTGATTTACCCTGAAGGGGCCGAGACCACATAATAATTTAAGGGTGTGTCGGCTAACTGCAGTGGTGCAAGAGTGGGTTTCTATGGAAGAAATAACAAAAGAAAAGAGGGAATTTGAAATAAAAGATAATAAACGTAGCTGAAATGTAAATAAACCACGTTACTCCAATTGCTTACCCTGAAATGTTTTTTCTTTTGTCATATTTAGGAGTACCAAACCTATGTCTCAGAAATTCCTTCAATATTATACCTACACAAAAGATGGTTATTCAGCATAGGTCCTCCGCTTCGGTTTTTTAAATTTTATCTCGTTATATGGTACCTTTCTCTACACTACCTCAAAAACACCTATTAAATTTTTGGTCACATTAAAAAAAATTGAAAAATAAAATTTTCGAAATCAACTCCTCTCGTTTACTGAGATCACTGGATCTCCTTTTACAATTACCTAAATTTTATCTTAGTTCCTGAATAAATGCATATAAAATTCACCCTACACATGTTCTATTAACATAAAATAATTGCAATGAACACACAAATATACTTTAAAAAGTTATTTTCTTAACCTCACTCTGGTCAGGTATTACTAAAAGAAATCTTAAAACAAAGAACATTAAACTAAATCTGTCAAAAAAACTATCACTCCAAAATTTTCCAGTTTCTTATATTAAATTATATGAAATAAATTCCAATTTTTGGAAATACCGTTAATAGCAAACAGAAAACCGTTAAATATCAACTTTTTGTTATCCTTTCATTGTCCATTCAAAATACTAATGTTTAATGCTTTAACGAACACTAAATTCTACTAATAAAATTTACATTTAGAATTCCGTGCTGCATATTTCTTAATATTTTAAAATGTTTCAAAATTTCTTGTACAGCAACATAATGCTAACCTTAACCAACACTAATTCTGTCGCAAATTTATCGTTCAACAAAATAAGCAAACTTTCACGTTTGCTTCATTTTCTACCACATGAATACCAACCAATTTACATTTAAAATTCACATAATATTATCACAAAGCATAAACATAAACGCTCATAATATTACTCACTTTTAAATTCAATTATTTAAAAAAATGTTCAGGATTTCCAGAAACCATTAGTATATCCATTTTCTGTTTTCTTTCCAACATGGTATTTTTAACTCAACACATACAAAATTTCAGATTAAAGAAGGCGTGAACTCTCCTCGTCCTAACCTCTTTTTGACCAGTCGCAACGTCTATAATCCCACGAATTCGTGAATTGAAACCCTTTGCGTTGCTCGTGCAAGCGTAAGTTCAAATAAATTTAGTCTCATGCCGTGTTTTCCCCTGCCGAAAATTTATATTCTTGTTTATAACTATTTATTTTCACCCTTCAACTTCCACCCCACTTCTTATTCGTATTACTACGTTTTGACGTTTTCTGATTAACTGTTCGCCGAAAATTAACTGCTCGTCGACAATTAATGCATTCATTTTTCAGTTATGTAACTACTTTACTTCTTCCACTAAAAATCCTATCACACGAAAGATGCACGAGTTCCTATGGTTTTTACTACATGCTTAATTTTTTTTTATGTAACTGAGGTAATACATTGTATTGTATGAAATGATTAAATTATCTTCAATCTGATATTTGTGAAATTCACTAATCAAGCATCTGGCTTTAAAGCATTTACTACACTGTAAACTATAACTATAATTGTTTCAAATGTCTAATGTCATGTACAAAAGCTTTTTTAATTTTATGCAAGAAACACAATATTGTAATCTCTTTTCCTTGTTTGTGGTTTTAAAATAATTTATGAACCTGCGTTCCGTCCTAAAATGTATTTTACAATAAATAATTTTCTGATTTCGTGGTTTGAGTTAATTGCATGATGCACTGCATTCATTGCATATTTATTACATTGTACGATATAAGAATCTTATTTTAGTGATTTTTATTGTCATGACGTTTATCTTAATTAATGATTAATATGTTATCTTATTATTGTATTAAATCGTTCCCATTTATTTTTAGAATATTCATTTTATATCGCCTTCATTATACTAACTGTCCTATTTGAAATTATATTTTCTATAAAGAAAAGAATTAATATATCATCTTTAATTAATATTAACTATTCGTGAAATCTATAATACAGGGTGCATTCATATCTAGTCTGTCTATTCAAATTGACTAATTTTTTCTTTTTCATCTAATTTATGGTAAGGTTAACGCAATACGTTACAATGATTAAACTAGCCTCGACTACTGAATTTGCATTTGTAAATTTACGAAAATTTTTAATATTCATTTTGAGTTCAAATCTTTAATATCTATGTGTAGTACTTTGTGTTGCTGTAGGTTGCTTAAATTGAAGATTATGATAATACCGTTGCAAGTATCTTATAATTTTAAACTAGTATGCGTTTCACATATTCTTCTCTTGTAGTTTATATACATTTGACTCAAGAAACTTGAAGCAACCAATTAATGTGCATATGGATCATACATCAGCAGTAGTAGATATTGATTATGCACCTACAGGCAAAGAATTTGTTAGTGGTAGCTATGACAAATCAATTAGAATATTTGAGACAAGTAAGGGTCATTCTCGGGATATCTATCACACTAAGAGAATGCAACGTCTCACTTGCGTGTATTGGTCATTAGATAATAAATATATTCTTTCTGGTTCTGATGAAATGAATATACGTGTATGGAAGGCTAAGGCCTCTGAAAAATTAGGAACTGTAAGTATCAGCACTACGTCTGAATGTTTGTAAAATATATGTATATTGCAGTTAAAACCTCGTGAAAGAAATGCTCTGAATTATGCCGATGCCTTGAAAGAGAAGTTTGCAAATCATCCTCAGATACGCAGAATTGCACGCCATAGACAAATACCAAAACATATTTACAATGCTCAAAAGGAACTGCATCTAATGAAAGAAAAAAGTAAACGCAAAGAAGCTAATCGTAGGGCCCATTCTAAGAAAAATCAAGTACCTTATGTTTCTGAGAGGAAGAAACATGTTGTTCGTCAAGATAAATAGGATGCAATTTTGTATTGTATGTCTGAAAAAAAGTACAAAAATATTTGTAAATTCAAATTTTTTTGAATAAATGTTTGTATATTCAAAATTTTATTGTAGTGGATGCAATGAACTTGCACCTATATTTGTTTAGTTGTTTTGTTTTTATTTGCATTACATTTTATATTTCAGTTATTTACTAACATCTTGTTTTACAAATGTCTTTATTTGAAAAGTTGCAAGATTTATACAAACTATCTCAACCTGTTGCTTGGTAGGTTTCAAATTTTGGAAAACAGTTTCAATTATAGTACAATTTACATATATTAAGTTAACAACTTTAATATCACAAATAAATTGAGCATGTGTTACGATTGATGTGCTTACTAGTATGAATGGCAAAACTAATGCGCTACTATTATTTATTAAATATATCTATTACGAAGGTTCGTAGAAATAAACTTTAAGTAAATACTGAAATTTATTGTCAAACTATATATGATTCTATATACGATATTGGATCTCTTAGGGTCATAATGCACGACCAAAATTAAAAATTAACACACCTTGATCTCTTAAGCAGGTACTCGAAATTAACGTGATGGTATTCAAACAACGGGCTTTTAGTAAAGAAACAGGCTTTTGGACGTAAAGAACACGGATTTGATTACCGGCATCATTAGAAAATGACCTGTGTTGAGAGATTTTATCAACCACAACAGATTGGATTTTCACCTGTGACAAGTCTTGCTCGGAAAGTCTATGGAGTCTGAGAGAAAAACAAAAACTAAATTAATTTAATTTCTTGTTATCCAGATTGTAGCCATCACATACTGTCTGTCGTATTAATTAACTGGAATCGATTGTTAATATATGTAAATGTGTAGGGCTTAGTAGTAAGGAGGGCTATTCACATTGTGCATGTTTATGTAAATTTAAAGCATATTGTATCTAATTCAAATACATAAAAGCTCATTATTATAGAAGGAAATTAGCAAGTGAAACGTTCATTAGTTAATTCTAGACCAAGTTGTATCATTGTTAATTTAATTTTTTTTTAGCTAAATGCGTATTTGGCCAAATTAGGGGTGGATCACAGTTCTTGGTTTCTTTGGTTGTTATTTACTGTTTTGAAAATATTGTTATATAATATAGGTTAGGTATATTTATTTAGTAGAAAGAGGTGGTAAGCGTGTAAATGAGGCTCCATCAACCTGTAACAGCAGTGATAACTTCTAAACTATCACTCAGAATACCCACCTTCCAGATATCAAATCAAATCACTTTATTAGTTTTATACCAAAAGAGGAATTCAGCACTACTGATGTTAGATTCCACTTTTAGCTTTATTTGCGTCTTCTTTAGATGAGTTTTGCACTCAAGAACTTTTTACATAGACAAAGAGAGTTTAAGGATCTTTCAAGAAGCGAAAAAGTATTACTACAAGTGTCAGAATTTATACACCTCTAAACCACCGCACCACTGAAAGCTAGCTGTTGCAAAAATTTATTGTTAGTACATTCTGTCCCCTGTAGAGTAAAGTTAATTCAGAAACGTAATCTCAATTTAGCACGTAACAGCCCCTTAAGCTTGTGAGTTATCGCGCTTTATCAATGAAATTTTCCCTTTCTTAAATTACAGATGTTATGGTAACAGCTGAAATACCCACCCTAGCAACGAGTTGGAAAATTACAGTAGGATCTCCAAAACAACTTTTAAATGCCATACTTGTAATTATGTCATTTCCAAAATAAATTGTATACATTATATATATCCTTAAGACTATTTTAATATAGTAAACAGATTGAGGGTTGCTTGCATTCAGGTGACACCAGGTGACACCTGAATGCAAGCAACCCTCAATTTTTACAACCACGTACACTATAAGGAATGGTAGGATCATATTGATTAGCATTACAGCACAAAACTAATTATGCAGTTGCACCAAATACAGGGCGGTCACTTTTCTTACCCCCACCATTAGAATGTCCTAAGCGGTTACAGATACAGAGTTGGTTAAATGAGAGAAAAGTTGCATACTTTTGTCTTCTAATATTCCGAAAAGAAGTCCAGTGTAGCTTGTGCCGTTCTTGAATTATCACTGAAATACTAAAAATATTGAATTCTTTTTCTGTTTATAACTTTTCTATTATGAACACATTGCCATAAAACAATGCATTTGCGTTATTTGAATAGTTTTGCTAGTGGAAGTATCTAAAATTTTCTATAACAACTACATATCCGAGTTTCTATTGATCACTTTTAATGTTCTCATAGTCACCATATTGCATTTTACCCATCGTAAAAGTGTCAAAAAAATCTGATTTCAACCAAGTATTACACATGAACAACGTAACACTATTTACTAACAAACTTATTAATTAAACATTTTGTGTAAAAAATCAAGTTGCCGTTGAATTATGTAACAGAACTAAAGTCAAAATTGTAATGTGTTACGTTATAATAGATTTAGAGTTATTTAAATACAGACTATTAAGGAATGAACCTTTGGCTATCACATATGGATATCATGTTGATATCTATTGCTTCAAGGTAGCAAATGTTATAAACAACTCTTGCATTACATGAGTTTGCTTACAAATTAATTTATCTATCAATGCCAGCAGTTCTGGAAGCTAAAACCTACGCCGAATTGGAAGCTTTGCTAAATGTATATTTTAAAGTTCCAGAAACGGTGTTTGCTGCTCGTAGTAAATTCTATGAAGCAGAAATGGAAAGCTCGGAAACACCAAAATCAGTGGGTGGCTAGATTAAAAAGTTTGATGGTGAACTGCGATTTTAAATATATATTACATTTCTTCTATGCGATTTCATAGTCGGCTACAATTGTGGGCCAGTGAAAGATAGACTGTTTGAAGAAAAGAAAACTGGAGGATGCAGTAATGTTAACCACGTCCAAAATGACGGCAGCACGGTCCGATCTAAGTACCAGTATAATGATAAAAACCGAAGCTATCCACCACGTGCAATCAGCAAGAGGCGATGCATTCAGGGTATTGCGCAACAATTTCCAGAACGTCTCTAAAATAAATGGAACTGGAAGTGCCACGAATTTCGATAGTGACGGAAGCCATCAATGCGAGGTGTGTGTAGGAAAAATCACTTTACTTCTAAATGTTGGTATCATAATTATAGTTGCAATAAATGCAACACAAAGGGTCATCTTGCACCTATGTGTAAAAAGAAAAATTATGGCACTGCAAAATTTTGTAGAAACAGATACCGATTTACATTTGTCTACAATTCATTCATTTAATATAAATAAACCAATTTGGGTAGAGGTTAGGATTCAACATTTACCTTTTACATTTATTTTATATACAGGTGCAAGTATTTCTGCCATTGCGTATAAACTTTGGCAAGAAAAATTTCAAAATATTCAGTTAATGCCAACAAATAAAAAATTGTTTGCTTATAATGGCGCATGTATTAAACCAGCAGGAATTTTCAACTTTAAAGTAAATTATAAAGATTTATCTACTGCTTTTAAAATGTTTGTTGAAAACCATAATGTTCCACCAATTGCAGGCCGAGATTTTATCTCTTTTTTATTTTATATTGAGTGAAAATGAAATAGCTCTTGTTCATTTTGCGGTTAGTGTTAAGGAAAAGTATACTAATAATATTGTTAGGAAATACCATAATGTATTTTCACCTGGCTTAGAGATTTAGTAAGGGCACTATTAAGATAAATTTAAAAGATCCAACAGTTACACCCAAATTTGTAGCTGCTAGATCACTGCCTTATGAATTACGTTTAATTAATTTAAATGTACTTTCATCAGCAGACTATTCTTAATGGAGAACTCCAATTGTCCCGGTTACAAAAAAAGATGGTTCAATTAGAATTTGCGGAGATCTTAAAGTTACTGTTAATACAGTTTTAGAAATTGACAAATACCCAGTACCTAAAGTAGAGGATTTATTTTTAAGATTACAAGGAGCTTCCATACTTTCGACTTTAGATTTATCTCAAGCATATCAGCCAGTTCTATTAGATGAAAATTAAAAAAAAATATGATACTATAACTCACAAAGGCCTGTTTCGTTAAGATAGATTATGTTATAGCAAATGCACCTGCAAAATTGCAAAAGTTAATAGAATCTTTCTTTTATAATATCGAGGGTGTAACTTGTTTTCTTGATGCTAAAAATATGGACGAATATTTGATTAGATTAGTATGGGTATTATCAAAGTTACTAGAAACTGGATTAAACTTATTCACTAACAAATGCAAATTATTTCAATCAGAAGTGTATTATCTTGGTAATTGCATATCCAAGGATGGATTGAAGGCATCTGTAGATAAGGTGTTAGCAATTCAAAATGCACCAGTTCCCTGTTCAAGTAACACAATTAAAATCAATTTTAACTATCCTGGTATAGTCGAAACCAGTTAAGCTGACCGATGACTCATCTTGTTAAAGCATATGCATCAATGCAATCAGAACGTATTTATAGCATTCTGGATTAGTTCAGTTGTTTATACAAAATGGCGCATGCAGTTTATATTGTGACAAATACTAGCTGAGAATGTATGTCCCAGGGCTTTTATAAATGATCCTTTAATTTCTACGAATTATAAGAAATGTTTGTTGGATATGCAGTTGCCAACGGCGTTAACATAAGTATCAAATACATTTTTCTTTTATAAAAATTAAACCAAAAAATTTAAGGTAAATTAGAAGTTTGGAAGGGAAATACATCAACATTTTATTTAGATGAATTGTGTTTAAATGAAGATATTAATAATATGGAAATGGACAAGCTATTTTCAGGAATGTAGATAAAATCTTAGTTTAAAAATGTACTGCAGATACTGGATATTTAGCATGGTGTCGCGATATTGCTGGTTTTTGAAAACAAAGTGAATTTTCAAGATATTATATTGTTATTAAGTATAAAGATGCGTGTGTTCTAATTGATTTGATGATATCTGAAGACTAATAATTACTGTTGGAATTAGACTTGTTATTCACACAATTATCAAGGAAATTGTAGTTTCGGGATTTTATTTTATTCCTGTTTTATATGGTCAACAAGCATGGTTGTACATATAAAAGTGTATTTGTAAATATTTAATCAAATTTAGTATTAAATAAACAAAACGGTAGTGTATTATTTTATTGTAATATTGCTCTACTACATTAAGAAAGTATAAATCTAGGACACCACTTCATTTTATATTAATCAATTATTTTGAAATTGAATCATCTTCATAAGAGTCATTGCTGCTTGAATCCTCTAAGTTGATAATAAGTTTTTTTCAATTTGCCACCATTCTATCATACATTTTTCTGAATGGTGAGTGCATTTTTGCCAATATTTGTCATCTATCCTTCCAAGTGCTTCATGCTATATTAATTGTACGTGCTCGTCATTAAATTGTTCATTAAATCTTCCAATATTTTTGTCGTAATAGCCTTAATACTTTATGGCCACTTTGTGTTGCAAGTTCATCAAGTATGAATATTTTTGGTTGAACATTTTCCTTTACTAATGCAAGTAATTTTCTTTTTAACATTGAAGTGTCAGCAAATATGTTATGTCGAAGCAAATAATTAATTAATTCCTCTTTATTTGAAAAATTGTTAGGAACCTTTTCGATTAATTGCGAATGATATGAAGCATTATCTAGCACGATTAAACTTGGACGGCTTAAATTTGGTAATAAACTTTCTTGGAACCATTTTGTGAACATTTCTGTGTTCATATCACCATGATAATCTGCATATTGTGATTTTGAAGAAAACAAAAGAGATGCATCATGTATAAACCATTTTTATTTCCAGCATGTATCACAATAAATTTAAAACAACATTTGGTAACTATACAAAGCAACAAATTGACAACTAACCGTCTTCCTGTTCCAAATGGCTTCTTCTTGATACTTTTGTGAGAATTATCATGCCAATTCTTTTTGGCAGATCCCCTACTAAAAAGCCAAGTCTCGACAAGAAAACAGGTTCATATAGTTGCGTTTCCTTATTGGAATGGTAATACTTTAAGAATTTTATTCGTGCAGCAGCTATATGTTGTTTCTCGAACAATCCTTGCCTTCCATCATCTACTTTATAAAAAATCCTATAGTAGGTAAAAGTCTTCTTAAGCTAGTTAATTTGAAATTACATATGCCGTTAGTAACAAGCTTTTTTGGAGTGTTTGTGCAGTTACATGAAGTCCTACAAATATAAAAATTAGTTACTAATTACAATTAATTTTCATATTACTTTTCGAGTGCATCTCATAAATTTTACGTTTAACTGCATGTTTTATAAAATCTTCAACATCGCAAGATTTGCTTTTTGTTTGGTTGCGTTTCCTGCACGTCGAATGAATTGAAAAATTTTCCTTTAGAGCTTGTGAGCCTCCTCTTAATCCTAGTTAAAACACTAAGGCTAAACCACATGCTTCAGAGGTTTGCTGAAGAAATAATTAATTGATTTGAAGGATTAAGTGTATTTATTTTTGTACCTGCATAACACTTCCAAACGAAACTAAAACACATTCATTATCACGCTCTCTTTCAAAATAATCCATGACGTTCAAAATCACCTGGTGTGTTTGGGGTTTGAGATGTTTGTTTGAAGCATTTTGAACAACTAAAAAGCAAAGAGGGATAGTATTTAGTTTTGTTATAGGACGACTGTATTTACCGTTTATAATGTGTAAGAAGTCCTTTACTTTTGAAAAAACTTTTATATTTTCGATTTGAGCTAAATGTAAAAACATAAATACAACAAAATATCAAGAACTAGGTGAAAAGACAACAAAAAGTGACAGGAAACTAAAATTATTTATAGGTTATAATAATACATAAATATTAGTTATAACAGACATACGTTTTGATGCTGCCATACCAATCCTTAAAAGACGTATTTTTTTTCTATCCATCCTGTTTTAGGGCAAATAGTTACATATACTGACAAAGACATGCAATTTTCATTATCATTTCTAATAATGTACCGCGGTGAGTCATCGGTCAGTTTAAATGGTTTTGACTATAGGTCTTTTAGTTTTCGTGTATGCTTTAAGGTTAAGTGACGCCTTAAGTACCATAAGATCAAAGCGAGTTAGTAACAACTTTTACCCTCCCTCATTGCCCTCTGCATGAAAAAGTTCAGAACTAATCCAATGTAACATATTGTCTTATATTAGTTTAATATACTGTGATGTATTGTGATAATTGAAGTTTACTAAGGCCTCATACAAGTTATAAATTTCACACGGCTAGGTTTCTCAGCTACAAGTATTTAGTAGTTTTTCCTATTTGTTCAACAAATTCTTTATCCCTTTTAACGCATGACCAGTATTACACCTTCTTGTAGGATATAGTTTTATAAATTTAGAAAACACGTCTACCATGACTAAAATATGTTTATACCCATACTGCCCTGGTATTAAATTAGATAAATAGTCGATAGCTACCAAATCCAGTAGTTCATCTGCCACTACATTTAACGGTATGTTTTGCAAAACGATATTTTTCTCTTTCCCCAACAAACATAAATCACATCCATTTACAACCTCTTTTGTAATGGAAATATCATTCAAAGCGAAAAATGTTTCCCTGAAAATCATAAAGACCTTCCGGATCCCTATGTGTCCATACGTAGTGTGTATTACCCTGATTAATTCTGTCGCCAACTCTTGGTGAGAACTAAAACCTCATCGTCCCCGATTCTTTTTGCAAGATAAACATCTATTAAATAATACTCCTTATATATCTCTAAATTTTCTCTTATCAATTTTTTCCTAATAACACTGATTTCTGTCTGTTCCTGCATCCTTGTGAACCTTTCATTCAACCACCTTCCTTCTTCAAAACGTTGCAAAGTTACTAAAAATTCACCGCTCTTTTCTGTTGAAAGTCCCTCATCTTTCCTACTAAGAAGTCCGCAGTGATGTTCTGTTTTCCTGGTTTATGTTTGATTTCAAAATTATATTCCTGTAGGACCAACGCCCACCTATACAACCGGCTATTTAGAAATTCTTTTTTCTTCAAAAATGTCACAACGGAGTTGTCTGACTATTAGAAACTTATTCCCTAACAGATAGAACCTTAATTTTTTTACCGCATACACAATGGCTAGCATCTCCTTCTCGGCAGTGGAATTCCTTGTCTCACATTCTTTAAGTACCCTGGAAATGAAGCATATTGCTACTCCTATACCTTCTTGTATTTGGACTAGTTCCGCACCTATTGCACGTTTGGATGCATCTGTTCTTAAAATGAAACTATCTTCAAAATTCAAAAAGGGAAGTTATGGAAATTATTCCTGCTGAAATTAGAGATTCACGGGAATTAAGGGCTGATGTAATAGGATTTAAAGACAGGGTTGATGAAAAATTAGGTTTACTTGAAGGTAGTGTTAGGGTGATTAGGGAACAAGTGACAGGGTTAGAGGGGGGACGTTTTGTGACAATTGACCAGGGGTACTTTAAAAACGAACGAGAGATTTTACCAAAATTTGAGGGAAGATGTTTTGAACGGCCAATGCTATACCTAGACAAGTTGGATGAGATAATGGAAGGTGAGCCAGAGAGGGTGGGATTGCAAATGATAGGAGGTAATTTAAAGGGTAACGCCGAAAAAGTGGCACAGTATAATTAGACAAGATTACTACTTGTACGAACAATCTAAGACTTTCTAAGGAACAATATTGGGGTAATGCAAAACAGACTGAAATTAGAACAAAATTAATAACAGGACAATATTTAACTAGCATGGGGTCGAAAGAGGAATATATTATCAATCATTATAATCAGGCGCAACATTTGACTCCTAAATTTAGGGAAGAAGAGCTTATACAGTTTTTGTCGATGCACATGGAAGCTGAAGTGGCGAGGGCCGTGGCCACACAAAATATAAAAACATTAAAAGAGTGCCTAGGAATAATTAGAAACTATGATATGGCAAAGGAATTCGAAACTAATAATAATAAATGTTGGGAAGGAAGAAATACAGGGAGAAACCGGAATCAGCATGAAAATTTCAAAATATGGATAAGGTATGACAATCAGGGACATGAACAAAGACACAGAGATAGACCAACGACACATCAATACAAAGGGCACAGAAACTAGGATCAGGGGACAATTACCAATTTAATAATTGGAACAGAAACCGATATCAGAGGGACAACTTTCCACAAAATACGGGAATAGAAATAACGGGATATGGGAGACACTTCAACAGGAGAAATGATTTCCAGCGTAGACATCAGGACTATGGTAGTAGACATAGCGAGAATGAACGAATGAATTATAATAGGGAGCGAGATAAAAGTTCAGGGGATAATCGTAAGGCAGGGATAAGACATTTGACGACAACAGGCAGGAACAGTGAATCAGAGAATTTAATTGAGGTAGCACAGGTACACGAGGAGCCCTCAGGTTTTAAAAAACGCCGATTTTGTAAATAAGTTTGTCAATTTAGAATTAGATATAGGCTTAAGTTTAGTGGATTTGGGTACGACCAGTAGTTTAAGTTTTGTGCATTCATTGTTAGAAGACAGGGTGTTAATTTGAAGTTAAATAATTGTTTATATGTAGCATTAATCGATAGTGGGTCTGAGCTATCACTAGTAAAAAAGGAGCTAGTAGTCAAGCACGCTGAGTTATTAAAAGGGAGGATCTGCAAGATAAAAAGGATAAGTTTGTGGTCTGCGATGAACAAGAAGATATTAGTAATAGATGAAATGATTTTTGTACCATTTTCAATAGGGGGAGTAAGACTAGGGGAGGCTGAGTTTTTAGTGGCAACTGGATTATATTTAGACTTTATAATAGGGATAGATGCTATAGAAAGATTTGGGATGAAAATAGATGGCAAGGATAGAAGCGTAAGATTTTAAATATTAAGAAGGATTGGGTGGTACCTAATATGAGTTCGAATAAAGGGATGGATATTAATAGTGATGTTTATGGCACAGAGATGAATAGGGAAAGTATTTTAGAAGGACAGGATGAGGTAATGTTAGGTAATTTGTTTGAGAAAGTATTTGACGAGGGACAGATTGGGATTATAGACGAGGGAATAAAGGGTAGATTATATGAGATATTTAATGAGCATGTGGGTTTATTTAATGGGAACCAACAGTTGCAACTAAGCATGTACACAAGTTAGAAATAACAGAATAAACTGGGTTTTATATGAAAGTATATCCAATACCGTATGAGGGAAAGAGTTAAGGCAAAAATCAAAGATATGTTGAAAAATGGAATAATAGAGCCAGCAAGAACCTCTTTTATTAATCCTATCGTTGTTGTACCCAAACCTAGTGATAAGTTAGATATAAGAATTTGTTTAGATGCCAGAAAATTAAATTTAATCACCAAAGTACAATATGAACAGCTACAATCGATGGACAATTTATTATATAAAATTAGTGGGAGAAAGGTTTGCAGCAAATTAGATTTGAAAAACTCATTTTGGTTGATTCCTTTGTATG
Source organism: Platerodrilus igneus (assembly GCA_036346225.1). Lineage (NCBI taxonomy): Eukaryota > Metazoa > Arthropoda > Insecta > Coleoptera > Lycidae > Platerodrilus > Platerodrilus igneus. The sequence goes on along the minus strand of JARFIW010000195.1, from coordinate 1,293,738 downwards.
CAGATAGCCGGAAGTATACTGGTTTTAGTATCGAATGAGAAATTTTTCAATATATGGTTGTTCCATTTGGTCTTGCTTCAAGTTCAGCTGCATTGGTAAGTGCCATGCAAAAGCTATTAAATGAGTTTGAGGAATTTTGCACACATTATGTCGATGATATCCTGATTTTCTCCAGGAGTAACGAGAAACATCTGGAACATGTAACAAAAATCATACATAGAATAAATGAATGAGGTTTACAATTGAATGTGGAGAAATGTGAATTTTTTAAAAGTGAAGTTGGTTATTTAGGATTTGTAATTTGTGACGAGGGCGTTAAGATGTGTAAATAAAGGTTGAACGAATTTAAAGATTTAGAACAGCCAAGAAATTTAAGGGGCTTGCGAGGGTTTTTAGGAGTTCTCAACTATTCTAAACGTTTCATACCACACTATTCAGAATTGTGTATAACGTTGGCGAACTACTTAGAAAGAATGTGAAATGGAGGTGGACGGAGCAGCGAGAGAAGGCTTTACAGGATTTAAAAAAAGTATTTTACCAGGAATTGTCGTTAAAATATCCAAATTATGTAGATAGTTTCATTTTAAGAACAGATGCATCCAATCGTGCAATAGGTGTGGAACTAGTCCAAATACAAGAAGGTATAGAAGTGCCGATATGCTTAATTTCCAGGGTACTTAAAGAATGTGAGACAAGGCATTCCACTGCCGAGAAGGAGATGCTAGCCATTGAATATGTGGTAAAAAAATTAAGATTTTATCTGTTAGGGAATAAGTTTCTAATAGAGTCAGACAACTCCGCTGTGACATTTTTGAAGAAAAAAGAATTTCTAAATAGCCGTTTGTATAGGTGGGCGTTGGTCCTTCAGGAATATAATTTTGAAATCAAACATAAACCAGGAAAACAGAACATCACTGCGGACTTCTTGAGTAGGAAAGATGAGGGGCTTTCAACAGAAAAAAGCGGTGAGTTTTTAGTAGCTTTGCAACGTTTTGAAGAAGAAGGAAGGCGGTCGAATGAAAGATTCACAAGGATGCAGGGACAGAAAGAAATCAGTGTTATTAGGGACAAATTGATAAGGGAAAATTTAGACTTATATAAGGGGGTATTATTTAATAGAAGGCTATCTTGCAAAAAGAATCGGGGACGATGAGGTTTTAGTTCTTACCAAAGAGTTGGCGACAGAATTAATCAGGGTAATACACACTACGTATGGACACATAGGGATCCGGAAGGTCTTTATGATTTCCAGGGGAAACATTTTTCGCTTTGAATGATATTTCCATTACAAAAGAGGTTGTAAATGGATGTGATTTATGTTTGTTGGGGAAAGAGAAAAATATCGTTTTACAAAACATACCGTAAAATGTAGTGGCAGATGAACCACTGGATTTGGTAGCTATCGACTATTTATCTAATTTAATACCAGGTACGGGTATAAACATATTTTAGTCATGGTAGACGTGTTTTCTAAAGTTATAAAATTATATCCTACAAGAAGGTGTAATACTGATCATGCGTTAAAAGGGATAAAAAAATTTGTTGAACAAATAGGAAAACTAATAAATACTTGTAGCTGAGAAACCTAGCCCTGTGTGAAATGTATAACTTGTATGAGGCCTTAAGTAAGCTTCAATTATCACAATACATTTGAATATCATGCTTTTTCATGTTTTGCGTGTTTATTGAAAACCTTGTTATTACGTGGGTTCAAATATTTTTTCTCATTTCTTTCTACTGGAACTAAAGTTTTGATGTTGGCACCTGCAGTAATAAATTTTGTTAGTTTTGCAAAATGATATGCACTTGTACTAGAAGTTTTTAATTGTGTATTCAAATCTGTTACAAATTTTGAAACGAGTTCACACTATAAATTATTTGAGAAAAGCATCTAAGGTTTTAAGGAATGGATCCACTTGAGCTTGTAATTTATAAAATTAGTTAGAATTTTTAATTAGCTTTTAAATTTATCCATATTCCATTAATAGGAGTAGTAATGATGCCCTTCTTCTCCATTTTTAAAGGTAATGCAGTCTTTTCATTCAAGGTGAAGGTGAAATTCTTAAGTATTTGTGAGAGTCCTACTTTTATTTGAACAAGGGCAAAACGTTGTCCTGAAACAATAGAGTTTATTAGTACAATTGAAAGGATTTTGCACAGTATAGATTTGTTAATTAATTTTTAGAGTTTTAAATCACATTGTCATTTAATTTAGTATAATTATTGTTATTGGTTCGACCATCAACCATACAGACGCATTAATGAGAGTTCCACAAATCATTAATTCAGAGATTAAAAATTAAACTTATGTGTGAAATTATAAAGCTCTCTAGTGTAATTGAATGCAAATTTTAAAAACCATCATTTTATATTTAATGCGTTTGCCATGATTGCCGCATATGTGTAGCAGTACAGTTGAGAATTGCATTCCTGATAGTATTAGATTGCTTATGCAGTTGCGGGACAAAGCATACAATAAATATAAATAAACCAAATTACTGGTGCATTTTAATACTTAGAAAAAATTAAGGAACTTAACAAAATACACCAAATATGAGAAATGGATATACTTTGATTCAATCCCTAAAACAAAAGATTCTGAATATTTATGGAAGCAGCTATGGAAATTTGATATTAAAAGCAAAAGAAACAGATTGAAAAAATTTTGTATGTCCTGATGAAATAAATGTCATTTTAAAAACATTCCTAACTTGGACATTGATGACGAAGGCTTAAATTTTTATAAAATCCACAAGGTTCTTCCTACAATAAAAACATTGAAGTTTGACATTGTCAGTACTAATACTGTAGAAAAATGGTCAATCAAATAAAAACGCTAGCGACTGAATATGACAATTTAAATATTATAATGGTAAAATGTTCTGTTCATATATTTTACCCTATTTTAGACATTTGGTTAATGAATGTGTCAACTGACTGGAAAAAAGCTGTGTTCATACCAATTACTAAGAGAAAAAATGCTACTAACTGTAGGATCTGCGTTTTACGTGTCTTACATGTTCTGTAAAAAGTGCTTGAAAGAATTCCTTATATTCAACTCCGGAATCGTTTCAATACATATAACATAATACTATTGACCCAATCAGAGTTTAGACAGGAGTACAGGTGTAATATAGCAACACTAAACCTAATATATGATATTTTGACTGCGGCTGGTGAGGGACTAATAACTGCACTGGTATTGCTAGATTACAAATGGACTTTTATCACTAAACATCATGAAGTACTAATAACAATATATAGGGTAATCACTATCTGCTATAGACCTACTAAAATCTTATTTAACAAGTAGGGAACAGTGTGTGCGTGCATGCATGTGTTAAACTGAATAAAACATCTTTGGAGGTCCAAAGCGTGAATAAAGGGTTTCTCGAGACTCCCTTCTGGAATTATTACTGTTTATTATATACACTAGTTGTTTTCACACTTTAACTTATGACACATTCAATTTGTACAGATTTGTGTATAAGAGCAATCTTTGAGATACCAAAATTCGAGCATGTATCACACAAGTTAATTTTACTACAATGGCTAAACATGCAGCAGCACAGATACCTAATTTCAGTTCACTTAATTCATAAAATCATAAAGGAAAAAGCTCCCTCGTATTTATACATTAAAATACACTTTAGGAGACATGCTCATAATATTGATGTTAGGAATAAAAAGCTCACTACACCACTAGTACATCACACCACAATATTCAAGCAAATATTTTCATATCAGGTTTCAAAAATGTATAACCATTTGTTAACGGAACTAAAGTTATGCTCCTATAGAACTTTTAAAATTAAATTGAAAGGAAGCATGCTAGGTATTAGGTAATATACATAGTTGTATAATTAGGCTATTCAATAATCATACAAGCTCAGCGTTTCATTGTTATGTTAGGTTTATTAAGGCTCAAGCTGAAAACCAAATGGTATGTATGTTGCACCTTAGGATTTCTCTTTTCTTATTATATATAACAATTATGTTTTGTATAAACTGTATGTGAAGGAAGAAGAAAAACAATAGTAAAAGCATTATTATTATTATAAGTATATGATATTAACGCACTTGCGTTTTGTGTACCACTCTGCTTTGTATTAGTTATTATTGTTGTAGTGTTTGAAGTGATATTCTGTATGTTAGTGTAGCATATAGGTAGAATGAAATAAACAAATGATCTGTTACCTGTTACGTATAGGTAGAAGTTAAAATTACATATTTACTTAACCGTTCTGAAATTCTTGTTTTCTTAAAGTTTTCTTGCACATTTTAAATAAGTGGTTTTGGCCAAGGAGCTTCTACATTAACATTGTCTAAATTACCTTCAAAAACCCCAAACAATTAACTGACGACAAGTTGTTGCAGGCTACGTTAGCTTCCACTTCTGAATTTCAAGATTCCACATCTGATGATTGTAAATTTATGAATCGACTTTTATATGGTGGGATATAAAAAGTACTTTTACAGAGGATGTGACAACTCAGAAGAACAGATTGTATATGGTGCAGGTGCAGAAGCTGTAGAAACTATTTACACGTAATGGGGCAGTAATAGCAGCTGTATGAAAACACGTAATTTTACAAAAACTGCAGGGCTTTCAATGAATATTGATGCAAATGCAAACACCTACGATTATTTTTGTTTGTTAGTTGATGACGAGTTTTTACATATTGTGACTGAAATGAATAATTGTGTGGAAACTATTTTTCTTAACGAAATCACACCAACAAAGTTTTAAATAACCAATTGGACATCCCTTACAATATCGGAGTTATTGATTTTTATGAGGTTGGTGCTTTACAGTCGCACAATAAAGTGCGATGCGATTCAAGATTAGTGGAAAGAGCTTTGGTTATTTGGATTGGAGTGTTTTTCTAAATTAAAACCAAGAAATTTTGGATTTAGTTTTTAGTAATGTCAATGATTTTAGTGTTGAAAAAGCAAGTGATGTTTTGCTTTCGTTAGATGTGCATCATCCTGTGCTAGAAGTTCAATTCATACAAGTTCTTTAATTGTCTACCACATGTCACTAAATCATTGTCAAGGAATGAGTTCAAAAACAAAATCAAAACCTTTTTGCTACATCAAAAGTACTACTCATTTGAAGAATACATGAATTGTGATTTTAATGTTCACTTAACATAAATTACATTATAACCATGTTATTTTTTGTGTCTGCAAAGCTTTGAAACATGTCATTTCTTGTTTATAGTTTATATTTGTATTAACACATGACACATATTTGTATTGTAATATTGACCTATACAAAAAATTGTTTTTATTTTAAAGCATGAATAAATATCTTATCTTATCTTATCTTATCTTATCTTATCATCTAAAATATGCTTTATAAAGGGTCTTGTCTATGATATGGTAGTTTATGACCTTAAAACTACTAATTATTATCAAATTAATTGCTTATTAAATACTACAAATTACGAACAGGCGCTTTTGAACAAAACCTTAGTTGATTGTTTGTAGATCTTTTTTCACTACTTATATTTGGTTATAGAATAGTATGTTCTGAAAAAGAATATTTTTTTACAATTTTTCCGATTTGGTTTAGAAAAGAACTAAGAGTAAAAAATTGGCAAATGAAAGAAACCCATAAGTAATATAAGCTTTTTCAAAGTCTTGAAAACTATTGCAATTTTTTAAAGTTAAGGTTGAAATGCAAATTCTTATAAAATCAATGTTATAATGATTATATAAATCATATACAAGCAAATATTCTGCAAAACCCCAACACATTTAGGGGTCTGTTAATTTAAAGCGGTGTGTGCATAACACTGAATTCTATGACATAGTGCTGAAAAAGAACAATAGGGTGCAGAAATAGCTGAACTACTTGCAACCTATTTTGAATCAGTTTAAAATAAAACGTAAACTACTAACATTGACGTTGCATATGGAGAAAGTGTAAACGAATCCACTATAGTATTAACCTTATGCTATATCTGAGAAACATTACTTGCAGTGTAACAGTCTATTTTACTGTTACCAAAAATTCAGAAAGTTGGGAAACAATTTGCACAGATTTATAAAGTCAAGGTTTTCTTTGCTATATATATTTCTATAGTTAATTAAGTAGGTATTTAAATATGTACCTTACGGGTTGTGTGCTTTCATAGTGCCTTTTTTGAATTGATGGTACTATTGAAGATGGGTCGTTCTTTTCTCATTTGTTACCGATGCCATAACAGCAGTATAATTATTTTGGTAGTGAATTACATGTTATTTCGTTAGTCAGAGGTATGTAAAATCAGAATAATATATTCTTTTTTTGTAGCGTTTCATTATTTTAGCAAGTAAAATCTGGGTACGCTCCAGTTTGCTATAAAATACTAGTTTACTCAATTTCCAGTCCATTACGTTTCGGTAAAGTAGATTCTAGTATGTTTCAATTTTGTAAAGGATTTGCTGCATGTATTTTTGAGTATATTGATAAGAAGGCATCATTCTACCTGGAGGCACGTGCTCTTTTTTGCAACGAAAAGCGAACCAATTATTCAAATGGTGGATGCTGTCTACTTCTTAAATTTAAAGGTTACTATAAAATGTTTTTGTGTTAGAAATTGTTGAAATGTAATTTAAATGAAGTTAATGTTATAGTGTGCGGAACGCACATGCGATAGTTTTTTTTATGTCAATATCGACTTCTAGAAAAGTCATTGTATAATAAACATGTATTGTAGTTTTCTTTATCATATTACTTTTATTTTATCTAAATCAAGATCTCTGAGGTTATGGGCCCAATGCGTACTGATGTTAATTAGATAAATAAAGTTTATGAAATTTTGTTGGTGACTTTTTGTCAAAAATACAATAATTTAATGGCTGAAGGTTCGTCTAATAACTATATGCATTTGCAACAGTTCGATGGCACAAATTTTAATAATTGGAAATTTCGTGTGAAAGTTTTGTTGGATGAAAAAGATTTAACAAAATACATCGATGAAAAATTGGATGACATTTTAGCTAATGTACCGGCAGAAAGTCATGATACAACAAAGAAACAAGAAAAATCAGCATGTTCAATCTTAGTACAAGCAATTCACGACAATCAATTGGAATTGGTCAAGGAGAAAGAGAGAGCGAAAGAAATTTGGGACACATTGTGTACTGTATTCGAACGAAAAAGCATTGCATCGCAGTTACTATTGCGCAAACAGCTTTTGATGATGAAGTACGATGACAATGAGGATATAACTACTCACTTTCAAGTTTTTGACAAAAAAGATTCATGAATTAAAATCACTGGTGTAAAAATGGAAGATCTTGATGTTATTGTTCATTTATTGCTCACAATGCCAGATAGTTATTCAAATTTGGTGACTGCAATTGAAACAGTGAAACAAGATGATCTGACATTGAATTTCGTTAGAACTTGTTTCACGGATGAATACAATAAGCGAACTGACGGCGTCGGATTGAACAAATTAAGTGAGTCTGGTGCGATGTTTTTGAAGAGAAAAACAAAGGAAATAATTTGTTATCACTGTAAAAAGCCAGGCCATCGAAAGTCTCAGTGTTTTCTCAACAAACGGAATAAAAATCAGAAGAAGGCTACTGAAAATGCGAATAATGCAGTCAATAATGATGTGTCATCGATGTATGTCCTTACACACGAAGCACAGTATTGTGGTGAATCGTCACGTATTAAGTTTGTACTGGATTCTGGTTGTACACAGCATATGGTGAACGACAAAAGATACTTTAGTAAACTGGATACAATCGATCAAATTCAAATTAGTGTTGCCAAGAAAAATCAAAGCATTTTGGCAAAGCAACAGGGAGACGTTCTCAAAATATTTTGTGATGGTGAATCATCGACAAAGACAATGGAAAATGTTTTACTTGTCAACGATTTAAAATGTAATTTGATGTCGATTTGTAGTTTGACGAATAACGGCTATAATGTTGTTTTCAAGGGTAATCACGCATTTGTATTGTATAATGGAAAGACACAATTTATGGCACATGCAAACGGAAAGCTATATGACGTTGATTTGCATGTGGATAACAATGTATTCGCTGGTTTTTCAAGTGAAAGTAATTTACAAAATATTTCTCATACTTTGTGGCATTTTAGATTGGGTCACTTGAATGCAAATGATATGAAAAAGCTAGTAAAATTAAGCGATGGACTAAATGTGAATGTGGATGTTAATTCAAAGTTGTGTGAATCATGTGTATTTGGCAAGCAAACACGATCATCTTTTCCAAAGAATAAAAATACTCGTTCAACGAGAATTTTAGAGCTGATACATAGCGATGTATGCGGTCCTGTCCAACAACTGTATATGATGGTTCAAGGTATTTCGTCACATTTATAGACGATTATTCACGAGCATCCATGGTGTATTGCATTCAAAAGAAAAGTGAGGTGCTTGAAAAATTTAAAGATTATGTTGCAATGGCAGAAGCACTTCATGGTAAACAAATTGCAAAACTTCGAGCTGATAATGGTGGTGAATACACATCAAATGAATTTAGAGGTTTTTGCAAACAAAAGGGAATACAAATGTTATTCACCGTTTCATACAATTCAGAAATGAATTTGGTGTCAGAACGATTAAATCGAACGCTGCAAGATAAAGCTAGAACCATGTTATTGGCTTGCAATCTCGATCACAAATTTTGGAATGAGGCAATTATTGCAGCAAATTATATCAAAAATCGTTCTCCTACAAGTGCAGTTGGTAAACAGTTTGAGACAAAGACACCAGCTGAAATATGGTTTGGACAGAAACCGAACTTGGCACATTTGCGTATTTTTGGTGCTGAATGTTACAATCATATACCATCAAATAATCGATCAAAATTACAGCCAAAGTCGACAAAATGCCTGTTTGGTTATGCTGGATCGATTAACACCTACCGATTATGGGATATTGAGCAACAAAAGCTCATTATTGGTAGAAATGTAACATTTAATGAGACATCTGTATTGAATCAATTGAAAATGATACAGATTATTGGTTCAGAGGCGACAACAAATAATCGAGACAACGAAGATGATGAGGACATCGATTTAAATGGCACTGATAACAACAATACAAATGAAAGTTGCTTTGGCAACATCAATCAACAGATTCCACGACGTAGCCAGCATTCCTAAAGAAACCAGATCGATATGGTGAATGGGAATTCGAGGATGAAGATGTACACATGGCATTGTCGACTGAACAGTATGTTGATGATGATCCTTTGACTGTGGCTGAGGCGAAAAATCGAAGCGATTGGTCTGAATGGAAGAAAGCCATTAGTTCTGAGTATCGTTCATTGATTAAAAATAATACTTTCACCGTTTGTGAGCTGCCAGAAAATCGAACAACCATTTCAAATAAATGGGTGTTTAAGTTAAAACGAAAAGCTGATGGAAGCATTGACAAATATAAAGCGCGTTTGATGGCGCAAGGTTTTTCACAAAAATTTGGTTTCGACTGCAATGAAACGTATGCACCGGTAGCAAAATTAGTTACTTTAACGATTTTGCTTGCAATTGCCATTCATCATGATATGCACATCCATCAGATGGACGTCAAAAGTGCATTTTTGAATGGTGAGCTATCAGAAGAAATTTATATGGAATTACCGGATGGTTTTTGTGAGGAAAGGAAAGTGTGCAAATTATATAAAGCACTTTATGGGTTAAAGCAGGCATCACGTGCATGGAATAAAAAATTTAATGATTTCATAACACGAATTGGTTTTAAACAATGTGATTCGGATCAATGCTTATATGTGAAACAGCGAGATGGATTTTCCTGCTATTTGTTGCTGTATGTTGATGACACATTGTTATTTTGCAGCAACATGAATGTTATAAACACGATTAAAAAATTGCTATCAACTGAGTTTGAAATGACAGACATGGGAAAAGCAGATTCATTTCTTGGTATACAAATTGATCAAGACATTGAAAATGACGTGATTACATTAGGCCAGTCAAAATACTTAGAAAAAGTATTGAACAAATTTGGTATGCATGAGTGCAAGTCAAAATCAATACCAATGGAAAAGGGCTTGCATTTGGATTTGGGCGACAAAGGAAATTGCTCAAATCATCCGTATCGTGAACTAATAGGTTGCTTGACATATGCAACGATTATGACTCGACCAGATTTGTGTGCGGCAACTGGGTATTTCAGTCGATTTCAAAGTTGTTTCAATGAAATACATTTCAATCATGCGAAACACATTTTACGATATATTCATGGTACGAACGACATGAAATTGCTTTACAAAAAGCAAGCAAATGCAGAAACGTTGATTGGTTACAGCGATTCAGATTGGGCTGGTGACAAGAACGATTCAAAATCAAAGTCGGGTTATATTTTCAAATTATATGGAAACACTGTCAGTTGGGCATCTAGAAAGCAATCAACGGTGAGCAAATCGTCAACTGAAACTGAATATATTGCGTTGGCTGAAACAATTAGCGAAGCTGAATGGATCAAGAAATTACTGGTAGAAGTTGGATTTGATTGCAACGAACCAATTCCAAAATTTTAGGACAACACTTCGTGCATTAAGACTGCTGAAGAGCCGCGTGAATACAAACGAATGAAACATTTGTATGCGAAATACAATTTCATTCGTGATTACGTAGCAAAGAATAAATATGAAATTATTTATATTTCAACACAAGATTAAGTGGCGGACATTATGACTAAGGCACTTGGTAAAATTCTTTTTACTAAACATCGTGATAATTTGAATTTGAGTTAAATATTAATAAAAATGTACTTCTATTAAATTAAGAGGTGGTGTTGAAATGTAATTTAAATGTAGTTAATGTTATAGTGTGCGGAACGTGCATGCGATAGTTTTTTTTATGTCGATATCGACTTCTAGAAAAGTCATTGTATAATAAACATGTATTGTAGTTTTCTTTATCATATTACTTTTATTTTATCTAATTAAAGATCTCGAATCTCTGAGAAATGAGCTCATTTTATTTATATTTACTTGTAACTAAAGGCAACCATTATTAATAGAAAGACAGTTTTAGTATATTTTTAAATGTTTATATGATATTGTCAATCATTTATTTGTGGAAAATGTTGTTTCTTTGCTCTAATTTTTGTAGTAAACAATTTGACAAAGTTTAATGTGGTTTGCTTGATTTATTCTTAGCATTTGCTTGTTTAACTAGGACATACTTGTGGTTACAGGAATATAATAAAAGAATCCACGAATCTCTACAGGTAAAGTCTCATAGCTGGTTTCAGCCTGTTATTTATTTAACTGGTACCATTGGCATTAGTAGATATTATGCTGAAGGTAGTTACACCAACTGGTACAACTAAATTCAACAGTTGCACCTATAATCAGACAGTTAAAATAAACACCCAACAGTTGTACCAGGCGTTCAACTGTTACTTTTACAAGATTGCACTGTCTTATTATTGCGTACCCTTGTTAATAAGTGTTTGTTAATTTTTTCAATAATGGCTTGAATTAATTATTTATCTACAAGAGAATTATCTTGGGAATTTGCTATCAGAGGTATAGAAAAACAACTCAAGTTTCACAGAAAAAATTTAATCCTAAATTAGTCTTCAGTTACCCAGTTTTGAAAGTAATTCCAGTAGATGAATTGGACTATTGTGAAGACTCGTTGATTACTTTACAGGATCACGTTTTTGAGTTTCTATAAAAACTGTCTAACCTTATAAAGAAGCGACTCCAGTTGTAATTGCTACATGATATAGCATGACATATTATTTATGACCCATCTTAGTTTCGTTCTGAGCAAATCGTGTGGTACCTGCTGTACCTATTGGTTAGGCGTCGCCATGGATCAATGTAGTAAGCGTAAGACTACGGATCCCAAAGTCCCGACACGGCCGACTGCTTGAAAAATGGCAGGTGAGCATTTTTCACAAAAATTACGCCCTCGTTCGGATGAGAGGTTAAATGGAGGTCCCGTGTGTGAGTGTTGTCATGCACGTTAAAAATCCCTACCTTGCCTGGAACGGCAAGGGTTCGGCAAAATTCTAAATTTCCAGGCAACAAAAAACTCGCCTCCTGGCCAATGTAGTACCTTCGGGTGGAGCATTGGAAATGTAAATGAAATGTACCTATTGGTTACCCAATGTAGTACCTCTGGGTGGAGCATTGGGGACGTGGCCGCAAGTATAGCGGCCCTAATTCAAATTATAATGTACCTATTGGTTAGGCGGCTCTGTGGCGTAATGGTATGTGTGTGACTACTACGCCCTAGGTCCCGGGTTCGAATCCCGACACGGTCCGCTTGAAAAATGTTAGGCAAGCATTTTTTACAAAAATACACCCTCGTTCGAATGAGAGGTAAAATGGAGGTCCCGTGTGTGAGTGTTGTCACGCACGTTAAAGATCCCTACCTTGCTTGGAACAGCAAGGGTCCGGCAAAATTCAAAATTTTCTAGGTAAAAAAGAAACTCGCTTCCTGGCCAGTGTAGTACCTTCGGGTGGAGCATTGGAAAATCACATGTAATGTACCTATTGGTTATATTTGCAAGTTTATGTTTTGGACTGATACTGGTCGTATGTACTTCACTAAGGAGTTCCAAGAACTTCCCAAGGTTTAAGTGACGGAATGGCTTTTAGTTTCATCGTTTTCGTAGAAGTTGCTGGTTTCATTACAAGGGTCTATTTGCAATTCTTTTTGTAACGACCTACAGCATCAGAATTTCAAGACGATTTATGGAAACCTAAGGAAACCTTGGTTGGATTACAAGTGCAGTTATGCTTGGCTTCTTACTAGTTAAGCAAATCAGGTTGAGGGACTCGTCAACACCTTTCATTCTCGTTCGATGGGTTATCCTAGCATTTTTTGCAATTGATTTATATATTCTAATATTCTACCTACGACCACGGTTGGCAGTTTGCAAAATGTACACCGACTCCCAGTTACATCATTATAAGGGAATCTGGTTACCACAGATTTTAGTGTCACAATAGTTTCCATTACAACTATCTTGCAGATCCTGGGTATGCATAAGTGCGTCTCAGTTAGCTGGATGTTAGTTGGTTTTTCTACTGTTGAAAAATCAAGTGTCGAAGAAGACGTCTAGCCTTGTGGTTCTCATTAAAAAATTCTTCATAGCTGCAAATGTAGTGATCCGAGGAATGTCGTATGTCTATTCGAATGTATTTTGAATAGCACTGTAACTACTTGCGGGTTTCCGAATGCACCCTGAAGTGATATGAGGAATTAACCGTTAAAGGGGCGAGAGAAAAGAGGTTCCCTTGTGTGTTAATTACTTTTAACCTTTGGACTGCTTACAAAGAAGGGCAAAAAGTTAATTTGACGATTTTATAAAAGTAATGTTTTTAATATTGTATTATTGTTTTAAGTTATCTGGTTGTTGCATATGAGGTTTAGGTACATATTTGATGCGAAGATTTTTATTTTGGGATAGCAGATCATTTAAGGAAAAAGTTATGTACATGTTTGCACAGGTTATGTTTGCAGTGGGCCTTACAGCTACGTTTAACTCATTTGATCCGTGTTTAATTTATAATGTACATTTATTTAGCAGATACAATCATCCGTAATAATAAATGATGATTATTAATGATTGATAACCAGATTTATATATATATATATATATATATATATATATATATATATATTGCTGTGCTATTCCTCTACGATTGGGCGTACTATAAAATTGCTGTGCTATTCGTCCCACGATTGGGCATGTCATAAAATTGCTGTGATATTCCTTTTATTATTTTAAGCCCCAATGTTATGAAATGTTAAATTAGCATTTTTACCTCGACTAGCTTACTGAATAAATCTTATTGAATCAAAAAAAGCAATTCTAGAACACACAATATAATAATTGATAATATTTACAACACTCAAAATTTTTCTTTTTGTACAAAATATCTACATATACCAGATTTATGCTTTTCTGAAATCCAGCAAAAATATCTTTTAATTATCTTCAGGGACCTTCGAACGTTCCAAGATACCTATTCCATTTTCATATTATTTCAGTGATCTTTTTGATGACTCTTACAAATATACAATGTGTGGCAAATATTAAATCAAAAACAGGTATTCAATAATAAAGTGTATTAAGATTGCTAACTTGGAATGGGTCCTGGAGTTCCATCCTAGTCTATGATCTGCATCTCCTTGCTGTCCGTTTTGCTTATTGATATGCCGGCCCATATAAGAATCGCCTCCCATATATCGCTTCTAATTAAAATCGTACCAAATTACAGTATATCCAAAATTAAAACATCCCAAATCGGAATATGTCCAAATTAGAATATGTCCACTTTTAAAATATCTCCAAAATTAGAGTATCTCCATTTTTAAAATATTACCAAAATTAGAATATGTCCAAAGTTAGAAGTCCCAAATTAAAGGTCCCAAATTACAGCCGTTTCAATTAAACGTCCCAAATTAAAGCCGTCTATCTATGGATCGGCTTATATTTCGTTGCACAAATTCTTGCACTTTTAAATCTGATTTGTTTTGATTTTTACTTCACTAGTTACGAGAATTTTTAACACCTTCGAACATAGTTGTTGCTCAGTTGAATATAGACTAACCTGTCGTTCCGTCACTATCGTATATATAAACCCTACCTCCAATTGTTTTCATTGGCGTGTTTACAATCTAGGCTGATACTTTTGCCTTATCTAGCAGAACTCGGAATTTTTACAAATTACTTAATTTAAATCTTCGATGAATGCTCTGTTCGTCACGTCTGCATCCAGCATATTGTAGTATTATTCGAGGATTTCCAACTTTTGGCTTTTCATTAACTCACGTATTTGGATGTTTGTTAATTTATCGTATAATTGAACCGCCTGTTGTTTATTTGTTTCCACAGAATATTGGTTTTCTGAACAAATGTGTTCTATTCTAGTCACGTAACGATTTTCTAATAATGAATTATTTAGAATGCGTTTACGTTGATATTTTCGACGCAATTGTTAAATATTTGCAATGCCAATTTATCTACGCTTCTCGGTGATTTAATTTTGATGCAATTTATTGCATTTTAAAATCTTATCTTTACTTGTAAACTACACTTAGACATATTTATGTTCTCCTGCATTAAATTCCGTATATTTTATATACAGTGTCCTCTTAATTAAGATTATGTAGAGTGACCGATTTATTCTTATAATTTCTGGAATTATTTGCTTTTCTTAAAGTTGAAGTTGTTTATATTTATTCTACGACCCCTATAACTTAATCTACCTCTAAACTACCCTATTATCATAGCAATATATATATATATATATATATATATATATATATATATATATATATATATATATATATATATTATATATATATATATATATATATATATATATATATATATATATATTGTGTTAACATGCATTTATGTAGATTTTAAGTCACTGTAATCTTGGACTCGTATTTGTTTAGCATATTGTATATTTGTTTTCAGGTTCTAATAATCTACAATGATTATGTAATTGTTTTATTTCATCTTATTGTTGTGCATTTATAGCTGAACAGTTGTTGTCTCAATTTGAAACCTAACCTTGAGTTAATTTGTATGTGATTTGATATTCCTACCCTACTATTCTATCGGTAACTAATATTGAAATATGTGATTCATGTGATGATAAAATTCTAATGAACTTCTACTATGACCCTGTATATATCAGCATTGACATTATGAATATGTTGGAGAGAGTGAATTCAATTTATAAGTACTTTTGTTTGGTACTACCATAGCATAAATTCACATT
This sequence comes from Platerodrilus igneus, assembly GCA_036346225.1. Taxonomy (NCBI): domain Eukaryota; kingdom Metazoa; phylum Arthropoda; class Insecta; order Coleoptera; family Lycidae; genus Platerodrilus; species Platerodrilus igneus. The sequence continues at coordinate 1,277,985 of JARFIW010000195.1, read as the reverse complement.
TTAACCTCATATTTGCTTTGCTAACGCATTTTTGCAAAGAGTAGAAGGTAGGCTAGTCATCGTACAACATATTAATGACACGGGTTATAGTTACTGGTTTGAATATATGCGCGTGTGATTGTGCCTTGAAAGATTTAAATATTAAAGGTTATCTTTCAGGTTTTTCGTTAATCCCTCCATCTCTATCTGGGTTGTATTGATTTTCGACCCCAGTCCCTTCCAGAAAAGATTACCTGGACCACATTTACACTTCTTCAGTTGTTATATGTAGAATGTCTGGGTAATCCATCTTTGGAGAGGTGTTCTTTAAAGCGCAGGATTGTTAGGGTTTCTCTGCTGTTCTCAACATAACCCAGGATGATTCCGGCACTGTTTGCTTAATAGTTAATGTTGTGTACTAAGCTTCACTTCGGAACGCATCCTAACGTGAGATTAGGCGGCAATTTTGGGGTTAAGTACATTAGTCAATGGTGCACACGAATTGTTAATTGTTAATAAATGTATATGCTTATGTCTTCTTTTTACGGCTACACCTCGCAACATATCACTGGCGACGAGATAAACAATTTAAATTAGTCAAATTACCGGTAAGCGTAATTAATCCGTATAATTACGTATGTAAAATCGTGAAAGTCGATGTCATTGACCCGCAGTCGTAAAAGTGCATCCAAGTCGAAGTCAAAGTCCTAAAACTGTGAAAATGCCGAATACCACAGAAACTACAATCGTAAGGTCAAATGCATATACAGGTGTCTTAATTGGTAGCATCGAACCATATGACGGCAGTATTGATATTACTACTTATCTAGAAAGAATGGACAATTATTTTAGTTGTAACAACATTACATCAACAGATCAAAGGCAAGTGCCATTATTTTTAACAATGATTGGTGCTAAAACGTACAGCATCATAAAAGATTTGTTGTGTCCTAACCCACCTATTCAAAAACTTATGAAGAATTAAAGTTTACGTTAAAGGATCATTTTAGTCCTAAGAAGCTCGTTATAGCAGAACGATATAAATTTTATCAAGCACGTCAGGAACCAGGTGAATCAATCACTAAATTTATTGTCAAAATGCGTAATCTATCGGGAACATGTGAGTTTGGAAAATTTTTACCACAAGCTCTGCGTGATAAACTTGTTTGTGGATTAGCATCTGAAGCTATTAAACGGAAACTTCTATCAGAAGATAATTTAGATTACGATAAAGCAGTTAAAGTCGCCTTAACGATGGAATTGTCTGAAACCCAAACTAAATTATTAGAGTCGTCGCAAGAAATACACAAAATATATAAAAATCAAGGTGCTATAAAAAAACAATTCACTAGTCCGCAGCAGCTAGAACCAAGGAAAGTCCAAAAGTCAGTTGAAAGAGGTAGAACTTCTTTTAATAAGTGTTACCGTTGGCAGGAACCACAATCCACACAAATGTCCAGCAGTGAACTGGGAATGTTTTTCATGCAATCGCAGGGGGCATACTTCCAAGGTATGTAGGTCATCCAATCGTCCCAGTCGTACAGTCAATTATGAGGAGATCAACACCCAGAATATAGATAACGATAACGAAGAGGGTGAAGATGTCGAAAAACAGATGAGTAAAATTTTTATCAATAATGTTTGTAGTAAAAATAGTAATGATGCATTAGTCTTGCAAGTCCACATACAGGATAAATCAATTAAAATGGAAGTAGATACTGGTGCTAGTGTATCTGTAATGTCTGAAAAAGATTTCCTAAGTAATTTTGTTAATCGTAAACTTAATCAATGTCCTTTAGTATTAATACTATTGCAGGAAGTCAGTTAGAAGTCAAGGGACAAACGTTAGTAAATGTTAAATTTAAAAATATAACAACTAACTTACCATTAGTAGTAGCTAGGTCAAATACAAAATTCTTACCTCTATTAGGTCGTAACTGGCTTAATCAATTAATACCTAATTGGCAGTCTTGTCTTGTGCCAGTAGAGGAGGTTGGTTTTGTGAATCTACAGTCACAGAACGTCACACCAACAGTCAGGTCCCTAGAAAAGACTTTTCAACAGTCTTTGATGGTGATGTTAGTCAACCTATAACAAATTTTAAAGCGTCTATAGTATTGAAACCACAGTCCGTGTTGTCAATTCATAAACCTTATAGCGTACCTTATGCTATTAAACCACAAGTCGAAGCTGAACTAAACGTTTAGTCGAATGCAAAATTTTAGAACCAGTCAAGCATAGTAGAATGGCTAGTCCAATAGTTATTGCACCAAAAAATCAGGAGGGATTCGTATATGCACGGATTTTAAGAAGTCATTAAACCCGTATGTTGAAACCGAACATTATCCATTACCACTTGTTGAAGATGTTTTGCAGTCTTGCAAAGATGGAAAAGTTTTGCTGTCATTGATTTGTCTAACGCATTTAATCAATTACCCATATCTAAAGAATGTGAAGATCTTGTCACAGTAAATACACATTTAGGTCTATTTAGATACAAACGTTTACCTTATGGTATTACAACAGCTCCGTCTATTTTCCAATTCACTATGGATCAAGTCTTACACGGATTGGAAAACTGTAGCTGTTATATCGATGATATAATTATCGCTGGGAAAGATCTGGTGGAACTTGACAAAATGTTCGTCTTGTATTGGAACGTCTAAAGAAATACAATATTAAAATAAACAAAATAAAAGTCAATTCTATAAAAATGAAGTCGAATTTTTAGGTTTTGTCATAACAGGTCAAGGCATCGACCATTGCAGTCCAAGGTAAGTGCCATTCAAGAGGCACCTATTCCCAAAATGTACAGCAGTTAAAAGCATTTTTAGGATTGATAAATTTCTATTCAAAATTTCTACCAAATTTGTCAATGATACTAAAACCGTTGTACACCCTGTTACAAAAAATGTTATATTTACATGGTCAGATGCTTGCAATGAAGCATTTCAAAATAGTAAGAATATGATTAATAATAAATCCCTACTAGCCTTATTTGATAACAACAAGGAAACATTCATCACAGTAGATTCATCGTCATATGGCCTAGGAGCCGTATTAAGTCAGAATCATGATGGAGTTGAAAGACCTGTATGCTTTGCTTCATGTACCCTAAATCCAGCAGAAATAAATTATCCCCAAGTCCAAAAGGAAGCCTTAGCTGTAATTTATGCAGTTCGTAAGTTCCACAAATATTTATACGGAAGAAAATTTGTGATTAGAACGGATCACAAACCTTTAGAATCTATATTTGCGAATAACAAACCTATACCTCGTTGGCTCACAGTCGAATTCAACGTTGGGCCTTAATACTAAGTGCTTATGATTATATAATAAAGTACAAAAAGGTTCGAAATTGCTAATGCAGATGGATTGTCCGTTTACCATTGCCGAAGGAACAAATGATTATATTTTTATTTTAATCACTCGAATACTTACCCATACTACCGGAAGAAATCGCTAAAGAAACAAAAAGATCAAGTCTTGTGTACAATAGTCGAATTAATCAAACATGGATTTCCAGAAAATGGTGATAACATCTATAAACCTTACTTTTCTCGTAGAAACGAATTGAGTCTTGAGTGAATGTGTCACTTGGGGAAATAGAGTCGTTATTCCAAACAGTCTGAGATCTCGAGTTCTTGAACTTCTTCACGAAGGTCATCCAGGTGTCGTTCGGATGAAAGCTCGAGCACGTTCTGTCTTATGGTGGCCAAAGATTGATCAAAATATTGAAGAACATGTAGAGCAGTGTGAACCATGTCAACGTTACAATGCACATAACATAAATGAAAATATTCATTCATGGCCTAAAAGTTCCAAGAATTGGGACCGAGTGCATATGGACTTTTAAGCTCGAAAATACAAACTTCTTATTAATCATGGACAGTACAACAAAGTGGATAGATCTATATATTATCGCAGCACCAACGCTCATGCCACTATTAGAAAATTGAGGCATTCGTTTGCTAATTGGGGTTTACCACGATTGTTAGTAGCAGATAACGGTCCGCCGTTTGATAGTCAGGAATTACAAAACTTTTGTAAGTCAAATGCAATAACATTAGTAAATACACCTCCTTACCACCCTCAATCTAATGGTAATGCAGAAAAGGGAGTTAATGTCTCTAAAACATATTAAAGAAATGTTTACTAGAAAATTTACAACTTCATAGCAATTTGGATATTCAACATATTGTTGATAATTTTTGTTCAATTATAGGAATACACCTACAACTACTACTAAAGTATCTCCTGCTGAAGGGATGTTAAGAAGACTTCCAAGAACTAAAATAACTATTTTGAAACCAGAGAGAGGTTCAAATAGAGAAACAGAAGTTGATGCTGGAAAAAAATAATGACAAAGGCATTTGTTATTATACCGATAGGGAAGCCGTACTAGTTTATAATAAGTTAGGCAAGATCTGGGAACCCGGAAAATAATGAAACAATTGAGTTATGTAACTTATCTTGTAATGGTACACAGTAACGTGAAGATGGTTCATGTCGACTACCTGAAACGAAACAGATGTCGAACGATTGAAGATAAACTACCTCCGGTCATCACCCTAGATGAAGATAGCTCACCTATTAGTTATCAGTTGCCAATCTTAGCTGATGGTGTGACAGGAGTGACTGTGGATGATGCAAACAAACCCGATCCACGCTCTAACCTAGAGGCTAAAACGTCTCCAATTAAATCACCTATAAAGGTCCCCTCGCCAGCTCTGAGGAGATCTGATAGAGTTAAGAAGCCAATAGTTAAATTAGATTTATAACTTGCCTGATGAAATATTTTGCTTATTATGTAACTATGTCTTAATGTAAGTAAGGGGGAGTGTTGTGTACTAAGCTTCACTTCGGAACGCATCCTAACGTGAGATTAGGCGGCAATTTTGGGGTTAAGTACATTAGTCAATGGTGCACACGAATTGTTAATTGTTAATAAATGTATATGCTTATGTCTTCTTTTTACGGCTACACCTCGCAACATATCAGTTAATTTATGTCTTTATTGCTAGTAAGTTAATTTTGAGGATATCGTATTAAAATTAGGATTACTTGATACCATAGTTTAATTTCAAATCCTCCCACCTTTAACACTATCTTTCAGTGTATATTTGGATTATGTGTTGGTCATACAACGAAAGGATCATGAGCCACTGCCACTGGACTAACAGATCATGGAGCCAGGTATTGTCATGAGCGGGGGTTCGCTTGCTCTTAGGCAAGTTACACTACAAGCTTTTTAATTACTATTTACTCGATTTGGTGGATTAAATAAACCAAACAATGGATGAACTAGAACAGTCAGCAACAGGACGTAGTAGGAAACAGAAAATACCCCCGAGAGGTAGAAGCGAAACAAAAGTAAATTAGCAAGATTAGTGTTGTTGCTCTAGGCTAGTTCATAGTTGCCTGGTCAAACATAAGGTTTCTAATGTTATTATTAGCCAAAGGAAAGCGTTTTAATGCTTAACAGTTCCTCTCGAAGATATAAGAACGTTTCAACAAAACTTCTACGCCAAAGAAGATAAAGTTTATCAAGACAATTTTATTCTAAAGTTTACCTCATCAGCAGAAAATAAACGAAAAGGAGCATTTTCCGGACGTTACAAAAAAAGTCCTTGAGGACCAAGAACGTTAAAGGAGTGAAAGACAATTCCATGATTCCAGTGTGTCTTAGCACATTCAAATATGTTATCAGTGTTTCAAGATTTCGAATAAATAGTATTTTGAATAATTTTAGAAAAACAAAGAAAATGGAGGCGGTGACAGGGTTTTTAATGAGAATGTTGTAGAGCGCACATCCCTACTTGAATTAGATAGTACCCAGCCCCCGCTAAAGACGGTGAATGTGGGAGAGTGAGCCGTGTACGCCAGAGCAGTGGAGTCGCAAAGGCGACAGTAAACAGGAAGGTAAAAGTTGGTGCGTGAACTTAACCTTGTCTAGAAATTTGTGTTATTAAAAGCAGGATTAATGAAATTATTCATTTCATTAATCATCGCTTGGTGTAATAACGATAATAAATTATTTATCGGTAAAGTTTCTATCAGTTAAAGTTCGTTGGGGTGCAAATATGGAATATTAAGGGGAGAGGTCACCCGGTGTGTGTACAAAGTAGTTTTGTTTACATAAAAAACGAGCTTGCGACTGCATAAAGCAACCGCCCGCCTAATTATTTAAAAGAATTCTATGCTCTTAACGTATATTTTTGAGCGGAGGTAGTGCAATCGCTTCGTGATAGTTCTATCAGGAATCGACGAATGTTGGGTCCAAAGGCATAGCAAAAAAGAAGGTTTATTATCCGTGCAATACAGGGCTGGAGAAATAAGATAAGTGGTAGTTTAATTACTAGTATTTTTATGGTGTAGGGTATTAAAAGTAGAACTTTGAACGTAAGGGAATATAATCAGAGTAATTCATCGTTTTTGAGTATGTCTTTTATTATTGGTTTGATGATTAGATAGTAGGTAGGGCTGTTAGGAGTAAATATTATGTAAAAAAGAAAAGAATAAAACGTGTACTGAGAGTTGTATGTAGTCGAGTATACGTAATTTCGTTGTGTCTGAGTTGCTTTATTTTATTACAGTGTACGATTAAGAATAAGTTTCCAGTGTTCACCGCCTACTGTAGCTAGTACAACGGGCAAATTACAATGTGCCCAAGAAAGAGAATGCAATGCGTTTTATAAATAAATTCTAATGTTCAAAGCCTCACTGCTATGCCAAACACACAGGCAGAAAATATTTTTCTGCTAAATTGACTGTGAACAAAATATGGAAATGTATGACAGTTCACTCTCAGAGGGTCAAAGTGATTTGAAAGTAACAATTTGGTACTTTAGTTCTATTTTCAACACGAAATACAATCTTGTTTTCAGTTCAGCAATGGAGAACGTTTGCTCTAGGTATCTACAATTAGATGAACGACTAAAACACGCAGGCCTAGGCGAAGAAAACCAAAACCTTATTCCTGAACAACTTGTGCATTTGTTGCTCGTTAAAGCTTTTCACACAACACTAAAAGATACCAACCCAGAAGTTTTAACGTTAAGTTATGATTGTTAAAAGAACTTATCTCTGTCAAAACTGCCCGATCAAGCCACGTACTATGGTAGACAAATTCACCTTAACAACTTTTTCGTAGTAAAAAAAAATTCAAAAAGTAAACAGATTCCAGAAAATGTGAGAGCATAGATTTGGACGTAAAACTAGTTTAATAAAGTGTGACGTGCAGTTTCTGCACCTGAATATTGTCGTTCTCATGTAATTAAGTTTCATATTTCTTAATGTATTCGCGGTCATTTGCGAATTTTCATTACAAATTTTGACAGCTTTCTCAACTGAAATAATTGCTTATTCAACACCCTGTCGGTTTTATTAGCACGTGTAATTATAATTTAAATACTTCAAATCTACTCTATTTCAATATAGCCTTAAAATCTGATATTTTCCTTAAAGATTATAATAAGTTTAAAACTTGGTTTGGTTATCAGAATAATTTGTTTTCAAAAGATTGTACGTGTTTCTGAAAAGGTTATTTCTGGCCTGCTTATCGTCATTCCGTATCTAATATAAATTATTACTAGGTATGTTACAAGGCTGTTTGCGAACACAAATTTCGAACTAATGTTGGTTTCCGTTTGCTATCTTTATACGACTTATTTAAATGTTAAATTTCTGTAATTGTATGCGGGAAGTTTGGCCACTAATCTTACACATACTCTACGATCCTACAAGTTTGGTTGCAGATATTCCTTTTAGCTCGTTACACACGTTGAGGTATTTTTGTGTTGTTTTAGAACGTTTTACAACCTGTTCCACTACCTGAGGTTAACGTGGTTTTCCGTATTATCGATTTTAGTTTCCACTTGTTAGAACAAAATAATAAGCTTGCTACATTCGGGTTAGTGTTCCTATATAAGTTTCTTGTGCGGGTTACATCGCGGATGATTCTTTTAAGAAACAGTTATTTCGTTTGTGTAAAATTAGAAATATACTACTCATTTATAAGATAATTTTATGTAATGTTTTTAGTGAAACAGTGACGCCAGATCGTAAAATCATGGGACTATTTTATCCATTTACCAACGGCACGCTTACAGATGTTATTGGTATTCTACATTTAAATAGTTCTTCTTTTTTGTTTACAATTCAGAACTATTATACATATAACTAGGCAATTTGAATATCCAGAAGTCAACACTTAGCACATTTCGGACTGAAGTTAAATAAATTCAGTTACTACTAATGTAAAATGGGATCCGGCTGATGTCGACTACAAAAGGTTGTTGCGCCCTAACCGGAACGGCATGTTAAGCTGTAAAATTGGCTAGTTTTTTTCTGCATCGTTTTATGACTTCTATCAGTTAAATATATTAGGTCTAGATTTTCTTGGTTAAGTTATTAAAGTTACTCATCGCGCAAATTTAGGTACTGCGGTGTGAAAATTGAACTTGCTTCGCTCTTTTAATCGTCGGAAATATTATATTACGGGGATAGCGGTTGATGGTTCACTATTAATAATATAATAAAATTCACGTGAACTAACTATAAATTTGGTTTTTATTAATTTTTTTTAGTTACCCTATTGTTTAGGTGACACTATGATATCATTCTGTACAACTATGGCTAAAATGCATTTCAGCTAAGAAAGGATTTTCTTAATTGCTACGATCCACTACAACATTAATTTTTTTGTTATTTTTAAGAAAATCTGGACTCTCAGTATCTAATTGTATAAATTGCCTTTTCTGAGGAATATTTTATATATAAAGGGCTTTAATAATTGGATTGAAAACAATCCATTACATATTTCTTTTTAATGTTCGTTTTATGTAAATACGGAATTAAAGTTAAAAATTAGTTGTAGAGGTAATTAATTTTTCGCGTAGATTTTTTTTATACAGTGTAAATCCTGCGGGATACGTTTTGAATAAAAATGTTATTTTCTACGCAGGTTGGTGTTCTTTTTGTATTATGTTTTTTTAACTAGAGATTTTGTAAATGTTCTTTTTGGTACAATGTTTTTTTTTAACTAGAGGTTTTGTAAATGTCCATTTGACATCATGCTTTTAACCAGGGACTTTGTATATAAAATTTCTTTAATGAGGTTTCATGTTTCTTTCTTTCTGACCCACCTCCCTCTACGACGTGTATAGCTAGCATGGCATTACTTTTTTTATTCCTTTTTTTTTGTTGCGCTACTCAGTGCGGGCTATTTTCTTTGCTTACTTTACTTTTTCGTTCTTGTCAGCACGGAATACCGTAACAAAAGGATCCAACGAAATTGCTTCGTGTGTTTTTGATACATTACTGGCAACAGAATTGGAAAAGCCTATTGATACGCTGCAGTTAACGTATGATGGATGTAGAGGTCAGAACAAGTTCCATTGTCCTGCCCATGGTTTACTTCTGGCTATCCAAACACGCACCGAAAAATACAAGAAAAATTGAGCTTGTGTTTCATGTAACAGGCCACAAATTTCGTCCACCAGATCGAGTGTTTAGGGTTACAGAAAATGCCATAAGAGAAAAAGAAGTGATTTACAAACCATCAGGGTAAATAGACATCGTTAGTGTATATCCCAAAGTAGTTAAAGTGGTATTGACTGTCAGGTTTTTGACTCTAAAAAAGAAAATAAAACATTGATGAAGAACCCCACCCAATTTCACATTCAGCTTGGGACCAGCACGAGGATTGTTCTGAAAAAGACCAAGTAATCAAATGAACTTGTTACAAGAAAGCACACCTACCGCTTAGACCTTGAAGTATCCATATCTAACAGAACCGAGAAAACTGCTTTCCAACGTGAATTCATCTGTTATTCCTATATCAAATTCGACAAAGCAAATAAAGAAGGATGATGTCAACAAGTTGTTGAATATATATTACAAGGACCAGTGGAGAGAAAATGATTTACTGTTTTACAAACATGTTATCGATGGGGTTAGTGACAATACAGAATAAGACCCAGCTTGTGAGCAGACTGAAGAAGAAAATTTATTGCACTAATGTGTGATACTTGTAGCATAAAATAAATTTCTAACCATGTACGTAATATAGGTTGCCCGTTATTATTTTGTTTTAGCTTGTGTTATTGTTCTTAGCTTTCTTAGTTCTTCTTGCTTTCATGTAGGTAAACTGTTTTGCGCCATAACAAACATTATCCATGAGAGTTTATTGCAAAATTCACATTTAACCACATTTTGGTTCAAAACTCACATTGTTCACACTTTATATTAAAATTACAAAAAACCCTCTTAAAAAATAGTGTGTTCAATCTGAGAAATCAATTTCTACTGTGTAGTGTAACCGACCTGAAAGCTGACTTAAACGCCCTCTATAAACGGCATACCGGGCTCCATGATCTAACATCTAGTGGCAGTGGCTCGATGACACCTACGTTGTGTTTTTATCATGTTAACCACTTTCACACTGGGAAGATGGCGTTAAGGCGGGAAGCTTTGAAATAAAACTACAGAATTTACCTAACTTGACTTTTAATCAAAACAATCACTAAATGGGTTATTGGCATGAATGCATAGAAAAATGACATTTAAAGCAAACAGTGCCGTACTCAACCTGGGCGATTGAGGAAAGAGCACGGTAGAGAAAACCCCAAACTGCCTTCACACTTCCAACTACATTTGGCACATCTCGACAAGGACGGGTAACGTACAAGTACCCAGATCACCAACACTGAAATTGACGGGATGTCAACTGTTACCCGGACATACCACACATGACAACTGAAGAAACGTTAGTGTAGACCAGCTAGTCTTTTCTGGTAGGTATTGAGGTCGGCGAGGCCAATACTACCTAGCTAAAGTTGAAGAGGGGGAACACCAGGAAGTTGATCTACACCTTGACTACCAATGTTCCTCTCCGCACGGACATTAAATATTAGTAATATTCAACAATGCTCAAACACACGCGCCCACATACATACATTAACAGTTTCCAGCCCGGGCTACAAAATATTTTGCAAAAGCTAGCCGACTTCCTATTGGTACACTACAAGTACATTGACAAAACGACATGAATTGCTGAAATGAACTTATGGTATGATTGCGCATGATTAAAAAGGCGCCTATTATTGAATAGACTATCTCCAACATAGTTATAAATGCAAACGCGAAGGCACGAGATGGTCGTTCATACCAGAGGTTCAATTTAATTACATCACAACAATTAGCACAAACGTTAAATATTAGTTAATTATATAGGAACATCGGCTAGATAATAGGATAAACACACAACAACAATATAATTAAGTTTCAACCGAAATGTGAGCGATGCAGTTGAATATGTGGTTAATATGCTGAAATAAAAAAATTACACATAATACAAAATGTCGAATGAATCACAGATATCAAACAAATACAACATAGAAATATAATACTGTTCATATTCAAACTTGCCTTGAAACTAATTTTTTTGCCTCCACTCGTTGGATACAAGTGAAGCTTTATCCTTTTTTACTTGTTCGCGGCTAAGTCTGGGAATTACCTCAAGGGTGAGCAATGAGAATGGGCGTGGGGATGGTATAAACTCCACAATAAGCTAACATAAAAAGAAAAAAGGGAAATTGAGCGCCACTGTATCTATATGGAAAACACTAGAAATTCAATACTCCTATGAGAAGATACAGAAACTCATTGGATTTAAACACCATAAAAAACTTACAACTTAATGAACTAACACATCTGGAAACCTCTGGAACATACTTACAACCTCTTCAATCTCGATGATCCTGAAAGAAAAAGTACACAACAAATTTTCTATTAAAAATACACTGTTTGTGCTTTTTAATAAAAAAGCATACTAATAATTATGAGTGGATAATCTTGAGATTACCACACCAAAGGTATTTGAATTAAAAATGGATATCTAGAATAAATCAACTGTAACATATCTGTTTTTAAACTACTTTAGCATTCGTCTAATTTCATTATTCAAAAAATTTATTTTCTCCAAAATATTCTTATTAAAATTAATTGTGCATGGAATAAAAAACTTGAGTCCCAAAATGGAATTTAATATAGTTTCTCTCTTTTCGTTTTTTTTTAAATATGGTTACAAATACAAAATAATAAAATTGAATTCTGGTTTTTCTTATAAATCTGTCTTGACATAACAAGACCTTAATTTTTAATAATGTTTCAAAACAAGATTTCTGATACCCAATGGACAGATCTGTGTATTGGTTTACATGTATATCACATCAATTTAGTTCATTTGTTTATAGAAAATTTAAATCACATGTAGTTAATTTCAGTAAATAAAATTTCAAACTTATTCAGATATAGAAATGATTAAGGACATTAAAGGTTAGACACCTGTAATGAACTTTTTAAAAAACAGGACGTGGACTTTAGAATCACAATACTTTAAACACATGTATACTCCGCGTGTCTTATAAAATTACCTTATTAGTACTTCCTAACAATCATATTTCACGTTATTATTCGTACACAAAATTTAACATGATTAAGCAATCTTCTATTAAAATTTTATGTGAACACTTATAAAAGTCTGACAAACATAAGAATTGGAAGTTTTGATACCTGTTCTTAATGAAGACGCTACCTTTTGCTATCGAACTGCGATGCACATTTTCCGGATCCTGCTTACAATTTTGATGCCAAGAAACATGGAACAAAAGCTGTACGTTCTTCGTCAACGACAGTTGCCCCAATCTCTATATATATATATATATATATATATATATATATATATATATATACATCTATGATTACTTCATGCGCGTTAACAAATACCGACCTCTCGAACCATTTTTAAGAGGAAGCGTGGTCTATTGCCTTGCCGGAGTCACAGGAATGACAGCTCTTCTGTGCCCCCAAGACGACCAGCTCTCCTGCGCCTACCACGACACGCCTATTCTGAGGCCCCATTTGTCACGAACCCGTGACCCCATCTTTATAAGTTGCAGTCTCGATTACATGTTAAACTACAATGGCCGGCTTGGCTATCCGTACCGTGCACGTAAAGAACAGCTGATACGCCTTGCGCGTCCCCTCGTGACCGTATTTACGCAAGCGCTATCTTAATTTTAACAACTGAAAGAATATAATCCGCATATGGATTAGGCAACACAAACGACTTGTTCTTTTTTAAATACGTTTTCAGAGTGTATATTGTTATTAAATATTTCTTGGTAATGCATTTAAGCTAATTAAATGGTCATAATTTCCTGTTCCATTGTGGAATTGTTTCTTTCAGATATAACTATATCGAATACAAAAATCAAATATCACAGATCCACAATGCATAGATGTGATTTCTTCAAAACTAGTGCTACAGAATATATATTCGTTACAGCCTAATAATTTGATTTAATATGATGTCAGTGTTTTTCATTATCACAGTAATGGTACATTTACTATTGATGCTGCAATAAGTGCAATGCAATGGAAGTTCGAACTCTGTATTAGACACTAAATGAACATCAATGCAAATAAACAAATATTAGTTTTACTCTGATTTAAATATTAAATAAACAATTCAAATAAATAAATATTAGCTTTCGGTTGCTAAACCAAACAACATTCAAATGAATTTATACATAAAACGTTCAATGAAATCGTAAATTCACCTAAAATTACATATTAAACATCACAAGTAAAAAAACCGGCATCAAACTCTAAGCCAAAAGCAACAGGTAACACATAAATATTTTCTTCAATGGTTAAATAACTAACGGTTTTACAAAAAGTACCAACATCACATTCAAAACAAAGCTGGAATTACAAGATTTAATCAAATTACCTCAAATAGCAACTACATTATAAACATAAAACATTACCTTTAATAAAAACCCGCCAAGTAAAACCTTTCAACCTGCCATCTTAAAATCTCAAAACAAAGTCGTTTAACCCTGTCGACTAGATCAATCGTCCCTACACATGCGCCCCTTATAATGTAAATTCTGATGTCACGAAATGCGTTCAGAAATCTGCAAGTGGTTACTGAGCTATTCTAACAAATACCTTCAAATTTGCAATAATTATCAACCAATAAGAAATCGACATAGAAACACTACGGATCACTACAACTGCAACAAAGTTTTTGCATGCAAAAATGTCAGCAATATAATATGGGCTTCAACAGCTTTCGCGTTTTCCCGAAAATTGTGAAAAGTGAAGCATGCGAGTTTGCATTGATTGAAGTAGTGTGAAAACTTATTGACAAAATTTCTTAAAACCATTGTGGCCTAAATTAGTAACTTACCTATACACATTCTTGGACCTTCTCCAAAAGGTATATATGTATAATCCAAAATCGTTGACCTATTTGCTTCATTAAACCGTTCAGGATCAAACCGGTCTGGTTCTGGAAAGTATTCGGGATCTCTGTGTAGGCCTATTGCAGGTATTAGTACTGATAATCCTTTCTCCAGTGTAATATTGGTGTCTGGAATTATATAATCCTTCGTACATTTTCTTAAATAAATCGGAGCTGGTGGGTGTTTTCGAAGTGTTTCTAAAATGCAAAAAATAATTTATTGCTATAATTATAATGTAAAGTACCTGAAACAACCAAATCTAAGTAGGGCATTTCCATTATTGCATCATAACTAATTTGGTTTCCATACTTTTCCAACGTTTTTACAACTTCCAGTCTTGCTTTATTTTGTATGGTGGAATTTAGTGCCAGTTCGTATAGAGCAAACGTCATAGTTGTTGCTGTTGTTTCAAATCCAGCAATGAAGAAAATAAACGCTTGAGCTGCAGCTTCATTTAGTGTTAAAGTCGTGCCCGTCGGTAACGGATTTGATTTGGTTCCTCCGCTTGCGTCATCTTCGACAGTTCCGTTTTGTTTAAGCTGAATTAGTAGTTGCAAAAAGTCTTTTCGGCTTATATTATTTGTTTCTCTATAACTTATTGTTTCAGTTACGACATCCTTGAAAAATTTTGTAACAGAAGGTGCAAAAATACCTAAACCAAGCATACGTGCAAAATTTGGAAAACTTCTGATTAATACAACTTTGAAAACGTCTCCAGCAGTCTGGGTAAATGCTCTACGTCCCATCACCCGAAATTCCGTATCAGGATTTTTCATTGTGTTACAGTCAAGCCCAAACGCGCACGATCCAATAACATCTGTTGTAAATCGCGCCATAATATCTTTCATTTCCACAGGTTTCCCACTCTTTTCAATTTTGAGTAGAACTTCGATCATTTGATCACCGCATACTGAAAATGATTCGAACATATATTTTAGTTTTCCTGTTGTAAAAGTTGGAGAAAACTTTGAGCGCAGGTTTTTCCATTTTGAACCTCTCAAAGAAAATAAATGAGCACTAAGTGGATCATTAACTTCATCGTAATAAATTCCGCGATCGTCAAAGTACGCTGCATCTTTAGTTAAAATGTTTTTCACTAAATCGGGAGAAAGAGCCAGAAACGCCTTTCTATCGAAAAAGTACAGTCCAGCAAATGCGTGTCCTTGAACCTTTATCAAGTCGTAGATTTCCTTGATTTTAGATCCCATACTTTTTCTCATGGTTATCACTTCACCCATGTTTCCAAAAGGGAATGATGGTGGAATTTGAGGGACATTTTTGTTTTTCCAGTAACTAAACGCATTTCTGAAATGTTTTGCGATTAACAAGGCCACAATGGTAATTACTGACACTACGTAAGGAAACAGAACACTCATTGATAGTTTAAAGTATAAAGAGTAAATTTATTAGTATGATATTCCGACCTCACCAAACCGTAGATTTTGTATAACCTTTATGAATAGTAGAAACTGAATGACCCGAAGGAAAGTAAAACTTCAACTCTCACATCTCCATTCTTTAAATAATTTAATGGCGTATTACGGTAGTTTTCTCTTGAACCGGTCGGCTATTGTGTGTAATATCAATAAAATTATATATATAAGATGTGAAGTTTCTAGCACTAATAGAAAGAAGGAGCCAAACAACAAAATAATTGCACAAGAGAAAAGTGATAATTAAATTATCAAAACAAAAAGTTGTCTTTAAATGTTGTACGCGGTGTAAACTTTATACATATTTATTGAGAACTTAGTACATACTAAAAATTTACTTTATTAATTTTCTTTAAAAAAAGAATGACGTAAACCATTATTATTATGATATGCTATAATTTATTTACGCAAGATCGATGTCGATCTATAACGTTAAGTCTCACCACCCTTCATTTGACTTTCCAATGCACCACCCGAAGGTACTGCATTAGCAAGGAAGCGAATCATTTTACCTAAAAATTTTGTATTTTCCCAAACCCTAGCTATTCTAAGCAATGTAGGGATCTTTAATGTGCGTGACAACACACACACACACACACACACACACGCGCCCTACATTTTACCTCTCATCCGAACGAGGGCGTATTTTTGTGAAAAATGCTCCCCTAAGATTTTCTAGTGGTCCGTGTCGGTAATCGAACCTGGAATCAGCACTCATAGCCAAACCTACCTGATTCACAGAGCCGCCGACATTAAGACATTACATTTGATTTTCCAATGCTCCACCCGAAGATACTACATGGGCCAGGAAGCGAGTTTCTTTTACCTGGAAAATTTGGAATTTTGCCGAACCCTTGCTGTTTCAAGCAAGGTAGAGATTTTTAACGTGCATGCCAACACTCACACACGGGACCTCCATTTTACCATTCATCCGAACGAGGGTGTATTTTTATGAAAAATGCTCGCCTAACACCCTCCGCCCGCCAGCATTAAGACACCCATCCAGACACGGTCCGCATGAAAAATGTTAGGCGAGCATTGTTCACAAAAATACTACCTCGTTCGGATGGGAGGAAAATAGAGATCCTGTGTGTGAGTGTTGTCACGCACGTTAAAGATCCCTACTTTGCTTGGAACAGCAAGGGTTTGGAAAAATTTATAATTTTTCAGATAAAAAAAATCGCTTCCTGGTAAATGTGAAAAATATTTTTCTAGCTGTTCGTGTTGCGAATCGAACCTGGGACCTTGGTATCAGCAGTCAAACGCACCTTGTCTGATCCACCGAACTGCACAAGCTTCGCTACTCCTACATTTTGATTTTAAAATACTCCATCCGAAGGACTACACTGGACAGGAGCGAGTTTCCTTTATCTGGAAATTTTGAATTTTCCCGAACCCTTGCTATTATAGGCAAGATAGGTACTTTTAACGTGCGCGACAACACTCACACACGAGACCTACATTTCACCTCTCTCTCTACCGAGGGTGTATTTTTGTGAAAAATGTTCGCTTTATACTCTTCAAACGGTCGGTGTCCAGAATGAGCGGCTCCGTGGCGTAGTTGGTATGTGCGTGACTACTACGCCCAAGGTCCCGGGTTCGAAACCCGACACGGTCCGCTTGAAAAATGTTAGGCGAGCATTTTTCACAAAAATACGCCCTCGTTCGGATGAGAGGTAAAATGGAGGTCCTGTGTGTGAGTGTTGTCACGCACGTTAAAGATCCCTATTTTGCTTGGAACAGCAAGGGTTTGGAGAAATTTAAAATTTTTCGGATAAAAAAACTCGCTTCCTGGTCAATGTGAAAAATGTTCGTCTAATATTTTTCTAACCGTTCGTGTTGCGAATCGAACCTGGGACCTTGGTATCAGCAGTCAAACGCGACCTTGTCTGATCCACCAAACTGCACAAGCTTCGCTATTCCTACATTTTGATTTTATAATACCCCATGCGAAGGTACTACACTGGACAGGAGCGAGATTCCTTTATCTGGAAATTTTGAATTTTGCCTAACCCTTGCTATTGTAGGCAAAATAGATACTTTTAACGTGCGCGACAACACTCACACACGGGACCTACATTTCACCTCTCTTTTGACCGAGGGTGTATTTTTGTGAAAAATGTTCGTTTTATACTCTTTAAGCGGTCCGTGTCAAGAATAAGCGGCTCCGTGGCGTAGTTAGTATGCGTGTGACTACTATACACAAGGTCTCGGGTTCAAATCCCGACATGTTCCACTTGAAAAAGTTTAAGGGAATATTTTTCATAAAAATACGCCCTAGTTCGGATGTATGGTAAAATGGAGGTTCCCGTGTGTGAGTGTAGTCACGCATGTGAAATATCCTTACCTTGCTTGAAACAGTAAGGGCTTGTACAAAATTCAAACTTTTCCAGGTATATAAAACTTGTGTCTCGGCCAATGTAGTACCTTTATGAGAAGCATTGGAAAATAAAATGTAAGGTCCGTGTTGGGAATGGAACTCGGGACCTTGTGATCAGCATTCAAACGCAAAATTGTCTAATCCACCGTGCCACACAAGCCTCACTACTCCTACATTTTGATTTTACAATGCTCCATCCGAAGGTACTACAATGAACAAGAAGCGTGTTTTTGACCTAAAAATTTTTAATTTTGCCGAACCCTTGCTATTCTAAAAGTATAATTAACGTTCGCAACAACACATACATACGGAACATACATTTCAGCTCTCATCCGAATGAAGGTGTAATTTTTGTGAAAAATGTCCGCCTGAAACTTTTCAAGCGGTGCGTGTCGAGAATGGGCGGCTCCGTGGCGTAGTTGGTATGCGTGTTGTTATTACACCCAAGGTCCTGGGTTCGAATCCTGACATGTTCCGCTTGAAAAATGCTAGGAGAGCATTTTTCACAAAAATACGTCCTCGTTCGGATGAAAAGTAAAAATGGAGGTCCTGTGTGAAAGTGTTGTCACGCACGTTAAAGAACTCTACCCTGCTTGGAACAGTAACGGTTCGTACAAAATACAGATAAATAAAACTCAGGCGGCTCCGTGGCATAGTAGGTATGTGTATGACTACTACGCCCAAGGTCCCAGGTTCGAATCCCGACACGGTCCGCTTGAAAAATGTTAGGCGAACATTTTTCCCAAAAATATACCCTTGTTCGGATGAGAGTTAAAACGGAGGTCTCGTGTGTGAGTGTTGTCGCGCACGTTAAAGATCCCTACCTTGCTTGGAACAGCAAGGGTTCGGCAAAATTCAAAATTTTCCAGGTAAAAACAAAACTCGCTTCCTGGCCAGTGTAGTACTTTCGTGTGGCGCATTGGAAAATCACATGTAGGGTAAATAAAACTCGCAAAAGTAGTACCTTCGGATGGCGTATTGGAAAATCAAATGTAAGGTCCGTATCGGGAATCGAACCCAAGACACCGAGCTGCACAAGCCTCACTACCCTTTATTTTGATATTCTAATGCTCCATCCGAAGGTACTACATTGGCCAGGAAGCGAGTTTTTACCTGAAAATTTTGATTTTTGTTGAACCCTTGATATTCCAAGCAAGGTATGGATCTTTAACGTACGCGACAACACACACACGCGACCTACATTTTACCTCTCATCCGAACTAGGACATTTTTTGTGACAAATGCTCGCCTAGCATTTTCTAGTGGTCCGTATCGGTAATCGAACCTAGAATCAACATTCATATCCAAACCTGTCTGATGCACGGAGCCGCCTGCATTAGGACACCACAATGTAGTACCTTCGGGTGGAGCATTGGAAAATTACATTTAAGGCATTAAGACACTTAGACGGCTCCGTGGCGTAGTTGGTATGTGTATGACTACTACGCCCAAGGTCCCTGGTTTGATTCCCGACACTGACCGCTTGAAAAATGTTAGGTGAGCATTTTTCTCAAAAATACACCTTCGTTCGGAAGAGAGGTAAAATGGAGGTCCCGGTGTGAGTGTTGTCACGCACGTTAAAGATCCCTACCTTGCTTGAAACAGCAAGGGTTCGGAAAAATTCAAAATTTTCCAGGTTAAAAAAGATTCGCTTCCTGGCCAATGTAGCATTGAGCATGGGAAAAAAATTACATGTAAGGCATTAAGACACCCCATCGCTAGTTGATATTCTTATAGCTCGGTAGTGACGTTATTTAGGTTCAAATTGCTTCAAGTAATCTTCAATGACCTTCGTCAGGGCAAGTTCGTGATGTTACAGTGTCTGACCGAGAATTATTTTAAACGCGAATCTAGCTGCAAGTTCGTCAGGGTTAGGAATCGAACCCTAGTCTTTGGTCCAACAGTCAAACGCGAACCTGTCTGATCCATTGCGCAGTACAAGCCTCACTACTCCTACATTTTGATTTTCTAATGCTCCATCCGAAGGTACTACATTGGCAAGGTGGAAAGTTTTTACCTGGAAATTTTGAATTTTGCTGAACCCTTGATATTCCAAGCACGATGTCAGTCCTTTAGATTTTTGTATGACTTTTCCAACTTTTGCATGTTGTCGGAGAAGTCGATGTAGATCACCAAATTTATCACACCCGAGCAAGCTTTCGTGACATATCAAGGTCCGCTTATACGCAATGTGCCAGGGAGTATTCCAATGGCACATCAAATAGATCACCTTGAATCTTTTCCATGACCCTAAATCTCAGTCTAAACTTTTGTTTATCCTTACAAGCGTAACATGTGTTAGTGTCACTGCTAGCCGTTTTTTGACACTACCGGCGTCTTCGCTATCGTAGAGTGCTAATCGGTTCACATGCACTACTATTGTTCTACCCTTTGGAAGGTTAGGAACCCAATATACTACGTCGTTGCTCCTTTTTATAACTTCGCGCGGACCCTCCTAATATCTTTGTTACTTTGACGACAGTTCATTCCTCCGCCTGAGATTGTATAGCCAGATGGAGCACCCTCTCGAAAACCAGAATCCAGCGCCTTGATGTTTTATCTGATCTTCATCCCATCACTTGCCATCTGGATGTTTTTCCTAACGTCACCTGGAGGATAATATATGTTCAGCTTTAACTTCTCGACGTAGCTCTCGCCTACGATGTCGTCTCTGGGCTAACATTCCAATCAAGATCACATGGTAAACGTGTCTCACGTCTCAGTATAGCATATGCAAGTACCTGTCTAGTGCTCTTATGACTCGAAGACCAATGTGCCCATAAAAATACATGTAAATATTGGTCCCAGTCTCTCTCACGTTTGGAGTCCACCTTAGAAAGGTATTTGCCCATGATGCGGTTCATGTTCTCTACCAAACCATCCAATTGTGAAGACAATGGGGTTGTTCAAGTTTTTCTCATCCCCAGCAACCGCCAAATCTCTTGGAATAACGGTGATTCAAAATTTCGGGTCTGATCGGCGTGCGACGTTATACGAACTCTAAAACCGCAAACAGCTCCTTCATCAGCACGTCAGCGACAGTTGCAGCTTCTTGGTTTGGTATAACATACGCTTCGTTCCACTTGGTAAAATAGTTCTTAGCAACCAAATCGATCTCAGCGTACAACTCAGTGATTAACATCGTTCCAAGATGGACGTTCTTCTCTGGCTTTCCATCCGAAAATGATATCTAGGCCTTTGTCATTTTCCCGTTGGGTTCGCAACTAAAGATGCTGCCAATCATCATTGATCATGGTAGTCCTATCATGTGGTTCACACTTTGTTTCTAACGATGAGAAATTGCTACAATCTTCGGGATACGGTCATCTTGAAAGCGCTTCCGCATTACGATAACTTAGTGTTTAGTGTCGAAGTTATACTCCTCCAGCCCTGCTATTCATCTGGCGGCATGCCCTTTGGGGTTGTTAAACTATAATAACCACTCAGGATTGCGTGGTCGGTTTTCAGGTGAAATTTTCTCTCATGTAGGAACTTATAAAACCGTTTTACTGATTTCATAATTGCCAACAATTCCATTCTTATGACGCAGTAATTGCGTTCCGGTTTCGAGAGCAACTTATTAAGGTAACCAATAACCCTCTTGTTTGTTGCATCTGGAATAGTACACTTCCGATTGTGATTACTTGCGTCCGAATCCAAAAAGAATTTGCCTTAGACCGAGAATAACCTCGGATCGGAACTGTTGTCAAAAAAGACTTAGTTGTTGGAACGCGTTTTGCCAATTTTCTATACCAAACGATGTCATGCCCTTCTTTAGTCAACTTGATCAAAGGTTTGGCAATATTTGCAAACACGGAAACGAATCTTCTATACTAAGTACACAAACCCAGAAAGCTGCGCAGTTAAAATTTGTCTTCCGCCACTCTTATGTCGCGTCAACCGTTCTCGAGTCGGGCTTGACTACGTCACGTGGAACTACGTGCCCTAGGTATTTTACTTCTTCGTCTAGCAGATCATACTTCTTTAGACTCAACTTCAGATTGGCTTCCCTGAATATTCGGAATACTTCTTCTAAATTTTCAAGTGTTCCCCAAACGATTTCCCAATCACGATACGTCATCCAAATATATAAGACACGCATTTGTTTTTAGTCCACGCAAGATGTAACATATTAAACGCTCTAAAGTGACAGGAACGTTGCAGAGCGCAAATGGCATGACGGTAAATTGCCATCGACTAGTACCACTAACAAAAGAAGTCCTTTATCATTTTTGGGTTCTATATTTACTTATCAGTAGGCGCTCTTTAAATCCAAGGTTAAAAATATTGTGACCATGAAAATGTATCTAGGATTTCGTCAATCCTTGGAAGTTAGTAGCTATCCTTTTTGGTCACGTCATTCAATGGTATATAGTTCAGGCAAAATTTTGCTAACTCATCCTTCTTCTTTACAAACACAACAGGCTATGTCAAAGGGCTATTAGAGTGCTCAATCACTTTTTGGCCCTCCATATCTCTAACGTTTTGTTTGCAGCTGTCGTATTCACCGGGCATATCCTGTATCGACTTTATGCTTGACTATTTCAGTCTTTGCTAATTGATGGCTATCGACAGTGAAATTGTACGAGTACCGTTGGATCAAGTTTTTTTAAGCTCTACCAGTTATTGTAGTTCTAAATGCTTGCACGGTTTCGTCAAATGGTCCAATAAGTTTGCGTAGCACTTTGTAGTGGGTGGTTCTTTCTTAATATTGGCACACTCTGCCGCGTGAACGATCGAATAACACCATCAACCATTACTTTCTTTTTTAACGCGATATCGTAGTTATTGGCGTTTAACATCCTAACAAGTACACCATCTATCATTTTGGTCAAAGTTTTTCCCAGAAGCACGCAATTTCCGTAGGATTACTCAGTTATCGGTTCAATAGCGCGCACAAAGCCCTCCCGAAGAGCAGCGTCCAAGTATCCTATCACCACGCTTTCTGTCCTTTCGGGTAGGATAATGCTGTATGTCAGACAAACTCGCACAGACACGTCGTGTGTTTCGCTCGTTTCCCACTCTCAGGACATCCTCTTTCATATCCACTTCGAATCCGATCTTTTTCAGGATATCCATTCCCACGATAACTTCTTCGGTGATGATCGATTTTACTACCTGATGGTCAAATATTTTGCTCCCAATTCCGATTGTTTACATCTAATATTCCATGCGTTTGAATTTCCTCACAAGCCACGGTTTGAAAGTGCACCGTCGAGGGTGACTGTACCGTTGTCGCGCACTACATCTCAATTAAAGATTGGCCTGGTGACTCGTTGTCCACTAAGAACTTCGCAGACTTGCCGTTGGACTGTCCATATATGTAAACACTGTCTACATGCGGTTTATGGTCTCCGGGGCGGAATCAATTTTGCCTCCCCCTGTCGCTCCCTTTTAGTTTCCAATTTTCTGATTCCTTCTTGGGCTGTTTATATTTTCACGTCATTTGCCTAAACTCGCCACAATTCCAACATCTGGGTCTCTACCCCTTGGTTGGTGTTTATGAAGTTATCCATCGAATACTTTCTTGGTCCAGTTGCTCTATGGAGCATCTTACCTTTCCACTACCGCAACGCGAAGCTTGCTTCGCCGCTTCAAATTCCAAAGTAGGAGCTAGCGCATCATCCAGGGTCCTTGGTCGAGTCAGCCATAGTGCTTGTTGGGTCTCTCCGTCGCATATTCCTGTACTGCTAGTTGTTCTAGGAAGCTGTCCGGTGCTGTTAGGTAGCGAACAATTTCTACTTCAAACTTGCAAATTTTTGTTAACCTTTCGGTAACAGTTCTTTGCTTGAGCCTGGCACACGTGTTGTAGATGAGAGTTGCCGTACCTCTTTTCCAGCGTTAATGCTAAGGTCTCGTAAGTTCTTTGATCATAATTTGGTATGGTTTGCAGAATATTTGAGGTTTCGTCTCGTAACGCGACGATCAATGCGGTTGCTCTTTCACCATCGTCTGACCGTTTCTTCTCGCGGCAGTCTCGAATTGCTTGAAATATGTCTGTCAAGGTGACTTTGCATCAAATGTGGATAATTTTACTCTAAACCTTGACGTCGGTTTGCTTTACCAACATTCTTTAATTTTGAGACGTGCTATTATATCACTGGAGTCAAGGTTTTTGGTGCTTATACTATTAGCAAATTAATTCGTTCTTACATCTACAGAACCTCTTCTTCCATTTTTCACGAGGTCTTTAACAACTTTGCTTCAAGTTCTTGCGAGTCTTCTAAAACTTCGCTTCAAGTTTTTTTAAGCTGCCAGAAAAGTTGGCTTCCACATTTTCTGCAAATTCTGTAGTTTCTTGTATAAATTCCTCTCTCAGTTGGCTGTATTTTTCAATTAGCTTTTGTTCAACCGTTCTGATCTAATTTCTCTGAGGTTTTTACAGCTTTCTGTATAAACTCCTTCAATTGTTCAACGACACGTTCTGAGCTAATTTTTCCGTAAGGTTTAAGGTAGTTCCTTCTTATTTTTTTACATTTTATTCAATTTCGTTGCTAGACTCGCAGAGTATTGGTCTTGTTTCTCTGCGAGTTCTTGTGATTTTTCTGTAAAACTTTACTATAGTTTTAAGACATTTTTCTCCATCCCAAACTTGAAGTCCTTTAAAAAGAAAATAATGCACTATCTATTTTCTGTTGTTGACTGCAAGTTACAGGTATGCAAAAAACTCGTTCGAAGTCATTTTTTCGTTACTATCCCACATACTTGACACCAGTGTAAGGAAAACTCTTCCTTGTAATAACAATAGTTTTTCATCGTCAACTAATTAAACAAGTCTTTCCAACTACTTGTAGCATTCACGACAATTTATTTCTATCTAATCACTACTAGTAGAAATACTAACTTCTTAAAACTACAATGCTATCTTCGTAATTACTAACGAAGCACTATAATTAATTTAGAACGAAGCACTATAATTAATATTCAGTCACTAATTAGTAATTTATATCACATAGGAAAATTTATTGTAACAATTTGTGTCACTAATTTATTCCATATAACGGCTTTACAGCTAGAATTATAAACAAAGTTTGAATTAGAACTGAACTCTAAAACCCTTAATAGGCTATTTATATGTCATTCAATTGTTTTAGATTATTTCGAAAACGTACTAGAATTATGTAAATGACATCTACAAAACTCCTATTTTAAGGTTAATAAAGTTTTTAAATACATATTCTTGTAACTTGTCAATAAAGTTCATCTGAAGATGTCACGCCACAGAGTTCATATCAATTATCTTTTGTTTATAAACGTTTCCTTTAGTTTATACTGTATTACTCTGATGAAAAGCTGGACTGAATAATGCGTCGTTACAGTATTAATATTGTTTACGGTATTATGTTTATTAAATGTGCTCTAGGTATTCTCCGGCGATTTTAAGAATGAATAACTATCTATTATTGTGTTATTTTGTGATAATGATAATTCTCACAGTCGTGGAACGGACATAACGTATTCCTACCAATCAGGAAGCGTAACAAATACGCGGCGGTAGGTTATCAAGTTGTTGAAAATGCGGTCATGATGGGATTCTTGACATGACCACCTATCGTGAAAGGGCTTGTGCGTGAATACATTATAGAACGCAGTAGAGTTTTACCCGTCAATTCCTATAGTTATTCCTTATTGCATTTTAGTTTTGTAATGTTCCCGTGTTTGTTGTAGGAAGAAACCAGCCGACCCCATTACAGGAATTTTGAGTTTGAGCGGCAAATCATACCTATGATAAACCCTGAGTGGTGTGCAATTATCGCATTTGTTATATAGTCTGCGAAAATACATTAAATTAGGAGGTAAGTAGAGCTAATAATTAATCTACATTGTTAATTTAAAACGTAAATTATATTATTTTATTTCTAAAACGGTGTATATATCGCGCCCTCTGTACAGGCAAGCGATCACTAAACCAGTACCTTTACCTTTAAATTATTACAACATAATTTTAGCAGGGACTCTAATTTCAAAGAAACTTTCGGTGAATGTTTAGAAACTTTAATTATAATACGAACGACTTTGACCGAAGCAGGAGGGTACTTTTCAATTCTTAAAAGAATTAAAACATATTTAAGAAGTACCATGGATAATAGGGATGACCGAGTCCGGCACGAGAGTCCCGCCCACTCCGGATAGAGTACATTAAATATCCCGCCTGGTCCGGTAGTAGATAAGCTACCTTCGTACGAGCGCAAAAAACAGGTTTTCCCATGTTAAATCCTATAAGGAGGCTTAAGGTCCGTTCTGGTCATTTTTGCCAGATATAAAAATAAATAGGTGTAAAATCACCACAACGCTGGCTTTCAGCTACTTTTCCAAGATCGTGGTGACGTCATACCAAAATTTTAGAACAGTATTACATAGTAGCATGTTTATGGGGCCGCTGCCACCTCATTTCCATCAGCATCTTCATTTCCACACAAATCTGGACCAAATAGTTTTTTCGACTAGCCATTGCATCTTTCGAGATAAACCTATCTTGTTTGGTATTAATTAATATTAGATTTATCTCAGCTACCCGAATCTGTAGGAATTTTTGAGATTGAATTATCCCCCAGAGAGCTAGCCTCATTTTAAGATTTTTTGCTGGTAGCGATTTCTGACCGTTCTTTTAAATTTTTTTTAGTCATGCGACACATCAAATTAGTCTAGAATGTTACGCAGAATTCGAATCTGCAAACAGATTTAAAATCGGACCACCCCCTGCAAAGTTATACCCCTTTAAAGTCCTGAAGCTCTAAATTTTGCTCTTTGCTGTATAAGCTAACCTAACAAATAGTTTTCTTCGACTAGTCATTTCCACCCCCAAGATAAATGTACCTTGTTTGGTATCGGTTAATATTAGAATTTTCTCAGCTACCCGAATTTCTAGGAATTTTTTAGATTGCGTCATCCCCCCAGAGAGCTACCCTCATTTTAAGATTTTTTCTGCTGGTAGCAATTTTTGACCGTTCTTATAAATTTTTTTAGACATGCGACACATCAAATTAGCCTTGAATTTTACGCAGAATCCGCATCTGTAAACAGATTTAAAATAGAATCACCCCTTACCGTTTTACACATATACCCTCTGCGAGATAAATCTTTATCCACATTTCCACCCACGAGATAAATCTATCTTGTTTGGTGTCAATTAATATTAGAATTTTCTCAGCTACCTGAATTTCTAGGAATTTTTCAGATAACATTATCCCCCAGGGAGCTACCATCATTTTAAGATTTTTTGCTGGTAGCGACTTCTGACCGTTCTTATGAATTTTTTAGACATGCGACACATCAAATTAGTCTAGAATTTTACGCAGAATTCGACCACCCCTTACAAAGTTACACTTTTAAAGACTCCGAGCCTCTAAATTTTTGCTCATCTATATTTAACTCCATTTTTAAAACCTTTTTCGCTACCCAAGACATATGCTTTAACCATCCATTTCCCGAGAAATCTAAAACCGCAGGAGTTTTTAGAAATGAACCCTTTATAAGCCATAAGTGTTTAATATTTAAAACCATTTTTAAACGGTAATGTACTGTTTTTAGAATATTCAAAACCATGACTTAAAATTTTAAACAGTTATCAATTTTCTGGTTTAACATTTTTAACTACTAAGCACGTCATAACATAATTATGTACGCAATGCTAAATATGTACTTGAAAAATACAATTTGTTTCCCAAACTAATTTCTTGTCGATTATGGATCACGCGAAGTACAAGTGAAAGCGATGTAGACCTTTTTTTTTATTAATTATATTATTGATTATATGTTTTGAGAATTACAATAAATATATTTCAACGCCGTACATTAGAAATCGATGCATTTAAACACACTTTATCAAAAAACACGAGGAACTTTTATGGGTAAAAAATTTCACCAATCCCCCAGATTTACATTTTAATTTCTAACCACGTCATAACATAATTATGTAGTCAATGCTAAATAGGTACTTGGAAAATACAATTCGTTTCCGAACTAATTTCTTGACGATTATGGATTACCCAAATTACATGTGAGAGCGCTGTATAATTTCTTTATAAAAGTGTATATCTTCTTCAAACAAATGCGTTAATTACAGAAAGAAAGTACGTTGAATGCAAGCCAATTAATAACAATTTAATACGGTTTACTGACCTACCTTAATTGTTTGTACAAGGAAACACAATAAAATATATACAAATATAGCAACTATCTTATATATTTATGCCCCCCATGCGTAGGTTGCTGTACTTAGGAATGATGTACCTTTTGTCGTCCTCGCCCGATAAAGTTGGTGTTTACATGGTTTTGTTTAAGACCTCGTAATATAACCATATTTTTTGTGTTAAAAGAAACTCGGACACTCCATCGTCGACACTGATGTTCTTTATGCGATAGCTAGCCATACGCTTGTTAAACGCTGTGCTAACCATTTCTACACCATCTTCGCCAGTAGCGGTAACTGTTGCATTATTATGTCTGTTGCTTCTCAAGTGTGCGGCATAGGTGGTCTTTTCCATTTCGAAATCGCATACTTTACACATAATTCGTGGTTGTTTCGTACAAGATCCTTTAACAGCTGTCGGAGCTGAACGTTTACGGCTTAATGACATACCGTGCTGTTTTTCCTTGTGCCGCAGTAAGTTGTCCATTCTCGTAAA
This sequence comes from Platerodrilus igneus, assembly GCA_036346225.1. NCBI lineage: Eukaryota > Metazoa > Arthropoda > Insecta > Coleoptera > Lycidae > Platerodrilus > Platerodrilus igneus. Next base: position 1,249,250 of record JARFIW010000195.1, on the reverse strand, counting down.
AGCGATACCGCAATACACACAGTTTAAGTACTTTGCTGCTGACGGATGTATAAGCTTAACCGTGGACGATGTTACACCACACATTTGTTCTGGTGCCGTTTGAGAGCACTTTTCCAGGTATAGGAAGCACCGCAAGAGTTGCATTTAAAACGTTTGCAGGTACCATTTGAGTACAAAACAAAATCCGCACTATAGGACTTTGGTTAAACTTGTAAACGAACTAACTTATAACTAAAAGTTTACTCTTGCGTACCTGCTTTATGTTCCCTATAGAATGCAAACCTAAGGTTTCCGAAGACAGTCGAACGAAATTAAGGATTCAGCGGGGAACTAAATGACGTCATTTTTTGCCAATCCTTGCTACTCGTCCAGTACATTTAACACCAACGCATGCGCCCGGTTCGCATCGTCCATGTTGCGACTGCAGTTACTAGAAACACCTGAAACGTCTTTCATGTTATACGGATCAACAATCGCATCGCGTGCATATTAAAAATCCAAAAGAGTGGTAGCTTACGTACACAAATTGGCTGTAAGTCGTGCGGTGGAAAATGCAGTGCTACTATAAACAAAAATAATAAAACACTTTAAACCTTTACTAAGGGAATACCAAACTTGTCTACAGGATACTTACTAATAAAGCAATTTAATTTTAAATAACTTCTGCGTCATATTTTCGGAAATAGCAGGTTTGAAAATTTTTATGGAAACAATTGAAGATTGTCGAAGACACTCGAAAAGTGCACAAGCGCGGTCACTACACCAATTAACATTAATACCGAGTATTCCGTACTTTCGTAGGTTGCCCATTTCCTAGAACCAAATCTACCGCATAGCGGTCGGTAGCACGTAATGTTTTCTAGAACCGGTAAGTACTCGATATCGCCCAAATAGAGAATTAGATGCTCGATGTCCGTCAACTTCCGATTCCCTCGTAAAAGGTAGAAAAAACTCGGTCAATCATCCATCTAACTTATACTCCGACCCGCTTCCGTTCTGATAATTTCCAAACATTTTTCAAACGACAATGGTTTCAGAATTTTTAAACCTCCGAGGGATCTATAAGTCGTGATCAATTACATGTTCGAGCTACCCGTAAACTAACATATTTTATAGTAACAGTGCGCTGTATAATACATGCATACCCCTTCTCTGCGCTACTGCTACTCTTGTAGTTGCTTGAAAAAGTCAGTCGTCTTTTTTTACTGCTAGGACCGCTGCAAAGCACCATTCTATACTTTCTTTCAAAAGTATAGCACATCGAGCACTTTTTTGTCTGATAATTAAATTTTGCTCATGTAGGCTTTTACACTTTCGCATATTTAAACATCTAATACGATCAATTAACCACTTTCGATTATTCTAACGGGAACCACCATACATTCCGCCGCACCGTTCTTTTTGAATCCAACGATCCGATGGGCTTCCGCATACTAACACCTAACGTATCTTTCCTACTATTTGTTAAACAAAAACTACCGGCATCGCCATGTCCGTATGTGGACGTAAGCAGATGTTTGCGGATGTGTACGAGAATATGTAACCATATACATTAAGCAGTCCAAGCTAGGACCCTCGGTTTTACTTAACTACACTTCGTGAGACCCCTTTAATCTTTTTAATCGTGTTTTTCTCGCTAACAATACAGTAGAGCTTGGTTTTTGTACCGACGAATTCTAATACTAGACCCCCATTAAATTCGTCTTTGAATTTTTCTACAACTTTTTTGTTGACAAGCGGTATATTGTATTTATTATCCGTGGGGTAGTCACTCTTATAAGATAAATATATTTTGTTTGGTATCAACTAATATTAGATTTTTCTAGGGAGCCCAAACCCCTTACAAAGTTACGCCTTTTAAAGACCCAAACCTCTAATTTTTACCCATCTTTATTTAACTACATCCTTAGAACCTTTTGTCGCTACCCAAGACATATGCTTTAACCATACATCTCCGAAAATCTAAAACCGCTGTGTCCCGCGAACACCACGTGGAGATAACACGTATACTCTGTCAACCAGGATAGAAGCAGGAAGGATTTGGAAGAACGGAAGGTGGGCAAAAAACTTAAAAAATTATGGAATCTTAAAACTAATATATACAATAGATTTACAAAATCTATACTATCTTAGACCTATATCTTTATACCCCCATGCGTAGATTGATATGCTTCCAGGATGACGTTACGCTAGTCATCTTCGCTCGATAAACTAATTTTATTAATAAGCTGCGTGTGCAAATCGTGTTTTTACTCCGGATACATACGCCGGCAAGTACTCCATACCAAATAAAGAATTAGATGCTTGGCGGCTGTTAACATCCGCTTCCCTCGTGTACGTCCAGACACATCCCAGCCTATGCGCACCCCTGCCCGTGCGCTCCCTTGCCCATGCACATCCCAACCCATGCGCACCCTGACCATGCGCACCCTGCCCGTGCGCACCCCTGCCCATGCGCGTTTCAACTCATGCGCGCCTCTACCCATGCGCACCCCTCTCTGTGCGACTGCTATTTCGTGGTAACGTCACAGCCTTTTGTAAATAAAGAGCAATGTAATACTATTCTAAAATTTTTATTCTGACATACATAACAAAATTTAAAAATATTTAATACCAAGCATGGAGTCATTTAAACTTAATTTTAATAAAAAGTTATACACTGAAAACAGTCCTTTCTTTGTTTGTTTGGAGTGGTTTTAATTTCATCTAATTTTATTCACTTAAAATTTAAACCGACACCCAAGTCCTCTATCTCCTTTTCTAGCCAATAGTTTGATACATAGAGACCGTCTAGGTTTTCGAATTGTAAAATGTACCGAAGTTTGCCTCTATATATAAAGTCTTTGATTCCACCGACAACCAGATCCATTCCTTCGTGTAATTCTTGCAGCTTGTGACAATCTTTTAATCGCGGCTCTCCCGCTATATCCTGCATACGTATCTTGTTAGCTTGATCGACTTCTTCTTATCGGTATTGGAGGAAATCCTTATTCTCCCACTCACTGTTGCGTAGTTGCATGTCCACCACTTTTGGAAATATATGGTTGTTATAGGTTGTAAGATCCATCCGAAAGGTTCTTTACTAGGCAAATATACAATGTTTAACGGAACCCCTTTGCATGTGGTGTACGCCAAGGTTACGAAACCCGCATTCTTTAGTTCGTTTATGTTATCTGCCATTTCGATAAATACGTTTTTAGAATAACCTTTTAAAAAGTATACGGATTTAGTACCATCCTTTTCTGCAAGGACGCCTACATAACTAAAATAGTCTTTTTTACTAACCACAAATGCATACAGCTTGTAGAAACCGGGTGTATCTAAGTCAATCCACCGGCACATAAAATAATTTTTTAATTCTTCCTCATTTTTTCTAATAAGATGTTCTTTGTCTAACACATCTTTGTATTGTTCGCGTATTGTCGCAGTGTTTTCCATGTAGTCCAACTTTCGCTTTCTTGCATCCATTTCTTCTAATTCTGGTCTGTTTCTTCCACTTACAGCGTATGGCGTGCATAATGGGGCAATTTCCTTTAGCGTAAACGGAATTAGGTTAGGTTAGTTGGACTTGTGTGGACTTAGGTTAGATAAAAGGAAAAATTGATAGTTTAGGTCAGCGCGACGACGCTGACCTAACCTATCAATTTTTCCTTTTATCTAACCTAAGTCCACACAAGTCCAACTAACCTAACCTAACTCCGGACAACATTAGCTAACCTAACTCCTGACAAGTCCATATCCAACCTATTTCGGAGACAATTTCACCCTATGGGATAATTTCACCCTATGGGGCAATTTTACCCTATGGGGCAATTTCACCCTATGGGGCAATTTCACCCTAACCTAACATCCTACATATATCCGGACATATGTCGATGCGCATCCCTGCCGACCTAAGTCGGATAACAAAACAGTTCCTAAACAAGAGAATGTAAGCGATATGGCGGTGTCCAACATATTCGACTATCTTCGGCAATATACGCCCCCACTCTGTAGGATACATAAGGGGACAATTTTTTCGTATTCGGTTTAGTATTCGACAGTAGCTAGAACGGTAAACATGAGCGTTTCCAAGGTGATTAACGTTTCTCAACTTCTTGGAAATAAAGTGAAACCGACAAATGAGCGATTGGGATTATAATTGTTGGCAGAAAATATGCGCAATAACAATCTGGTGACAGATATTGGTAATATTTGTTATGTCAAAGGCGAACAGAAGCTGACTGGCGGACTACACACACCAATTACAGAACCATTTTGTGACAATATAATGTTGGTTAAAATTTGCGACCTTTCTGACGCCGAAAAAACATCTGCAAACAAAAGGATGTTTATCCTAAAAAAACAAATTTGTAGTCCCTAAGTTAGTAATAATTCAGCAAAAAAATTAGGTTTATGAAATTTCATATACTGTTTTAAAAATTTTACAGTCAGTATTAACTGCGGATAATATTAAAATTTTGCTATTATAAGAAGAATAAAATTGGTAATACCTGTTTGCATGTGTGGTAAGTAGATAATTGTTGTCACCTGATAAATAAGTTGAATAGCGATGTTACCTGGCGGGCCTCAACCAGAACTCTCTATGATTGATAGACTAAGGACAACACCTGTGCAGATAAAAGCTTCAAAAACACCATTAAACAGCGTGCTTGATTAACTGCTTTCACTAATTTACGATTCCATCACTAAAATGCAATTTTGTGGATTCCAGGCGAAATAACTTATTAAATGGTAGATTTGTTATACTGACAGCTGCTAACAATAAACTTCAGAAATGATGGGGCATTGCAGGGTGTGTTCAGAATGGCAACGTAGTGGTTAAAATTTACCATGTGCATATTCTATTAAAAAAATACGCATTTCTAGATACCATAGTAAATAAACCAGGATCAAAATTATTCCCTCGTGCTTCCGGGAATAATTTAGTATTGCGTGATTCTCGCCATAATTTAGTATTGCGTCCTTCTCGCAATAATTTCATGTCACGCGAATCCATAACTAAATTCCACTTTTGTGAATCCATAACTAAATTAAATTGCTGAAGGGAAAAACCGTCATCAGATTTAACAATTTCAAATTAATAAAAGCGAATTAAACTTATCCTTTTTGGGTTTTGCACATTACAACAACGTGAAAAAGTACTTGTGAGCACCAAAGTACTTGATGCTTTTTCAGGCCCAGCTTAACTTTACAAGCCGAAGACCTATTTTCGTGCAGTGCTTAAATCAAAAAGGAAGACAAAATTTGGGTATCTAACCAAGCAAATAATATCCATCCTAAGCACAGATGGTTTTAAAATGTTGTTTTCAACCAAACACGTTCCTACAAGGTCTGTATGTAGGTATGGTTGTCTATCTATCAGAATTAAGTAGAATACATTGCCTAACCAACAGTATTGTTAACAGAAAAATTTAAACTGTTAGACGTTCTACCATTGTACTCACAAAAGTTCGAGAGTCATTGTTTATTTATCAACAACCTATGTATGCATGCCTTCATTTACAATGCAAAGGTTGATGCGTCGCCACATTCTTGTGCTCATCCTCTGCAGCATAACAGGGGTGGCCCTTTGGAATGTTATGCAAACTCTGTCTTTTAGTTGATCGTCGTTTGCGTATCGTTATTGACAAATCTCTTTTTTATTATGCCCCAGAATGCATTGTGATGAGGTCCGGGCTCTGTGGAGGCCACGAACAACGGTTCAGGAAGCTGTGTGAACCACGCACAGTCCAGTTCATTCAGCCGCGTGCACACACTCACAGCAAAATGTGGTTAAGCAGCGTTTTATTCAAGCGTAACCGCTACGCTTTATTTTAAAGCTCTAACATAGTATTGTATTAATTTAGGTTTAGGGACTTTTTTAGAACTCTTGGGGAAATTCTCAGCAGACAACAGTTATAATGGTAACGCGCCTGTGAAAACCACACCAAGTTGTGACTTACACTGTTATTTATAACATTGACTTATATTTATGTTGGCCGAGTATGCGGATATGACGATTCTTACGTTGAAATGATTTGGTTTCCACCAACGCTCGTAGAAGTGCGTCAACCTCGGTTTGAGGGGGCAGCTATTTACGTGGGAAATGTAGCATAGATCCGGAACACTTTCTTACCGTCTTCTGTGGAGTGATGATGTGCGAATGCTTCGACTATCGACGAGTGGTTCTCGTCCACCTACCTCTTTCCTATATCGTTTCGTCTAGCGAAGCAAGCAACACCAGAAGCACACAACAAGCAGCGGAAGCAGAACCCGTCCGGAGATCCGAAACCTCCGCAGCTGTATAAGACTAATGGGGTAAGCGTTTAACAAATATTATTTATATCGGAATGCGAGGTAAAGGTTAAAGTAAGGTTATACACCGTGTCAGCTATTCTTTTGGCCATTAATTCCGAAAGCAACCACGTATTAATTATGTGTAGCTAACTGTGCTGGTTTACAGGACTATAAAAAAATATGGTTCAAACGGATGGTCCGATGTCATCCCTATCCAAATTTTAAAAGTGCAGATTGGTTTTATACCCAAAAAAAAAATTACGATTTTGCAAGCTGCGATAAATTGCACGCTCGGCAGTGGTGGATTCTATAGAGGTACGGGAGTTGCCGTGGATAAAGAAACCTACGTCATCGGCGTAAGCAAAGGTGGAGGTGTTTGGGATATTAAGACCTAAGATAGGATTGATTGCAAGGTTCCATAGGGTAGGTGATAAACGGGAACCTTGTGGACATCTTTAGGTGAGAGGTTTAGTAACCAAGTGGAATTTGGAGGTTAGGGTAGCTGTTCGGGATGAGAGGAAGGATTTTATTCAGAGGTAGAGGTTGGAAAAAAAAATTGGCTTGTTTAAGTTGATTGAGAAGATTCGGCCACCAAAGGAGTCGAAGGCGGAGTGAAAGTCGAGGAATAAAGCGACTACGTATGTATAAGGGGATGCTTGAACTGTTTGGATGAGGAAGCGGATTGTACGTTTAGCGCTATGCCCCGAGCGAAAGCCGTGTTGGTTAGGTGAGAGCAAGGAATGTCGTTCTATGTGTGAGTTTAGTTTGTGTAGGATGGTCTGTTCAAAAAGTTTGTCAAATGTTGGAAGGAGTGCAATAGGTCTGTAGGATTTGGGGTATTCGGGAGGCTTATTGGGTTTGAGTATAAGGTAGATGAAAGCTAAATTTAAATGGGATATGGAAAATCCCAGAGGAGAGGCATTTTTGGAATAGTAGGTGAGTGGATTCTCTGATGAGGGGTCAGGATTTTTTTAGGATCAGGTTGGTAATTAGGTATGGGTCGGGGGCTTTATGTGGGTTTAGTTTGGTAACGAAGGAATCTAAGAGGCAGAGTTTAATGTCTGTGTCTGGGTCCGTGTCTGGTTGGGTTAGAGTGTTGTCGATTATGCGTTGTTGAGGTTGGGTTGGTATGTTAAGAGGAGCCGAAGGTATTGCTGTATCTAGGAAGGTAAACATTGTTTGCTTAATTGTGGAAGGGATTGTAGTTGAAATGGCTGTAAGGATGTGTATGGAGGGATGTTTGATCAGTTTACGGCATGTACCCCAGAGGTTGTGTGAATTATGTCAAGGTAGTGCTGTTTTCTTGTAGTATTAATGAGGATTTTGTATTGTCGTCTGTCAGTGGTAAATGTGTTAGATAAGGTATTAATAACAATGGGGTCTGCAGTGGTACGTTTTGCTCTTTGGAGTCTGTGTCTAGTGGTTGCAAGTGAGCGTCTGGCGTGAGTAAGTTGTTGTGTCTACCACGGCGTGGCTCGTGGGGTGTAATATTTCCGTGGTCTAGTTTTAAAGGCAGCTGTGAGGATATTGTTGGTTATTTCGTTAGCGAGGGAATGAGGTGTGAAATTTGCATAGGAGACCAATGAAAAATCGGGGATGAGTGTAGCTAGGGATTCTAGAAATAAGGGCCAGTTTGCTTTTCGGGTGTTAAAGGAGTGAATTTTTGGTCTGTTCTGTGGGGAAGATTAGGTAGGATAACAAATGTAATTGGATTATGATCGCTGGACTGATGGATGAGAGAAACTGTCCAGGAACTAATAGGTTTGAGGCTGGGGGAATTGGTGAGAGTAATGTCGATGTTGGATTTGCCGTAATGGGATTCCCAAGTAGGGATAAAGGATGGGGAGTTGTGGATTCGAAGATGGTATTGGAGTGTAAAGTCTTCTAAAGTAGTGCCGTTTTCGTCAGTAAAGTTGTTAAACCATAGTGTGGATTTGGAGTTGGCGTCAGGAGATATGATGTTTGGTTTGTCTCCAATCGTTGTAAATATGTGATCTAGTTGGTATAAATAGGTATTAATGTTTTTTTCTGTATTGGAAGTAAGAAGAAATGAGGAAAATTATGCTTGATTGCCAGAGAAGTTCAATTACGGATATTTGGAGGGTGGATAGGGAGGTGTGGTAGGAAGCGTCGATTAGGGGTCTGTAACAACGATGGCGGAGGTGTAGTTAGGATCAGGCGGGTTAGGGTGAATATAGGTGCTGAAGTTTGGTGGGGTGTTAGGAATTTTGTTTCGGATTAGGTAAGGTTCTTGGACTAGGGCGATTTGGATTTTATGTTCTTGGAGTGTGTGGGACAACTCTAGGGTGGCGGCAGAGTGTTGGAGGTTGATTTGAATTGTGCGCAGTTTGGTGTATGAGTGGTGCGAGTCTTACGTCCATTTGCGTGAGTGTTGTCTAGAACCCATAATCTGTGCGTAGTTTAGTCATATAAAGAGATTGTTTATAGACAGGGCAGTCGGGGCTAGTAACGGAATGGTTGTAGAGGCGATTAATGTGGGAACAATTGGTGCAAACGAGAGCGGCAGTGGGGAGGGGGTTCGGACATGATTTGGAGGGTGGTTTCCGGCGCACTGGTTACAGGCGGTTGGGGATCGACAAGTTTTGGTAGAGTGACCAAAGCGTTGGCAATTAAAACATCGAGTAATGGAAACGAGGTCTCTGATTCTATAGGATATGTAACCTATAAAAACCTGGGAATTTGTGGTGATGGATCGTAATCTGGGAGAAACGTTTAGAATTAAGTTGTCGGAGTGATCTGTTTTTGTGCGGCGGATGGTAATGGAGATTTCTGTTCGGTACGTATCTTTAGGAATAAGTAGGTGTAAGGAATTCTGTAAGAATATAAATTTAAGAGCGTCTGTGGATGGGATCTCTTTATCAAAGTCAAAGATTATGATTCGTGGGAGTTTAGGTTTAGGGAGATGAATTTTTTTTTGAGAGAGGAGGTAAGATTAATGCCAGTGGGTTTGGATGTACTTATGGTAACTGAGGTTTTGGTAGGTCGGATACTTTAAATATTAAGAGTAGGAAGTCAGGGTCAAAAGTTGGCTTTTATGACTTTCGGAAGCTTAGTGGTTGTTGTATCGGATGTGGTGGGTTTTAAAGTTATAATTTTGGAGGGTGGTTTGGTTAAGGGAGCATGGTGTGATAGCGGTTGTTGAGAAGTAGCGGCGGCATATGTGAGATTGTGTGTTGAATTGGCGTTTGTGTTGTTATCTTGTCTGTTGCTTGTAGCTTGGCATCCAGGCATTGTTGCATTGCTAGTAGTTTCGCTTCAGAGATGTTGTATTTCTGTACTGCTTCGTTAGCAATTAACGTTATTTGTTCAAATTTCTGTAGCAGAAAATTAGCACAGGTTCGATTGATCTTGTTACTATTTTTAAATATGTAATCAGTTTTACAGCGTTTTACAGCGCTGATGTTGTGTAATGATAGTGGGTCAGAATCGTCCATTTCTGTGTCATCATAATCCCTTAGTTGTTTACTTGGGTTGGAACTTACCCATAATGTTCTAGATCTAGTATCTTGAGGTGGTGGTGAGCGATCAATTTTCCTTGACCTTGTGAAGGGTGTTAACGCTTCGACTGAGGGTGGTGGTTGCATGATGTTGGACGTATATGCTTGGGTTATTGGATTGCTGGTAGGCCGATTGTGGCTGCTTTGCTGTCTTTTACTTGTCACTTAAATGTCACAAATTATACTTTTCCAAAATCCAAATATTTTGAAACTTTTATATTTAAATTTTCTTTTCTATTATTTTTAATCAAGCTTTGTAGTATGAGGGGCTAACGGAAGTAAGCTTCCGAAAATATTATTTCAAATTATTCGGTGTCGGCTTTCAATCAAAGTAGGAGCGTCAATATCAATGTCAACTTTTTTAACACGATAACGGGACGCCTAATTCTGAAAACCGATTACAAGTTTACTTTATCGGCGATCGTACAATTGATTCCGCCACAGCAGCACAAGTTTAGATTCGAGTATTACGCCTTGTGATACGTGGTGCATCACGGACATTTCCCGGACATTTGCACATCCTTTCTGCTCCCATACGAATAACGTTGGTCGTCATGGTAGTATTTTTCCAAAATGCACAACTAAGTCCTTAAAAGTGTCTTTGTTTTCTGACGTTCGCAAAGCCACCAAACCTCCTAAACAATGAAAACACCTGTATCCGCCATGGTTTAATTTTATTTGTTGACGTTTTCCATTCTTTCACTTTCACTACCGAAGTGAACGTGACATCACAGTTCATTTACATGTCCGACTGCCCTATGCTAATAACATGTAAAAGGACTTTTCGGCCAGGGTATAATTCTAGTGGTATACGCTTGCCATTCTCGCTCTATTCCAACCATAAACATTCGGATTGATTATCATAATAAGACGGGTTATTATTTAGTTAGTTCCAATAACTTTGTTTTAGTGGTAGGAATTGTGCAGACTGTTAAATATTGGTCACTTAAATAAGCCTGATTTAATTGAAATGAATAGCCTCAAATGCAGGCTCAGCCCAAATCGATCTGAATTCGGGCCTGGTTGATAATTTTTCAGGGGGTTGGACTGGTGTTGAAGAATTCAAGCTCCATTCATACTGAAAATTATAACAACCTATATGGGTTGTGTGTAAAATATTTCAGGCCTTCTGCGTGCGTCGATAGACCTAAGGGTAGTAAAGGGAGTAAGTAAGGGGTTACTGTAACTTGTTGTTCAGAGATATAGAGGAACGTAAGAAGCTTTCATGATGTGTAGTCGCTTAGCTTGATTTATATTTTAATAAACTTTTCTTTAAACTTGATGTTGTTTATTGTATTACAACAACTTTGGTGCCGAAACCCGGGAAGATCTGGTGATAAATATAAACGAGCTTTAACGTAAATATTCAAAATAACGGAACGTGAACGCGAATATTTAACAGACGGCTATACTATCGAGGCTTCGTGATGGGACAAGTAAAACGGACAATCTGTAGAACGCACTTAACTAAAACAGTTAATAATATAAATTCTATGCTAGAAAATAGTTTCAGTGTCGAAGACATTTATACAGCTATGTCAAAGTTAAAACTTGCAAGTGACAATCTGAAAGAAATTGATAAGCAAATTGAACCTCTGCTTAAGGAAAATCTAGAGGACGAGTTAATGAAAAGGTATGAATATGAAGAGGTTGCTGTAACTACGATGTCTAAGTTGGAATTTAGATTAAAACTCCCAGAAAGATCGCAGATAGAGGTTGACTCGAATTTAACGAATACGGTACCAGTAAGTAACGAAGCAAGTAGGCCGTCCTTTACGTCAGTGAAGCTTCAACGTGTACAGTTAGCAAAGTATGATGGTACTGCAAAGGGCTGGCTTCCTTTCTGGGAACAATTTAGAAGTATGGTCCACGACAATCAACTACCTGCGAATGTATGTCACGGGAAGGGCCGCTGAAGCAATTGAGGAATTTCCCCCATCAGGAACATTCTATCAAGAAGCTTTGAATATATTAAAAGATCAATTTGGAAATGGGGAACGGCTAATTTAACAATATATTGATAGCATTATGAAAATCAAACCTGTAAAATCCAGAAATGACGTAAGCACTTTAAGGAAGAGTTACAATCTAATCGCTTCAGCTATGCGTGCTCTTGAAATCTTAGAAGTATCTAGTTGTCAGTATAACATAATCGTAAAGTCGACTCTCATGAAGTCGTTGCCAACGGAATTGCGCTTAGGATTTTATCGACAAATGAAAATAAAATCATCCAATCATCTAGAAATTACTACGAATAATTTAGAAAGTTCATCATCAAGGTCAGAGGAAGATGCAGATCGTCAGGTAAAGGATTTGTTGCAGTTTCTTATAAACGAACTCGAGTCGTTGGAACAAGCTTTAAAACCGGATGCAGATTGTAAAGAAAAGATGCTCTCAACAGAGAAGAGAACGCATTACAAAGTAACTGCGTCTAGTTTATTAGTCACCCCAAACAAACGTCTTGAATGCTGTGCTTTCTGCAAAAAAGAACATAAAACCTAAATGTGTGACGCAGATGTACTTTTAGCGAGGAAGAGAGAAATTCTAAAGGCAGCAGGAAATTGTTACCGTTGTACGAGAAATAACCATAGTGCTAAATATTGTAAAAATAGATTCTTAAGATGTAAAGAATGCAAGGGTAGGCACGCAACAACAATGTGCGACCCAAATTTTAAGCCAGGTAAAGATAGACACAACGCTGAGACGACAGGTATTACAGTGAAATTAACGAAAGGCGAGAGTTAAATGAACACCTCGGCGCCGTCGGTGTCCAGTTTGATGACAAACAAAAAACAAAAATGTGCTATTGCAAACGGCTTGTGTTTATGCCTTTGGCGAAAATTCAAAGAAGTTAATTAGATTAGTAATGGACGGCGGTAGTCAACTTTCATTTATTAAGGAGAATCTATCAAGGGTATTAAATTTACCTGTTGTTGGACAACATAGGGTTCGTATTGCCGCGTTTGGAAATAGTTCGTCAATACCGTCTAAACTCTACAACCGCGTTTTAATTACTTTGAAGGGACGATATACAGATGAAATTTTAACGATTGAGGCTGTGGAAGTTCCAGAAATTTGCATGGATAATTTACATATACCTAAAGAAAGCGTGGTAGAGTATCAAAACTTGCAGCTTGCTGACAATATCCCGTTTAATATAGATCGAGCGTTAATTGTTGATGGAATTAATATATTTATAGGGGCGGACAATTACTGGGCAGTAGTGACAGGAAAAAATATTCGTCTTAACTAAGGTTTAGTAGCAGTGGACACGAAATTTGGTTATGCTTTGCATGGTCCCATACCAGTTGATGCTACAACAATAGGAGTAAATCTGCAGACAGTGTTACATGCGACAGTTATAAAGACAGAAGCCGAGATCGAAAGTATGTGGGATTTGGAAACAATAGGTATAACCAAAGAAGCAGACGACGATAAGAGATTTTTCGATAATTTTTTGAAAAATAACGTTCATAAATGTGATGATCGATATTTAGTAGCGTTACCGTGGAAGAATGAGGATGCAGTGATTGAAGATGATAATTTAATTAGTGCGCGAGTTCGTGCTCAGAGGCTAAAGTTTAAATTGACCAATATTAACAAAATATGTGAATATAATGCTGCTATCAAAGAAATGTTGGGTAATAATTATGCCGAGTCAATTTCCCGCGGTAATGCTGACACAACAAATGGCGATCGTGTTTACTACATGCCGCACAGGCCTGTTTTTAAAGAAAATAAACAAACAACGCGTTTGCGAGTGGTTTTCGATGCCTCTTCACATGCCCCGGGACAAAAATCGTTGAATGACTTTTAGAAAAGGGGCCTAATTTAAGTCCAGATTTAATTAAGATTTTGCTTAATTTTCGTGTAGGCGAGATCGGAATTACGGCTGACATTGAGAAAGCATTTTTACAAAATTATTTACATTCCGACGATAAAGACGCACATCGATTCTTATAGTACAATAACGACAATGTTGCAGAACATTTAAAAGACTTTTCAAATAAGCTTTTTCAAGGAGCCTCCATGAATTTACGCAAATGGACGATTAACGGTTTCGAAGTAAACAGCAAGGTTGAATCGCAAAATGCACAAATTCAAAAGGTGTTAGGAATTAACTGGTGCAATCAGAACGATAGAATTAAAATCGAAAAGGTAGTGTGTTAGACAGATTCTCTGATCGCGTTGCATTGGATTAAAGGTGATGCGTCAAAGTGGAAACCATATGTGCCTAACCGTGTTAAAGAAATTCAGACCATATCGAAAGGTATAACATGGAGACATTGTCCGGGTCGCGAGAACCCTGCGGACTTATTAACCCGCGGAATAAGTTCAAGTACTTTAATAAATTCCGAAACTTGGTTACACGGTCCTAGGTGGTTGCTAGAAAATGAACAAACGTGGCCATATAATACGATAAAGAAAGCTACGTCAACGATAGATATAGTATCAAAAATGTCTTTACTAATTAACGACACTATAAAAGGTAGCAATCAATTTATAGATTTCTCCAGATATAGTGATTTTAATCGTTTAGTGCGGATAACGGCGTATGTTTTACGATTTATAGGAAATTTAAAAACCAAAAATGATAAAGAAATGAAGAGCTTAACCGTAAACAAATTTGAAAGGGCCGAAATATGTTTACTGAGGCAAGCGCAGCGGGAAGTTTATTATTCGAAGGTTAACAGTTTACAAAAGGGTGAGGGCATTGAACGGAAATCGAGTATTTCAACTTTAAGTCCTTTCTTAGATAAACATGAATTGCTGCGTTTGGGTGGACGTCTTCATAATTTAAAAGAAGATTTTGACCTCAAGCATCCCGTTATTCTATCGAAAAATGCACACTTAAGTAAATTATTAATAATGAAGTTTCATAAAACTCTTCATCATAGTGCTGTAAATGCAATACTTTATGAATTACGTAAACGATTTTGGATTGTACGAGGACGGCAATTAATAAAGTCCGTTTTAGCAAGATGTGTTATCTGTAAACGACTTCGTAGAAAGTCAGGGTCGCATCCCTTCGCGCCGTTACCTAGAGATCAAATACAGCAAACAAAGCCCTTTGAAGTGACAGGTTTAGACTTCGCCGGACCGTTGTATTTTAAAGATAGTTATCACTCAAAGCCATGTTATGTGTTTTTATTTACCTGCGCTGTTATACGAGCACTTCATCTAGAGATTGTTTTGAAAATGGATGTTGCGTCTACAATCAGTGCATGTAAACGGTTCTTTGCCCGTAGAGGGATTCCTAAGGTCATTTACTCAGATAACGCTAAAACATTTAAAAGAATATCACGTGAAATATCGACCTTAAACGAAGTGATGACGAGTACAGAATTGATCGAGTTCGTGACCAGTCACCAAATTAAGTGGAAGTTTATAGTGGAGCGAGCGGCTTAGCACGGAGGATTTTACGAGCGACTTGTAAAAAGTATAAATGACGCCCTTAGGGCTACGATAGCACGTTCTTTACTAAATTTAGATCAACTAAATACACTCATTACCGAGGTTGAAGCAACAATAAACGCCCGCCCGCTCACATACCTAGGTAGTGAACCTATAGATTTAATGCTGTTAACCCCTTCGCATTTTTTATTGGGACCTGCTTTGGCTACTATTACTTTTGTTGACCGTGTTATTAATGGAGATGAGATTCGTAGACTATGGAAGCAGAAAACAAACGTTATAGACTACTTTTGGAAAATATGGAGCGCATAATATTTACAATTATTAAGAGGAGCTCATCACAACGTGAATGCGCGTGAGTGTGCGATTAAGCAAGGGGATGTCGTATTAATACATGGAAATGATAAGCGACGGTTATTGTGGAAATTAGGGTTGGTGAAAGACGTGATAAACGGCCGTAATGGTAAAGTGCGTGCCTGTTACGTTAAGATTGCGAATGGCACCGTAATTAGGCGCCCAATACAATTATTGTATCCTTTAGAAGTAAGAAGGGATAAACTAAGTTGTGCCGCCGCGCCGGAGGATGTGTAAAATATTTCAGGCCTTTTGCGTGCGTCGATAGACCTAAGGGTAGTAGAGGGAGTAAGTAAGGGGTTACTGTAACTTGTTGTTCAGAGATATAGAAGAACGTAAGAAGCTTTCATGATGTGTAGTCGCTTAGCTTGATTTATATTTAAATAAACCTTTCTTTAAACTTGATCTTGTTTATTGCATTACAGGTTGCCTACAATTTTATTTATTGTCTTGGATTAAGGCAACAGGTCGCTATGTGGGTTGCCTAACTGATGCCAATTTGTATTAGGAAAAAACGGTAAGAAATCGTTTCACAATGTAATCGGCAGTTTTGCAATGTGTAAAAGTACGTATTAAACTCGTAGTAGGATCAAAATTATAATTGAATTCTAAATCCATCATAACAGATAGCATTAAAAACCACTATGAAATATTTATAAATTTGCATGATGTTATTACGTCTCGCTAATGGTATGCATATTTGATTGGCAATTTAAAATCACGATCTCTAATTAAAAAACAGAGTATTACTTTCTTTGGCAATACTTGCGATAGAAAAATACTATATTATGGCGTATAGATATCCCTGATTTCAACCAGAAAATAATAGAAAAATTTGTCCATCTGAAGGACGATAGATTTTCTTTCCCTATGTTACTTAAATTTATTGTAAGTATAATACATGCAATATATTAGTATTTCACATAAATCTTAGATTTTTGCATATAAACTGTCCTGTTCTTATTTTTTTTCTTGTTAGAAATTTCCTTTTGGTAATTTTATGTTTTCAAAGTTACTACGGTGTTTGAAAATTTATTACCGCAACCTCAAAACCGTTAATTTGCACGCTCAATATTGAGCATCAAGATAGTGACGTCACACAAAAACCTTGCTGTTGTTTGCACGCGGTGTTGTCTTCGAGCGAGATAAGACCTGACATCCAGCCCAGTGGGCCGGCACTGTTCTATTTATTTAACTTGATAATTCGCAGCCAACTGATTTAGTTACTTATTAAATAAGTTATCATAAAATGTCTGGTTAAATTTAGCTATACACCATATTTGTATATGGTATTTGTTCTACACCTACAACTAGTGGACTACTTTTTTCGTAAACAGGTACGTACCTTCAACAAATGACCATTACTAATTTCTTCAGTAACTTCAAGTTATTTTTAGTATGATAGTTTGCAATCCGCAACGTTTCTATGATTACGCAGTTTCGATTGTAGAGGTCAGTGAGATCAACGTGTAATCAGGAATGCGATAGTATTTACTGTAGTTATTATAAAGTCCGTTTTCTAAGACCTAAAATTTAGAGTAATGGCGCTTAATAATTTATGTAGTAGGTGTTTATACAAAATAACTGCGTCTACTAGCGAACTACCATCTTTATCCAGCAATTTATTAAAGAGAAATTTTTTTAATTATGTGCCCGACGCTAAACCTGTTTTCAATGGTAAGTACAACAATATTGTTTATTCAATTATTGAAACTAAGGTATAGGTTTCTGTAGTATTTAAATAGTTAATAGTATAGAATATTCAATTGTTCAAAAGAGGGCGCTGTAATATTTACCTCTAGAAGAATTCTGAGCTTAGTATACAGAAGGCCAATGCTCATTTAACCTGATTAGAGAAAATATAAATTGAAAGATTTGTAAGATTGCATCGCTCAATTAAGGGAATGTATATTCTAATAAACACGACTTTTTGAGGGCTATAATTATGAAAAAAGCGTGTATAGTATTGTTTTTATTTTCTTCTTTTTTAAGAAACAATAATATGGACATAGGCCCTAAGAAAAATGAGATGAAGTGGACATTGGCCTAAATTAATTAATAATAAAGCAGCGTTTTCAAACAAAGTATTTTATTTTATTAATGAAGAAACAATTCGAAAAATGAAATATTAATTCTCATTGTCATTCACATCAAGAACGTCTTTAGAATCAAGCTGTGTAGATCTTTTAAGATTTTCAAAGAACGACTTGTATTCGTTGATGTAATGAAGTAAATCTAGTAAATTGCTAAGATCTGCTAGGGGTAAGGTTTTCAAATTAATTGGTTTGCGACCATCAATTTTCATATTGCTTTCTCGATTGCTTGGGGATTCCCTTCTCAAATCAAATCTTTTATCTGCGACTATGTTAGTTTTAAAAAGGAACTCGTAGTGCTTCTTGGGGATAACTTTGATCCACTTGATGCGCATCAATAGGTCTTGTCCTAGGTCTGGTTGGACGCGTACCTCCGTTGTTTCCTATTCTGAGCTAAGCTACACATTTTCCTGAAATTCTCACAGCCTACATCTTTCACTATCTGTGTGCAATAGTTAAATCTATGTCTACCTTGTAGTGTAACAGACCTGAAGGCTGACCCAAACGCCCTCTATACGGCACACCGGGCTCCATGATCTAACATCTAGTGGCCGTGGCTCGACGACTCCTACGTTGTGTTGTTATAATGTAACCCAAATTCACACTGAGAAGATGGTGTTAAGGCGGGAAGGTTTGAAATAAAACTACAGTATTTACCTAACTTTACGTTTAATCAAAAGAATAACCAATAAATAGGTCATTCGCATGAAAATTGACATTAAAGCAAACAGTGCCGTACTCAACCTGGGCGATTCGAGAAAGAGCACGGCAGAGAAAACCCCTAACTGCCCTCACATTTCCAACTGCATTTGGCACATCTCGACAAGAACGGGTAATGTACAAGTAACCAGATCACCAACACTGAAATTGACGGGATGTCAACTGTTACACAGACATACCACACATGACAACTGAAGAAACGTTAGTGTAAACCAGCTAGTTTTTTCTGGTAGGTACTGAGGTCGGCTAGGGCAATACTACCCAGCTAAAGTTGGGGGGGGGACACCAGGAAGATGATCTGCGCCTTGACTACCAATGTCCCTCCCCGCACGGACATAAAATGTTAGTAATATTTAACAAAGCTCGATCACACGCGCCCACATACATACATTACAGTTTCCAGCTCGTGTTACAAAATATTTCACAAAGGCTAGCCGACTTCCTATTATTTGCAAAAGGGTACAACTACAAATACATTGACAATACAACATGAATCGATGAAATGAACTTATGGTATGATTGCGCAGGGTTAAAAAGGCGCTTATTATTGAATAGACTATCTCCAACATAGTCATAAATACAAACGCGTAAGGCATGAGATGGTCGATCATATCAGAGGTTTAATTTAATTACATCACAACAATTATCACAAACGTTAAATACTAGGTAATTATATAGGAACATTGGCTAGATAATAGAATATACAAAAACAACAAACATATCATTAAGTTAAACTCAGATGTGAGCAGTACAGTTGTAAATGTGATTAATATGCCGAAATAAAACAATTACACATAATAAAATGTCAAATGCATCAGAAATATCAAACATTTTAGAACATGTAGGCAGCAAAGATATATCAAAATTTTATAGCACAAAATACAAGCCCAGATTCAAGCGCTAAATGTTTATATAACTGAATGTTAGTGAAATATTAGAAATCTATTAAGCAAACGTTAAAAATTATTCATTATGATTGCATCGGTTAAAACATGCTTTTTAAAAATTAAACACATCGTGGCATTACAAATTACAAACAAAGAAAATATACACAGCTTGGTGGTTAATTCAATAAAACCCAAAACAAATATAACAGAAATATAATACTATTCGTATTCAAACCTGCCTAACAATTTGATTTAACATATCGAAGGATGATGTTGGTACAATCTTCTCGTACAATTACCGTAAGAGTACATTTACTATTGATTCGGTAAAAGGTGTCATGCAATTGGAGTTACAACTCCGTATTAAATACTAAATAAACATTATTTCAAATAAACAAATATTAGTTTTACTCTGATTTAGATACTAAATAAACGATTCAAATAAGTAAATATTAGCTTTCAGTTGTTAAAACAAACAACACTCATTTATACAATAAAACGTGCAATAAAAACGTAAATCACCTATATTAAGCATCACAAGTAAAACAACCGGCAAGGCAGCATGGTATACATCAATCTCAAAAAAGCAACAGGTAATCATAAAAATCTTTCCTTTAATGGTTAAATAACTAATGGTTTTACAATAAACACCAACATCACATGCAAAACAACGCTCTGATTACAAAATGTATTCAGATTACCTTAAATAACCCCTACATTATAAACTTAAAAACATTACCTTTAACAAAAAACCGCCAAGTGGAAGCTTTTTCGACCTGCCATTTTGAAACCTACAAACAAAGTGCTTTCAACTCTGTCGACTCGCTAGATTCTCTCTACACATGCGTCCTTAATGTAAATTCTGACGTCACGGAATGCGTTCAGAAACCTGCAAGTGGTTACTGAGCTATTCAAACAAATACCTTCAAATATCGAAATGTACACTATAATATTTGTAATAATTATCGACGAATGAGGAAACAACAGAAACACTACGGATCACTTCAACCTCTACTTCTCTTTTTCCTTTCTCTGCTTCAAATATATTACGCACTATTTCCTCAAGCCTTAGCATGTCTACCTTTATCCTATCTCAACTATTTTTTACTTTCTTCCCCTATTTTCGAGAACCTCTTTGTACGCAACTGTGTCTGTCCATGATATCTTCATCCGTTGAATCACATTTCAAATACTTCCTTCTATCATTTTCCTGTCCGCTTCTCCCACTGTTCACCTTTCACAGCTGTGCTCCACGCATCTGTTTTCAGCAATCTTGTCCTTGTTTCTATATTTGTTGTTTTTGAACATAGTAGTTGCTTTTTCTTGTTAAATGCAGCATGGTCTTGCGCTAATCTTTGTTTTATATCTTTTGTATTCTTCTCATCTTGTTTTATTTGACTTGCTAGGTAGCAGAAACCTTTAGCTTCTTGTAAATTTGCGTTTCCTATTTGTATTCTAGTGTTTGATTTATTTCCCCTTCCTTTGCATACTAGTACCTTAGTTTTATTTTTGTTAATTTTCATTCCGTATCTCGCTGTTACAACTGTTTCCATTTAATTAAGTGTTGTTTCTAACTCTTCCTTGTTAGATACTAATACCGCTACATCATCTGCAAATCTAAGCATATCAATATTTTGTCCCTGCATTATAATTTCAAATGTCTTTCTGCATTTGACAGTATTCATTGCCTCTTTGATATATAAGTTAAAATTTAAATAGGATAGGGCACATCCCTGTCTTACCCCTTTCCTAATATTTACCTCCCTAAGTTCCTGCTCTAATTATATTACCGCTGTTTGCTCTTTGTATAAGCTATGTACTATTTGTCTATCCCTATAACTCATTCTAATCTTTATGAGTATTTCAAACATTTTCTTCCATTTTACATTGTCGAATGCTTTTTCTAAATTTACAAACTCCATGTGCACGCTTTCATTTTTCCATTGTTTTCTCCATTAACACCCATAAAGCTAAAATGGCCTCACGTGTTCCCCTGCTTTGCCTAAACCCAAATTAAGCTTCTCCTGGGTATTTCTTTAGTCCATTTTTCCATCCGTTTTTGTACAATTCTAGTTAATATTTTTGACACGTGTGCTGTCAAACTTATTGTATGAAAGTTTTTACATCTATCTACACTTTTCTTTTTTGGTACAGTGACTATGGTGTTACGTTTGAAATCTTTTGGTATATCGCCTGTCCATACATATAACTTACAAGTTGGAAGAGACATTCTGTTACTTCTTGTCCATCGGCTTTTCGAGTTTCTGCTTGCACCTCATTTATACGCGGTGCCTTAATATTTTTCAGACACTTTAATGCAAATCAAACTCATCTCTAAGTATAGGATATCCCAAGTCGTCTTTTTTAATGTCAGATTCCTGTTCTAGTGCTTCCAGTTCCTGTCCTGCATATAAATTCCCTATATATTCTTGCCATCTAACCACTGTCTCTACATTTTCTATAATGACGATTCCTCACGCAGCCCTTATATTTTGCTATAAAATTTATATCCCTAAAATTCATTCTCTTTATTTTGTATGCTTCGTCTGTCCATGCTATTTTCATCTTAGTTTCTACTTCTTTACATTTTTCATCGATCCATTGCTCTTTTAACTTTTCTGTATTTGCGAATAATTTCCCATTTTATGGCTTTGTATCTGCTTTCCTGCTTCGTCTGGCCTGTTTTTTATTTTCGTCTTTCTTCTATTAAATTTAGAATATTGTTTGTGACCCATGGCTTCTTATTTTCTTTTTGTGTATAGCCCAGAATATGTTTGTCCTTCATGTCTAAACTGGATTTAATGTTATTCCATTGTTTGTACTTCCTAAGTATCAGTAATGCGTTTGACTTTTTCTCAAATCTTTTGTGGATACTTTTATCTTATAATTTCTCAAATTAAAGTGCCTTTTTCCGTTCTTTTTTCAAATTTGTAAATTTAAGCACGGCTTTCATAATTACTATGTTGTGGTCAGTGTCTATATCTGCTTCCGGCTACAGTCTTTTACTTGATTTCTAAACTGTTGTCGAACAAGTATGTAAATATATTTGATATCTTCCTATATCTCCTAGCATCATCCACGTGCATCGTCTTCTAGCACGATGTTGAAATAATGTGTTTGGGATGGTTAAAATGTTTTTATCGCAAAATTCTACCAACCCATTTCCCCTGTCATTTTTCGTGTCTAAACCAAATAAACCTACTCCTTCCCTACCCTCGCCTACTACTGCATTAAAATCTCCAGTAATTATTTTTACAAAGCTTAGTAAGTATGTCTTCGATATCTTTGTAGATCGCTTCTAGCTTCTCATGACAGTAGCTAGAAGTGGGCTTGTATACTTGTATACTGTATTTACTGGTTTAGATTTTAATCTAACCATGAGGTACTCTTTCGTTCTTTTGTAAGTAGTTATCTACACAGTGTCCTATCTTGTACCGCATGACTATTTCTACACCTGAATTTCCCTTCTCTGATCCTGTATGAATTACCCTAAAGTTATCGCTCCAAAAGTACCCCTGCCTCGCCGCTGAACTTCACTAATCCCGACTACGTCTAATGCTGACCTATTCATTTCAATTTTCAGATTCTCTAGCTTACCTACTTGCCTCAATGCTTCTGACATTCCGCGCTTCGATTCGCAAGATGTTCCTTGCTCTTCCTTTAAACTTGTCGATTACATTCTCCGAAGTAGTCCCCTCCTGGCGATCCGAATAGGAGACTATTTTAACTATGGAATTTCATACCCCAGAAGATGCCATCATTTAGAACATTTTCAGTAAGCTGTGTACTTAGGAGGTTATGTGTGGTTTCCAGTTGCCTTCCACTTCGCAGTAGTGTATCTTAGAGTGTCATACCGATCCACAAGGTTTTTGCCACTCTAAGTACCGAAAGAGCTGCTGTTTTCTTTCGCGAACCTGTCTTAGTCTAGTCCATCACTGAAGACCCCAACAATGCGGTTAAACCTATAGGTCGGCTGTGTAGCTCACCGAAACACGCAAGCCATTGTACTAGTTCTTGTATTTAGATCTTCTTCAAGGTACAGGTCCGTTCAAAGTGAACTTGATGCGCATCCATGGAATAACCTTATCTTCTTCATACTGTTTGCGGTGTACCAGTTTACTAGTAAGTAGGTTTTAAAAATTTGTAAAGACCTTTTGCAGCATTTCAACAACTTTCAGCAAGAGATTTGTACGGTACTGATTTTATAGCAACACCAGACAGAACTTCATCCACCTTACAAGAACAAACATCATAAGGAACAACTTCATCCCCAATAGGTGAGAAAGCAGAATCTGGTTCACTATCGTCAAAATTAGATAACAGGACTTCAGCAAGGATTTCACCGACCTTAGTTAAATGAACAGAAGCAAGTAGCATTTTGTCAGCATGAGAAAAATGAGTAAGAGTAGGTAAAGTTCCATCAACGTCCGATATAGGAGTAGAATCAAGTAGGACTTCATCACTGTTAGACAACAGAGTAGGAACAGACAAAACTTCAGTCACAATAGGAACTGATTCCTTAACAATAGTAGATAACGAAACAGGATCAGGTAAAACTTTGACGATGACAGCAACAGGCATCACAGCTACGGGTTTCCTAATTTCAAAAGGACCCTCTCTATCTGTATTAGAAATTATCTTCACTTCAGCTACGGCTGTGATTGCCGACACGACAGAATGAATAGAAGCATTTAAGAAAGCAGGAGCAGGTAAAATTTTGACACAAACGTGAAGAGGCATTAAAGATACAGGTTCATGGACTTCAAGAGGACCTTCGCAGACTGAATTAGAAGTTATTGTCACTTCAGCGACATTTGTGTTAGCAAACACGACAGAAATTTCTTGGGTAGAATCGTTTAAGAAAGCGGGAACAAACTCTTGAGAAGCTACCTACAAGTCACTAATTCGAAGTATGGGTGCAATGGTGGCGGAGGCACAGTCTGGGGTGAGAGTGAATAAGTAGGGCGAGCAGAAGGAGGAGTAGAATAGGATGTAGAACTAAAAACGAAAGAAATTTTATTCGAAGCTATATTTGCCGAAGAAGAGTAGGTTTTGATAGTAGTAGCAGGATGACCTAGATGAGGTACAGAAGAGAACGTAGAATTAGAAGCAGAAGAAGTTTGGCTCTTAGAGCTGAGAACAGAAGTTGAAGTATTATTTGAAGACCTATTAGTAGTAGCATGACAGTTTGGACAGTTGCAGCGAGAAACTTTCTTATATCCGCAACCATGGCAATGGAGTACTTGAGGACGAGTACAACGTGTCGAAACATGACCAAGTTTATCGCAATTAAAGCATACGACCTGATGAGTAAAAGTAGAACTAGGAGGAAGAACAGTAGAACGTACGGAAGAAGCATTGGAGAAATCTTAACAACTCGGTCACGTAAAGCAAAAGGAATTTCCTCATTAGTAGCAAACTTACACGCAAAATCTGGGGGTTCAAAATGTTGACTCAGTAAATTAGACAACGACTTTCAGTCAGAAAATGCCGGTTACCACGATACGAAAGTAACGCTTTCGATTCGAACAAATCCACTGCAGACTCAAATAACTGCAATTCTGACATATGGCGAATTCGTCGGAGTTCTTCGACCCGTCTCAAAAAATCATGTACGGTAAGAGTGTTTGGGTCACCAGAAAGTTTCAAATTCTACTCCCCCACAGGAAGACCTGGGTAGGGAGCCGAAAAAGGAGCGGCAACTGACTTAGGCACTATAGCAGGGGCTGATTCCGGTTTAGCAGTAATAATATGTTGGTCGTGACTAGGTGATACGGAATTATCGGCTAGAATCTTTGCCGGTTCTAACTTCAGACATTCGTCCTTTAACTCTTGTCAGGAGTGGGCGGTAGGCAAATGGGTTCTATAAAATGGATCAAGGTTACGAAGCAAAACGGACAATTGAACATCTTCACTAAAAGAACCATAGTTCCCAAACAGGTCTGTCATACACGCGAAGTAGTTAGTAATGCTTTCGGATGACTTCTGCCGTCTCTTACAGATCATATTAAACACCACCAACCTATGATCAGTCATTTTTAGTAAGAATAAAAAAAAATTGGTAGAAAGTAACTAACTAAAGGTTTTAAGCGTGCATACTGTGTGCATATTGGTCAGTTGGTTAAGAGTAGGATTGGTTGCATATTCCTACATACCTCGTCTAGTGACTAAGTTACTCATGATAAAAAGTGATATATTTCTTTGGGAAGTGTACTCTTCTACCGCTTTTTGTAATTGTCGTCGGGAATGTACAACTGTTTCTTGGAATTCGTTATGTATGCTGGTTGGACAATGTCGATTGAAACAGTTGCTTTCTTGCCCTGTTTGTCGATGATGACAGCTTTGCCGTCCATGTGAATTATTTTGATGGTCAATCGTATGTATTTTGTAAAGCATTTCTTTGCCTCCGTAATGTAGAAAAGTCTATTGCTATGCCTAGTGCCTTGAACTAATTGTAGTCGTTGAAAGTTGTAACATAGCTGGTTTGCAAGTGTCTCAAGAAGTGTTTGTTTCGTTGGCTTGCTCGAACTTATGAGGAATTCTCCTGGTAAGCGTAGCGTTACGTTAAACATAACCTGCAGCGTAGCGTTTACTTCGTCCTAAGCATTTCTGATTCAGAATCTAAAGGTAATATTTCTATTTATTTTTTGGTCTCGTGGCAGTTCAATGCAATTTTTAGTTTTCGGTGAAATCGTTCCACCGTGCCATTGGAATGCAGGTGATATGCCGTTGTACGAATTCTTGTGAATCCTATCAAGGTTTCCAATTATTTGAATAGTTGCGATTCAAACTGACGGCCTTGATCCGTTGGGACTCTGAGTGCTACGCCAAAGCGTCTGACCCATTGTTCTATGAATGCTCTAGCTACCTTTTCAGCTTCAATGGTTTGTTGGAGGTATTGCATTTGGCAATTTTGTAAAGCGGTCGATGTATGTGAATAAGTATCGGTGTCCCTCTGATACTGGTAATGGTCCGACAATGTCTATGTGGACATGCTCAAATCTTGAAGATGGTGGTTTAATATTTTGCGTTGCTGTGACTATATATCTTGTGACTTTGCCTTTGGCATTGGATATAACTTTATGTCCAGGCGCAGTAGTCTGATTTGATGCCAGGCCAAACGAGTTTTTGGGTTACTAGCTTTGTGGTTGTCTTTATTCCTGGGTGTGCTAAGTTGTGAATGTCTGTGAAAGCTTCTTTTCGCAATTCTTTTGTTACGAAAGGGCGAGCTATCGTTGAAATGTTACAGAAAACTGTTTGGTCAGAGTTCGGAATTTGTATCAATCTGTGGGTCAAACTTGCGTTGTTGTTTTTCTTGGGACTTTTGATATCATTACCACTTTGCTCTGAATCGAATAGCTGTTTGCAGTTAGTGCTATCCATTCTCGAGAGTATGTATGCGACAGCGTTTTCTTTCTTTGAAATTTGTTCGATCTGTGTCGAATATTGACTTATGCAATCCAGATATCTAAATTGGCTGTGGGTACATTCTTCTAATTTCTGTTGGAAAGCGAAGGTTAGAGGTATGTGGTTTGTGTAGATCGTAAAATATCTACTCTCTAATACATATTTACACTGTTTGACAGTTAAGTAAATTGCGAGAAGTTCTCGGTCGTAAGTCGAATATTTTGTTTGGGCATTAATTTTTTGGAATAAAAACTAAACATTGACATTGTTGATTGCTCCATTGTTGGATTATTTTACCTACAGCAAGGTTTCAAGCAACTGTTGCTATAGATCGTTTTGTGTCGGGGAGTGGATACGCGACGTGCACGGCTTGTGCTAGCTGTTCTTTGCTCTTCTCGAAAATTTTGTTTGCTTTTCTTGCCCGATTGATAGGCGTGCTGTCTTCTGTAGGTCGTTGAGCGTGCCTTGTGAGTCAGCTGCTCGTGGTACGAGTCGTCGGTAATAATTCAACACGCCTAAGAATCGTCTGAGTTTTTCGTAACTATCAGGTTTTGTGAAATTCTGTATAATGCTGACTATTCTATTCCGATTAAAACTTTATCCATGGATCGTTGAAAAGTTTGTGTATCGTTGCGCAATCCAAAGGTCATGTATAGAAATTCGAATAAACCAAAAGGTGTTGTTATAGCCGTCTTTTTTGTCTTTTTTAGCTACCGGAATTTGGTGATAGACGTAGGCAAGATCGATTGCAGAAGAAATCTTTCTGTATTGCAATTTTCGTGAAAAAATTTTCACAAATGGGATAGGATACCTGTCAGTCGCAGGCGGTTTAATTAGATGCCCCGAACCTCTTTGGCACCTTTAGTTTCTTGGTTTGATATTATGTACGCGTATTTAGTTGCCTCTTATGTAATTCCAATAATTTCGAAGCCGTACTCTACTTGAGAAAACTATAATTCTGGATACGCTCCCCAGAAACGTGGAATTCGTACAGCAGTCTTCTTCACTTCTAGGTCATTTTAAACGGTTTAAAATGTCTTTAAACACTTAAAGTAAATCAAGGTTAACTTTATCGTATTAATCTTTTGGATGATCACGTCGTCAGTCACCGATGTTGTGTTCTGATTGTCTTGGGTCAGAGATAAAATCGTTTACAAGTGAAAGTATTGATATGGTATTAACATTAAAGATATAACGCAATTGTTTTTGTGTACATAATTAAATTACAAATGTGTTTAACACGAACTGAAAACACTGCATTTGTAAAGCTGCTGAACGAGTTTCAATACTGAAGCTTTGAACGTACGACTTCAAAAGAAAACCTGGCTCTGGTGTCATGTAAGTTTTCATTTAAATTGTTGTAAGTAACTCTGGCGCGTGTTACATTGAATGTAACTCGGTACCTTGTGGTAGTAATTGCAGGTGGATTGCCATAGCTTCAGTAACTAGCGGCTGGTGGTCTGAAACACTGGCGTACGGTGGCGTCCTCGGTAGAAATGGAGGCAGACTGATGGCAGAATGTTTCAAATTCTGACGTGCTTATTGGGGTATCGTGCTGTAGGAGGTGGTCTTGTTGACTTCGGAAGTGGATCGATCCAAGTAATGGCGATATCCTGACCATAGCGTAGTGAAAATTCACTTCATTTTATCCCATTAGATTTAGTGGTCACACGGAGATAATTTGAAAGAGAGCCCTGAGTGCACAAGGAGCTCGGTGACTTACGCCAGTTATAGGATCCCCCATTTGTTATACATATAAAACTAATAAAGATATTAGGAAATATTAGGAAAGTGCAACAATGTCATAAAAGACAAATTGCAACAATTTATTACAATTTATTATGATGATTTCAGTTCCCACGAGTGGAAACGCTACAAAGTAGCACAAGGATAAGTGACACTGCAGATGTCAGGTCACAGACGGTCGCAGGATGTCACGTACCGAGATTACGCAGAATAAGCCTGCAACATTGTAACTATGAATAGCTTTTAAGATAGCAACTAAGTATTATGAATAGAGTCAAGGGTAAGCGGACATAGGTCCGCAGGTTCCCACAGAATTGTAAAGAGGTAGGGAGATTATAAAAAGGCCGGGAGCTTCACTCCCAGGCAGTTCATCAAACGTTCAGCTTTTGCATTGCAGTTCGTAGATAGCTCACTTGTACAATTAAGTAATAATTTTGGAACTTAGAATAATTAAATCAAGATTGTCTAAATTCAATATTTAACTTCTGTATAAAACCTAAATAAATGTGTTAAAGTTCAAAGAGTCTTTTTAAAAAGGACCGCTCGAAGCCACGAACCTTAACTCGCCTTACACTATTCTTAAGTTCCCTCCAAGAAGTTTGGTGGCTTTCTTAAAGGGCGGACAAATAAGAATTGATTTGCTCTATCGTTTCAAACTCTTTTTGTACTATGGGTTTGTTTGTATTGTACATTCGGATAGACATAATGACCTGATGCTAAATCCGAACACCATTAAATTTGAAATTCGATATTTATTTCTTTGGTGCTTATTTTCGGACGACTTAAATAAATAAAAATGCTATTCTTTAATCTCTACCTTCACACCAATATATTTAAAAAAATTATTGAACCATAACAGTGACGTTTCAAATGCTTTTATTTTAGGTCCTACATCCAAAATGAATATGTTTCAAGCAATTAACAACGCATTGGACATTGCATTAAAAACTGATGAAACGACATTAGTTTTTGGAGAGGATGTTGCATTTGGTGGAGTTTTTCGCTGCTCTGTGGGTTTACAGGAAAGATATGGAAAGGCTCGGGTTTTTAATACACCACTTTGTGAACAAGGTATTGTTGGTTTTGGAATTGGTGTAGCTGCTGGTGGATCAACGGCTATTGCTGAAATACAATTTGCTGATTATATTTTTCCAGCTTTTGATCAGGTATTGCAACACACTTTATCTCTAGCAAAAACTCATAGATTATGCTTTCTCCATTTGTTTTAAACACATTAGAAATATTACTATCAGAAACACTCAATTGTCGTGACGTTTTCATACCGGGTCATCGCTGTCGCCATCTCCGGAGGTGAGTGTGGATAACATGTTACAGTAACTTTCTGAAATAGAGAGATTCTGCATTAAATTGCATAATTGAAACCTCTAATTTAAACCCCTCCTTATGGTATTCTCCCAAATAATCCAAACCAAACAAAGATTAAAGTATTAAAAACCGTCCTGCATAAAACTGTTCTTCAGTACGTGAAATATATCACGTAACCATTTATCAATACGTTACAAACAAACAAGCATTTGCCTCTACTAAACACTTATAATTTGTTGAAATGTTTGCTCCTCAAAAGACTTTAAATAATGTTATTGCCTTGGAAATATGTGCTCGTTATTTTCAATAGTTATTCGTTAAATACTTTAATGGTTTGTTATCGGCGCGTTTACTGTGAAATTCTGCTTCATTATATCTACACGTGCTCGGTTGCTCAAATTTTATGGGCAATAAAAATCGTCTTCCTAATAAAGTTATTTCGTGGTATACTAGTAGCATGGATCGATAATCGTACAAACCGCTATTCTTTTCTACAAAGTCAAGCAACCTACTTGCCCCTGTTTTTGGTGGTATAACTCGCAGGAATGCTTTAAAATGTATTTTGATTTTTCCTGCGAACAACGAAATTCAATGAAATTATCGTATTTTGTGTTCTTAATTGGCTTGTATTCTACAAAGGGTTTTTTCTCGTTGTCTAGAATATAATTTTTGCTTGTCTTCTCAGAATATTCTACACCAATATAGATGGGATTGGTTTTATATTCACCTTCCATGGTTTCAAAGCTGTATAAATACAAGTCCAACTTTGAAAAAGGTCTTTTAATTATTCGACTTTTCTCTTAGTTATTCGACTTTGCTCTCTGCTTCGATACTTCTGTTAGACAACGCCCTATGAGCGTTGTAAAGTCGCGCTTTTAAAATGTGTTTGTGCTAATACAATATAGTTAAGTTGTTCCAGCTCCTAGCCGCATTTCCTGATGCTACCAAAAAGAAGATAGCTCCAAGTACAATATGTTTTTGTTTCCTTTATTTTGTGTTGCTGTTTTGGAAGATATACACTTGCTCTTGATTGATTCCGCAATAAACTGCCGACGTTAACGCACACTTACCACTCGACCAATTATGTACTTATTTTTATAAATTTCTATTGAAAATTTGAATGCGTTTAGAGCGGTTTTCTATCGTTTGCTTTCTACTGTATAAATTAAAGTCAATGAACGTCAGCAACTAGCTGTTTAATAACGTTAAGGTTACGAGATGCGCTTCCTACAGCAAAATTTTTTTCTTACGGCATTATTATTTCGTTATTTCTTGAACATATTTAGGGTAGGAATATATTTTGTTCACGTTAATTATTAGTATATTACATCCACGTTTTTTCTTCTGCGTCCGAAAACATTTTTACCAAAAGCTTTGAGTATGAATACCTCCACGTAAACCACCGTACCTGTTTTCAACGTCTGATGGTTGCGTGTCCTGTCGATCGAATTCGCAGGTCCTTTCGGATATCTGGTATTTACTAATCTGATCTGATTTGCCTTGCCTCTTCTTTTACTATCCGTGCGTTTTTATAAGTTTCACGTCCCAGGATTCATTGCATGCTGTTTCTATTCCCACGGGGTATGCGTCTAACCTGTCCTATTTTCGAGGTGTTTGCCAGTCTGTTCGTGTAAACTGTCATTCGTTCCCACGATTTTACATTCATTCATTTTACTTCATTCATTCCGTTTCTAACACACTTTTTGTGTTTTTATGCATGTGTTGTTTTTGGGGTGTATCGTGCTCGTGTGAATTTGTACAAATAACTTTATTGTGAACGGGTATTTCCCAGTTTCTATCTGTAATCCTTTTTAATTTAATAAGCAGGTATGTAAAGTACCGATATTTATTACCGTTTGTATTTAATGTACTGAGTGCTTTTCTATTTTAATTCTTTATTCTAGTTTAATATTATATTGAAATAGCATGTTATGTAATCTAAACTATCAAAGCTTATAAATTATTCAGGATGGTTTCATGCTAAAAGCTCAACTAACTGAAATTTATGACTTCATTTCTACTACCTAATGCTTGCCTAAGTAGCGCGCCATCGTTACATGTTCAGGTTATAGCTCTTGCTGTATAATATTCTGTTAAGGGAAACTACATTTTTGTGACATTCAAACGGTAGATTTGTGGGCTAAACTGACTAAAATTTTTTATTTCAGCTAGTAAATGAAGCTGCCAAATATAGATATCGCAGCGGAAACCAGTTCGATTGTGGAAAACTTACTGTAAGAGCTCCTTGTGGAGCAGTTGGACATGGAGGACTTTACCACTCTCAGAGTCCAGAGGGTTATTTTGCTCATACCCCTGGATTAAAAGTATAAATCTTAAAGTACTTGCTTGCTTATAAAAACACTATATTATAGGTAGTTGTTCCAAGAGGTCCTATTCAAGCAAAGGGTTTGCTTTTGAGTTGTATTCGAGAACCTGATCCTTGTTTAGTGCTAGAACCAAAAGTATTATATCGTGCTGCAGTAGATGAAGTTCCTACAGATGACTTCAGTTATCCTATCGGAAAAGCTGATATTTTACTGGAAGGTAACATTGCATTACATCAATATCATCTTAAGTTAAGGATTTTATTACTATTTTTAATTTTTTGTATCTTTATATTCTTTTTCTTAAAGATTTAACAAGTCTCTTAAAAACTGCATAACTTCAAACAATATATGCGGTAAGTGCAACGAGAGGTAGTGTCTATGAATAATGTTACTGATTATCAGCTTATAGAGTTCGTGTTCGGCAACCAAAACAGTTCTTGAACCGTTAAAAATAATATAAAATGGGAAAATTCAAAACTCCACCTCACAACAGCTGTGATGAGGGCTGTAGTAGGTTTTAAGCAAAAATCAATAGTAAAATATGAATTGTGTTTGTTGGCTATTTGCAATCAGTCTTACTGTAATTGTAGCTCGTCAGATCAGTCTTACTTATCTTTTTTCTTTATTTATTTTGGCATTAAACAGTACCGCGGCTTTTGGTCCATCCTAGTTGTACAGTTAAAAGAAATATATACAAATAAATAAAATTTTTAAATATGTAAATATTTGAAATTAAGAAAAAACTGCTGATGGACTGGTATTGTAACTTTCTGCCCCTTCCTTCGTCGCCGTCAAACTGATTCTGTTGATGTTAAATATCGTAGGTATGCGGTGTGCATGAATGTAGATCAGTGAGTTTGAGTTTCGTGTCTATTTCTTTGTGGGTGTGTAGGTGTTGGTGCGGGGTTGGGGTTGGTTGTGTGTGTATTAGTTGCTCAGAGTTGTGGGAATTGGAGGTTGTGTGATATGGATTTCATTCAGGAAGAGGTTCAGTTTTGTGAATGGTAGATTATGAGAAAGTTTGTACTAGAAAGAGGGAGAAAGGGTCCAAACCCATTGCTGTTTGAAATTTGATTCGGAACGAAGTAATGAGTAAGAAGTAAAATACGTGTTCGGGTGTTTTAGGTACAAGTACAATGTGATCAGTGCATGAACAAAATGGAGATGCGATTAGGTTAAAGTAGTGAAGTTTACTTCGAAAGTTGCTGCGCTCGGTCAGGAATTAGACATAGCGTCTACTGGAACGAGGTATGTGTACTGGGATGTCAGCGATGGAAGAAAAATTTTCATGGGCATATCTCGCTGAGAATGAAAGGGACCACAGTTCCTGCCAGGAATGTAGCGGAGAATTGTGAATGTGTAACCTTGACTTCTGTAATGGACAAAGTGCAATAGTCGTAGTGTAATGTGCGCTCGTAAAGGATAATTGGTCTTTTGAGTTTAAGGTTTCGTAATTGGATTATGAATTGCAAGTGGATTTCTAGAAGCATGTGTAGGGCGGCTGTGGAGGTGGTGCGGTATGTTCTTGAAGTCTACAGTAGGAATGGTCTAATGTTTGAGTAAAGTGAGCGTCAGGGTGATGGTGGGTTAAAGGAAACCAGGAATCCATGGCATAGCGGATGAACGGGATGATGATTTGGTTAACTATAAATCGGCGGGTGGGTTTTATGAGTTTGATTGATTTCGGGAGTGCATGTTGTTGAGGATGATTTTGGTTTTAGTACGTAGCTTCGATAGGTGGGTGTGTGCTTTTAGGCGGGTTTCGAGGTGGAGCCTTAGGCAGGGGTGGTTGGCGAGAAGGAAGGTGGAATTTTTAAGATTTATATTTTTGGGCTTTGAACATAGATCAAGGAATTCTCTAAGGAAGAGCATTTTAGTTTTCGTAGGGGACAATGGTTGTTTATTGAGCGAGGACCAAGATTCTATTGCGTTCATAAGGGTGGTGGTGGTATGCTGTAAGAGGATGTGGGAGGTGCCATGGATAAGGAAGCCTAGATCATCGATATAGGCAAATGTAGACACTTTAGGGATGTTTAGGTCTAACAAAGGGTTGATGATAAGGTTCCAAGGGGTGGGAGAAAGACGTGGGCCTTGAGGACCGTTTTGTTGGAGGTGTGGTAATTCGTGGCGAGGGTGGCTGTGTGAGAGGATAAATATGATTTTATGATCAGTAATAGGCTCCACGGGAAGTTGGCAAGTTTTAATTGATTGAGAAGATTAGGCCACCAAAGTAAGTCGAAAGCAGAACTGAGAGATATTAGGAGAGCAATGACATATTTATAAGAGGAAGATCTAATGGTGGAAATATAGAAGTAAATAACTGGTTTTACCCTGTGTCCTTTGCCGAATCTATGTTGATTAGGAGATAGGAGGGAGTGTACTTCAATGCGGGAATTTAATTTAATGAGAATTAGTTTTTCAAGGGTTGGCAGGTAGGACTATGGGTCTGTAAAAATTGGAGTTGTCAGTAGGTTTATTAGGTTTTAGGATGAGGAAGATGCAAGCTGTTGGGAAAAATGTTTGTTATTAATAATTTCCGAAAAAGAATGAGGGTAGGTTCTTGTTTTATGGGCAGGATTTATATAGAATAAGGTTTGTGATTTTGTGTAGGCTTGGGCTTTGTTTAGGTTGAGGTAGGAAACTAGTGTGTCTAAGGTTGCTTCATCGAGGCCGGTGTCTGAATCGTTATCGGGAGGAATTTGGGTTGGTACCTGTACTGCAGTACTTGTTCCAGCTCAGACGTTATTATAAGATCAAGTAGGGAATGGCATTTGCCAACATGGTGCATAGGAGGAAGTGGGAACAGCGATTGTAATAGGTTCAGTAGATGAACTTTGCGAACTGATTCCTTTAAAAGGCACGTATTAAAGTCTTCTGACATTTAAAAATGAGAATCATACATAGTGAATTAGTCGCGCTTCCAGATAGTCTTCACATTTAGAAACCGTATAATTGGAGTAAAGACCGATACACCTGCGACCACGTCCCCAATGCTTCACCCGAAGGTACTACATTGGTTTTAAACGCGAATAGTCACGTGCCATATATAAATCTGATTTCAAAATTAATTCATCGTTAAATATAATCTATAAACTAGAACTAAAATTAGGATTTAAATAATGGTACCCATAGCGTTTACTTTGGAGTGTGTCTGATCAACAAGACACTAAACTGTAAAGAAGGTTTCTGAAGGTTAAATAAGACCTAAAATATTCAATCACGCTGTTTTTAAAAATCACAACACAAATTGTTACCGCAAAAACTGTAACTATACCGTTTACAATAATGGAAAACCAAGGATACACAATATTTACTCCATTTTATAAAACATTTCTAACTCTAGAATACACAAGTTTTCATCATTTATACAATAAAATCTTAATCGAATATAAAAGTCCCGTATGTCTTAAATCTACAACTAAGAACTTAACCTAACCACAGACAACTTGCAAGTACGTTCTTTATATAAGTCAATAATACATTCAAGCACTAACCTTTGCGCCAGTATAGTTTCAGCTTTTGGTTTATGGCATTAAAGGTTGCCATTTGCTATCTCTTGACCTCGTCCTCTACAACATGCAACTTCCAACACAATGGTTCACTCCCTCTATGGACCCAGTAGTGTCCCTAAAAAGAAACTGACTTACTTGACATGGAATTATCCTAACTTACTAAGTGTATTCTGCCTTGTTCACTAACCTCTACCAAGGCAATTAACCTACCAAAGCGGCATGTTTAAAATTTCGGTGTTGGAAACGGAGTCTTGTCTTGAAGAATGGAACTGCTTTTTAACACTACATGAGGCATTCTCGGCAAATTTTGAACGGATGAATCAATATTGAACGTCTTTCATGTCACTTTCTCTATCTAACCTTTTTATATTTAAACACACGTATTTCGGGTTTTAGATGAACCTGAATCAGCACAACTGTATTTGACATGTCTTTGTTCCTAAGATGATAAAATCATCAACGCTATTATATACTTTCTAGACGTAGCAAATAAAGCTGTATTAATTACCATGATGACATCACCTCTAACCTTTTTAAAAACTGACATATGAATTTTATAATTATTGACTATGGACCGAACATGGTGTAAAATAATTTTTTCTTAAATTAACATTTATAGAGAAGCCTAATACTTTGTAACCTGCGGTTTTTATCTTTGTAAATACACATTAACCATTTCGCATATTTTCATATCCATATTTTAGGAAGGTAACGAAATTACATTCTAATTCTCAAGGGGAAAACCAAGGGTTGGTAGTTCTAAATTAGTTTAGCGTATTCTTAGTAAGTCCGGTTGTCGAAACCCCATCAGGTATATGAATCATTTTAAAGAATCCACATTTAAACAGTTATTCTATTCATGTATGTTCGTTCCTAACAACCCGTTTTGTATAGACAAGTTTCGACTTTCACATTCCTGTTCGCATTCCTGCTACGGCAGATGTTAGGTTCTTCCAAGAATTAGCAGCGAGGGACAAAACACGTATCACGTGCCTGGTTCATGGCACAGGCATGATAATGTCCACTAGCGTTATTTGGCAACACCGTTACACCCCCGTTCATTTGCTAGAAGGGTAAGGGATGGTATGAGATAGTGAGTAAGAATTATGTTACGAGTAGTGTTCGTTGGGTACTAAAAGGAATAAGATGTGAAGGCTCGGTGGTTGATCAAGAGACGAGAAGTGAAACTAAGTCACGCGCGGAACTAACTTAGCAATTCGTGTCGAAGGTCAGTTTCCTTTGAACGCAATTGGCACTCTTCAATAGTTTTGAAGGATTTGAGGCGCGTGACAATATAGGTTTTGTTACAACCGGAACGATCCTATTTTATTTTATATAGGACGGATTAGGTAATTCGAAGATTGATAATTCGTGGAGAGCCTCCGAAGTAATATAGTGTAAACCTCGACCCAACAACACTGACTTATTAAATACGGAATTAATTTTACGTTTAGGTTTAATGTATTAGCTAGTGGTGAGTTTCGAGTGAACTTAGATTATTTTATAAATGTGGTCGTGATTAGTGACTCATCCAATTAGAATTCATTAGTGGGATGAACATATTCTTCGTGTTATCGTATCCAAATTCAGTTTTCCGCACATATCACGAATTTCATTGCTAAATTAAAAGAGCCGCTTGCTGATGTTGCTATCCTGGAACTTCGACGCACCAACCAAAAACATCAGGGGAACCGTGGGCTGAATTCCTGTGGTAGCTATACCAGTAAACTGTGAGTAATTTTTTTACTTAAATACAAACTGTTTATACATTGTTCGACGTTACTTCTTGTAGCGTATGAAATGAAATTTTAAAGTTACGCCATGATTTAATTTCAATTATCTATTTAGTAGTGTATAATTCGATTAGCGCGAGGATCCTCTAGGGCATAAGTTAAGAATTTTCTCGATGTCAATATATGTATCTTTATCTATAATGTTGACCGTAATTAAACCCAAGTTAGTCATTTAATAAATAAGGTATTAAGGAGAAGTGACTTATTAATAATTAACGCATGTGAGTGCTTAAAACAGAAGAACCGTGTTTTGCATACTCTGTAAAGTTATAATTAATCCATGAAACTAAATTTTGACAAGTCATATTTATTTGTTAACAGGGATTCAGTTACTTTATTGTTTTCTTTATATATAGATAGTTTGGTGGAAACCTTAGTGACCTAAGGAATTTATAGGTAAGACCGACTCACTACTTTAGATATTTCCACCGGAAGTAGAGTGCATATAAAGTACGAAGACCGGGAACTGCAATCAGCTTGGCACAATTGTGGAATTAAACATTTTCACGGCCAGGTAGGACTTATCCGGGTTCTTGTCTGAAGAAGTCGAGTTTTTTCTCATCTTGTAGGCTTCTCTTAGGGACTAGGAATCCGTGCCATTTTAGGCGGAACTCCAATAAGATAAGGGTGGTGCCCTCATATTACCCTGACCTAAGACTAACGGCAATATAATATTATTTCCACTCCCCTCCCCTTCGACCCACGCCCGTCGCGACTAGCCAGCCGAGCCGCGGTATAGTTTACTCCTAGGAGCAGGCTTACCTCGTTTGTTCATGCCCTTCCCCCCTTCCCAACTTTATGACAATTTGGCATGTAACAACTTTTATTTCCTGAAGGAATAACCTAGTCCTATTGGTGAACTAGTAAAATGAAATTTGAATATAGTTATTTCTAAGAGAATGTCACAACTTAATACGGGCTTGCCTCCGACCCGATGGTACCTATGAACATACTTTTCAACCGTAAAGTTACTTTGTTTTAAACTAATGTTAGAAAAAGTTTGAACTGTTTTCTTAATATCTTTATTAGTCGTCTCAGGAACGCCGTGAATTGACAGACAATTTCTCATTAAATGTGACTAACTCCTCTAACCTAATCAATGCACTGCACACTATTTTCAAGTTTGTAGAGCGCTGCCGTCATATTATCTTTAAAACTATTGAAATCAATTGACAATTCGTCAAGTAAACCAATGGGAAGCCTATCATTATTTGATTTTGCTGCATTGAGGCGCGAGTTGAACTTTCTCATAAATCGTTCAAACATTTTCTTAAGTGAATCCAAATCATTAACTAATTCCTTTCTTGATCGCGTTGACATTTTTGCTAGTTTGTTTGCCGGCCAGTTGAATTTAAGTGAAAATAATAAATGTGATACGTAGAAATGGAAGAGAACTTTCAGTAAGTTGCTCTTAACTACAATAGTAATATACACCTATTAACATAAGCGATAACGAAGCAGAAACATTCCAATACCGTCTTAAAACCACATTGTAGTTAATAATTGATAAATAGTTTAATGAATGTTACAAATCGTACCTTTTAATGACTAACAAACATTAATGCGGCTACAATAGCGCAGAATGCAGACCAGCAGGTGCAAATGCGTGTCCAACAATGTAACACAAGTCTTACACAAAAGACTCACCAGTTATTAATTTTGCACTATTTGAAAAACCACCAATTTTATTCAAAAACAACGAGCAGCAACATACACGTCCGCATGCACCAAAAACTCAACGACATTTATATAAAATTTTTAAGAAGCACTTCTAAATTGGGAAAATTATCATATGAAACGTGCCTGTTAATAATTTCTCGCTTATTTATTTCATAATTCTAAAGCTTTCTTAAAATTGCATGATTCTGTTATGAAAATTTACTGAAATAAATATTTTGTCTACCCTTTTGTAGTTTAAAATAATTTATGAACCTATGTTCCGTTCCAAAATGTATTTAACTGAAATGAAGCGTTCCTTTTGTGGTTTTTAAGTTTATGATCTTGATAGGACTAACAATTTATTAAAATGCCTTGTCTACTGAACACTGCTATTCATGAATTTAGAATTATACAGGCTGCTTCAATATTAGGTTGTCGGCTCAAGATTAATTTTTCTTTTTTTGCATCTGGTTTTTATTCACCATAACGCCCACGTGTTACACTATTTTTCATTTTTGTATGGTTTTAGTTAATAAAAAATATCATTTCTTGAAGTTAACTGTTTATTCTTTCATTCCCTTGAGCACAGCATTAATTAACGCTCGTTTGGTTAGGCAGGTACAATGTAAATGTCGTTGAGCCGCTTTCTGGCGCTAACATGGCTTTTTCCATTTTTTCATTGTTAAATGCGATTTGCGATTATTTCTTAAACTAAAAGCTCTACTTAATTGTCTTTATTTTTCGTGAAAATAATATTTTCTATAGATTCGATAGATTACGAATTATTACCAAAAAACCAAAGTAGATAGGCTAATGCATGCTCTGCCTCAAAAAATTGGTTTTCTTATGAAATTTAACATGGGAAAGGTTTGTTTCAAAAGATTTGTACCCTTCAAGGTCATTCATTCGAGAATCAAGGTCATTCATTCGAGGATCACCTGACGTCGTCTTGTACAACTTTTCACTTTCACTTTCACTTTCGAGGTCAACGCTTAAAAAGTTTAAACCTACACCATCACCACACGATCGTCTCAACCAATAGGAGAGCTTAAAAAGCATTTGATAGAACAATATACCCTCTTTCATATTAAGGGCTCAACTAGGGGACTCCGAGTATGAGTGTTGACATGCGCATTGAATATCCTTAGTTGCCAGGAAGGATTTGATAAATTTTAAGAAGTAGTCGTTCTAGTTATCTGGTATTGATTAAGCAACAGGAATAAGTCGATATAAATAATAAATAAAAATTTATTACATGATTACAAACTGTTCTGAATGGCTCAACATCTTGAAGAAGTTCTGGAATACTAGAACGGGTAGAATGGCTTGCGTGTTTTAGTGAGTAAAGAACCGAACTATAGGTTTAACCAAAGTAGTGCAGTCTTTAGTAAGGAACCAGACAAAGACGGATCGACGAAAGAGGGTAGCTGCTCTTCTGATACTTAGAGCAGCAGAGAGCATAGGAGTCGGTATGACATTCTAAGATACACTACTGCAATGCGGAAGACAACAAGAAACCACCACATTACTTCCCAAGTACAGAGCGTGCTTTTAAATTGCTTTTACAATGATGGTATCCTTTGGGGTAAAAGATTCCGGAGTTAAAATAATTCCGCATTCGAATTTCCCGAAGGGGACTACTTCAAAGGATGTGATCAGCAGGATTAAAAAAAGAGCCGGGAACGTTTTGCAGGTTGGAGCGTGGAATGTCAGAAACATCAAGCAAGTAGGTAAACTAGAG
The DNA here is from genome assembly GCA_036346225.1 of Platerodrilus igneus. Taxonomy (NCBI): domain Eukaryota; kingdom Metazoa; phylum Arthropoda; class Insecta; order Coleoptera; family Lycidae; genus Platerodrilus; species Platerodrilus igneus. The sequence goes on along the minus strand of JARFIW010000195.1, from coordinate 1,208,473 downwards.
AATCTGAAAATTGTAATGGAGAGGTTAGCATTAGTCATAGTAGGGATTAGTAAAATTCGGTGGCCAGAAGCGGGAGATTTTTGGAGTGAATACTTTAGGGTAATTTATACAGGGCCAGTGGAAGGAAATTGGGGCGTGGGGATAGTTATGTGGAAAAAGATAGGGCACTGTGGAGAAACTACTTACAAAAGAACGAAAGAATATTCATGGTTAGATTAAAATCTAAACCGATAAACAGCGTAATAATACAAGTACACGTGCCCACCTCTAGCTACAGAGAGGAGAAGGTAGAAGCGATCTACAAAAATATCGAAGAAATGTTGTGATTTGTGAAAGGACATGAAAATTTAATAATTACGTGAGACTTTAATGCAGTGGTAGGCAAGGGTAGGGAAGCAGCGGCAGTATGTTTATTTGCTTTAGGCACGAGAAACGACATGGTAAATAGGTTAGTAGAATTTTTCGACAAAATTAATTTAACCATCACAAATACATTATTTCAATATCATGCAAGCAAGTACGATACACGTGTAAGATGCCAGGAGACATAGGAAGGTATCAAATAAGTTACATTCTTTTTAGAAAACGGTTTAGGAAGCAATTAAAAAACTGTAGAACATACCCAGAAGCAGATATAGACACTGACCACAACATAGTTAACTATGAAAGCCGCGCTTCAACTTAAAAATTTGAAAAAAGGAACATAAAGAGGCACTCACTTTGAGAAACTAAAAGATCAAGATTTGAGAAAAAGTCAAACGAATTACAGAAAAATATAGGAAAATTTCTTCTACAAAGGAAGTAGAAACAGAATGGAGTTACATTAAATCTAGCTTGGACATGGCGGCCAGAGTTATTCTGGGGTCTAACCAAAAAGCATACTTTGAATTTAATAGAAGAAGGGCTAAAATACGAAAACAAACCAGACAAAGCAGGAAAACAGTGAAAGGGAGAGAGAAAGAGAGAGAGAGAGAGAGAGACAAAGCCATAAAGTGGGAAATTATTTGCAAATGCAGAAAAGCTAAATAACAATGGATTGATGAAAAGTATAAAGAGGTAAAACTAAGATGAAAATAAAAAAGACTGACGAAGCATATAAACAAATTAAATGTAGGGATGTAAAACCCTGCAGCAAAAATATTATAGAAAATATAGAGAAAATGGATAGATGGAAAGAATATGTAGATAATTTATATGCTGGACCGCAACTAGAAGTACTAGCACATGAAACAGAATTGAAAAGATGACTTGGCATATCCTGTACTACTTAGAGATGTGTTTGAATTACAATTAAAGAGTCTGAAAAATAATAAGACACCGGTTTATGGATAAGGTGCAAGCAGAAACTTTAGAAGCCGCTGAACAAGTTGTAACAGAACGTCTCTTCCAACTTGTAAGCTATATGTATGAGACAGGCGAGATACCCAAAGAGTTCAAACGTAACACCATAGTCACTATACCAAAAAGTTTGACAGCACATATCTCAAAAATATTAATTAAAATTATACAAAGATGGATGGTAGGGGAAAAAAGAAATATGTAGAAAACAGTTCAAAAATAGAAGAAATAGGATGATAGGACACATATTAAGGCCTGAGGAAATGGTGCGGCATGTATTACATGCAGAGAAATGAAAAAAGAGAGATAGAGGTAGACCTAGAATAGACTATTGCACACAGTAGTGAAAGATGTAGGTTATAGGAGGTTCAGGGAAATATGTAGGTTACCTCATCATAAAAATCAATGGAGGGAAACTTAGTGATGAAAAAAGTAATTGTATTTAAGCCTGAGAATTATCGTAAACAATTACAGGTGTTGGTTTTGCAATATGCTCAACAAATTTTGATTGTGCGAAAGGAGTAATTGGAAAACTATTCATTTTGCAAGTGTCTAAGTGGTGGGGATTTTAGTAGCCGTCAGGTTGCTTAACCCCCTTCACGTACCATTGAATATAGGTGAAATAGGGTATTCTTTAGGAAACAATAAAAGGGGAAAATGCAAAAGATTGTTACGTACATAGACGTAAACGGAAGCGACAAGGAAAGAATGATCGGTGAATAGGCGGGGTTTTACACCATACAAAAATTTTGGAGTAACACAAAGGCAGCTAACTAATCACTACAAGTTTACAGACCTTGAAAGAAACGCTTAATATCCATTCTCGCCTTCGAGTTAAAATAAAAGTTTTTAAAATAATTTATTGTGGATACTTTACATCACTCGCTTAAGACTACGTTTAAATACTATACTGTATGTACTCTTAGTATATTCAAAATGTTCACCAACTATGTATACTTATGTATTGCCTACAAAAACCATTAAAAGTTGATTTCTGATAAATAAATTTTGATAGTATACAATAAGCAAAAAAAGAAAAAACCCTTTTACTACTGAAATGAATTTCCTGAGTAATGTCAACAATTATGTAATAATAGCATCCACATAAATTTATGTCTATATTATTTAAACCGGCTATACCGCAATCTACCACATAAGGAAACCCAAAATATAAATAACACATTTTCCTCGTGTTTGAATAAGTCAATTATACTTTGAAACTTTTAAGAATTAAATTGTTCGCAATAAAGTTGTCAAATACAGTACGAATTGGACGAATTAAAATAACACCTGGGATCGTACGTCGTAGGAACTAACATAGCAATCACAATACAACTCACCTACTCTTATGCCTTATACCTCCGCCATTATCGCAACTTGCATCTACTAATCACGACGACGGCCACAGAGGTAGCGGTGTCTAAATTAGACTGGCTGCTTCGTGGCGTAGTGGCATGTGTGTGACTACTACGCCCAAGGTCCCGGATTCGAATCCCGACACGGTCCGTTTGAAAAATGTTAGGCGAGCATTTATCATAAAAATACACCCTCGTTCGGATGAGAGGTAAAATGGAATAGCAAGGGTTCGGCAAAATTCCAAATTTTTCAGGTAAAAAAAACCCTCTTCCTGACCAATATAGTACCTTTGGGTGGAGCATTGGAATTATGTCCAGAAAAAACTTAATTTGATTAAACTACTTTGTTTTTTCGTTTAAATGTAACTTACTAAACTGACTGCATCTCAGTAACCCTTGAGAATGGTATACGTGTTTAAATGAACGTTTTTGCTTAAAATGAACAGTACCTCCTCTATTCCCCCCAAACGCCCCGTACATGAAGATTAAAAATTATTCTCAATGAACCAATATAAAAGGTAAAAGGTTCTTCTTCTTTTCGTCTGGTACGGACCTCATTATTCCAAGGATAGGTCATGCTTCTTTCTCTATTACTACATACACTATTACTGCACGTAACAATTTGCTTCGTCTGCTAAATGACGCAAGTGATATGTGCTGTCTATTTAATTTGTATAAGCAATACACTCAAATAATATGATAATCTATTTACAGTTTAATTATTTAAAGGACACTTTTTACTATACTTAATACGGAACTACTTTAAAAAATCTGAATATGCATTAAAATGTGTAACGGGTTGACTAAGTTTGAAAGCCTTTCAAATACAGATTTGCAAGAAGAACTGGTTTTGCTACTGAATTATAATAATTTCCTACTGCATTAGTTATTTGTTATTCAGTTTTGTCTTTCTGGTTTTGGATAGTGATTAAAACATTTAATGCACTTAGAATAATAACCCATTTACATGATAAAACTACTACTTTTCTTCGCTTTAGTTAATTTGTTAATTTTCTTCAAGGAGAGGTTATCGATAGATTTGACTTTAAGTTGCAAATACCGTTTTTATGCGGTTGTGGTATCTATTCAAAATCCAAGGAAAAGGGTCCAGCAGAGATCAAACCAAAAGAAGATTTGAGTGTAAAAATGTATAGGTAATATTAGGTCTTTGCGTATATAAATTTGCTGTGATCTTCTCCTTTGAATGCGGGAACTGGGTCCTTTCAACAAAAAAATTCTAGTCCCACAGATTGGGCGTCATGAACGGCTGTGAACCTCTTTTCGCCTCGGCTGCTCACCTAATGTTATAAACCTCCTCATTCATAAAAAAACAACACATATAGTAAAAGGCGGGATTTAAGCAACGTCACGAGGGTCACAATTGGTTGAAAATAGGATGCAAATATCAGAGGTAGAAACAACAATTTCAGTATAAAAGTCAATTAGTTATTTCTCGGACATGCTTGCGTGCCGTGTGTTGAAATTTCTGAGATTTAAATGGGACGAGTGAAAATTCGTAAAAATCGACGCGCGAGCGACAGACTGGGAACATAGAATGAGGAATTCTTTAGAATTACCCGTTTTGAGGACAAAAGCGACGTGCCGGCTTTTTGCTATATATACCGAGATGAATATAAACAAGCCCTCTTAGACTCTTAGACTTTTGACTATTCGATGCGTTAAAAGCTCTTACATCCGCGACTTGATTGAAGATGTTAAACAGTGCATTTTAGTTTGAGAAAATAATTTAAAATTTTGCTCGTATATTTTAGTGATTCAAAATAGTTTGTTATTTACGTGCTAACATGAATGTACTTCAGTGCACTTAGATACAAGGTAATAAAATTTAGTATCACGGTACCAATTAGCAAAATTTACAACGACAAATGTATACACAAAAGTAGGCAGTTTTGGCGTATATTGGTGAAAGACGCATGAATTTCTTTGTTATTTTTCGGGGGTGTTAATAATTAAATGGTTCAAATACGTGTCTGGATCCACGAAACAAGGGTCAGATATACACAGATGAGTTCCGGAAAAGCCCAGAAACAACTGTAAATAAATGGTGATGGAGAAAATTTTAAAAGCGTTGAGAATTAGAAGCTGTAAATATAATCCTGTTGGAATGGTGTGATTAACTAAAGGGACGATGTACATTGAAGCTACGAGGACAGTAACCTTCAGGTAAATTATACTATTTTGTTTGACATTTTTGTGTGTGTTGAATAACTTTATAATGGATTTACTTTAAATGGACATTAGTGAAATTGTACTAACCATAAAATTTTAATTTTAAGATGAAATTTGCTTGTTTAAGTAGAAAGGGGTATTTAGTATTGATGTTCTGAATTATGATGAAACTTTAGGTATGTCTTTGAGCTCAATTAGACGAACCTGTTTAATTAACGTAAAGGGGTGGTAGATGCTCCCTTTTTACTCTGCCTATATTGTTATATTAATTAGTAGGCATCCAACAAGGACTTTAATTCTGGATGCACATTAAAATGATAAGAAAATTAATCTTGAAATTCTTTTTAAAACTGAGATTTATGCGGAGTTTTAATTTGGAAATTTTAATGTATTGTGAATATTGATGTAAATAGAGTTAACGTTGATGTTTGTGGTAGGAATGTGTTTGTTTTTTTTTAAGGAGTGAGGTGGTTTATAAAATTAGGTGAGCAGCCGAGGCGAAAAGAGGATCACAGCAGTTTATGACGCCCAATCTGTGGGACTAGAATTTTTTTGTTGAAAGGACCCAGTTCCCGCATTCAAAGGAGTATATCACAGCAGTTTATGGCGACCACAACGTGAGGGCTCGAGTTCCAAATAAAATGTTTGTGATTTTATTCCAGGAAACTGGCGTTCTGAGAGAGAGAGTTTCTGTGTGTGTAGAAATTTAAGAGTATTTTAGAGTGTGTGAGAGTGATTAGAACGTATGCAGAGAAAGGAGTGGTTAAGGAGTCAAGGAGTGGAAATTGGAAGTGACGATAGTGCATTGTGTGGGAAAAATTCGAAAATGGAAGAAGCTGGAGGCAGTAGAGATCAGTCGAGGACGGAATCGGGGGATCAAGGAAACGAGATGATAATGAGGATGCTTGAAAGAATGAATGAGACGTTAAGTGGGGTTAGAGAGGACTCAAATCGAAAATTTGAGCAGATGAGTGAAGAATCGAATAAGAAATTTGACCAATTAAATCAGGAATTAGGGGATAAAATAGAAAAATCGACGAAAGAATTTACAGAATTTAAAAATAGTCTTACCGTAAAGATGGGGGAAGTTGAAAATAGGGTTGATAGAAATGAGAAAAATATTACAGGTCTTCGACAGGAAATGGGACATTTAAGGTCCGAAGTACGCATTTTTTGTGAAGAAGAGATTAATGTAAAAATGACTGAAGTGACAGACTCATGTAGGGATCAGTTAGGCAGGGTAGAACGCGAAGTTAGTAGTATTTAACGGGGGATGGTCCCAGATTTTCTACAGGTGGAGTATCATTGGACCAACACATGAAATTTTATGGCGATAACAGGGTAAATCCACAAATTTTTATTAATAGTGTAAGAAATCTAGTGGGAAATTTATTTGACGAACAGACTAAACTAAATACGATAAAGGCTTTATTAAAGGACAACGCGGAAGCATGGTACAATTTAGTAGGACAGGACATAGACACGTATCAGGACTTTGAAAACAAATTTTTAAAGCACTACTGGAGTGACCACAGACAAGACCAGGTACGAGACGACTTAATCACAGGAAATTTAAGGAGAATTTTCAGGAAGTAGGGAGCAATATGCTATACGCAAGTATAGCATAGCAAAGCAACTGAACCCACCACTGACGGACCGACAAATTATTAAGTATTTATCACGACACTTCGAGGCAGACATAAGACAGCACGTAGCACTACAGAACATAGTGGACAGAGAAATGTTTTGGAATACCTGCAGAGGTACGACGACGTAAGTAGTGGACGACCTCGGGAAAACAGGGAAAGACAGATCAACACAGTTAGGTTTGACAATAGACGGGACAACTATGCTAGAAGGGGGAATAATTACGGATACCAGCGACAGAATTGGGAACAGAGACGACCATACGTTAGGAGTAATAGTTTAGGAAGGGGACCTGCACCGAGACCGGAACCTACCAGAAGGAATAGTTCACCGGACATGAGGGGGACTGCTAATACAGACACGGAACGAGTGGAAACGCCTAGGACGTACGCTGAGGTGACGGCTAGACCAGGACCGAGTAGGGAAAACAGACCTGGACAGGATTTTTAGAACGCGACAGACCACTAGATTTCAGTGTAAATGTATATGAACATCCACGTGAATTTTTCAAAATTGAGGAGGAAGTAGAGCCAGAAACTAAGGAAAATTTATGTTTGCCAATTATTAATTTAGAAATTTTTGAGAATAATGTAGAAGTATTACTTGATACAGGGGCAGAGGCGAGTTTAATATCGGAGGAATTCGTCAGCAAAATTAGGGATAAGGTTTGTGATAGAATTATGCCTATAAAGCGTAGTCATTTAGTAGCTCCAAATAAAAAGAAGTTTGCTGTAGTAAATAGTGTTGTGGTGCTTAGGATAGATATAGGAGGTTTAAGCTGTGAACAGGAGTTTGTAATTGTACCTGGACTGAAGTTTCAGAGCATTTTAGGTGTTGACTGTATGATGAAGTTAGGGGTTTTGATAGATATGGAACGGAAGGTAATAAGGATTAATGATAGGGTAATGACATGGAAGGGCAGTTATGAAGTCACGGAGGATGACACGGGGTTTAGTATTAATGTAGTAGAGGTAGAGGATGATGAAGTTAAACAGATCAACACAATAAGATGTCCAGAGGATAGGATAGTAGAGGTTCAAGCTTTAGTACAAAAACATGCAGAATTAGTGGGAGTAGAAGCAACAGCAGCATATCGGGAGCAGGTGAAGGCGGAATTAAGTAAAGATGGCAAGTTTGTTTTTAATAAAGTAGAGTTAAGGAATTCATTCTGGCGGATTCCATTACATAAGAATTCTAGAAGGTACATAGGATTTTCCATAGAGGGAAAAATCGATAATTTTAAAGTAGTATCGTTTGGTTTGTCGGCAGAAAAGGAAATGATAATAAATGAGGAACAGACAAGTGTAGGGACTGAAGAAGAAGTAATATTTAAGAGTCAGGATAAGAGGGATGATAAGTTTATTGTATGTGAGATAATAGAGATGTTAAGTATAGATATAGAAGGGAGAGATAGGGATGAAGAGTATTAGGATGGTAAGAAGAAAGACATGGAGGGTCAAGAAGAGTTAGATTTAAATAGGATAGCGATAGAATAGGTGTAGATAGAAGAGTAGAAGTAAGTGTTTATAGAAAATAAAGCTAGGTATAGGATAAATATGGGAGATAATTAGGAATAGGTTTAGGATGAGAATAAAGAGTAAATGTAGGAAGAAAATAAGATAGGTTAAGTGTAGATATTTCATAGAAGATTAGTGGAGAGTTAGGAATAGAGTAAGAGTAGGATAGGCATATAGGATTAGGTAGGGGGAAGTAAAGTATAGTGAAGATTAGTTAAATAGGATAGGTATATAGGATGTATATAGGATCAGATGGATAAGTAGGACGAAGTTAGGGATAATTTCAGTTTATAGAATGAGGTGAGAGTTAGGAATAGGATAGGGATATAGGATAGGTGTAAATATTTTTGGATTGAAGATAAGGTAGGTAAGTTAGATAGATAAGGGTGAGAGAGATAGGCAATTTTTTGTAATTTTGTCTAAATGCTTTATATTTGCATTCTAATAAGTGGGATTATTTGTATTCAAATAGGGGGAAAATACTCATATTTAGACCAGGGTAGAAAATTAAATAATCACATCAAATAATTTTAATCACCGTGTATAAGGAATTTTATTAAATAATACGCTTTATTAAAACCATGAAGCATAAATAAATTGGGTCGTTTCAATTAAAATTAAGAAATTTAAATTATTTATAAGACGCTTTATATCGAAAGAAACAGTATTAACAAGCTCTACGGGTAATGTAATTATTCCGAGGAAAGTTAACAAAGAGCAATTACATGCAAAATTTATCTTAATTAACTCTATTTTAAGTAACCGGTAGTAAAACAAAGTGTACACATAATAATTAATATTTAACTTGTATTCGCTAAAAATGAAAGGATAGAAGTCAATTTTAATTGGAGTTAATTAAACCATTATTAATAATAAGCGTAAAAGTCTGTGAAAACCCAAGATTATAATACCAGAAAATAAAGCTCTGAGAATTAATATTATTTTGAACACCTGCGTAGTTTAAATATCACGTACGTCGAAAATTGTGTAGATAACAAATGGTTTCAAAGAATCTTGAAGAAACCGTGGCTTAATATTCACGAGAAGGTGCGATACGGGGTTATTAAACCCAGATAGTCCACATGGACTAAAATAAAATCGATAATAAAGAATATCAATTTGCACCAATGCGAACAGGTTAGAAAAGGAAAGAGAAAATGCGTCAAGCAAAGACACATATAGTAAAAGGCGTGATTTAAGCAACGTCACGAGGGTCACAATTGGTTGAAAATAGGATGCAAATATCAGAGGTAGAAACAACGATTTCTGTACAAAATTAATTAGCTTTTCTCGGACATGTTTTCGTGCCGTGTGAGAATTTCTGAGATTTAAATGGGGCGAGTGAAAAATTCGTAAAAACCGACGCGCGAGCGACGGAATGGGAACATAGCATGAGGAATTCTTAGAATTACCCGTTTTGAGGACAAAAGCGACGTGCCGGCTATTCGCTATATATACCGGTGGTAATATGAATTTCGGCCTCTTAGACTTTTGACTATTCGATGCGTTAAAAGCTCTTACATCCGCGACTTGATTGAAGATGTTAAACAGTGCATTTTAGTTTGATAAAATAATTTAAAGTTTGCTCGTATATTTTAGTGATTCAAAATAGTTTGTTATTTACGTGCTAACATGAATGTACTTCAGTGCACTTAGATACAAGGTAATAAAATTTAGTATCACGGTACCAATTAGCAAAATTTACAACGACAAATGTATACACAAAAGTAGGCAGTTTTGGCGTATATTGGTGAAAGACGCATGAATTTCTTTGCTATTTTTCGGGGGTGTTAATAATTAAATGGTTCAAATACGTGTCTGGATCCACGAAACAAGGGTCAGATATACACAGATGAGTTCCGGAAAAGCCCAGAAACAACTGTAAATAAATGGTGATGGAGAAAATTTTAAAAGCGTTGAGAATTAGAAGCCGTAAATATAATCCTGTTGGAATGGTGTGATTAACTAAAGGGACGATGTACATTGAAGCTACGAGGACAGTAACTTTCAGGTAAATTATACTATTTTGTTTGACATTTTTGTGTGTGTTGAATAACTTTATAATTGATTTACTTTAAATGGACATTAGTGAAATTGTACTAACCATAAAATTTTAATTTTAAGATGAAATTTGCTTGTTTAAGTAGAAAGGGGTATTTAGTATTGATGTTCTGAATTATGATGAAACTTTAGGTATGTCTTTGAGCTCAATTAGACGAACCTGGTTAATTAACGTAAAGGGGTGGTAGATGCTCCCTTTTTACTCTGCTTATATTGTTATATTAATTAGTAGGCATCCAACAAGGACTTTAATTCTGGATGCACATTAAAATGATAAGAAAATTAATCTTGAAATTCTTTTTAAAACTGAGATTTATGCGGAGTTTTAATTTGGAAATTTTAATGTATTGTGAATATTGATGTAAATAGAGTTAACGTTGATGTTTGTGGTAGGAATGTGTTTGTTTTTTTTTAAGGAGTGAGGTGGTTTATAAAATTAGGTGAGCAGCCGAGGCGAAAAGAGGATCACAGCAGTTTATGACGCCCAATCTGTGGGACTAGAATTTTTTTGTTGAAAGGACCCAGTTCCCGCATTCAAAGGAGTATATCACAGCAATATATATATACATAGTGGTAAAAAAGTCCCGGAACGGTCAAATATTTTGGGAAATACTGATCGCATCAAAAAAAAAAATACGTGTTCAATTTTTTTTTTAAAAGCTATCCAATGACACCAAAATTGAACCCCCAACCCCAACCCTTGGGGGTAGGGGTGGGGCAACTTTAAAAGTTTAAGTGGAAACCCCCATTTGTTATTGCAGATTCGGATTCGCCACAAAATGTTAGTCATAATTTTTTTAGGTTTTTTGCAGATGGCGCTGCAATCGACAAAAATTGACTATTTCTAGAAGAATTGATGGATCAGAAAATAAAAGAAGTAAAATAATAAATTATTTATTTCATACATAACGAAATTACCGCCGAAGGTGTTCAAATTGACCATTTGTCGCGCTTTTAGGTCTTCCAGATCTTGGTTCATCCTTCACCGAACCAGTACGCTCAAAACGATTCACTGTTCGACTCACAGTAGATTTAGAAATCGGTTGACCTTCCGCATTGACTTCATTGAATAAATCTGCGACTTGCTGCAATAATCTTTCTTTATCTCCATACCCCCGCATCGTCAGGACAATTATTCTTTCTCTTTCAGACAGAGACATCACGAAATAATATCAAACGCTAGTAACGAAATGAATACTAAAAATGAATATAATTCTGACATTTTTCGATTTCAAATGTTTTTGTACCCTATTTTGGTTTTGTCAATTACAACGCCTTCTATCATCCAAAATGGCTTGTATCGTAGGTCAATTTGGGGTAAAATATCCTGCGGAATCCGAATCTGCATTAACAAATGGGGGTTTCCACTTAAACTTTTAAAGTTGCCCCCACCCCTACCCCCAGGAGGTGGGGGTGGGGGTTCAATTTTGGTGTCATTGGATAGCTTTTAAAAAAATATTGAACACGTATTGTTTCTTTTTTTGATGCGATGAGTATTTCCCAAAATATTTGACCGTTCCGGAACTTTTCTACCACTCTGTATATATATATATATATATATATATATATAATAGTTATTAAGATGAAATGAAAACCCAACTTTGTATTTAAAGTTGAATTACCATTTCAAATCGAACTAGTAATTGAAAACCACTAAAGAACGGCTACAGCAGGATTTGAACCTGCAACCTCTGATTCTCCTGCTGTAGCCGTTCTTTTAGTGGTTTTCAATTACTAGTTCGATTTGAAATGGTAATTCAACTTTAAATACAAAGTTGGTTTTCATTTCATCTTAATAACTATTAATATATATCAAGCATTCATTTGCATTCCAAATGTGGATTATTCTTCTGTATTAATATATATATATATATATATATATATATATATATATATATATATATATACAGGGTGAGTTTTAGTGTGGCAACGGTCGATAACTCCGTTATTATAAAAGGTACGTAAACCAAATTTGGAGGCATATTAGGCATGCCTAAAGTGCACATTTTAAAAATATTTAGAAGCATACAGGCTGTTTCATAATTACAGGGCATATTAAACTTATATTTTTTTAAATGGAACACCCCATATATTATTACATTTATGAAAAGCCCATAAAAAGAGCTTTAATTTGATATGAAATTGTATCTGTCTATTCCTTTTAGTTTTTGAGATATTCAACTGTATTTAGAAAAAATGACCCTGATTAGATACATTGCCACTGCACTAATACACAATTTATGTTAACTTTCAAGATGCAAAAAATTTTATCATATACCATAGTATATTTGTAAATATCACTTTTTTGAAATTTCTTCACAGTATACAGGGTGTGTCAGATTTCGCAAAATGCAATTTAAAAATTTTTTTTTAAATGGCATCCTACCAATTTTATTGCTACAATGGATAGTTCATTAGGTGTTCTTTCATTTTTGTTAAGCATTCCCTATACCTAAATCCATTACTATCTGAGATATTTTTGATTTTCTTCAAATTTTATGAATGTTTTTAATTTGCATAACTAAAAATAACTTACTATTGGAGAATATTATAAAACAATTAATACATTTTGATTAACAATCAACTACACTTATCCAATAACAATTTTCACTAAAGATATAACAACCTACAATAATACGCTATCAACAGAATTCTGCCAGATCAACAATATGCATTTTATAGAAAATGTTCAATCAGGAAATCAGGCAGGCTTTGAAAAAAATAACAATTACAATCAAAATGTCATTTAGGTTTATTAATTGTAGGTTGTTATATCTTTAGTGAAAATTGTTATTGGATAAGTGTAGTTGATTGTTAATCAAAATGTATTAATTGTTTTATAATATTCTCCAATAGTAAGTTATTTTTAGTTATGCAAATTAAAAACATTCATAAAATTTGAAGAAAATCAAAAATATCTCAGATAGTAATGGATTTAGGTATAGGGAATGCTTAACAAAAATGAAAGAACACTTAATGAACTATCCATTGTAGCAATAAAAATTGGTAGAGTGCCATTTAAAAAAAAATTTTAAAATTGCATTTTGCGAAACCTGACACACCCTGTATACTGGGAAGAAATTTCAAAAAAGTGATATTTACAAATATGCTATGGTATATGGTAAAATTTTCTGCATCTTGAAAATTGACATAAGTTGTGTATTAGTGCAGTGGCAATGTATCTAATCGGGGTCATTTTCTCTAAAAACAGTTGAATATCTCAAAAACTAAAAGGAATAGACAGATACAATTTGATATCAAATTAAAGCTCTTTTTATGGGCTTTTCAAAAATGTAATAATATATAGGGTATTCCATTTAAAAAAATATAATTTTTATATGCCCTGTAATTATGAAACACCCTGTATGCTTCCAAATATTTTTAAAATGTGCACTTAAGGCATGCCCAATATGCCTCCAAATTTGGTTTACGTAGCTTTTATAATAACGGAGTTATCGACCGTTGCCACACTAAAAACTCGCCCTGTATATATATAATTATTAAGATGAAATAATAACTTAGACTTTTTATGCAAAGCACAAATGATCATTTCAATAAGCTAGTAATTGAAAGAAGGAAAATATAAGGTCTTGGACAGGATTTGAACTTGCATCTCAGTTTTGCCGGAACTGTGCGTTAACCAATTACACCACCGAGACCGATGACTATAATTGGGAAATTTGCAAATCTAAATCGTGTACAGAACTATACAGGGTGTCCGGAAAATACGTGTACAACGTAAGAACAGAGATTCTTTGGCTCTAAATAGATCGATTTGAGCCAACTTACCTATTATACAAGTTGCTTCATTTAGCCGCTAGAGGGCTTCAAAAATCGTGAAAAATATTTGATATTTTAAAATAACTCGAAAACGCGTCGATAGATTTTGACGATTTTTCGGGTGCGAGTTTCTACTTTCAATTAACATCTTTTGGTGGTGTACGCAATAATTTTAAAAACATACGATTGTCCCAAAAATGATGTATTGTATAAATATCCGACCATTACCTTTTTTCTGTTTATGCAATGACTACCAATTTTTTTTATGAGTAGCCGACTTAATTTGGAAACTTTTTTGTTTCTTGTAAAATTTTTATTAGACGAGCGGTTTGACGGAAAAAAATAATTTCAAATGTCTGTTTTTTTATTTTTATTTCATTGTTTTGTTTATTTTTATTGCTATCATTGAAAATTAACAGCGCGGTACAAGTGTTGGACCAGTACAATAAATTTTTAAAATGGCCGCCATTTTCTTCAATGCACAAATTAACTCTTCGTAAGAAGTTTAACTGAACCCTCTGCATTGCTTGTGCATTATTTTTTAAATCATATCCTCTTCCTATCCATCTATCCGGATATTTTTCGTGTAAATGTTATCGAACAGCTAGAGTAAAGTGGGGAGGAGCACCATCGTGCATGAACCACATGTCTTGACGAAGTAACAATGGCAGATCTTCTAATAAATTCGGCAATGTTTGTTGTAGAAAGTTCAAGTAATTGTCTCCGTTTAATCGATTTCGTATCACAACAGGACCGATAATAAAATTATCAAAACTCCAGCCCAGACATTAATCTTAAATTCATGTTGATAGCGAGTCACTTTAGTTGCATGAGGATTTTCTACAGCGTAAACATGTTTATTATGTATGTTAGTAATACCAGATCTTGTAAAAGAAGCTTCGTCTGTAAATAAAATTTTGCGACTGAAATTTGCATTTTGAATTCTCTGATCTTGAATAAATTGAAAGAAAGCTAGATGAAATAATAACTTAGACTTTTTATGCAAAGCCCAAATGATCATTTCAAATTGAGCTAGTAATTGAAAGAAGGAAAATATAAGGTCTTGGACAGGATTTGCCGGAACTGTGCGTTAACCAATTACACCACCGAGACCGATGACTATAATTGGGAAATTAGATTTGTAATAGCAATAAATATATTGCTATGATAAGAGGGTAGTTTAAGGGTAGATTAAGTCTTAGGGGTTGTAGAAGAAATGTAAATAATTTTAACGTTATGAAAAACAAATAATTCTACCAATTACAGGAGTAAATCAACTATTTTACAAAAGGTCAATACCGAGCACACTGTATATAAAGTATATTTAATTTAATGCATAAGAAAGAAGCTCATTTTGCAATAATCAAACACTATTTAGCTAAAATAATAATGTGTACGTCTTATAATACGCGCTAAGTTCAAGAAACTAGTAAAGATAAGGTTTTGAACGCAACAAATTGCATCAATATAAACACATTATCGTGAAAGATAGATAACCTGGTATTCTAGCTATTTAAGAATATCCTCAAAAATGTCAACGCATGAATAAGTAAACGCATTCTAATACGTCATTATTATAAAATGAGTACGTGACTAGGAATATTACATTTGTTTAGAAATCCAACATATTTTTAATAACAAATAAATAACAGACGGTTTGTTATACGATAAGCTTTGGACTATAAGCGACACAAATATAAAATACGTGACGGAATGAAAGGAATATTTCGAAATTCCAAGAAGATACTATGATATATTGAATGTGTACGTACGAGATTGAATGAAAGAACAATTAAAACCAGGGAATTTGAGAATTACCAAGGTTCTACAGAGATAGGCGGAAATTACAAACGTTTATCAATAAACACGCGATGTGCACCAATTAAAACATGCATAGGTGGAGCTTATAAATACGATAGGAAACTTGAAAATAGACAGTCTATCTTCAACAAGGCACGAACCACGTCAAAATAAAGTAAAAATTTACGTACCAGTGACAATTAGTGAAAAGTTAGTAATTTATTAAAAGTGCCAAATTTGTGCGACGAAAAATAGCCGTTCTACGCTTAGACGTAAGGTAAACTAGTAATTAAATAATACATTAATATTCAACAATTTAGGGCTCCGAATAAAGATTTAAATGCACGTCTAAATAAATACTCTAAATGCATATTTAAACAATACGTCTGAAGATACGTCTAAATAAATTATTTTAAATACTTACATGGAAATATAAAATAAACGTGAAGATACTCAAAGTTACTCCAGAAATCCGAGGGGAAAAATACAAGTAACCATTAACCCATCATTCTGGCCAATCAAGTGAAACAAGTCGAGCTGTGACAATCAAGGGGTGCTGACCACCGATAATATGAGGCAATTCCAGTGACAAGTAAGGAAAACGCAGGATAGAGATCTTAAAATTTTTATTAGTTAAAGACTGTTCGAATTTTAATATTTGCTATATATTATATATATCTGTAAGAGTCGTGGGGCTTTTTACAGAAATAAAAATGACACTCACGTAGGGGCTTGAATTAAAGAGTATATCATAGCAATATATATATATATATATATATATATATATATATATATATATCAACCATACAACCTTTTATTTACACCTATTAACAGATAAATTATATTTACACATGTGTTAAAACAGTTTGAAACAATAATTATTAGTTCAATTTATGGTATGTTTTAAAGTCCTTGATTTTTATTCGGATTTTAAACAAATTCAATTAAATATGAGTAGATGGGCCCCACATGTTACCCTAAATTGACTTCTCACTGGAGTATTGTGAGCTCATTATAACCCAGTTTTGTTTGTATATGCCTTTTAAACCTTGCATAAATTAAAACAAATTTACAGACCCGTTTACCCTTTACAACACAATTTATATCCTGAATAAATTTTTAATATATTCGAAATACACCCTTTTTCAATACTCAAAATTAGTACATTGTCCTGTACATGTATCTTTTAAAACAAGATTCAAAAACCATAAATATGCCACTAAAAGTCAACCACACAACACCAAATTCCATAAATGTTTATACAACAACAGAAATTTTAAATAAATTACTTGGAGAATTATTCAGTCTTCATTCCCTTCGATGATGGTTACCATAAAACCCCTCGGCGTTGTTTCCATTTACTATGCTGCTTGTCGAATCCAGTACCATTCCATACCCATATATCATGTACACAACATTGATTACCAGCTCTGCTTACCCCCCTATATCATGCTTCCATTAAATAAATTTGGTGGTAGTAGCCGGACCTTTTGTTAACTTACGCACTAACTCGCGCATCACGTTAATCATTGGAGGTCCGCTACTTCAGTTTTATACTTTTAAATACGATATCAAATGTAACTTTATTACACACACACACAAACCACTCACCAAAAGCTTTATTATGTTGGTCTGAATCGGTATTCAGCACTTGACCGAAGTAAAATAGAAGAGAACTTTAATATTTTCGCTCCACTATTTATATCATTTTTCAACCCCCTATCGGACGCGTTTCATCCGAAAAGCTTATTTTCTAAAACAGTTTCTAAAAATTTTGAGCATAACCGTAGCTTAATTCCGAAAATTTCTCCCACCGTACTTGTTGCTTACAGAGAATTCGTTCTCTACTTTCGCGTGTGCGTTCGTTTTGAAAACTTGGCTTTCAACCAATGGCAAAATTTTCACAAACTCCACCTAAGCTCTATTCATCTTTGTTCTATACATGTTTGCTGTCTTCTTCAAAACCCCACCTGAGTTACAGAAAATCGATATTGTTGACGTCCTATCTCAACTGCACGTGTATATCGTACGTGCCTTTCAATTCCTTGCTTGCTTTATATCTGTCTCTATCCGTTGTATATTACCGATTGTCCATTTCCCTCGCTCCTTAAGATATTTGTTACCCTAGCTGTTTATCTAAACTGACGGTTGAAAACAATTTCTATGAAATTTTATATCAACGTACGTTCCAATTCTTTGAACGTAACCTATAACAAGCAGGTGTTTCTGTTAATTATTGACCGTTTGAACATAACAATTCCACGATTTGCTGCTTCTTCGTATCTGATAAAACTGACGTTGGCTATTAAAACGAATACATTTGCTTTGGAATTATTGATTTTCTTACGCAAGCACGCTCCCTTATGCTTATATGTGTTTGATTAAAATAAATTATGGTTAATTATGCGTATCTTTTAACTTCTATTTGCTTTGAAGCTTTTTTCCTTTCTATAATTTTAACATTCCAATTATTAATTATAAAAATACGTTAATACTCGTCCGTTTTTACTAAATAAATTAAATTAATTTGGCTCGTAAATAATTTGCTCTTTTTTATATACATGGTTGCTGAAATTTTATTGTTTACACTTATTTACCCCTTTAAATCCACAACTATATATATAAATATATATATATATATATATATATATAACTATATATATAAATATATATATATATATATAACTATATATATATATAAATATATATATATATATATATATATATATATATATATATATATATATTGCTATGCTTTCTGCTGTGCATCTCTAAATTCTATACCTCTTTCTACATATGCCTCGGCTAGCTCAATCGAATCAACACAGAGTGCCCGACGACACGACAATAAAGACTGTTTAACCCCTTTTTTCTCTAATTCCTAACTGTTAGAATAATGTAAACGAAACAAACCAAATTTATATAATAATCGAGAATATGTACACTTTATATTTTTAATAACCTTTAGTTTGATTTTATAATGTTAAAAATTGAAATACAGTTTTATGTTATTAAAGGATTATATATCTCTGACCTGCGTTTTCCCTGCTTGTTTCTTGGAACTGCCTCTGTATGTGGATGGTTAGCACCTCTGGATTGTTTCCAATTTAATGATCTGCTACAGCTTCTCCCAGTTGATTCTTAGCGTAGTTTCCTCAACTCGTTGACCAGAATGATCAATTAAACTTGCTTGAATTCCCCCTTCGGATTTTACGCAGATTTTTGTTTAGTTTTATTTTAATTCTTAGGGTTTGCTTAGTCTTTATAATTACTTGGAATGACTTGGAGTTTATACGTAATTTATTAGCGTTACTTGGAGCCCTAAATCATTAAATATTAGAATTAGATTTGACTAATAATTTATGTCACGTTTTTAAAAATAAACGGCCACTTCTGTTGTATTTATTGACATTTGAATTTCCACTTTGATATCACTATAATATTTATTTTGACTAAGTTCACTTTGCGTAATGCTTTACTTTTCGCTGACGCAATTGGTGTCTTGGTCACAGAGATACTGGTTGTTTACGAGGTCCGCGTTCTATTTACAGACTCCACCTACCTATTTTTCCTATTGGTTTTTCTCGCGTGTTTGTTGATTAAGGCGTTGGTTGCACTTTACGCTATCATTGCAGACCTTGGATTTTCTACAAATTTCCTGTCAAGACTCTTGGTAAATCGTTGCATTTCACACGTAGGCGTTTATTTTATGTAGCATATTTCTTAGAAAAATCCAAATTTATATTACATTCTGTCACGTCGTCTTATTTGTGTTTGCTATTATTCGAATTTTATCACATCACCGACCGTCTGTTATTTGTTATTTATCACTCCAAACATGTTGGATTTTATAAAAATACATTGTTGTTGGTCACGTATTGAGGTTTCTATGATGACGTATTTGAATACGTTTACTTATTTATGCGTTAATATTTTGAATGATGTTATTATATAGCTAGTATGCCAGGTTGTTTATTTTCGCTGATTGCGTGTTTATTTTGATAAAACTAGTTTTGTTTAAAACATTATTTATGCGTGTTTCTTTTCAATTCTAGACTGTATATTTAATTTGAAACGTATTATACGACGTACAAGTTATTATTCTTGCTAAATAGGATCTGGTTATTAAAGAATGAGCTTCCCTTTTATGAATTAAAATTAGTTATGATTTATATACAGTATGATCGCTCTTGACTTCATGCAAAATGGCCGGTTTACTCCCATTTAATGATGGAATTGTTTGGTTTTCTAAATGTTAATACTATTTACATGTATCTTACGACCCCTATGACTTAATATACCCTTAAGTTACCTTCTTATCATAGCAATATATATATATATATATATATATATATATATATTGATATGATAACGCCGTACTCGGTGTCAATGGACGTTTTCTATAACTCAACCTCTTTGTGTTTTCCTAATCAAATTTAAATCTCACTAATTTTTATTATTATGCCACGGCTAGCTTTATTAATCTACACAGAGTGCACAACGTTACGATGATCAATTTTTTTCTTCTTCACCCTTTTCTGATTACCTCTTTGTTTGAATTATAAAACGAAGTTAATTAATTTCATATAATGAAAAGAAATATGTACAAGTTTTGAAAATTATTAAAATACACCCTTCAATCAATCAATATCATAAGTCTTATTTATCCCAAAATTTATATGCTTTGCAACCAATCTAAACTCACCAAAAACTACCCTTGTTATCAAAAAAACCTAGAACGTTCTAAACCCCTTTATAATATTACGTACTTTTAACGTATGCAATGTTTATGCTGACTTCGTTACACTTTTATATAAATTACGTAAATTCAGTATACAAATAGAAAAAATATCTTAAAACTAATTAGATCTGACCTGTTACAGGTTGTTCGGGTTGTCTTCATTCGTCTATCACTGCTCTGCTTAATTGAACTCCATAAATTACTTCGTGCTTCTTTATTGATTCTCGCAACTCAAAATTGTACCAAAATCATCGACGCTGATTTGAAGTATTACATTAATCCATTTAAAATATTCCCATATTTGAATTCTCCATAGATTTGAAATGTTACACCATCAATTAGAATTTTCTATGCATTTAAATTATTATACCATCCATTAGGATTTATTATCAACCAACTAGGGTTTGAATTATTATATCTATTCTCGAATTATCCATCCATTCAGATTTATTACATTCGGATCATTATACCACATTCGGAATTATTATCACCCAATTAGGATTATCCATACACTCGGAGCCCTATTATTATCTTATTAGTTTAAATAAATTACCCCAAATTCTACTCACGTTAAACGGCAACAGAAATTTTCATATTTGTAGCACTTATTTGTCACTATCTATTTCATTAAACATTTGAAATTACGCGTGACTTTTTGATTCACAGTGGCGCAGCTTTGCCCTGCTTAATTAGAACTGAACTCTCTTATTATTGCTTGCTGTTAAATATAGGCTGATCCCACTTGCATTTGGGTTGGGCTTTCAACAAGTCTGTAGCTATTTTAACCAATAAGGTCTTTGTATATCCTGTATCTTGAAATGGTTTTCTGATGTAATATATTCGGTTTTCTGGGTAATGGTTATTTGCTTATAGATACCTCGTTATCGGACCATACGTTGTTTTGTGTATATATCTCGTTTTCCATATTATACAAAGATACATGATGCAATTTCAATTTTACTTTCGTTTATTTATTTTCGAAACCTACGTTTTCTTATCAAAATGCTTCTTATTTCTGCGTAACTGCGTAAAGCTTTGTTAAGTTTTATCGCTCATCTCCGTATTACATTATAACTAATTAGAACCCTTTTCAATGCGTGTTTAATTATATGTACTATCCTTTCCTCTAAATACGCGTACTTTTACTGAAAGATATTATTACTTGCATTGCTTAAAATTAATAAAGCTCTATATACCGAGTGTTGAATACTTGTTATTTACCTAATGTATGAATTACCTATTTCTATGCTAAATATGCGTCCTATTGTTGTAAGATGTTTATTTGCGTCGCTTAAAACTAATTATGCTCTATATACAGGGTGCTAAATGCTTTACTATTTACATAATAGCCAAATTACTTAATTTTCTGCTAAATAAATGCAGTTTTCTGCTTGCTATCTCAATTTCTGGTTACTGCATGATCCTTGCTATACAATACACCCCTAAACAACCCCTTATCACAGCAATATATATATATATATATATATATATATATATATATATATATATGAATGAATTGGTGGCGTATTTTTTCAGAAAGGTCCTCAAATACTGTATAAAAATCATTTTCATATAAAAGCACGTCATTATTTGCAAGTAATTTCATCAAGTATAACAATTAGATATTGCATTATTTAGGAAACACCAATTATATTATATATTTCTTAGATTTGAATGTTTCTAATTTTAATATCATTTGGAATAAAAAATTCGTTCACATCAGTTATATAGAAATTATTTAAGGTTATGCAGTAGTTCTTGATTTCGAGGGTTTAAATGGAATTTTTAGGTTCATTGTTTGGGCGCAAGCAGCACCTTATATCGTATAATTCAGTTATGATAAGCAGAAATTAAACCTATTTTAAAGAATATTGAATTCCTTATGGTAGGAATTCACTGTTCACCAAAAATTTTACGAAATTTTCAAAAATAGATTGTATTTTATAACAATGAAGAGAATTTATCTGGTATTGGTTTAATCAAAAGTTTAAAAAATTTTTGCATTAAATCCTTCTGTTTTAGTTGTAGAATTTTATTACTTCATTTTTTTAACTCGTTGACGGATATAGTTAATCCATATATGTTATTCTCGTTGGATAAAGTTAATTTTTCTCTTTGAAATGAAGTATCACAAGCTAGGGCGTGTAATTTGAAAGTTCAACGTGGCGGTAATACATGTTGAAGGGGTTGAATATAAAATTAATGCAATACTTCTTTTAAACTTCCTCTTTAATATTAAAATCGACGCGTTTCAATTCAAAATAGAAATTACAAAACTTAAAAGAGTTATTAAGGTTTGCTAGTTTTAAGATGAAAACTCTATATCCATCGTAATAAGCTATTTAATTTACAGGAGATGCTGTCACTCTCATAGGATGGGGCACTCAAGTCCATGTTTTATTGGAAGTTGCACAACTAGCGAAGAGCAAGTTCAATGCGTCTTGTGAGGTTATAGACCTTGTTTCCATTTTGCCCTGGGACAGGGATACTATTTGCAAGGTTAGTAACAATTATTTTTAAATTGTATGGAATTTCTTATTTGTATTGAAAACATATATTTTTATTTTCTTTAGTCAGTAAAAAAAACAGGACGAGTTGTAATTGCACACGAAGCTCCCCTAACGGCAGGCTTTGGCGCTGAACTGGCTTCTACAATACAGGTTTGTATGGAAATTTATTATGCTACATACAGTAAAAGTTATCAACTAGTTTAATTAAAGTTATAAAACACGCAATAATGTGTCAAGGTTTTGAGATTTTTTTTATTTGTGCATTTACTTACTGCCTGAAAATAAAAAAAGTTGATCGGAATGGGCGTGAATGTTTTCAGGCTTATATCGATGTCAGACAATCACCTACACTCTGTATAACGCTTTAATTGCTTATAATTATAATAATATTTTATTATGTAAAGTAGACACTACCTACTTTTTATTTATGTTGCAGGAAGAATGTTTTCTTCATCTTGAAGCTCCTGTCATGCGAGTTACAGGGTTTGATACGCCGTTCCCTCACATATTTGAGCCCTTCTATTTACCAGACAAATGGCGTTGCTTGGATGGAGTTCGTAAATTATTAGAATATTGATAAACAAAAAAAAATAGTTGTGCTCCAAAGGGATGTTGGAATAATATATTGAATTTTTTGGTTTTCAAATTTTTTTATTAGCTATTTATGCTTCAAGTGTGTTCTTAAGATGATTGCACCCGGAGGGCGACTACGCGCCAGAGGGTCTACTGTCTACGGATGGATAGTCGCCCGATGGAGGTAATCATTCAGTAACACAAGTAGTGCCGTACATGATTTTCTATTTCATTTGTAGTTCACTTCAGGGTCGGTGATAGAAATGTTGTGGCTCGTTACAGGGATTCCATTATGACCCCCTCCCCTGTGCTTAGTCCCAAGCTTATGATAGAAAGGGTATTAAAAAAGAATGAGTCATTTTTAAAATTATTTATTGCTAGAAACAAAGCATTTTTAAAGATTAAATAAGCCTATTTACTTTTAATGCAGCAAAGTCCTTTATAATGTCGCTGAAATCTGTAACGCTAGCGCGTTACGGAAATCAACATTAAATAGTAGAAATGTGTTTATTAATTTCTGTTAGTTAAATGAGCTTTTAGCAATGAAAGCACCTTGAAATATTTATAGAAACGTTGATATTGGCTATTTCAATGTAATCTTAAATTCGGATACAAAAAAAACAACAGGAAAGCACCTAGTATATTTTATACGAGTCTCGAAGATCGGGCATTGCACTTTGTATTGAAATTAAAAAAACAGATAGATTTGGGTAAATAACCGGCTTAAGAAAGTTTATTTGTACACATTTAAAGAAACCGCAACAACAGTAGAATTATAATACAACCATAAAATTAGTGCGTTGATACAGACAGAACGTTGTTGCCTTCGAAAATTCAGCAGTTTAGACACAGAGTGTGAACGAAATTTTTAAAGGAGGGCGATTGACATATAACGAACAAGTTGGAAAGGAAGATACGAAAGAAACGATAGTTAAATAACATCAGAAGTATATACGAATCATCGGCTGACCCCTTGACGAGATGGACGATAACGAATTGTCTTTGAACTTTTCTGGATGAGTAGGCCAAGAAACTCTAGCACACAGTATCGTGGAAATTATATTCGCGTCGATCGAGAATCGTTAAGAGGGCATTAGTACATAAAAGGGTGATGAATGGTGTTCCGTAACCGTTCACTATGTATAATTCACCTTGTATATATCATAAAATACTCCTGCATACCTAATCGATTTTTATACATTATCCCTACCTAATTAAACTAACCAAACACAAAGGAACACATAAGAAACCAGAGTGCTCGAGCAACCTTCAAGCAATCAACACGCGTCTTCCGATATGCCGTGCATCTGGTCGCGTTAAAAGGCATAATCAGTGAATAAATGTTACATTGAAGTGCGTAATAAAGTGAATATTGAATCAACAGACAATTCATCATCAAGTGTAAGCCGTTTCACCACTTCAAACAACAAGAATATAGTCGAAACTACACCACATGTCAAATCAAGGTTAGTTATCCTATCATTTATACTACAAAACAATCTGTTATAATTATTATCTGATTATCCATTATTTTGCTGGTCATTTAGACTGTTAATCTTTCATTCAATCATCATACACAAGTCAACACCAAGCCTAGCTTGTTTTCAAATACGCATGCTACAACTTGGTATTTCATTATCTATACTTTTCAACCCCTAAACAACAACGCGTGTTTTCAAATACGCACGCGCCATTTGGCCCTTCGAGCCGGATTCTGTTACCCCTGTTAGGAGATACTTACAGTCCACATTTAATTTTCTATTTTTAAAAAAAAAACACTATCATATTTTACATCAAGCCTGTTTTATCCCTTTAGTGATCTTTGAAAGAATGCATAATTATTAATACTAAATACTCAGATTAATTCAATTATTGTGTTATTTCAGCCATTTGAGTGCAGCATAAACAGCGTGTATTTATATATAGTCGTTTTAGCTTTACCGTACGTAGAATCAAATTTTACAACAATTTAAAAATAGTAAAGTTCTTATTGTTGTGTTTATAGCCTTGCAAACATATGTTCTATGCTTGATTGTATTATAATAGGCCGTGCTTATTTATCTACAATCGACTAAACTTGAGTGTCCAGCACCTGTTAATACGTGATTGCGTTCAAATTCTAAATATTCACACCTCTTAAACTCAGATAACAAAATTTACGACTTTTGTAAAACTTTCGTTAAAAGAATTTTATTTCTTATTAAATTATAAACAAATCTTTATTTCATAATGAGTACAAAACGAGCGGACATTGCAAACTTGCAATTGTTAAAATCACGCTTACAGGAGACATTTGAACTTTCAGAAACTCTGGAAAATGAAAGGTCGCTTATACCCCTGTTTAAAATTAAATGTAAATTTGTGGATGATATATACTCCCAGATTACAGAAACGTATCTATTACTGGTTCCTTCAGCCTCTGAAGTCGAAAAAGAAACATACGAAAATATGCGGAAGTCAATTGATTTCCAATATTTTTCTATTTTAACAAAATATGAATCTTTAAAAAATCCAGGAGAAACCAGCAATAATACTGTTGCTTCATCTTTGCCTTTAAACGGATTTCAATCGAATCCAAACATTCGTTTACAGCCGCTTACGTTAACTACATTTGGCGGTAATTATAAAACTTGGCAAGGTTATATTGATTTGTTTAATGCATTAGTGCATAACAATTGATCTTTATCTGACATAGAACGCCATAATTATTTAATCGGTTCACTGATTGGGGAACCCTTAAATTTGATTAAATCCATCCCTTTGACAGCGGGTGGATATCGGGTCGCATATGACGCGTTAATTGAGCGCTATTCCAATATTCGCCGCCAAGCCACGACACATTGGCATGCCATAAAAAATTATCCGTCTATACGATCAGAAAATCCTAAAGAATTACGTAAACTGTTAGATAACTTTTCAGAAAATCTAGCCATTCTTGGTACTCTTAATTTTGATACTTCCTCTTGGGATTTTATTTTAGTAGATTTCCTATTGGAAAAAATCGATCCTCAATCGCGAAAACGTTTTGATCTAGAAAACAACAGTAATGAAATTCCTACGTTAGATAGCTTAAAATGTTTTTTATCTAAACAATGTGCAGCATATGAAACTATTGCTAGTACATCATTTAATACGTTTTTTGTGGGTACGCAAAAACATTTCAAACCCGCAACGGGAACATATCAACATTTTCAAGCAAGTGAAGGTGTACGCCCCAAGGTAACATCTCACATTGCTTCTGTTAACAAATTTAATACATTCGCGGCTTTAAAAGAACCCGAAAACTGTATTATTTGTCAACAAAATCATCGCGTTTTTAGATGCAATTCGTTTTTGTCTATGACGCCTTCTGATCGTTACCGAACGGCAAAAAATGCAAATTTGTGCATCAATTGCCTTCGTAGTAACCATAACACCTTAAATTGTAAATCTAGTTCTTTTTCTAAAAGCTGTAATCAACGCCATCACACGTTATTACACGTTACAAAAACGGTGCAATCAGCTATTAAATCTGACTCACAGTCAAATAATTTACAACAACCTACAGTTGCACACAATAATGCGGAGGAGCACGCCTTTGTAGCTACCAATGCTTTTTCATCTTCATGTAATTCAGAAAATGGTATTACAGTTCTACTATCTACTGCGGTTGTAGAAATAAAAGACGCCTTTGGCAATTTTCTTCAAATACGCACGCGCCTTCGAGCAGGATCAAGATGGCGCCTGCGCATTTTTTAACAATGGAGCCGCTGACTGCGCCTCCAATGCATCATTTAACACATTTAAATATCAATTGTTTATCACGTTGGGAATTGGTGCAGCGTTTGCACCAAGATTTCTGGTCTAGGTGGCATAGGGAGTATTTACATGAGCTCTATCAAAAAGGCAAGTGGAATAACCATAACAAATTAGTTGGTAATGTAAAAGGTACACTTGTACTTATCAAAGATTCTGTTTTACCTCCACTCCAGTGGCAGTTGGGCAGAATAATTAACACATTTACGGGCACCGACGGTATTATTCGAGTAGCCGAAGTTAAGACTAACCAGGGTACATTAAAGCGACCTCTGGTGAAATTATGTATTCTTCCTAACCAATAATACTTCAATGTATATTATAAGCCATTGCCCGGCTCAAAGGACTATTTTTTAATTTTCTTTTTCTTTTGCATTGTACGCAACATTCATTTTATTTTTCATTTAAGATTAAACCAATTTCAATTTCAATTCTTTTTACCTTTCTTTAAAAAGGGCCTATAACTGAGGCTTTTTAGTGGGCGGTATGTTCCGTAACCGTTCACTATGTATAATTCACCTTGTATATATCAGAAAATACTCCTGCATACCTAATCGATTTTTATACATTATCCCTACCTAATTAAACTAACCAAACACAAAGGAACAGATAAGCAACCAGAGTGCTCGAGCAACCTTCAAGCAATCAACACGCGTCCTCCGATATGCCGTGCATCTGGTCGCGTTAAAAGGCATAATCAGTGAATAAATGTTACATTGAAGTGCGTAATAAAGTGAATATTGAATCAACAGACAATTCATCATCAAGTGTAAGCCGTTTCACCACTTCAAACAACAAGAATATAGTCGAAACTACACCAAATGTCAAATCAAGGTTAGTTATACTATCATTTATACTACAAAACAATCTGTTATAATTATTATCTGATTATCTATAATTTTGCTGGTCATTTAGACTGTTAACCTTTCATTCAATCATCATACACAAGTCAACACCAAGCCTAGCTTGTTTTCAAATACGCATGCTACAACTTGGTATTTCATTATCTATACTTTTCAACCCCTAAACAACAACGCGTGTTTTCAAATACGCACGCGCCAAATGGACTTCACTCTTACAGCAAAAACTGAAATTTGATTAAATGAAATGGGCTGGCCTTGTTACGTAAGTTCCTGCATTTGAATATTTATTAACAATTTTGGTTTCCCTTTTAGTTCAAGTGGTTGCT
The DNA here is from genome assembly GCA_036346225.1 of Platerodrilus igneus. Classification (NCBI taxonomy): domain Eukaryota; kingdom Metazoa; phylum Arthropoda; class Insecta; order Coleoptera; family Lycidae; genus Platerodrilus; species Platerodrilus igneus. Next base: position 1,179,977 of record JARFIW010000195.1, on the reverse strand, counting down.
ATTTAGTTATTTCAAAGTACGTTAAATACTTCAAGGTATTCTATTTTGATATAGCATTAACAATGTGGGGTTTCTGTTATCAAACAGCATTCGCTCTTGTAAATATTTATATCGATTTATGTACGTTCTTCTATAATTTCAATGCATTATTGATTTTTAGGCAGCTTATCGTACGCGTTGTCATTGCTGATCGTAGTGTCGCTTGTTAAAATGAAATAAGTTTTGATGTACGTGTTTACCGAAGGACTTTCCAATACAAGTGCAAGTCAGTTTTGTCTGGTTCTCTGATTGACAGATGGATGCTTTGAGAAAACTTACGATTCATATGACTTGATTATCTACACATGGATGTTTTCGAGGGAAACAACGAAGTGAATTGGGGTTATTATTGCACATACTTTCCTTGCTTGAACGAAAAATAGAATTGCTTTGCGTTATAAAAATGAGTATTGTTACGTGATATAGTGTTGTAGTTAGTTGTGTGTCCTAACGTTCGATTCGATTTATTGTTGTCCGACTATTATTTTCGGTGATACAAGTAATGCGGCTCGCGCCATTCCAAATATTAACAAAAATTGTTCTGATGATTTGTCACGGTAAGAATTACGAAAATTTTTTAACGAAATTTACATATATACTAAATGCACTTCGTATCACTTTGTATACATACAAATACAGTATTGAACTTTCACAATTTTACAAGCAATTATTTTTGGCATATTCTAATACCGGTTAAATTGTGAGTGAACCTGAATATTACTATCTACAAACTATCCAATAACATAATCATCACAGACTGTTTGATTTTTATGAATGGCTTAGAGACACGAGGTTGTTTTTCATGCCGCTACAAATTTTAAATCGTTTCCTGTACACATCATCGATCATGGTTTCGAAACACATGGTAGAAGCTGGGCAGTCACATTGTGGAAGCGGCGGTGTTTGTTTTGCTGAATTCCTTTGATGATGGTTGCGGTGTCGTAGAATATTCCACGGACGAAGATGGAACGTCGGAATGTGCACCTTTTGAGGGCATCAATTCCACCAGTGTATGTATATATTTTCCTTCTGTGTAGTGATATGTTGGTTTTCTCTAAGTTAGTTCACCTAGTTGGCTTTATCTATTTAGGTTACGTTAGAATTTACAAGAAAAATATATTAAATTTTTTGGCATCAAAATTAATCTAGGACAATGCAATCATTCTAGTTTTTTTAAAAAACATGTTTACATTTAGTTTCATTGCGTGAGAAATTTTGCATTATCAGGTTCCAATTATAACGTATAGTTAAGGTATGTAAAATGTGTTTAGGTTTCAAGTCACACAGAGATAAACAAATTTGTGTAGAAACAATCTAGTAAATATTAATTGTTTTGGTTTAAGATTATGAATATGCTAATGACAGCAGTTTTTATGGTTTGAGTATAAATTATAAAATAAGATTAACATTGACTCTTCGATATAAAAATCTAGAGTTACATTATCGTTTAAGTTTGACGTTGTTGCAAAATTCTATACCGCTGCTGCGAAATGCATTTCGTCTAGTAGATAGTTTTGTTCCTTTATTGCTGTTGTCTATTATTACATTATTTTTTTGGGTTTTTTACTTGTCAAGAGTGGATACGATGTAAGTATATACATTTTATTTTTTTAATTGTTGTATGTGAATATAAAGTAGTTAAGAAAGTGTATTAAACAAGTTACAGAACAATCCATATATGTATACATTTTTTTAATTTCTGTTTTATGTGAATACTAGAATTGAGGGTAAAAATTAGTTTGAGGTAATTAAGGAGTTTATTAATTATTTTTGCAAAAATTTTTGTATTATGTAAATCGATCGGGATATGTTGGAGAAATACTGATTTCTTCGCCGGTTGGTTTTTCTTTTTACAATATATTTTTATTAAAATTTGTGTGAATAAATTTTCTCTCTTGAAGTTTTCTTTTTCTTTCTGTTTATGACCCACCCAATTCTACAACTTACGCTAGCACGGCATTCTTTGGATACTTTTTTTGTTGCCGTACTCGACGCGGGTTATTTTCGTCATTTACGTTGTTTTGTTTCTTATCCGCACTTAATACCGTAAAAACCTAGCGTGTCTGTAGTTAATAAATAGGTGTATCATTGGTGTTTTTGGATGTGCTTAATTAATTTAAAACCAAGAAGTGGAATTTGACTGTGAGCACCGTTTGAGCTTTTCTTGCTTTTTTGTTTACGCGTGTCTACGCTTGTAAAATAAGTTGTAATTGGTTCGTTGAGCGTAGGAATTAATTTTGTTTAAATTTAAGCGTAATATTATCAGGAAAGGAAGTATAAACATTTTAAAAGAGTAAGCCATATGTAGATGTAAGCTCATTTGTGGAATTATTGTTAGACAAAGAGTGAATGCTCAGATACTTTTAAATGACGCTGGAATGGTTAAAAGCAAGTTCTTATTGTGCTGTTATTATATCTATTATTGTTAATGGTGTTTTCAGTAATGAGATTTAAAATGTCTTACAGATCAATTTTGGAAACTAGAAAAATGTAATGGTAATATTATTTATGGATTAATATTTTTTAAGGAGTTTTGTTAATTATACTAGCCAGTTGGATGTTACATTAGGTTTGTTTTTCTTAGTTTAATGTGCCAGTTACGTTCATTTCCCTGCGTTAGAATTTCCCTGCATTTTTCTATTTAAGTGTACCGTTTTGATCAATAATCGCTTTTACATTTGGGAATATTAATACATTATACGACCCGCTTATTTTAACATTCAATATTTATGGTATTTAATTGACATTCTTTAAATCGTAAGTAGATAAAGTCACGTGTTAGTTCGTGTTATACTTGAATTTTATTTCAATTTACTTTGATGGATTTCCAAAAATCTGGATACAAAGTCATCTGTACTGTAGGGTTAGTAAATAGATTAGATTAGACCATCGTAGATATGTATGTATGTGAATAAATATAATATATTTTATTTGTATGTTACGAGGGCTATTTTTTTCAAGGTCCGATCGGTCGCAAAATAAAAACCACAGTACAAATCAAAAATTATTTATTTGTAACAAGTACTTACATAATTACTCTATTTTTCTACATAGCCGCCACTCAGATTTAGACATTTGTCGTAGCGTGGTACCAACTTCCCAATACCCTTGTTGTAGAACGTAGCCGCCTGTGTTTTTAGCCATGTTTGTACACTGGGTTGCAGCTCAATGTCTGTGCCAAAATGTTGTCTTCCTAACCAGCGTTTCATGTGAGTAAACAGGTGAAAATCAGATGGAGCCAAGTCCGGGCTGTATGGTGGATGACCAAACACTTCCCATTGAAAAGACTGTAGGAGTGTCTTTGTTGAAGCTGCAGTGTGCGGCCGAGCATTGTCGTGGAGAAGGACAATGCCTGATGACAACATTCCTCTCCGCTTATTCTGATCTGCCCTTCGTAGACGTTGAAGAGTCACGCTGTATGAGGCTGCTGTAATGGTTGTGCCACGTTCCATGAATTCCACCAAGAGAACGCCATTTCGGTTCCAGAACACAGTAGCCACGCACTTGCTGTTGGAGAAGGTTCCCTTGAACTTCTTTGGTTTACTGGGAGAGTGAGAATGCATCCATTGTTTGGATTGTTCTTTTGTTTCTTGAGTTTCGTAATGGACCCATGTCTCGTCCCCTGTGACAATTTTGTTCAAGAAAGTTTCTCCTTCATTGTGGTAACGCTGGAGAAACGTTAGGGAGGCTTCCATTCTCTGTGCTTCGTGATGGTCGGACAGCATCTTGGGAACCCATCTCGCGCACAGTTTGTGGTACTGAAGTTTCTCGCTCACAATGACTTAGAGAGCTGACCTTGAAATTTCAGGAAATGAATCGCTCAATTCAGAAATTGTGAACCGACGATTTTCTCGAATTGCCACATACGCATACACGTACTTATATCTTAATTATTGTTTGTTTGATTTTTTGCATTTCTATACTTTGCTGTCGTGTTGTAGCTTTATCTGTTCAGTTTTGATGGACTTTTGCCCACATTCTTGGACTGTGTTAGCATATCCTTCTATTTCCTTCCGTTTCCTCTTCTGTTGCAGTAATTTGGGTGTGTTGTCACTTATCAAGGGATTGACATCCCAAAACCATAATTCGCATAAAACAGTCATAAAAACCATATTCAATAATTCTAATGGATCTGTAAATTCTTTAAATGTGTATCGCTTGTGCGTTACTTGGATAAACATTAGGTAGTAGAAATGGGTTTATTAATTTCAGTTAGCTAGATGAGCTTTTAGCAAGAAAACGCACTGTCAAATTTATAAGCTTTGGCAGTTTACATTTAATAACGTTGCTATTTCAATATACTGTTAAATTAGGATGAACGAACAAATAGGAAAGCAAACAGTACATTAAATGCAAACGTAGGTAAATATTGGTACTTTACATTCCTTTGTATTAAATTCAAGAAATTTCAGCTAGAAACCGGGAAATAAGTGTTTGTAATAAAGTTATTTATACAAATTTACTAGAGTTCAAGGAACACTTATCAAGGGATTGACCCAAAACCATAATTCGCATAAAAACAGCCATAAAAATGTGTTGAACATGGAATACAACGTAGACTATCGATATTAAATATGATATCCTGGGAATGAATTAGGGTTCACACGGACAGAATATCTGACCTCGGAAATAGAATAGTTAGACTCCCAACCCGTGATAAAACAAGATCGTGCCATAACCATGAGAAGTTGTAACTTATAAAAACACGAATAATAAAAGAGGGGATCAGATCAGACAGTAGAAACCAGATTTTAACCTTTGGAATTCGATTCGTATCGACACGCTGACATCCGTCGAAGTGGAGAAGACTTATAGTGTACGACGGTATCCAGAGCGAAATCTATAAGTGCGAAAAACAGATTTCCGAGCGCGTTCGTACACGTGGATGTGAGTAAGTTTGTGTGTAAGTTTCGCGAGCCGAGATTCAACTTCAACGGCAATTGGATTTGTACCTTTTATTATTATAGAGGGTTAAGAATTTTCCGATGCTCCCATGGTAATTTGCCCTTTTAACTTGTATCTAAGCTCCTTTTCATGGGAACGACACCTGTCGCGAAAAGATGGTCCAGTGCGACAGGCAGTTCTGGATTTGGATAAAATCCTGTTAGGATCAAACCAGGGATTAGCCCATAGTCTCGCCCCTATATTCCCCTGCAGAAACTTATCCTGACTAACTAAAAACCATAACTCTCTCTTCCTGCTAGTGCCGAATAACTCCGCTTCGCCGTCAGGCATTTCATTAGTGCACTGTAGGAATTTGTGATCTCTGGATTTTATATAGTATCCCTACTCTGTAACGCTCTCACTTCCTTTTGTTTCTCGCTCATAGCTGTTGTGATATATTTTACAAGGACTTCCCAGTTATGTACAGTCTTTAGCGTTAGAGTCACCATATTTCTTGCCGTGTGTTTCTCCCCGAATCCTATTTCAAGCTTGAGGCTTAAGGGTGGCCAAAGTGAGAGCCTTAATACGACGCTTAGCCGCTCGTCTATCACTACAAGCCTAATATTTTATTGCTCTGGAGCATCTTTAAAATACTCCCTTCTGATCCGTGGTGAGTATCCTTAACTACCTTCTTTATAAACACGCCATCATGATCTTTAAACCGTACTCTAGCGGTATCTCAAGTCTCTCATACTCTTCCAGTGTATCACACAACTCCGGGTATCTGTCGGAAAAATGTCTTTTATTACCTTCCGACATATCCCTATCTTTTTGTTCCAAGATCACAGCCTTAGTGGCAACATCTTCAGCCTGTACAAAATTGCCAGCCACTACTTTAGTTTTCTTAAACAGGCACCGTTACTAGTTATCCTTCATACCCTGCCAAGCTTCCCATGATACTTCCAGTGGAAACCTTGAGACTATCGCTTCTACACTGCCACCCGTTCAGGTGGTAGTTTGTGTGTCCTCGCCCTTTAACTCCTTTCTTTCTAAGGAATCGACTTCTTTCCACCTTTTATAATCCTTCTTCAGTGCTTTAACTTTTTAAGTTTCTATGTGAGTTTTCAATATTCGCGTATTAACATACTACATCGTTAACAAGAGATATTCCCCTAGGAATAAGCTTCTTGTAGACAAACCTCGCAGTTTTAAAAATGACTAAACGCTCCACCCTAGGAGCATTTGAATACTTAGACTAGTTACCACTGGCACCCGCTCGTCAGATTGTTTAATACGTTTCCTAGTTATCTCTTCCTTTTTATTCCCAGTGGGTGATATTGTGGTCTCTAGTCCTATTTTATCTAGTATTATCTTTCACGGCTTTTGATGCTAGTGGCTGCCCTGTTTCTGTTTCCCAGGAATTTCCCTTCTTAGTACTGGGGATGTCAAGTCAATTAGCGTACCAATAGTTAAAGGATCAGTAGATATTTCTTTTTTTGGCGGCCCCTTTGGAATGTCAAAGGTGTTAACAGACGGTCTTCTCGCGTTCTTTATTATGGGAGTTCCCTCAGGTGGAGATCTACCTTACCGTTGGATCAGCTACTATGTTCCCAATTGTAAGTCCTCCGATTGATTTTCAGTATTGCCTTCTGCAATTTCAACTTTTTTCATTTTAATGTTCATTTTGTGTATTATTGTGCTCACCACTAATATAATATTTAATATTTGCAAATAAAAATCATTTAATCTTCATTTAGAACTTTTTCTATCGAATTCTCCCACTTTTCACAAAAAAATCACATTTGTTTTAATTTGAACAGAGTTGGGGGCGTCTTTCCTTTGTCCGATTGAACTGAAAGTTTGCATCAATTTTTTTCTTTCCAAATGGAACAATTTTAGGGGACGTCCACGAAAAAAACTTGAAAAATAATTTTCACCAAGTGTAGATAAGGTCCACCCTGTTTGGTGTAGTAAGCTACACGGTGTTCAATTGTTAAATATATCAAATTAATGTCATTGTACTAAATGGTTTTAAAAATCACCTCTATTAAAAATGTTGACACCTTGTTAATTTTAATCTTCCCTTCTGCAATAATAAATATCTCTTGTATACCTCTATTAATGAACAATGCAGACACTACTACATCACGACTTTGTTGTAATATTACTGCTCATCGCTTTCACTGATCACAATTAATCGTGATTTGACGGGAAGATTTCATAACCTAGGAGCGAACTTGCACGCTTTTGCAATTTATTACTGTTATGAATTCCATTCTATTGCAAATATAAGCCAGACTAAATTTTTTTAAGTTGCAAGATAAGAAAATATTGCATTAAGCTAAATTGTTAAGTTTTAATATACCACTAATTAAAGTAGGTCTTGTTTTGAAAAAGATTATAAAAAACAAATGAACAAATATCAGACTACGAGATGACGCTAAAATTCGTGGAATCTAGTACACTTAGTATTGCCAGCGTTCTGCAATTGCTTTATTCGAAAACTTGACATATTTAACCTATAAATCAGTCCACAAATCGATTTCGAACCTAGCAGTTTCATCTCAAGAAAATGTAACGAAGTTATATTTGGATATATCGCAGGACTTCGTTTTAGCAACATGAATAAATTTTGCGGTCGTATATATTGTAGCGTTTTACAGGTTTGCCAAATAAAGATGATTGTCATGTCCTACGGTGCAAGATCACATGATTGACAGATACAAGGGTTTTACATCTAAGGGTTATTTAGATTACAATTAGAAGTTTCGACAACCTTAATAGCAGAGTTTCTGGAATATTCACGAAATTACTAGCACAGTTAGATGTGTATAAATCTACGGTTATAGATTTTGCAAGTCAGTTCTAATTGCAGCTTCGATTATAATAAATATTAATTTAAGTTCCAATTAAAGCTTTGAAAATTGTGATGTGATATAAATTAGTGGTACAAATGAAGCACTTTATGTGAGACAAATTATCTTAGAGATCGATAAAAATTTATTGTAGCGACAATATAAATTAATATAAATTAATCATAATGCATTGATATAAGTTAATTTATATTTCACCTCGTTGTAGTTTAGTTATAACACCTAGGATACGAGATATGTATACATATTCATAACAACCCGGGCGCAATGGTGGACATAACGGTTTCATAACGCCCGCTCATTATGCCTTCAGAAACAAATCAATTTTTTAGCTATTTATGCACCAAGTGTGTTATTAAGCTTTCTCATAGCTCTGTTTAGATTTATTGGTTAGCAAACCTTCAGTTGCTTTTAGCTTGCTTTGCAATTATTGCTGGCAACTCTTGATCAGCCATTTTGCACTATTAATATTAAATAAATGTAACAAATGTCCAAAACATAGGAACGTCAAACTGTTCATTGTCATCGTGGAAAATATGATGTAGGTGGGTGTAGTAGTTATATAGTAAAATCCGAGGTAAATTCTAAAATAGAAAACTTATCTATCACCTATTTTTTATTTTATATGTGAGGTAAAATATAAAATCTTGTATACAACACTTGTGTTACTAGATGATAATGTCTATTGGCGACTCAATCCATCCCTCGGGTCATAGGTCCTCGGGCCAGATGAGTCGCCCTCCGGGCGTTATCATTTAATAACACACTTGGTGCAAAAAATAGCTATAAGAAGATTGGCATCGTAGTGATAACACGTTGAAGGTCATTGACGTGCTACGGCGTCTTTGAAGCCGATAATTTTGTGACACAACGTCATACGGCGTCTTTCATATTTTTTTCTGGTGGAACGTTGATCGGAATCCAACTATGCATATAGAACATTTATACTCGGCTATAACTGTCACATTCGACACGGAAAATATTTGCCAAGTGGAATTCCTTAACAGAGTAAACCAGTTTAAATCCCCTCTACTATTGGTCTGGAGCCGCACTCTTCCCAATTACAACAGAACGCTGAGGGGCGTCTTCAGTGTCATTTCATTTTATTCAGTCTATCTGTATGTTGGTTGTTACTTCACGCCAAAACTTTTGTTTAACCTGTTTTCTTCTAAAATATTGTGTTTTTTGTTATAAGCAAGTATTTATTTTCTAGTAATATAGTGATGTTGTATCAACAACAAAATTTCTATTTTCTGATAATGGTTCCGTGTACTTACAAATAATGTGGTTTCGTTGGTTTCAAATGGGCAACTACAGCTCAAATGACCCTAACGAACGGGAACAGAGACGGTTACGTAAAGCTTTTTAAGGAAATTTTTCTGACGATGGCGACGGTGAAAATGATCCATACAATAACAGTGCTGGTGAATATGGGTCTGACAAAATTTACGAACCTGACAAATCTAGTAGTTCCGAAACAAGTGACAGTAATTCCACTGTATTATCTTTAAAATCTAATGAGTTGGATGAGATGGTCTACCTAATAGTTCAAATATTGCACTAGACAATACCGAAAATTGTTGGTAAACTACAACTACAACAGTGTCTGATTTTGCATTTGACAACACCAGTGCAGGAGTCAAAATAATATTAGCCCTGATGCCACACCGTTAGAAGTATTTGAATGTTTATTTACTTGAATATATAGTTGAATGTTTAAACAAATATGGTCAAACATTGTGTGGAACAAATAGACTAAAAACAAGGCACAGTAGGTCTGCTAATTTTCGTTCTATAACAACTGAAGAAATGAAAGCTTTTTTTTTTGGGCTGTGTCTACTCCAAGGTCAAACTTCAACAACAAATATGCCTTGATATTTTTCATATTCTGATTTACTACATTATCATCCCATGTTATGTCACCGAAGAGGTTTCTAACTATGCTTCGAGTTCTCTGCAGTTTTCCGTTAAATGCGAAAAGCAAAGTGTTACGTCATCATCGAACATTTATTGGAATTGGTGACAATAAATACTTAGTGCGGGTATCCTATAGTTTTTAGTGAAACATTATATACCAACAGTGGAAGTGCGTGAAGTGAGTCGTACGCGAACCGTTGAAGAATACAGTCGCATTCGAACCCTTGCAGAAGACGGTTGTGTGAGAGCTTTTGAAAGCGACACCGACACCCAAACGTGCGTGTTATTGGTTGTCCGCGAAGCTTTTGTGTGTGAACTTTTATTGCCCACAGCGGCACAGGCTTTAAGGTATTTATACCCTTCCTTAAGTAGTTGTTGTAGTTGTTTTTAGTTATTACATAACCGCTCCACCGCCATCGTTATTGCTACAAAAAGCACTTGGTCCTTCCCTATAATTAGCATATCTTATCACCTCATTCATCCCAACAATCCATTGGTCCAAACGATCCGAATTCACTAGTTCTATGGTATACGCATGTCCTAAATTAAATACACTTTTGCATTCCAGCGAGCGTTTTTAATTAATTAATGATTTAGCTTTAAATTTGTGTTCAAACCCCATATTTAGCCGGTTAAAATATGTACAATATTAGCTACATACTTTCGTTAGACTAAAATTAAGTGAAAACAAATCCTTAATATAAAATTTGCTAATTTGCAATAAAAGCCATTGCGCGTTTTTAATTTCACATACAACCTTTCAGTCGTTTTACAACGTAAAATATTGAATACATATGCAAAGGGAATAAAGTTGTAAAGCTGAACCCATCTTGCAAATATGTTAAGCCACATGTTTAAACGTTCCTGTGATCTTTGATGGTAAAAGCCGCCCGGGTTTTTAAGCTGTAAATCTTATCTTTAGGCTTTGTTTGACAAACCGGTAGGTTTTCGACGTATCGCTTAAGACCACATTGCAGGCCAATAGTCATAAAACGTGATTTATTGGTTTATACGCTATTTTACCCTTTTCGTGCCTTGAACAACTCATAATATTTTAATATTTCTTAGCGCACATCTGAGCGGTTACCGCGTTACAGCATTTATTGCAGGTCTTTCAGAATGGCTCCGAAGAAAATACAGGTAGCCGAGCTAGAATTGCTTAAAATACGCATTATGGAAATGTGGGAACTGGGTAAATCTATACAAAGTGACCCAACTTTAAAAACGTTGTTCCTTATTTAAACAAGGGGAGTAAATGACCTTTACTCAAATTTCAATAAAATTTTAGTTGAGGTCTTAGCGTCCTCTAACGAGGCAGAATTATTAAATTACAACGCTTTACGGAAGGAAGTAGATTCCGCTTATTATTGCATACTGCTGCATCTTGAAACGATGAAAGCACCACAAATCATTGAAAATTCTCCAAGCAGCACGGGATCAAAATTGTTACCGTTAAAGCTCCCACGTTTTAATAATGAGGTAACTTAATTATTCATCCTTTATCGATTTATTTGACAGTCTGGTCTATAATAACGCGTCGCTGTCCAATATCGAAAAATTAAATTACCTTATCAGTTGCTGTAGCGGGGAGTCTTTGAAAATCATTAAATCGGTACCCATTTCGGAAGATAATTTTATCATTTCATATAATGCCTTGCGTGAGAGATTTAGCAATCCGCGTTTATTGGCAACTTTGCATTGGAAAGCTATGAAAGACTTTCCACCTTTAAAATCAGAAGACCCTAAGGAACTTAGGGCACTTATTGATTGTTTTTCAGAGAACCTTGCTGTTCTAACTAACTTAAAGTTTCCCACTGAACATTGGAACTTTATTCTGGTCGATTGTCTTTTAGAAAAACTCGATTCGTTCACTAGAAAACGCTTCGAACTCCAATCGGATCCGAAGCAAATACCTAATTTCTAGGATTTGAGATATTTTTTAACTCAACAATGTGCAGCGTTAGAAACCTTTTCTTCAACCGCACCTGTTTCTTATTTGACGACTGTCCATACATCTCACACATCAGTGCCTAAGAAATCCTCAGCGTTTCAATTTAAACCAAAAGTTTCTTCTAATGTAGTTTCACTGGATACACCAAGTAGCTCCAGTGACTCAAATAATTCATTTTCGCGCCATTGTCCTTCTTGCAAGGGCAATCACTTAATTTACAGATGTCAATCGTTTCTAAAGAAAACTCCGACGGAACGTTTCGACATTGTCAAACGCTTACGCCTTTGTTTAAATTGCTTACGAACAGACCATGCGTCCATGCAATGCAAATCTTATAATTCCTGTCGAACTTGCGCCAAGCCGCATCATACCTTGCTACATTTTGAACCGCAACCTGCTTCTAGCCGTTCAGCTGAACCGATCGCTACACACATGCATAAAAATGCCAATAGGACGCAGTCAGCCTCTCCTATTCCGGCAAATGTTTTGTCTTCACAGACGAATTTAAATCCTGAGGTTACTGTCTTACTCTCCACTGCTGTTGTGGAAGTTCAAGACCGGTCTGGTAGATACAAACCGATCAGGGTACTCTTAGACCCTGGCTCCCAAGCTAGCTTTATTCGAGACGATTGCGTGAGCAAACTTTGGCTTCCACGCATACGTTCTCAAGTTCCGATTTATGGACTTGGGCAGACAACTTCAGCGGTCAATAGGGGTGCCGTCAGCTGCACCATTCGCTCTATGTTAGACTCTGAAAAATTTCTAGAAGTCACAACTTTTGTGCTTTCGTCAATATCTGGCAAATTACCCAGCGTTGAAGTTCCTAATAATTGGGAACACTTATGCGGCCTGCACTTTGCAGACCCGACCTGGAACTCTCCAGGAACTATTGACATGCTCCTTGGAGCAGATGTTTATCCGTTCATCATCAATGGCGGTGTTATACATGGCAAATTTCTTCAGCCTGCCGCCATAAATACAATTTTTGGTTGGACTATTATTGGTCCCACAAAAAGCTTGCAGTCTGATACTGTCCAAGCATTTTTTACTTCTGTAGAAGATCCTATCGACCAGACCCTAAGGCGGTTTTGGGAAATAGAGGAGTTGCCATCCAAGCCTTATACTTCTCCAGAAGAAGAAAAGGCAGATTTGATTTTTGAAAACACGTTTTCTCGTGACCCTAGCGGTCGTTTTATTGTTGCGTTACCGTTCAACGATACTTTGCCCGTTTTTGATAATTGCTTTGAGATGGCTAAAAAAAGACTATTTTCGTTGGAGCGCAAATTGCATGTTCAACCAGAGCTACGCGCCCAATACAACAATTTCATGCAGGACTATCTTGATGCGGGTCATATGGCATTACTCGATTCTCCGCCCGTTGGGAACGATAATTATTTTTTACCCCATCACCCTGTGTTTAAAGAGGAAGGTCATACTTCTAAAATTCGTGTGGTTTTGACGCCTCTGCAAAGGTTAAAACAACGTGTCACTTAATGACACTCAATTGGCTGGACCTAGTCTCCAAAATGACATTTCGTCAATCTTACTTAAATTTCGCTCTCATCGTTTCGTTTTTACTTGTGATGTTCGCCAAATGTATCGACAAATTTTGGTTACCGAAGAACATCGAAAGTTTCAGTTAATTGTTTGGCGGTTCTCCGCAGAAGAACCCATTCAGACTTATCAGCTTAATACAGTGACCTATGGTATTAAGTCATCGCCTTATCTAGCATTAAAACTCTTTAGCAATTAGCCATTGACGAAGGCAAAGGTTTCCGTTAGCCGCTGAGGCTATACGGTCAAATCTATATATTGACGATTTCGTCGCGGGTGGAGATTCTATACAATCGGCCCGCGAAATTAAAGATCAACTTATCCGACTTTTACATTCGGCTGGTTTTGAACTTCGAAAATGGAGTTCTAATTCAGTTTCTATTTTGGAAGGCATTCCGTCAGATTTTGCCAATATACTTCTCTCGATTTCGATTCTGACGAATCAATAAAAATATTAGGTCTTCAATGGTCACCTACAGAAGATACTTTCTCATTTCGGGTTAAACCATTAAACCCAATATGTACAAAGCGCAACATACTTTCACAAGTTGCCAGAATATATGATCCATTAGGATTTTTAGCCCCACTAACACTTTTTGCAAAACGCCTAATCCAGCATCTGTGGATGTTAGGTTTAAATTGGGATGACATCCCACCAGCAGACATTTCGTCTCAATGGCAGCAGTATCAAGAAGAATTGCCGTTATTATCGTCATTAAAGTTACCACGTTGTTTACCCCCTTCGGATCCTTTTACTTGTCATTTGCATGGGTTTTGCGATGCTAGCGAGGTAGGGTATGCAGCGGTAGTATATTTTCAGTTCATAAATCAAACTACTGGAGAAATAACTGTACAATTTGTAACCGCTAAAACAAAAGTAGCTCCAATTAAGCGCATTTCAATTCCACGTTTGGAATTATGTGCCGCCGTTTTATTAACCGATTTACTTTCTTTACCATTCGGTCTTATCAAGGCTTGATTGAAATCTCCGATGTTTTAGCGTGGAGTGATTCTACGGTCGCTCTCACTTGGATACGTTCTCCACCTTTTCGTTGAAAACTTTTGTGGCAAACCGTGTTAGCCACATTCAAGAAATCATTGCACCTAGCCGATGGTTTTATATTAAATCTTCGCATAATCCGGCTGATCCTGCATCTCGGGGATTAATGCCAAGCGTGGTTATTTCATGTTCGCTATGGTGGGCGGGGCCTGAATGGCTTCACTACCCTAGTGACTCGTGGCCGCCTCAACCAACATTGTCAACCTCAATTGCTGAGGTAACTACGGAAAAGAAGATCCTAACATTTGTCGCTCAAACAGATCCAAACGTCATTGACATTTTACTAAGTCGCTTTTCATCGTTATATAAAATCCAAGGCATCGTGGCTTACATTTATAGATTTTCTAAACCCATGGCTCAACGTCATACGGGTCCCTTAACAGACATTGAATTACACAATGCTCTCATGATTATCGTTCGGCATGTACAAAATGTTACATTTTCAAAGGAAATAGCTTCGATCAAGGCAAACCGTAAATTACCTAAAGGCTTGCGAAAACTTTCTCCATTTGTTGATCCACAAAATATCTTAAGAGTAGGTGGGCGCTTGACACATTCTTCGCTTTCCTATTTCGAAAAGTTTCCTGCGTTATTGCCTCAGCGGCACCGATTAACCGAACTTATCATTCGGTCAACTCATGAAAGGTATTGCCATCCCGGTGTTAATACCACAGAGTATCTTATCCAACAGAATTTCTGGATCCTTTCTATTAAAAATTCAATCCGAAGTTATTTATCATCATGTCATAGATGTTTTCGTACCAAACCGGTCCTGGTAACTCCTCCTATGGGAGACCTGCCGGCAGCACGTATTACCCAAATCAAACCGTTCAGTATTGTTGGTGCTGATTTTGCTGGCCCTCTTTTAATAAAGGCTAACCGCCTGCGAGGCTCTAAAACTCTTAAGGCCTATATTTGTATTTTTGTTTGTTTTGCCACTAAGGCCGCACATATTGAACTTGTTTCGGATTTGTCGGCAGACGCGTTTCTTGCCGCTTTGCGACGATTTATAGCACGTCGAGGACGCTGTTCTCAAATATTTAGCGATTGCGGTACTAATTTTGTAGGTGCCTATCGTCAGCTTATGAGTTATCTGCATAGTGCAGTAACCTCAGAAAAGATAAAGTGGTCGTTTAATCCACCTAGCGCCCCTCACTTCGGTGGCTTGTGGGAAAGCGGTGTTAAGTCGGTAAAGACACACCTAGCTCGCGTAATCGGCAAACAAAAACTTACCTTTGAGGAACTTTACACAGTTCTTACTCAAATTGAATCTGTTCTAAATTCAAGGCCACTCTGCGCTTTGAGTTCGGATCCAAATGACTTGCGTTGCCTAACACCAGGTCATTTCCTAACTATGGAGCCTCTTTCTGCACCACCAGATGAGGACCATTCAACCAACGTTTTTCCATTAAAGAGCAGGTGGAAACTCCTGCAAAAACTCCATCAAGATTTTTGGGCTCGCTGGAGCCATGAGTACTTACATACTCTGAATCAGAAGGTTAAATGGCACTCTAAGGTAGGTGTCCGACAAGTTGAAAAGGACTCTATTGTCCTCATCAAGGACGACCAGCTTTCTCTACTTCAATGGAAGTTTGGTCGTATTATTAATACTTTTCCCGGTGCGGACGGTATTATACGTGTCGCGGAGATCAAAACTGCACATGGCACATTAAAACGACCTTTGGTCAAACTAGCGCCGCTACCGGTATTTTAATTTTATTTTATGTTTAGATGTATATACACATTTCTTACATGTATAGTAGTATATTATTTTTACATATTTGCTTATTTACATATATATATATATTTATTTTTGCATAGTTGGTAATATTGCTCGCTGTAGTGTACCACCCTATCTTTCGTTACCTGTTTTCCTAGCAAGGTCAAATCCCATGTGATTTCCTTCACCCAACCTACTTCCCTCCTTTTCAAAATTCTATGAATTTGGTGGGCGGTATGTTACGTCATCATCGAACATTTATTGGAATTGGTGACAATAAATACTTAATGCGGGTATCCTATAGTTTTTAGTGAAACATTATATACCAACAGTGGAAGTGCGTGAAGTGAGTCGTACGCGAACCGTTGAAGAATACAGTCGCATTCGAACCCTTGCAGAAGACGGTTGTATGAGAGCTTTTGAAAGCGACACCGACACCCAAACGTGCGTGCTTGGTGGTCCGCGAAGCTTTTGTGTGTGAACTTTTATTGCCCACAGCGGCACAGGACTTAAGGTATTTATACCCTTCCTTAAGTAGTTGTTGTAGTTGTTATTAGTTATTACATAACCGCTCCACCGCCATCAGTATTGCTACAAAAGGCAATTGGTCCTTCCCTATAATTAGCATATCTATATCACTCATTCATCCCAACAATCCACAAAGTAAAAATACAATCGTTTACAGATATGTTCATAAAACAATGCTACGTACCTAGACGTAGCCGGAAGAAAAGGAAATACCAGGCTAACTATCAAACGCGGAAAGTGGGGGATTCACCTAAAAACCAAAAAAAGAAAACATCGCCCACGATTATCTATTAACACTTAAAAATAAATAAAGGATTTTGTACAAACAAGCAAAAAGAAAATAAATTAAGTGTTATTATTTCACAGCAAACAATTATATTGTATGGACAATTTAGGAATTTAGATACGAAGTGCACATCTCGTATTTCACACATAATAAAATTAATCAGCAGTAAATAAATCTGTGAGAGCTTTTGTCAAGCGTTTTAAAATTCTATCTAATACTTTTTTAAAATAACTAATTAGTAGGAAAGAATTAACGTGTGAGAGCTTTTCTCAGACATCTTTTAAATCGTAAATAGTACCGTTTGTAAAATAAACCAATTAGTATAAAAGAGTAAGCGTATGTCTGTCCAACATTTTTAACACTCGTACCTCACACCTGTAGAGCGATAATATCGATTAGCAGCAACGAACAATAGTTCTATGTCACGTAACTACACCAAACGTTGATGCGGAATATGCCATTGACACACACAAAATAAAACGAGTTGCATACCTGTAGATATCCGGATACTTAGCTCGCAAACCGTCCGGGGTGAGTCATCATAGCAACGCCATGGTCGTCAAGATCTATTTACCCTGCTACCATAACTGCAGTGGCGGTCTACGGACAAAAGCAGTTGGTCTAGATAAAGAAAGAACTCCAGCTAAAAAAAGCTAAAAAGAGAATCTGATTAGAATGGGTACGCGCGGGGAAATTCGTCAATCTACGCAAGACACCTTGTTGTCAAACAGAAAAAAACAAACGTGCATTGCTTTTGAAATACGATGACGAATAATGTAGAAAACACTGCGACGCACAAGCTGCAGAATCAAATTCAACAATGGTTCAAATAACGCGAATTCGAACTGCAAATCTACGCTTATCGAAGTGCGATTAAAACTGGAAAACCCGGGTTTTATCGGATAGTGCGCGACCTTATTTCAACAAGTCTTTACATTGGAACAATAGA
Organism: Platerodrilus igneus; assembly: GCA_036346225.1. NCBI lineage: Eukaryota > Metazoa > Arthropoda > Insecta > Coleoptera > Lycidae > Platerodrilus > Platerodrilus igneus. The sequence goes on along the minus strand of JARFIW010000195.1, from coordinate 1,162,216 downwards.
GAAAACCATTATATGCGGTCATAATATATACCAAGATAACGGGTACCTAAACAGGATATAAACTATTTAATTGTAGCATAAACTTGTCGTTTCGAAATAAATAAGTTCAAAATGAAAATTTGTAGAAAGCGTACCTATTGTAAACAAGCTGTTGTTAAAGAATTTAAGAATTGACACAGAATCGATTTAACAAAATTATGGTAAAACGGGCTTATGAATTAACAAGTAAAAAAAATCGGTAATTAATTTATGATGAAAATAAACGTAACAACAATATCAAGAAACCTACGCGCCAATGAAACAGCTGTCGATAGACGAGTCTTTGTCGCATTATAATGGTCGACTTGCATTTCGAGTTTACATCAAAAATAAAAAATCGATACTGATTAAAATTTTTTGAATTCATTACCTCTGACGCTATTTGCTAAATATCGAGATGTACAGTAAATCTACGCTTGAACATGCTTCAGAAGACACTAAAACCGAAGCATTAGTACTTAGATTGAAGGAACCTTACCTAATGAAGGGCCACGCCTTATATGTGGACAACTACTATAATAGCATACAACTATCTGGACAGTTTTTAAAGTGTAAAACTCATACAGGTGGCACCCTAAGATCCGATAGAAAAGGCAATCCAAAGTTTCTCGTTCAAGGAAAAATGAAAAAGGTAGAATATTATAGGTTCGTCAAAAAAAGGTATACGTTTCTAAATGGAGGGATAAGAGAGATGTTCTAATGGTAACAACTCTCAACCACCCCCTTATGACTTTAGTAAAGAATAGATTTGGAAAAGAAAAATGAAGCCTGAAGAGGTAGCTGTTTATAATGATCACATGTCTGGAGTTGATAAATGTGACCAAATGATTTCGACTTATGCAAGACCACGTAAAACTATAAGGTGGTATAAAAAGTTATGTTGTATCTGTTTTATGTCACCACATGGAATGCCTTTTACCCCTATCGAAAATATTGCTAAGGAGATTCTTGCAATTATCGCTTCATTCAGTTTAGAAATGTGCTAATTAAATCTTTAACCAAAATTCCTTCTAATTTAGTAGGAAAGCATTTAGTGCGAGCTAAAAGGAATGACTGCAAGCATACAGCACTACCGCAATCCATTAGTGTGCTAAATATGCCAGTGGGAACAGGCCATGGGCCCAAAAAAATTCCAGATACCCCCGAAGCTGCTTTGCAAAAGAAATCTGTATTCTTGAGATGTAAGCAGCGCACGAAAAAATCTACGCAGAGAAACAAGTTTTCGCTACAAAGGTTGTGTTATAAAACCACCTCTCGGTCCAGGCTGTTTTGAAGAGTGGCATCAGTCTGTAGGCGAATTTTGAAATCCTCACCAAATATGGACCTGTTTGCAATAGCTGCGTATTGGTATGTATTTGTACTCATTTACAAATAATAAGTTTTAAGTTTTATATTAGCATAAATAGTTTTTGTTTTTTAAAATAAATGCTGTGGTTTCACACTGTTTCAATTATCATTGATAAAGTTATAAGCGCTGTTTAGAATTGTGGACGTCTAACAGAGTCGTGCCGTTATTTACTGTAAAATGCATCTTAAATCTGGCAGAACGTCTATTGGCGTCAACTTTTATCTTTTCTGCAAACTGTCTAAATATTACTGTTTCATACTTTTATAACAAATAACGTTAACTGACAAGTATTTTGTATCAGGAAATGCGAAAAAAAGTTAGTGTTACAACACAACACAAATGGGTTTCCCCAGTGTTCTTCAACGTGTTAAGGAGATTATACATGTACTGTTAGTTCTGAAATAAATCGTTGTGTGAGCTTTTAGAAATTTTATTGTAACTGCTAGTTGTTGAAAAGGCTTGTATACTTAGTTTAAATATAAAAAACTGCTGCAAATAGAGTTTCGTCACATTGGTGGCAGCGGTGAAATTTTAATTGACAGAAAATATTTTGAACGATTTATTTTTGCATGGCAAAAAGTCGTAGTCAATAGAAAATGTAGCGAAATACTTTCTTTCGTGAAGGAGAATAGATATTTTTTTTATACTGCCGTGTTTGATTTCATTTTGTAAATTCGTCAATTCCATCGAGCTAGCCAGGCAAAGTAAAGTTAGAAAGGAAGGTATGTCAACAATTTTAAAGTTTACAATTAGCTGAACCTTATCACAGCACTCTTTTAGCGACGTTCAACGCCAAGCATTGTCACAACACTCTTTTAGCGGCGACTCAACCTGTGGCACGATTAATTCGTCTGTAAATTAAAGTTACTTGTCTCATAGGATTTATTTTTGGAGTTTTTCTTTTCTCTTTGTAATATCTGATTAGTTTCCAGCATGACTGATAGGATGAAAGAAGTTCGTGAAAGTTTGAGAGCTAAGAGAGTGAAAATTCATTCTCAAGAAAGCGTTTATATGGAAGAAGCGAGAAAGGAGAATCCAGAGGCCAAGGGTATAGGAGAGACACAGGAATAAAAAATGATGGCTGTTTTATTAAGTATAAATCAGAATTGGCAGGAACAAAAAGGAATGAAAAGGCATGAAAGAAATGAAAGACAATATGATGGAAATGAAAGAGAATATAAAAGAAATGAGTGAGAGATCTGATAAAAATACTCAGGAGTTACGCGTAGAATTTGGGGAGGATATAGCAAAATTGGGGTAGAGTTTAAAGTTAGAAAGTGACAAACATGAAAGGGGATTTAAAGAAATTAGTGAGAAACTAACTTCGGGCTTAAACGAAACTAACAAAACCATCGAGAAAATGAGGTTTGAAATTAAAGAAAAAGTAGTACCAGTTTTAGAGGATATGGACGATGTTAGAGAGGAAATTGTTCAAATAAAGGCGAATCAGGAAGCAAGTGAAAGCGAAACTAATGGGAAGGTTAAAAATTTAGATAAAAAAAGTACATAAAATAGAGGAAAGCTGCCAAGCTGGTTTTAAAACATTTAGAAATGATTTGGAAAATCTTAGAACAGACTTAGGGAATAAGTTTGAGAATTTAGAAGATAGAGTTAAAAATATTTATGTTGGGGAACCGATGAGATGGAGTTGCTGTCCATGTAGGAGTGAGAACGTGGGGAAAATCCAAAGAGGTGGTGCGTCCAAAGAATACTCCAGGTAACGAATTTTGTTTTATTGTTGAACTGTGGTGCTGGCATTGTGTTATAAAGCTAGGTGTGTTTAGAATTATGTTGTGAAAATTTTATGAACTGAAAATTAATTTGATTACCGTATATAAAAGACAATTTTTCATTATTATTTGAGTAGGTAAAAACAGGAGTAATAAATTTTAGATGTAAAGAGTATTTCGAGTAATTTGACCATGCAATATTTTATGCATATCAAGGAAAAAGGTTTATACTGAGCTCACCCTAGACCAAGTAAAGGTAAATTTAGGGTTTCACGATAGGCCCATCTACTTTGAAAAATAAAAAGGTTGAAGTGTAATAACTCACACACAATTTAAATTAAAAAAAAGGGTGAAATGTTTTATTGTAAATATGACAATGTAAATATTGAAATTGTCTGAATAATCATTTATGGTATATGAATAAAAGAGTGTATGTTTGTCCAAGAATTCTATTTTATTTTTGTATTTTGTTGTGCATAAAGGTGTTGAAAGAATGTGTAGTTGGGGTAAGTATATCATAGGAGGTGGTGCACAGAGCTAGCCGTGGTAGATCAACTTGGAGAAGCAATTTTTGTAAAAATCAAGCTAGAACATTTGTATCGAAATTTGTATCAAAGTTTTATTTAGGTGCAAATTGCTGGAGTTATATTTCTATCTAGAAGACCACTGCAATTTTTTTGACGCTCAAAGTGTGGGGCACGATTTTAGGGCTTCTTTCCAAAAAAGACCACTGCAATATATATATATATATATATATATATATATATATATACACACATACACATATATATATATATATATTGCTGTGATAAGGGGTTGTTTAGGGGTGTATTGAGTAGTAAGGATCGAGTAGTAACTGTAAATAACAATAGGAATCCGAAAACTGCATTTATTTAGCAGAAAAATAAGTAATTCGTACATTATGTAAATAGCAAGCATTTAACACTGTATACAGACCGTAATTAACTATAAACAATGCAAGTGAGCATATCTTTCAACAATAGAACGCGTATTCAGCAGAGAAATAATCGTACATGTAATTAAAACTACGTTGAGAAGGTTTAACAAGTTTATAAAATAAAATACACAGAAGATAGGACAAAAACCTAATAAATCTTCATGCAATTACGCTTGTGATAAACAAGGAACAATATGCGCTTTGATAAGAAACGTACTGTCAAATAAATAAATACATAAACGAAAATAGTACTAGAGTTACATCATTTATTTTTGTATACTTATCCAAAAGCATTATCTATACAAAACACGGACGTAAATTGAAAGTCTGACCGCGATAACAAATGTTAAAGCAAGCAAAGATCGCAAATAAACACGATGACACGGAAATATAAAAGAGTTGCATCAGGAAACAGCCTAAAAAATACGGGGAATATTAAAGACAAAACCTGGTTGGTCGCGACAATCTGCAAAACTGCTTGGAAACCCAACCCAGACGTAGTGAAAAAAGGCTATTTAACACCCATCGGTGATAAGACAAGGCAGTCCACACTTGATGCAGGTAGAAGCCACGACACTTTTAACCAGAAATCTACGCGTCAAATAAATAAAGTTTAGAATATATCAAATTTATATTATTGTGAAAGTAGTGTTGTGCAACAATTACGTTAAGCATACGTGAAGAGTTTTTGCCGTTTTTTATAGAAAACGTGAGTAGAAATTGGGTAATTAATTTAAATTAAATATTTATAATCATATAGGGCTTCTAATTGGATTCGAATCCGCGTCCGAAATAATTACAAATATAATTGGCTTATGGTACAATTCTGGTACAATTCTAATTTTAATTCTGGAATAATTCATAATACTAAGTAACCCACGATTCAAGAGGTATTTAAGGGAAGAGATTCAAAGCATATGCAGAGAAATATAAAATAAAGAACGAGGTGATTTTTGGAAAGCAAGGGGTAACTGTACTGAAATATTGGTTCAACTAAGCAGAGCATTGGTATTCGATTGAAGACAACAAGAGGGTGTTGATCCACAACACGAAACAACATATCACAGGTTAGATCTACTTAATTTTAAGATATTTTTCAACTTAAATTTTAATACTGATTTTATTCAATTTATCCAAAACTTGTAAAGAAGTCAACAAGAAACATTACATACATTAATCATAAAGAGGTGTACAACGTTCCAGATTTTTTTGTAAAAAGGTAGTTTTTGGTGACTTTATTTTTAATTAAAAGTATATAAATTTTGGGATAAATAATCCATATGATATTAATTGATTGAAAGGTGTATTTAAAGAATTTCAAAAATTGTAAATATAATTTTCTTTCATTATATGAATGTTGATTGACTTCGTTTATGAATTCAAACAGGTAATCATAAAGGGGTGAAAAAGAAAATTGATCATCGTAACGTTGTGCACTCTGTGTAAATTAAAAAGGGCTAGCCGTGGCATAATAATAAAAGTAAATGATTAATTTGAGAGAAACACGGCGTTAAGAAGAACGTTTATTACACCGAGTACGGCGTTATCATATATATATATATATATATATATATATATATATTGCCGTGGAAGTTTCAAAATCTCGTCCCACGCTTGGGCCAACATAAATTTTTCTGAAAATAAAAAAATTAAAAAAATGTTTCTTACACTGTTTTTGGAACGCCTCCTTATTTCTGCTCACCCTGGCTACCTCAGCAATCGGCTTCTTCTTGCATACCTACCATCCTAAGTACCTTCCTTTCTCACGAACACAGTCAAATGAAATTACCATTTAAATAATGCAACAAAACATACAACCCTTTTATTTACACATATTAACAAGTTTCCATTATTAATAAAATATTTACACTTTGGTACAGACAGTTTGATAAAACTGTTACCATCTCAATCATTAAATCCTTTAAAGTTCTTGATTTTAAAATATATTTTAACAAATTTCTTTTAGATGAGTAGATGCGCCCGTCGTGCAACCCTAGATTGATTTTATTTTGGTCTATTTTGAGCTCATTATAACCCAGTTCTTCTAAATGCTTTTAAACCTTGCATTATTACTCCTTACAACAACATTTTATCAGCAATAAACATTTTTATATCATCAATAAACATTTTTAAATAATCCATATTAATTGTCCTGTACATATATTCCTATAAATGAGTTTTATGATAATAAATACACCCCCAATAAGTCAAAACACTCAAACACAAAATATCAACACAAATGTTTATACAAAAAGCAGGAAATTAATTTTCTTTACCTGGAGTAGGCTTCGTCCCTCGTCACCTCTGAAAATGGGTACCAGAAACCCTCGTCGTTGTGTCCATATACTTCGATTATGCCTGGATTCAACTGATCCCCACTATCCAAATCTCTGCCACCACCTTTAATCTTCTACCCAGATATTTGTTTTGTCCAAACTTAACATTTCATACCAAGTACATTTCATGCATACTAGTTAAGCTTTAAGATTTGCTTACCCAAGTACTATCCCATCTGTCAATTGAGTAGTGTAGTAACGGCACCTTTTGTCTAGACCTTAGCACCCACTCGTGCAATATCACTTTTACTACTCTTTCGGTACGTTACTACAGCTTTACATATCTTAAAACAGGATGTTGTATGCTACTTTACGGAATAAACAATAATTAATACACGTAAGAGCATATACTATTAATTACGTTGAAGATCTAAACGCGATCTCAAATCGAAGGGGAAAAACAATAGCAAAAAGAGCTTTAATATCTTTCTCAGAGTATTTATATGCTTTTCACACCCCACAAGGAACCTCTCTTTATCGAAAAGCTTATTTTTAAAATCACTTTTACAAATTTTGGAACGTAACGTCTGAAAAATTCCGAGATCATCCTAATGTTACACTGAAATTTGTTTAATACCTCTACGGACGCGCGCTTCTCAAAACTGCTTCGCCTTAGACCAATGACATAGTTTTCCCCCGTCATAACGCTCCACCTCTCAGCTATCTTTCAGAAACTCCTCTCAAGCTACAGAAAATCGATATTGTTGTTGGCCGTTACATTTCCCCGTGTATTTTAGACGTGACTTGTAACCAACACTTCCTTATACGTTTCTTTGTCTGTTTTATATTATAGATCGTTCATTTCATTTAGTCTTCAAAGCACTTGTTATTGTTTGCAGTTTGTCAAACCGACCGTTGCAAACAATTTTTAGAATTTTGTGCTAACGTTCAATTGAGTTCTATGAACCTGACCTTTAACTAACAGGTGTTTCTTCAAAGCCACTTGTTGTTTAAAATAACAATTTCAAGTTTCTCCTCTTTTTAAGATTTGTAAACCGACCGTTTTTGTTTATGTACATGGACATATGCGTTAAAATTATTGATTTCCTATACTTGAAAACTCCGTTTCTGCTTCCATGCGCTTGATTTAAAATTATTACAATTTAATTATGCGTATCCGTTGTGCAATTTTAACATTCTAATTTAGAATTACAAAATCTGTTAATAACCGTCCGTCTTTACTATCTAAACTGATTAATTTGGCGCGTAAATAAATTATTCCTATTTTCTATATACACAGTTGATAAAATTTTATTGTCTAGATCTACTTAACCTATAATTCCACGTCAATATATATATATATATATATATATATATATATATATATATATTGAAACCAGTGTAACGTACAGCACTAATAGCAATTCTGTTAAACCGTAATTATCTTCTTTAAATTTTAACCTAAAGGCTACGATTATTTAACATGCATATTATCTTGTGCCTGCTAGATTTTAAATTTCTGCTAAATTACATTTTAAAGTCTATTTAGAGGTTCTTCAAACTAGTATAATTTTCGCCTCATGATCCTATGTCTAAAGTACAAGATCACGCGAAGATAAAATAATATTTATGTAATTTAATGAGTATAGTACCGTATATAAGTTCACTACTTACCATTTTTAACCTTGCTGCTTCAACACGATTTTTAGAGGACGCTCTTGGCTGTCAAATTACTGCACCTTCTCGGAAGACCCAGGAAAAGATATATAAAATAGAGGTAAAGGTTCTTCACATATATTCACCACTTCAGGGTACCTTTTACGGCTGGGAAGGGTATCTTATCCCCACCAACGTTAAAGAATCAATTGTCGTTGAACTATGACGACCACGCGGTCCTTAGCAGACAATCGCACAATTCCGAACAGAAACTCATGTAATCTTTAGAAGAAGCGCGTAATTTAAATACAAAGCTGGAATGAAATTATATAAAAAGGATTTGATGTGCGTCAAACGACACGTAACAAATAATAATAACGATTATAGCTATGTGTTTTGCAAAAGGGTTTGTTAAACTTTGTACATGAATTTTTATAAAAAATTACTCCTTTGTTGTTTCTTATCAGTAAATCGTATAGCTTAGATCGTCACATTTTGTTAGTCTGTAATTTGAATAATTTTTTTTTGTTTCTCCATATTTCGCAGCGTGCACATATTCGCAGTTCGTCATTGTGTGTGAAGATATTAGCAGTCTTGCAAAATAAATATTTATCCTATTTTTAAAATTTCACTGAATAATTCAAAGGAATCTGGTTACTTAAGCGATTGTTCATTGTTCATTTTAATTATGAAAAGGGTGTGCGTATAAATTCAGCAATTTTATAAAAGAGTCATGAACAACTATAAATATTTATTTACTAGTAAAAACAGGAACAAATGTTTCCATAATTACCACCAACATTTATTCAAGATTTTTATTAATATGTTGTGTAGCTGTTTCGAGCCTAGCAACTAAAACTGATTTTTGAATTATTTATTAGTTCAACATTGTACCAATATGGTATTAATTAAGTAAATTAAATAACACTTACTTAATTACAATATTAAGAGAAAAATACCGTTTTCTTGTACTTGAAGAATTCATTATAACAAGCCTTGTATGTACTCTCAGACACATTCTCCAATCACAATACGAGGTAATGCTATAGAGGTCCGGACTAGTAGCAATATTTAAAAAAACACAAACGTCAGAAATGCAGATTTCACAAAATGCAAAAAAACAATAAGGAACCATTTCCTATGTAATTTCTAACTTAAACCGCAAATATTATTAAACTCGTATAGTTGGAGCTACAATTTTTTTTTAAACTTCAAGTTTAATTAATAGTTTTTGTATAAAATAAAAACTCACTTCCAATCGAAAGTTTTGTCGGGCGCACAATTGTATAAATTTACTTAATTAGTTACAATTTTTGCATTGTGGTTAATTGAGTAGTTTTGGAAAGTTGCACACAGGTCCGCGTCTAGCGGGTGGCCATTTTGTGCCCCGCACGAAGGCGCCGTAATCATGGGGGCGCCAAAAAGACATACAAGTTATTATTCATATTCAGAACATTTCATAATCTTAAATAAATACATTGTAGATAACAAATACAGTGAACGGTCGTGGTTTTAGTGAAAATTTAAAGCTAAACCATAACTATAGGTAGGTAGGTAGGTAAAAAAAACGGAATATTTGTCCTTCATTCTTCAATGCTGTAATCCTATAGTCCAATCCCTATCTATACCCTATACTATATTGGAAATGAAAATAGCAAAGCCATCCGCCCATCCGGTTTACAGAACTGTAAAATGTCTATTGTCGACTGTTCTGAAAGTAGGAAATAAGCTGTTGTTCGTATCCTACAATGAACAAACTATAAACAGTAGGGATGTGGATGATGTGGCGTTATTTCAGTACCGCTACTTTGGATGTTATTTTTTGATTACGTTCTGTAACGCTTCGATGCTTTTTAAGAAACTTGCTTTTGGAACGACTATCCGTAAAACCTTTGCGCCTCTTTATGTTTAGGTATTTGTTTTGTTTTGAACTGAGAGAGTTTTTAAAGTTATGCAGGTTATCACTATGTAACGTTTCACGTTTGATACTTTTATAGTTTAGCTCGATTTAGAATACAATGTTAGAATGAAATGAAACTACAGTTGCCTATAATACTTACCTTACATATGGTTTTCCAATGCTCCACCCGAAGGTACTACATTAGCTCCATTTTCTTGACCCCCGTTTAAAATTTTTTAAACCAGAGTATTTTATAGTTTTCTGCCACGTTAGTGCTGTTTTGTGCCGATAACCCTGAGCTTTGTGCTGCTTTCCAAGCAGAGATATTGTGGGAATGACTGAAGAAACGGGAGCCCCGTCCACTTACAATTCTGGACAGAAACTTTGTCAGAATTTTGTGCTACGTTAGTGCTGTTTTGTGCCGGTAACCCTAAGTTTTATACTGCTTCCTAAGCAGAGATATTGTGGGAGGGGCTGAAGAAACAGGAGCCCCGTCCAGTTAAAATTCAGGACAGAAACTTTGTCAGAATTTTGTGCTACGTTAGTGCTATTTTGTGCCGGTAACCTCGAGTTTTGAGCTGCTTCCCAAGCAGAAATATTGTAGGAGGGACTGAGGAAACGCGAGACCCACCGCTTAAATTTTGGACTAAAACTTTGCCAGAATTTTGTGCTACATTAGTGCTGTTTTGTGCCGGTTACATCAAGTTTTGTGCTGCTTCCCAAGTAGAGATATTGTGGGAGAGGCTGAGGAAACGAGAGCCCAGCCCACTTACAATCCTGACCAGAAACTTTATCAGAATTTTGTACCACGTGGGTGTTGTTTTGTGCCGGTAACCCGAGTTTTGTGCTGCTTCCCAAGCAGAGAAATTGTGGGAGGGGCTGAAGAAACGGGAGCTACGACCCAAACAGATATTGTGTAGGGGTTAAGTAAATAGGAGATATTGTGAGGGAGGCTTAATTGATATTTATTGTTGTTAATATTTAGAATAGCAATTTTTGAAGAATGGTTTTTGTGTAGCTCAAAAATAGAGTACAAGGTTTACACACAATTACTACAATTCATTGTCACAATTTCATGGTACTACAACATTGTTTTCATTCCCAACCGTAGTTGTATTTTTAAAATATTATAGACGCCTTAGTAAATGAAGCGTTCCTCAAAACACTTTAATATCAAAGAATATAGCTACATTACGGATTTTCATACGACGCTACGCAACTGCACATTGACGTTACTAATAATGAATGCAGCAATGTTGGCAAAAGAAAATGGCGGTACTGACATTATTATTACTTTACCTAAATTGATTAATAAATTGAATTGTACATCAATTAAGTCGTTCAAATAGCGTTTACTGTTTACAGTGCCACCAAGCAAACATAGGACCCGGAACATATGTGAACTAATTTCCAACATCAACATAGGGAACCAATCAGAAAGCGATTTGTTTCAAAGTACACTGCAGGAACAAAGAATTTTTAAGCAAATTTAAAATTCCGTGGCGCGTGTTATGTCATGTCATTGTTAATTAAATTTTCTAAAACTATTAAAGATTAAAAATACAATAATGCCATTAATGTTGAATATTAATAACCTAACCTTACAAATATATCAATTTGACAAATAAAAGCTTTCTACTTTGAGTGTATTTCTTAGTAGGCAGTGATACCAAGGACACACCTCCCAAGTCCTATGTTTGTTTGGTGACACTATATTGTGAATCTATGTTCACGAAAACCCCAGACGTAATGAATTATTGAGCAATGTATAAAAATTCCAACTAAATTACACGGTATACAATAAAAATTGACAATTTTCTGTTACGGTTGAGTCTTACATTTCTTGCTTTTGTCAATGAATCATCATATTCTTCCCCTGCAATAACGTGAGTACGATAACAATATGCGATATAGTGCCCAACAGCATCTTTACTTCTTGATAATGGTGCTATGAAATTCAGTACACCTCCCTGTTATTGTAATTCTTCTTGGTACAGTATTCAGTGGTACGGAAATTTCAAGAGTATTTTCTTGAACAAAGGGCGCACAAGTTTCAATAAAAATATGTTTTCCTATGTCATAATTACGCTGTACCATCAAAACAGTGCACTTGCTGCACTTAATCTCTTTTGTGAATACTTCATTCAATGATTGTTGCAGGTCTTGCAGGCTGTTAGTTGGAAATGAAGCAGTGATGGTTTTCTTTTCTAATTTTTTCACCTTTTTCCATTTTCTGCATATGCGTTGTTCATGGAGGGATGGATATTCTTGAAGTAGATTGTTTAATAAATAGTTTGCAGTACACTACACATTTGCTGTGTAATGTCCCGTAATATCGTGACGCCGAAATTGATGATGGTCATCAAATACCTTTAAAAATATTTCTTCGCGTTTTCTATACGTTTGTACGTTGATGCCATCCCGAAGTGCGTGGTGAATTAGTTCATATAACTTGAAATTTGAATTATTAATAATGGTCGTTGCATATTCCTGCAGAACAAAACAGTTGTATTATTCTATCAAAAGTGTACGTGTTTGTGAAAGTATAATTTCTTTATTCGAATAAATGCTTGTTAATTCGCATACATTACCATTTCGTAATATTCCGATAACGCCTGATTCAGTCCTGCTGTTTTAGCTATAATGCAGAATTGTAGGATCTTTTGTCACGTAGTTTTTAAATTTTTCTTCTTTTTGGAGGCCAATCTGATCGGACCTGCACCTTGACGACTTTCTAAAATACTACAATGGCTTGCGCGTTTCAATGAGTTAAAGAGCCGAACTATAGGTTTAACCAAATTAGTGGGGTCTTTAGTGAGGAACCAGACTAAGACAGGTCCCTGAAAAAGGACAGCAGCTTCTTCGGTACTTAGAGTGGCAGAGACCATAGGGGTCCGTATGACATACTTAGACACACTACTGCGATGTGGAAGGCAGCGGAAAACCACCACATTATCTCCCAAGTACACAGCGTACTCAAATTGTTACTAATTATGATGGCATCCTCTGAGGTAAAAAATTCCGGAGGTAAAATAATCCCGCATTCGGATCTCCGGGAGGGGACTACTTTGGGGAATGCGATCCGAAAGAATAAAAAAAGATCCGGGAACATTCTGCGAGCAGGAGCGTGGAATGTCAGAAGTATGAAACAAATACGTAAGCTAGAGAACCTGAAACTCGAAATGGATAGGTTAGCACTAGACATAGTAGAAATCAGTGGAATCCTTTGGCCAGCGGCGGGGGATTTTTGGAGTGGAAACTTTAGGATAATTCATACAGGACCAGAGGACGGAAATTCGGGTGTGGGGATAGTTATGCGAAAAAAAAGTAGGACGACGTGTAGAAAACTACCTCCAAAAGAACGAAAGAGTACCCATGGTTAGATTTGAATCTAAACCAGTAAATACAATAATAATACAAGTATATATGCCCACCTCTAGCTACAGTGAGGAAGAGGTAGAAGCGATTTCCAAAGATATCGAAGACATACTAAGATACGTAAAAGGGCATGAAAATTTAATAATTACGGAGATTTTAATGCAGTTGCAGGTGAGGGTAGGGAAGGAGCAATAGTAGGTTTATTTGGTTTAGGCACGAGAAATGACAGGGGAAATAGGCTGGTAGAATTTTGCGGTAAGAACAACTTAACCATCACAAATACATTATTTCAACATCATGCTAGAAGACGATACACGTGGAAGATGCCAGGAGATATAGGAAGATATCAAATAGATTACATTAGTGTTAGACAACAGTTTAGATATCAAGTAAAAAACTGTAGAAGTTACCCATAAGCAGATATAGACACAGACCACAACATCGTAATTATGAAGACCGCACTTAAATTTAAAAATCTGAAAAAAAGGAACGGAAAAAGGCACTTTGAATTTGAGTAGCTAAAAGATAAAGATATCCATGAAAGATTTGAAAAAGGTCAAATGAATTGTTGAAAGATATAGGGAAAAAGACGGACGAAGCATACAAATTAATTAGAATGAATTTTAGGGATATAAAACCATATAGCAAAAATAGAAGGGACGCAAAAGGAAAAGTCATTTTAGAAAATGTAGAGAAAGAAGCTAGATGGCAGGAATATATATATATATATATATATATATATATATATATATATATATAATTTAATCAAGGGCCGCTATGCTTGCGACCAAGTCTCCAATGCTCCACCCGAAGGTACTACACTGGGTTCAAACGCGAAAATATAAACGTGCTCCTAATTATTCTAACTTTAAAATTAACACATCCTAAATAAAAATCTAACAATTGAAACAAAAACTTAAAATAGGGTTTGATTGATGGTATCCCTAGCATTGATTTGGTGTGTGCCCGATCAACAAGACACAAAGAAAATGAATGGGGAGGGATCCGTAATGACGGATAGCAGCCGCTAGCTCTGCTTACTGGTGCGACTTGAAGGGTCGACTTAAAACTATCCAAATCTAGCTAGCTAATTTAAAATGGATTCAAATTTTCTAAGAATACGCCAAATATTAATAGTGAATCCAGCTATTTTACCTGCCCTATAAATTTACACATTTGTTTTCCCTGGTCTAAGTAATTTGTTAGCATAAGTCCGTCCCTAGCTTTCCCTAACATTCCCTAACTGATTTATATTGTAATTACAATCTTCGCAGACAATCTTTCTTCCTATATATAAGCTGCCACCAAAAATGGCGGCAGAACGACAAACAAATAATATCAAGCCACAAACAATAAAAGCAAGCAAAAATATAAAAATAAAAATAAATATAAATATTTATGTAAATATATAAATAAACATACATAAGCAATAAGCGTTGAGCAGTGCATAAAATTGCAAAAAGCATAACCCAAATTATTAGGTGAACTCGCATAAGCATTATACCGGTTAACCCCATTACGCACAAAATGTGCTCGTTAAATTATTTCAAATCTACTAATTATCATAAATCAATGCTTATGCGAGCACAACCGTCACAATTTTGTTCTTACCTCGTTAATATATTTCTCCAGCATCCGAAGATCTGGTCGTCTGGATACATTTAAACTTACTGCTAGGGGGAAATGGATATGCACTGCTAAAGTTCCGGTGGGTATGCTCTAATCGTCCTGGGGGGTCACAATCACTATCACTTCACTTTTAAGGAATATATAGGGAACTTATATTCAGGAGAGGAACTAACAGCATTAGAACAGGAATCAGACATTGAAAATGATGACCTGGGATATCCTATACTTAGAGATAAGTTTGAATTAGCATTAAAGAGTCTGAAAAATGGTAAGGCGTCGGGTACAGATAAGGTGCAAGCAGAAACTGTAAAAGCCGCTGGACAAGCAGTAACAGAACGTCTCTTCCGACTTGTAAACTGTATGTATGAGACAGGCGAGATACCCAAACATTTCAAACGTAACATCATAGTAACTATACCAAAAAAAAAAGCACGGATAGATGTGAACATTTTCGAACAATAAGCTTGACAGCACACGTTTCAGAAATATTAACTAGAATTGTACAAAGACGAATGGAAAAACGAGCTGAAGAAATATTGGGAGAAGATCAATTTGGGTTTAGACGGAACAGGGGAGCACGGGAGGCTATTTTAGCTCTTAGGGTGATAATGGGGAAAACAATAGAGAAGGGGGAAAGCGTATGTATATATATGTATATATGTATATATGTATGTATATATATATATATATATATATGTATATATATGTATGTATATGTATGTATGTATGTATATATATATATATATATATATATATATATATATATATTCTTATACTGCTTATTACTCCACCCCTCCGCCCTAATATTTATTTTTTTTATATATAATTTAATTTTACTTTTATTTATTTATAAATTCTGATACACGACTTTTGTCGTCGCCCCTAATTTTAGTATTCAATGAATGATTCCTATATGATGTGTTTTAGCAAAGTTTGGTTGGTTATCTATTTAACTGTTTACTATATTTTATGCCTCGACTATATGAAACCTTTATCTCAGGGCGTTCACCTACTCACCGTGGATTCAATCGTGAGTAGATGTGCACTGCCCAACCAAACTGCACACTCGTTTGTTTTACCACTTTTTATATGGAATTATTTACTGTATATGCCACATTTTAATGATCAATGTTGCTTGGTGCCAAATTAATTTATGTATACTATTTCTGACTTTAATTTTGACGTTTTAAGATATTACACGGTACTTACCTGAATTATACTGCGCTGAATGCCTTCTTTAAATGTTTCTGGCTCTAGATCTTAGTCACCGTACGCACCTTCACAAAGATTCACAATCGCTGTTCACTTGCGTATCGCCTCCAGGTGTTCTTAACAATTTTGCTGACCCCAAATCTGAAATAATTTACCCTAATTTTAGAATTTTGAATAAACCGTTGTATCTACTTCCCCTGCGTTAATTCTTCCTTGTAATATGCTGCTCTCCTATTTTTCCTCTTCGTGCTCCAATCAATCCTTTCGCCTTTCCGTATCCAATCCAAATCTATCCTGCCGTACTGTTCCAAATCAACCTATTCCCTGCTATTCCTTCAATATCCACTCTATGTCCTACTGCCTTTAATCTATCCAAATCACTCCAAAATTATTAATATCGTCGTTGCTTTGTATATCCACTCGAATCTCCTGCTGCCGTTTAACCAATCGTCCCAAATCCAATACCAATCTCGTCCAAATCTAACTAAATATCCGTTGCTTTCCCGTCGCACTTCACTTTAAATATTCTTCTATAATCGTCGCTTTTATATCACCGATGCTTCTTATACCTTCACTTTACTAAATCATACTATTTAAACTCAAAAACATTTATTTTATCCAAATATTATACAACTTTAACGCAGGTTTGCAAAACACGTCTTTTTACTAAAAGTAGTCGAAAAAGAATCTCTCTTATTTTTTTCGCTTAGCAATAAGCACAACAACATTAGCTTACTTAATCACATTTTTAAAAGCATAAGCTATCCAATAACAATTCGTCTTTACTCTAGTGTCCAAAATACCTTCACTATAGTCTTTATATACATTCCTAATTTCTACCATTGGTTCTAAACACTTCACAATTCTCCAATAATATTTTATATATCTATTCACTTATAATTTTGATTTTACAATTCGTCCAAAAGTTGATTCTACTTAAATGAAAAGCCAAAATAATTCACACAAGACCTGGACGCTTGGTTGATTGTAGATATCCATAGACGCGTCCGGTTTTCAGACGGCAAATGTACTTTCAATGGCTTATAAAATATCAACTCAGTATAAAACCTTGAGTACCGTGCATTGTATCAACGTCATTAAGTCATTTTGTTTACCTTTTGGCACATACGTTTCAAACTAAAATGGTAAATACTTTAGCATATGTAAAGTACGGCAAAATATAGTTTTTGAATTACTGGATCTTATATATGAATTATGTCGTTTGGCATACACCCTTTTTAACACAAATCTACCCTTAGAAGCCTTGTACCCCCTTACATTACAATATATATATACATACGCTTTCCCCCTTCTCTATTGTTTTCCCCATTATCACCCTAAGAGCTAAAATAGTCTCCCGTGCTCCCCTGTTCCGTCTAAACCCAAATTGATCTTCTCCCAATATTTCTTCAGCTCGTTTTTCCATTCGTGTTTGTACAATTCTAGTTAATATTTCTGAAACATGTGCTGTCAAAAGCTTATTGTTCGAAAATGTTCACATCTATCCGTGCTTTTTTTTTTGGTATAGTTATACTTTTTTCAGACCTACAAACCCTATATATATATATATATATATATATATATATATATATATATAATTAATAGAGAATAATCCACATTTGGAATGCAAATGAATGCTTAATATATTAATAGTTATTAAGATGAAATGAAAACCCAACCTTGTATTTAATCTAATCTAATCAATTAGGCTAGATAGCTCAATTGGTTAGAGCACTGATCCGGTGAATCAGAGGTTGCGGGTTCAAATCCTGCTGTAGCCGTTCTTTTAGTGGTTTTCAATTACTAGTTCGATTTGAAATGGTAATTCAACTTTAAATACAAGGTTGGGTTTTCATTTCATCTTAATAACTATTAATATATATATATATATATATATATATATATATATATATATATAGGGTTTGTAGGTCTGAAAAAGTATTCGATAATGTAAAATGGAAAAAAATGTTTGAAATACTCAAAAAGATTGGAATGAATTTTAAGGACAGACGGATAGTACATAGCTTATACGGCGGTAATAGAATTAGAGCAAGAAAGTAGATAAGTAAATATTAGGAGAGGGGTGAGACATGGATGTGCCTTATCTCCATTAATTTTTAACTTATACATAGAAGAGGCAATGAATACTGACAATTGCAGGAAGACATTTGGAATTAATATGCAAGAACAAAAGATTGGTATGCTTAGATTAGCAGATCATATAGCGGTATAAACATCTAGCAAAGAAGAGTTAGAAGCTGCTCTAAATAAAATGGAAACAATTCTAACGGAGAGATATGGTATGAAAATTAACAAAAATAAAACTAAAGTTCTAGTGTGTAAAAGCTGGGAAAATAAATCGAAAAGAATACAAATAGGTAACGAGAACTTACAACAAGTTAAGGATTTCTACTGCCTAAGAAGTCAAATAACACAAGATAAGAAAAGCACAAAAGATATAGAACAAAGATTAGCACAAGGTCGTGCTTCATTTAACAAGAAAAAGCAACTACTGTGCTCAAAGACCACAAACATAGAAACAAGAAAAAGATGCTTAAAACATATGTGTGGAGCACAGCAGTGTATGGTTATGAAACTTGGACAGTAGGAGAAGCAGATAAGAAAAAGGTAGAAGTCTTTGAAATGTGGTGCTACAGACGTATGATGAAGATATTATGGATAGACAAAGTTAAGAACAAAGAGGTACTAGAAATGGTAGGGGAAGGAAGAAGTACGTGGAAAACAGTAAAAAATAGGAGAGAAGGGATGATAGGTCACATACTACGGCATGAGGGAATAGTGCGGAATATACTAGAAGCAGAGATAGGAAAAAAGAGAAGAAGAGGTAGACCTAGGTTAAACTACTGCACACAGATAGTGAAAGATGTAGGCTGTGAGAATTTCAAGGAAATGTGTAGGCTAGCTCAGAATAGAAATCAATGGAGGTAAGCTTTCAACCAGTCGCAAGATGGAAAAACTATTGACCAAAATAATAACTGTACTTAAACATGGTGATTACTATAAATAACTACAAATATTGGCTTTGTAATAGTCTCAACTAATGTTAATTGTGCGAAAGGATTTACTGGAAAACTATTAATACGGCAAATGTCTAAGTGTTGGGGAATCCTTGACAGCCACAGGCTGCTTAACCTCCTTCACATACCATTGAATCTCTATAAAATAGGGCATTTAATTAGAAAACAATAGAAGGGAATCGAGCTTTACATAGGCTGTTGGCGTCGCCGTGGATCAATGTAGTAAGCGTAAGGCTACGGATTCCAAGGTCCTGGGTTCGAATCCCGACACGGCGGAGTGCTTGAAAAATGGCAGGTGAGCATTTTTCACAAAAATTACGCCTTCGTTCGGATGAGAGGTTAAATGGAGGTCCCGTGTGTGAGTGTTGTCACGCACGTTAAAGATCCCTACCTTGCCTGGAACGGCAAGAGTTCGGCAAAATTCTAAATTTCCAGGCAACAAAAAAACTCGCCTCCTGGCCAATGTAGTACCTTCGGGTGGAGCATTGGAAATGTAAATTCAATGTATATAGGCTGTTGTGAAAATTGCAGGGAACTGGGTACGCTAGCTCAAAACATAAATTAGCTAAGGTACAAGTCCAGCCAGTTTCAAGATGTAAAACCCAATGACAAAAAAATAAGTGCTCTTAAATCTGATGATTATTATAAACAACTACAGGTGTTGGTTGTGAAATATTTTCAACTAATGTTGATTGTGCGAAAAGATAAATTAGAATACCTATTAATTCGACAAAGGTTCAAGTGCTGGGGGAACTTGGCAGTCAAAGGCTGCTTACCCCTTTTCACATACCACTGAATATCAGGGAAATAGGGTATAAACTGTAAAACAATAGAAGGTGACCAAACTGCATCAAACAAGAAAGAACAGCAACTATGTTCAAAGACAATGAACATAGATACAAGAAGAAAACTGTTCAAAGCATAGTGTGGAGCACAACACAGTACATCTATGAAATAGGGGCATTGGGAAAAGCAACGGAAAGAGATAGAAACCTTCTGAAATGTTGTGTTTCAGATGTACGAGGATGGTAGCATGGACAGACAAAGTTAATAATAAATTGGTTGTAGAAATAGTAGAGGAATAAAGATGTCTGTGAAAAACGAAAAAATAGGAGAAATAGAATGACAAGATACATCTAAGGCATTTCTGAGGAATAGTACGGGATATATATCACAAGCAGAGATAAGAAAAGATAGGTAGAGGTAGACCGAGATCAGACTTTCGCACACGGGGATAGATGCAGACTGAGCAAATTTCAGCGAAATGTATAGGTTGGTTCAGACTAGGAAATAATGAGGGTACGCGTCCAACCAGTTCTAGGACTAAAGACCCATTGATGATGATGAAGGAGCGCTTTTGCAATGCAAGGCGTTTCCAGTTTTCCACTTTATTTTCGGTAGCTGTTTCTAACGTGCCAACACTGTTTCTAAATTCCTATGCTTTTTCATCTTCTCCTGCACTATGTTGAATCACAATATTAGTACTAGTAGGACTCTCAGGTGGCGCATCTTGTACATTTCGTGATATTGCAATATTGGTTGAATTTTCAAAACTTGAATTTTCTATATTATTCTCTTCAACTGCTTTATCATCGGTTAGTACTGTTGCACGATTAATTTTTGTACGTGCAATATTCATAGAGCCTATTAAAGCATTTACATGAATCTGGAAAAACCTATCAATCCTCATTGGTAATACACAATGTTGGAAAATTCCATTTTTTATATCATCAAATGTACTCGCTGATGGGGCACTGCTTTTAGTTAAGTTACCATATTTGAATATTGGAACCATTATTGCTGACCAGCAACAAAGAAATCCTCTTACAAAATAGTAAACGTTTCTTGGTTAAATCCGGATTGTGCATCATATTTTCGTGATCTACCTTGTTGAAATCTGTGCTACATTCCGCCAGACATTGTTCGTAAATCTGTTGTATTTCAAGCAAAATATTGCTGTCTTCAATATTAGTCGGTACATCATAGTTGGCTGTTACTTTAATTGCTTCCTTCCCTGTTTGTATATCTTCTTCTTCTTTCTCCAATTCTTCAAGATTGCATTTGTGTGTGGCAATTCTTTGTACTGTTTTGCTTCTTCACAGAGATTTAGAATTTTAGCTTCATCATTCAAACCTTGGTCTTCATTTAAGGCGACTGTAAATATGCATTTTAGTAATATTTTTATGTCGTCAAAACTTATTGCCGTTATAAGTAAACCTATAGCACGCATATAAAAAATCCTTATCCTGCGGGTAATTCTTGTAGCGCTTTCCAATTCAGTTCATCTGCTAAGTATATGCATCGTATGGTTTATATCATTTTTCAACATGCAGTGAGGCAATTCTCCACGACCTTGGTTTTTGACTAGGGACGAACAAACAGATAAATACTTTGTTAATGTTGAATATTGGATAAAAGTTTTTATAGCAGCCATCATCAAAGACAGCGAGTGGTCATTACACAACAATTTTAGGCGCTGGAATATCATTTTTAATCCACTCTGTTAACCAATAACTGATAGAATTGTTATCATGACGTTCTGAAAGCATATGCGCGACAGGAAGTTGAGATTCTGTTAATCATCATTAACGACAACTTCATACAAAAATATGAATTTGGTTTCCCGTTTTAAATCCAAAATTATAATCCGGACTAATCCTCCTGTGGCATCTATACTTATCTTTGAAAACGTCGTACGTCTACAATATAATCAATATGTATTCAGTTGTTCCACAGTTCAATAATGTATGAAAAATCTTTCGCATCCTATATCTCTAATAATTTCGTTGTAAGGTGCGGTACCTTTCATTATACATAAAGCCGATATAGGATGATCGTGAACATAATTTGCTATACATGCTTTATGTTTCATTATACGTAAGGCAAAGAGCTTGGTTCAGGATCATTGTACCTCACTATTTTTTTAGCTTCTATTCTACGAACATACACTGCAGATTGTTTTTCAACTGCCATGTTCTTAACATATTCGTCCCGTTTCTGTCCTACAATCCAACGCTTACGGGTTGTGTTGTGCAAGTTTCAAATTGTCCAACAAATGTACAATCCATAACAACTATCGAATCAGCTTCGGGCATTTTTTCTAAGTTAGTCTTAAAAATACTGTTGCAGTCCTTGCATATTCCTTGAATGTGAAGATATACTTCGCCAGTAGGTAAGATTTTATTACGTTTATACGATATTCGACAGGGTCTTTTAGTTTGTTCAAAAAAATGCTCATGAATAAGTGTGATCCATTGATACGGTACTAAGTTGTCAGTAGAACGAACAGAATCATCACGATCTGACCTATGGTAATATACAGGTAATGGTTCTTTTATTTTTCCACTTGTCTGCACTTAGAGTGATTTTAAACCGTAAGGTGCTATCACTAGGAACATCTGAATCGGAAAACTGAGTAATTTCTGGTATTGACGGATGAACTGTGGGGCAGATATTCGTCACATCTAACACTTCATGCACGCCATAACGATTCTCGAGTGCAATTGTATACGCATGTTTTGGTGTAATTGTTTCGCTCCGCTGTTATGAAATTACTTTCCAACAGTCATGAGTCGGTGGACGAAATTTACCATCCTCAGTAATCTTAAGTTTTTACACATTTGAAAAATATTCACTACCGCGAGTTAAGGTTCGGACCTTTGGAGCTGTGTTTTTAAAAAACAACTTGAAACACTTAACAAAATTTATTTGAGTTTGAAACAGAAATTACTGTGAAATTTAGAATAACTTGTACATAATAACTTTAATAAAAAATAATTAATTGTACTAAGGTGAGTAGCTTGAACAACGAAGTATGGAGTTCAAAGACTGACTGCCGGGCATTGAGCTCCCGGGCTTTTTATAATAACCTGCCCCTCGCACGGCTGTGGGAACTTGCAGATCTCATGTCTGCTTTACACTTTGTTACAATGTATCAATCTTAATTCTAAGTAATTGCGGTATGTTAACCGCCTGTGACCTGCCACCTGCAGTATCACTGCCCTCACGGATGCAAAGTTGCATGTCCGTTCACATGAACTGTCGATAACCTCTCTGGGTTATCCTTGTATTACAATGTTGCAATGAACTTATACTTTATTTAACAATTTCTAATAATTCCTATTAGATTCAATATATTCAATACATATATATATAATTGGGGGATACATAACTCGCGTTGCAGTCTATTTTACGAGGCCTTGGCATATCTGTAAAAAAATTATTTCAATAATATTTAAAAAAAACATCCAATCTAAGTATCTCTAAAAATAAATGCGCACATTTTTAATAACAATTATAAACTGGAAATGTTTAGAAAAATTTTGAAAACAAAACAAAAAAAATAGCACAACAACAGGTTTGCAATTAATATAAACTGTAATAATAACGGGATTCTATTACAGTTTTACAACGGGGTGTTGCAGAAAGGTTACATTATTTAACGACTTACGAATAAACACATAGTAAGTTCTAATGTGCTTTCCGATTAATAGTTCCTTGAGTACGTCGTTTTTATTAAAAAAAATGGTACTTTCCAAAGTAATTAAATTAAGTACAGCCCTCTTCAACTCTCTTCAAGAAATAAACATTACTGAACAATTTTTAAACGCATATATGGGTCACGCGATGTTTCATTCCAAGAGACATATTTTCTATTCCGCAATATAAGGTTTTTAATTTTTGGACATTGATTATCAAGAAAAATAAGTGTAATTTATATAATTATTAATATGTGACGAAGCTAAATAAAGTTAAAAATATTTAAAAGCAATTTTTAAATTGAAGCCATTTAGAATGTCCTTTTTTTGTAAATATTCAATACTGTAAGTAAACTTAATCAGATCAAGTAACATAGGATTGTGTGTTGCTAGCACAACAAATAAAAATGTTTAACAACGCAAATCAAACTAGTAATCAAAATATGAACAAAAATAAAAACCTTCAACTGGGCTAGAAGCTGCATTACAGTGTGTCTGTCCCAAATTGGGCGCGGTTAATGTGAAACTCTTATTATTAAAGATGCAATAAAACTGTTTTCGCATTTATTTGCCATCTTTTGAGATCAGTTCAATAGTGAAAGCGAAATTGAGCGATTTTCTTTTTGTTTTCCAATTATAAAACTAAAGATTGATATTATTATAATAATTCGTCTATTTACTATAACGCTTTGGTTATAAAAACATCCAAAAATGCTGTTGAGTTTCTGAAACAATTTTATTAATATATATTACAATGATGTATATTAGTTGTTAGTATTCATAACATTTTTGAAATTATAACACGAACATGCTTTTTTTTAAATAGGACCTGCATCTTACTGCTACATTAATTAGAAGCTGTTTTGAGAGATTTTCAAAAATATATAGTTTAATATAGTTATTTTGTCAAATGGCATACGTAATGTTGTTGTTACAGTATTAGCAATATTATAAATAAATTTTTAATAAACGTAAACATAGCGTAAATAATTAAAAATTAATTAATGCGGCCTTAACGTGTGGTAGGTTCTATTTATGAAAATGAAAGTTGATATTATAACCTCAAAAATATTTTAAATAATTAAACATTTATGTACGCAATTGAAAACTACTTCAAGAATTTATAAAGAACTTCAACTGCATTTTTAGCTATTTGCAAACAAACGAGTTCGACGAATTAGTAGAATTTATAAAAATATCAACTTTTGGTGATATAATTTGAAAACAAACAAAATCACTCACCATTGAAATAATCTCAAAAAAGCGGCACATAAATGCCCAGACAATTGTAATAATAATAACAGTATGTTATCCATTATTCGCACCCAATTTGGGGCACACTGTACGAGTTCAGCGGTTGGACGGTTCTCATTTGAAGTTTTTAATTTTTTTCTTCCTTCTTGTGTTTGTTTTGTGCTTAATTATGCCGCTGTTTATCGCAATTGTGCTCATTTGCTTCTAGCGAAATAATTGAAAACCAAACCGCTGAGCCAGATTGACACCCGCCCCCCTTTTTTGAGTTTTCATATTTTCTTAACTTAGAAAACACAGCACAACTGTATGAATCTCGTATTGTCAACAGATTTATATAACATATTTATATTGATGATATAGATACACAAATACGAACACTCAACAAAATATTAATAGATCTTTTTGATATACATGCGCCATTAAAGACGAGTAGAATTACCAAAGTAAAAGCTCCGTGGCTTACCAACGTAATCACAATTATGATGAAACTGCGTGATAAAGCTCATATTAAATTTAAACATAGCAGAACACAATCAGATTGGGAGTATTATAAACAGTTGAGAAATTCTGTAACAAGCTCTATGAGACGAGGAAAAAGGCACTACTTTGATTTTATTGCTAAACAATCAGCTAATATTACTTGGAAAGCTCTCAGGGACTCTAAGATCGTAACATCTAAACTAAACTGTATACCAGAAAGTCTATGTGATCCGGACCAAATAAATGCATTTTTCATAGACTCTGTAAACAAGCTAAAAACCAACCCTCCACAACATATGTTTCAATTTTATAATAACAATCAGTTTAATAGCAATATCTTATTCTCATTTTCTACTACTACAACTGATAAGGTTCTGAAAGCTGTCAAATCCATTAAGTCTAATGCTATTGGAAGTGACTCTATATCTATTTTTATGTTAAAATTATGCGAAAAAAAATTATTGAACCCATCACTAATATTATTAATAATTGTATTATAAAAAGATATTTTCCAGAATGTTGGAAACTGGCTGTCATTACGCCTATACCTAAAGTTAATAAAGTCATTAATTTGTCTGAGTTAAGACCTATTAGTATTCTTCCGCCTCTATCAAAAATTTTGAAAAATTATATATGAACAAATCAACGAATTCACTTCTTTTGCACAAATCATACCTGCAAATCAATCTGGCTTTAGAGTGGGCCATAGTACCACCGGTGCATTAATCAAAGTTACTAACGATATTCTTCAGTCTTCTGATTTGGATTTGGTTAGTGTTCTAGTGTTGTTGGACTACTCTAAAGCGTTTGACACCATAGACTACAATTTACTTCTTGCTAAATTAAAATATTACGGATTTGACAAAAACTCACTACATCTTATGCGGTCTTATTTATGTAATAGGAAGCAGTTGGTTAATGTTAGTGGTAAAACGTCTCTAACAAAAAATATAACTAGTGGAGTACCTCAAGGTACAATCTTAGGTCCTCTGCTTTTTTTGCTGTATACAGCTGACTTCACAAGTAAACTTCGTAATTGTCAATCTAGATTTTACGCTGACGATTCACAAATATATTATTCATTTAAAATTAATCAGTTACCAGTTGCAAATGCACAGATCAATGAAGATCTAAAGGAGCTTTCTGATTTTGGAGCAAATCATTCCTTAGCTATTAACCCTAAGAAATCGGTAGCAATTATTTTGGGCCTGAGAAAACAGGAAGATAGTTGTTGATAACATAAATCTAGTGGTAAATGCCGAAAAATTGAAATACAAAATCACGTTAAAAACTTAGGACTGACGGTTGACTTTAAATTACGATTTGATTGTCATATAAATAATTTAGTTAAAAGATCATACATAATTCTGCGTAAACTGTATGTTAACAAAGATTCGTTAAATCAAAAGCTTCGTAAAATGCTTTGCGAGTCACTTATCTTGTCTGCATTTGATTATGGTGATGTTGTTTACGGTCCCTGTTTAGACTCTATTACTACAGCAAGGGTTCAAAGAATACAGAATGATTGTCTTAGATTTATTTTCAATTTAAGGAAATTCGATCACATTTCTGAATCGCTGCGCCAGTCGGGCTGGTTAAAATGGAAAACAGGCGGTTACTGCATCTTGCAACCTTTACGCATAAAATTGTAAATTCTCTATCGGCACCAATTTATATAAAAAATTTGCTACTACCGCGTAGCAGTTGTCATTCTGTCCAGGTAAGATCTCGTGACTTGCTGCATGTACAGCGGCACTCAACCACCCTCTTCCAGAGGTCATTCCAGTACAATGCAGTTAAATTATATAATTCAATTGACAACTCCATGAAAACCAAATCGGTATCAAGTTTTAAACTATCATTTAAAAGTATTTACTTTCAACACAATAAATTCACTGGTCTATACATTTATATATTCTCATTTGTTCTCATACTCTTTAGCAGAAATAAGTGTTGGCTCATAAAGTACCAACTTAATGTTAGTGTTAAACTGTTTGCAGTGGCGTTCACACCAGAATTATAAACATCCGGCTTCTTTTACATGTTTCTATTCTTATTTGTAAATTAATTTTTATTGTATTGTTAGTTGCAGGTTAAGTGGTAGAACAGCCTTTGGCTGAACTTCGCCTGTTATACTACATTCTTATTTTTTTGTTATAGAACTTATTAATAATCAATAAAGACGATATTATTATTTCCCAAGATCGATTTGTTGACTCTCGACAAATGTAAGCATAACCTTCCTCTTTTGTTCCAGCGGCTAACTTTCTGTTCCGAGTCGTTTTAGGCTTAGAAAACATAATCCTGCAGCACAAATCTCGCATCGCTACCGAAGCTCGCTAAATTGATTTTTGGCTCTACCAACAAGAATAAAAAGTTAGCGATTGTAACAAAAGGGGAGTAGTATGTTTACCCTTGTCAATAGATTCGATAAACCAGTTTTAAGGAATTTGGTGGAGATGCAAAATTCATACAGCAGAACTTGTTTTCAGAACAAAAAGTTAGCCGTTGGAACAAGAGGGAATAGTTCTGTTTACTCTTAGTCCGGTAGTCTGTTTGTCGAAAAGTTGAATTTTTATTGTTTCAGGTTTGTGGTTCGACTTACTGAACTGTTTTTTAGAAACACGTATCGCTAGTGCATTACGTAAGGAAATATTAAGTAGCACGAAAGAATTTATTAAATTTTGTTAGTTAGATGAGCTTTTATCAAGGAAACACCCAGAAAAAATTATAAGCTTTGATAATTTGATTTAATAACGTGCTATTTCAATTTAGTATTAAATTATGATAAAGAAATAAATTGGGAAAGCATCCAGTACATTAAATACAAATGTTAATAAATATCAGTACTTCACAACCCTTCGTGTTAAATTAAAAAAAGAAATACAGATAGAAAAGGATGATAACCAATTATGATAAAATTATTTGTACACATATACGCGGGTTTATGGAACATTAACCAAGGAACGATACACCCCAAAATCAGCACACTCACAAAAACAGCCATAAAAATGTTTTGGAAACGACCCGAATGATCTAGGCTATCAGTATTACAATTTTAAATCGTGGTAGTGGATTAGGGTTTACACGGACAGAATGACAATGTCCGCAAAAATAAAACCGTTTAAACGCACAAACTGTGTTTTTCCGATCATGGATAAAAGACCATTTTCTCGTCAGAAAAGAATCGGGTCCAGTAGTTTTGATCCTGGACAGCCATGCCTCGCATTGCAATGACGCGGATATTTTAGATTTCTTAGCAGAAAACGACATTCATGTCATCTGCTTACCCAGCTGCACCAAGCATTGGCAGAAACCTCTTGATAGGTCTTTCTTTAAACCACTCAATATATTGGAATGAAGCTTGTAGGCTTTGGATTGGGTCTCATCCTGAACGAAGGATTATTAGGTATCAGTTTGTGAAAATTTTAAATCAATCCTGGAAGCAGGTTGCAACTAACCAGGATGGAGTGTCAGGGTTTGAAGTCGGTGGAATATTTCCCTACAACCCCGGCGAAGATTCCAGACTATGCCTATTATGTAGATGAGCACGCTGCAAGAGCTAATAATAACAACCCCAATACCGCTACTGAAACTGATTCACTTACCACTGCCGACAATGACCCCAATAACACTGCTGAAAATGTGTCGTTCGAAGAATTTTTACTTGTCCCTGTTGTTGTAGCAGGTCCCAGTAAGTCGAACTCACGCAAACAGCATGGAAATCTTATTGCAGCATAGGAACTGCGGTAAAGAAAGCGTCCAAAGCTAGAAGCTAAACGTAAGAAACAGGAAGAAAAGGAAGAAAATAAACGCAAGGAGAATAATAGCGCTAAAAAAAGGTAAAAAAGTAAGAAAGCAAGCTAAAGCAGTAAAAATGATTGAAGAACGCAGCAGTGATGAATACAAATCCACCGAGTTAGTTTCAGATCACAGCTAAGATATTATCAATACTGATGATGACGAGTATTACATTGGTTGTAAAGATTACTATCGCGACGAGAATGGATCTAAGGAGGATTGGATTTGCTGCGTTGCTTGCAGAAAGTTGCTGGATGAGACTTACATCTCTTTTAAAAATAACTGCGAAAATTATGGCGAAAAATAATAAGTGAAGAAACTTTTTTGTGTTTGGCATTTTTTTCACCATAGTTTCGGGGTGAGATGGCAAGAAGATCAAGTTAAGATGTCTAACTAAATAATTCTCAGTATGCGGCATCTTCCCCCAATGTAGTGAGGTAAGATGCGAAATTGTTGGTTAAAAACATTATTTTTTTTAATGTTCATTATCAGTTTATATTCAATTTATTGTTTTTTAATACTGTAATTCTTCGAGCAACAAATAAATTTTTTTGGCTTAGGTGAAATATGTAGAATACTTATTTCATAAATTATATGCAAAATATTCGGTGTCTCTTCCCCCCCATTACCTTATTGTGATGCAAATTACTTGCACAGTTTATATGGTGTATCGAAGGCGTGGGATGATGGTTCAAATAATGTTTAAAGGCACCGTTAGTTAAAAGAAAACGGTTAATTATTGTGCATGCTGGCAGCAAAAACGGTTTTGTTCGTAATGGATTGCTAATTTTTAAATCGGGACTTAAAACTGGAGATCATCACGATGAAATGAATAAAACTGTAAATGTTTACAAGATAAATTAGTACAAAACCTTGAACTAAACTCTGTATTAGTGATGAATAATGCAGCATATCATAACGCAACTGAGGAACCAAATCTAATATCGGCCTGGGAAAAAGAAAGACGAGTTGTTGACTGTTGAAAAGAAATATACCTTTTGAACTTAAAGATACAAAAGTAGAACTATATGCAAAAATTAACCAATATATATCCATATACCAGCAATATATTGTTGATAAACTGTTAGCCGAACATGGTCAAGCAGTATTACGATTGCTTCCATGTCATCCTGAATTTAACCCTATTGAAAAAAATATGGGGGATATTAAAAAACCATGTTGTTGCACGTAATACCACTTTTTAATTGGAGGATGTATGAAAGTTGACTGAAAATAAGAGTGGGTAAATGCTTGTTCTCTTGTAGTGAAATTGAAGAGGATTACCTTGCAAGGAATATATAATAGACGGTATAGAGGAACTAATAATGAAGGTTAATAATGATAGTCAGGCTTTGGTTTGCCTATTGATAATGATGACGATCTTGGTTGTAAACCGTTGTAGTATAAACGGTATCCTTTTATTACTTAATAATATTAATAACTATTACAATGCTTAAATGTCTGATCTAAATAATATGTTTAAAGTTTTATTAAATTCCTTGAAGCTATTTTTTGTTGTATCTATTATTAGACAAGATGTATGGAAATTCATAATCATAATGTCAAAATCAATGCAATGCTTAACAAATAACAGAGAGATACAGGTGTATTCAGCTATTAATTTCACCAAACTTTTGTAATTTGAGTATTTTTTCTTAACTGAAACATTTATAAATAAATAACTTGTTTTGTATTGTAGTGAATTTTGATGTCCAATCCTTCAATGTTTTCCTATCTATAAATATCTTCAATCTGAAAACTCTATTTGATGTTATTAGGTTGAGCTGAAAACACTGTGTTACATACTTCCCCAAAGATTTCTCATTTCATCCATCGGGCAGTCCAGGGTCGTAGAGATTTTTAAAGACCTATACTTCCAGTTGCCAGAAACTCATTGGGCACGAGCAGATTCCACAAATCCTAATACGACAGGAGATGAACTATTTACCTGTATTTTAATCTTCTTTATAATTTTTTTTTTGCTTTTTCTACTTTTCTTGTACGCAGTAGCTCACTCTTGTTACAGACTTTGTATAAAACATAAACACACTTTAAAAGTATTTAAACGACAAGAGCCAAGCGTAGAATTTGCTTCAGTAGAAACGGTATCCAACCTTAAGGAAGACAATCTCATCACCAATCAAGAAAAAGAGACAGATTAACCACCATACGCAAGTAACAACGGTTATCATTACTCCAGGACGCAGCACTACTTTGGACCAATCGTAAGGGTAAGGGTAAGCAATTTTTACTTTTTCTCTCAATTTATTGCGATAAGCCAATATACATAGATGTA
Source organism: Platerodrilus igneus (assembly GCA_036346225.1). NCBI lineage: Eukaryota > Metazoa > Arthropoda > Insecta > Coleoptera > Lycidae > Platerodrilus > Platerodrilus igneus. The sequence continues at coordinate 1,130,743 of JARFIW010000195.1, read as the reverse complement.
TTTTATTATACTGCATTGATCCATACTGGACAGGCAGATCCTATTTTACTCTATATAAGTCTAGGACAGTAAGTTACACATTACGATTTTTGTAATTCTCCAGAGTAGTCCTACATCATTTTTTTTGTAGTTTGAGCGCTCACAACTGTAGATTTCAATAGTTTATTTTCTGCACTACTGCCAGAGAACTAAAAAAATACACTCTGTATTGGTATAATTGCCAAAAATACTACTAGAGATCGTTCAATGGAGCTATCTAGTCTATAATAGATAAATTTAAAATTTTGAGGAAAACAGGGAATCCACTAATTTTAATTTTTTTGCATACTTTTACAAAAAAATTTTCTTTTGTATAGTTAACAAAAAATTATCAAGCAATTCATAAGCAATTAGTAAAAATCGAAAAAATTATTATTTCTTTTTTATTCGCTGTTCTTATTTGTGTTTTAACTTATAGCGAAGTCAAATTTTTTTTAGTGCGCAAGTTACATATTCCCCCAAATTAGGATATACATATATGTAATCAAATGGAATTATTAAATCTTAAGTTAGATTGATACAATGTATAATTGAAGGACATATTACAAAAGGTTAATGGAAGTTCATCAACTAGACAGGAAAACGGATGTGAATACTTTGTATTCAAGACGTAACATGACACTGCAGGTGCAGGTCACAGTAGATTATAAGAAACTTATTGTTAGAACTAAGATTATTAAGAAGTAATACTTAGTAATACTTTAGAAAGTGATTTGCGGTGTTCTTTGTCAAAATTGCAACCAAAAATACAAAAAAACAGTTGACGAGAAACAGTGCCAGCCCTCACATTAGTACTACAAAAGTAGCGGACATTTTGATGGTTACATTATTGACGTTTTGTTGTAATTTTTTCGATGATTTGTGTAATTAAAATTTTTTTGAACAAATACGATTTTATATTTCTTACTAGAGTATGTCTAACCTAAGTTCAAAGTCATTTTATCCAAACATAATATAAGTAAAATTATCATATACAAGTCTAAATTAACTTATTCCATAAAGGGAGTCGTGACCTCACACCAAAGTATGAAGGGGGGTTCAAAGCCTGAAAGGTTGAGAACCCCTGCTCTACAAGATCAAAGAATTGTTACTGCTGATTGGTATATAATTATTTGTTTACCGCAAGTCATCGTGGAGCTTCGAAAAACCAACCCCAAACGAGAATCATCCTCCACCACGACAATGCAAGTTCGCACACAGTTCGTAAGGAAATTGAACTTTTAACGCAACAAAATGTCAAATTATACCATCCTCTGTACATACAAGAAGCAAAAACTCGCTTCCTGGTCAATGAAGTACTTTCGGGTGGAGCATTGGAAAATCAAATGTTGGGTCAGAAGAAGCGGTCAATGTCTTCAAAAATGCAATTTTGGCCGTACCAACAAGTGAATAGAATAACTGCTAGCAGAGTTGCTTCCAGTGCATGCAAAAGTGCATTAATCTTTGCGGAGACTCTTTAAACAGCAATAAATCTTTAAAGGCTATCAACTGTTTTATTCTAGCTCTATATGTCAAATTTAAAAAACATCCCTCGTGTCGCTTGTAACTAATATTACAGTCAAAGCGATTTGGATTCATTTAAGAATGTTTACGCTCTAAAAATGCGGCTAATTATTTTATTTTGTTGTATTCCAGTTTAATTTATTCATTCAATGCTTGATGCTAATGGAAAAGACCCTTAAAATGAATTGACCTACTAAACTAAATTTTTCTATCAATCGTCAAGGAACAATATTTGACCCTAACAAATCAATACATAATTTATGTGACAAACTTAAACCATTAAGTATGAAACAGTACATTGCAGTACACTACAATTAGCGTGTACTCATTTTTTATAAATTTAATTGAAACTCAATTACATCAAAATTTCCTTTCTCCTAATATCACATCAGGTGTTTAAATCGCAGAGACTGTGAAACAGAAGTTGATTACCTTGACAAGGACGTTAGTGAGGGCGTTTGTCTTACTCTCGGTTTCGTTTGCAATAATTTTTAACCATTCGATTTCTAATGCAAGCCAAGCCGTGGCCGGCATTCCTAATCGTTGCAACACGTAAATGCAGCATTATGGAGTATGGACTAATCAACATAATATCTTAACACTAGCTTGTTTCTAATAATTTTATTTTGAAATACACTTTAATTAACCATTTATATGAAAGAAAATTGTTGTAGTGAAATATATAATTGTAGCATTTCTTACAGATTGTACGTACATCTTCCTTACAGCTTTTTCAAATATTCAAGTCAACAAAAAACTTCCTCATTTCACTTTGTTACCTTAAAATTTATGCAGGAATTCATTTGAGAGTCTTGGATCATCATCCACTTATGAAATTAAATTGCAGTGTAATAACTGGTAAAAAAACCTTGCTAAAAATGTAATCAGACGTTTATTAACCGTAACCTTGTTATTTACAAGATAAAAAGTTCGTTTTCATGTCAAATATTCCTTTCAATATACCAAGACTACGAAGGCAAGTTACTGGAAATATTTCTTGCGGTAAAAAGTATGTATGAAAAGGTAATGACCTTATACTATTATTATGTGTGACACTTTCGATTTTAATTACAGTCAAGTAGGGTAAAATCAAGGATCCCACAACCTCATTTCCTCCAGAATCCCTCATTTCCTCACTCATCTGGACCAAAAAGTTTTCTTCGACTAACCATTTTTCATCTTTCGAGATAAACCTATCTTAAATTTTTTACCGCTAACATTCTGGACCAAAAAGTTTTCTTCGACTAGCCATTTTTTTTATCTTTCGAGATAAACCTATCTTGTTTGGTATCAATTAATATTAGATTTTCTCAGCTACCTAAATCTCTAAAATTTTTAGATATCATCACCCCAAGGAGCTACCCCAATTTTAAGATTTCTTACCTGTAGCGACTTTTGAGCGTTCTTATAAAATTTTTTTAGTCATGCGATACATCTTGTTAGCTTAGAATTTTATGCAGAATTCGAATCTGCAAACAGATTTGAAATCGGACCACGCCCTGCAAAGTTATACTTTAAGCTCTTTTGCTCGTATATATTTAACTCCATTTTTAAAACCTTTTCGCTACCCAAGGTATATGCTTTAACCAACACAAAATTAAGAACACAAAAGTTTAATAATTTATTTATCCAATTTACAGTTTAATAAACTATTACAATTTTTACAAAGTATAGCATTATTTCCTGTGTGTAGCCGAAAGTTTAACCTGTAACAAAAAAAAAGATTAATGGGTTGTTTAAAATAGACGTGTAACAAAAAGAGATTAATGTAAAAAAGAGGAGACGTGTTTTCAGTCAATAAGACATATTGTTGTTAACAATATGTTTTACCGTCCAGCAACACCACGTGGAGGTAAACACATGCCGCCGGGAACAAAGGAAATTTAATTAAAAGCAGAAAGTTTTGTTCAAAACGCTACTGTAAAATATATAGAGCAAATAAATTATTCCCTGAATGTGTTTTCAATTGCAATAACTGACTATACAATCACAATTTAAATTACACTTTATTTAACTAAGTTACTTTAAACAAGAAATTACCGCATCCAAAAATTCCAATGCATGCTTAACAATAATGTAGAAATGGCAAGGTCGACTTTTGGTGTAAGGATCGCGTGGTTAATAATGGTATGAAATCTATGGAATTTCTCCTGTAATGAAAGAAGAATGCATTCGTAATTGAAAATGCCTGCTACAACTTTCGCTAGATACCAGCCATGTATGTTAATTAGAAATTTTGTGTATGACATCATTAACTACCTAAATTTCAGAATTAACAAAATGTAATAAACCAGATTAAGTACTGTTCAATAATAATGAGTGAAAGTAAATGGGTCTTATTACATATTGAAATCCTAAATTACCTTACGTGACGCGGTAGTAGCATTATAACGCAAATTCCGGAAACTTCAATGTGTTATTAATTTCATTTGTAACTCGTAATCCAACAAATATTTTTAGATTTTTAACGAACATGTGAATCACATTTGAAAGCTGTTTAAGTTTCTTCTCTAAACAAATGCGGTTATTACAATACGAAAGTACGCTAAAATGCAAGTCAATTAACAGCAATTAAATATTGCTTACTGACCTACCTTAATTAGGTTGCTGTGCTATTAGGACCAGGGTATGCAGACTTTAACACCTCCATCTCGCACGCTTTACAAGGATGTTGGTTGTTTCGTACAAGACCCTTTAACAACTGGCGGAGCTGAACGTTTACTGCTTAATGACATACCGTGCTGTTTTTCCTTGTGTTGCTGTAAGCTATTCTCGTAAAAGCGAAACCGCAAGACCCACAGTTTAAGTACTTTGCTGTTGACGGATGTATAAGCTTAACCTTGGACGATATTACACCACGACATTTGTTCTGGTGTCGTTTGAGAGCATCCCTCCTGGTAAAGTAGACGTCACAGGGCTCGCATTTAAAAACGTTTGCAGGTACCATTTTAGTACAAAACAAAACCCGCACTATAGCACTTTGGTTAAACTTGTAATCGAACTAACTAAAAAGCTTACTCGAGCGTACCTGATTTATGCTCCTTATAGAATGCAAACCGAAGGTTTCCGAAGATACCCGAACGAAGTTGAGGATTCAGCGGGGAACTAAATGACGTCATAATCCTCGCAGCTCGTCCAATACATTTAGCGCTAATGTATGCGCCCGGTTCGCTTTGTCCATGCTGCGAATGCCGTTAGTAAAAACATCGGAAACGTCTTCCATGTTATACGGATCGCGTGCATATTAAAAATCCAAAAGGGTGGTAGCACACACACACAAATTGTGTGCAAGTCGTGCTGTAGAAGATGCAGTGCTACTATAACCAAAAACACTTTAAACCATTACTAAAAAAATACCAACTTGTTGTCTACAGGATACTTACAACAATTTAATTTTAAATAACTTCTACGTCATATTTTAGGTAGGCTTGAATATTTTCCAAATGAATCACCAAGCGAAAGTATATGCTTAGCGGTATTCAAATTACCCATTAATTTCCCATTTTTACGACCATAGTTAATTATAGATTAAAATTTAATTTGTGTACGTTCGAGCTTCTCGTAAACTAACATATTTTATAGCAACAATGCGCTGTATAATACATGCATACCCCTTCTCTGCGCTACTACTATTCTTGTAATTGCTAGAAAAAGTCACTCTCCTTTTTACTGTTAAGACTGGGCAAAGCACCATTTTTTATACTTTCTATAGCACATCGCGCACTTTTTCGTCTGATAATTAAATTTTGCTTCTGTAGGCTTTTACACTTTCGCATAGCGGTCGGCCGCACGTATTGATTTCTAGAACCGGTAAGTACTCGATATCCTCCAAATAGAGAATTAGATGCTCGATGTCTGTCAATTTCCGATTCCCTCGTAAAAGGTAGAAAAAACTCAGTCAATAATCCATTATACTTCGACCCGCTACCGTTTTGATAATTTACAAACATTTTTCAAACGACAATGGGCCGAGAATTTTTAAACCTCCGAGGGATCTTTAAGTTGTGATCAATTACACATCCGAGCTACGCGTAAACTAACATATTTTGCAGCAACTGTATAATACATGCATACCCCTTCTCTGCGCTACTGCTATTCTTGTAGTTGCTTGGAAAAGTCAGTCGCCCTTTTTATTGTTAGGACCGATGCAAAGCACCATTCCATACTTTCTTTATAAGTGTAGCACATCGCACACTTTTTGTCGGATAATTAAATTTTGTTTATGTAGGCCTTTACACTTTCGCTTATTTAAACATCTAATACGATCAATTAACCACTTTAGATTATTCTAACGGAACAACCATACATTCCGCCATATCGTTCTTTTTAATTCCAACGATCCTATGGGCTTCACGCACTAACACCTGACGTATCTTTCCTACTATTTGTTAAACAAAAACTACCGGTATCGATATTGTGGACGTAAACAGATGTTTGTGGATGTGTACGAGTATGTAACCATATACATTAACCAGTCTAAGCTATTTTATTTACTCCACGAAAACTGCTATTTTCTAAACCACAATTAATAATCGCCTTTATAGGTTTAACATTTCTACCATTACCCAATGACTGGTGCTACGTACATGGAAACTATAATTTCTTATTGGAGAATTCTTATTCTCCCACACACTGCAGCGTAGTTGCATGCCTACCCTTTTGGAGGTATATGCTCGTTATAGGTTGTAAGACCCTCGGTTTTACTTAACTACAATTCGTGAGACCCTTTAATCTTTTTAATCGTATCTTTCTCGCCTACATTACAGTAGGACTTAACATTACTACCAACAAATTCTAATACCGGACACCCATTAAATACGTCTTTAAATTTCCTACAACTTTTTTGTTGACAAGTGCATATTGTATTTGTTGTCTCGAGGGTAGTCACTAGTGTCAAAATTGTTAATGTTTGCACTAATATTAAATTTTTCTAGGGACCCCAAATCTGTAAACAGATTTTAAATAGGACCACCCCATACAAAGTTATGCGTTTTAAAGACTAATTTTTGCTCATCTTTATTTAACACCATCTTGAGAACCCTTTTTTGCTATCAAGACATATGCTTTAACCAACCGTTTCCTAAATTCTAAAACCGCAGTGTCCCGCAAATACCACGTGGAGATAACACGTATACTCTGTCAACCAGGATAGAAGCCGGAAGGATTTGGAAGGTGGGAGAAGAACTTAAAAATTATGGAATCTTAAAACTAATATATACAAATCTAAACAACTATCTTATATCTTTACACCCCCCATGCGTAGATTGTTGTACTATTAGGGTGACGTAACCTTTGTCATCTTCCCTCGATAAACTAATTTTATTAATAAGCCGCGTATGCAAATCGTGATTTTTACTCCGGGATACATACGCAGACAAGTACTCCACACCAAATAAAGAATTGGATGCTTGGTGACTGTTAACATCCGCTTCCTCGTGTACGCCCAGACGCATCCCAGCCCATGAGCACCCTGCGCATGCACACCCTGCCCATGCGCGCCCATGCGCGTGACACCTGCCCATGCGCGCTGCCCATGCGCACCCCTCTCTGTGCGACTGCTATTTCGTGGTAACGTCACAGCCTTTTATAAATAAAGAACAATGTTATATACTATTATAAAATGTTTATTCTGACATTATACATAACAAATTTAAAAAACAACTAATGCCAAGCATGGATCATTTAAACTTAATTTTAATACAAAGTTATACACAGAAGACAGTCCTTTCTTTATGCTTGTTTGGAGTGGCTTTAATTTTATCTAATTTTATTCGCAGCTTAAAATTTAAATCGATACCCAAGTCCTCTATCTCCTTTTCTAACCAATAGTTTGATACATAGAGACCGTCTAGGTTTTCGAATTGTAAAATGTACCGAAGTTTGCCTCTATATTTAAAGTCTTTGATTCCGCCGACAACCAGATCCATTCCTTCGTGTAATTCTTCCAGCTTGTGACAATCTTTTAATCGCAGCTTTCCCACAATATCCTGCATACATATCTTGTTAGCTTGATCGACTTCTTCTTGTCGGTATTGGAGAAATCCTTTTCTCCCACACACCGTTGCGTAGTTGCATATCCACCACTTTTGGGAATATATGGTTGTTATAGGTTGTAAGACCCTCGGTTTTAAATGATCCGAGAGGTTCTTTACTAGGCAAATATACAATGTTTAGCGGAACCCCTTTGCGTGTGGTGTACGCAAAGATTACGAAACCCGCATTCCTTAGTTCGTCTTTGTTATCTGCCATTTTGATAAATACGTTTTTAGAATAACCTTTTAAAAAGTATACGGATTTAGTACCATCCTTTTCTGCAAGAACGTCTACATAACTAAAAGAGTCTTTCTTACTAACCGCAAATGCATACAGCTTGTACAACCCGGATGTATCTAAGTCACTCCATCGACACATAAAATAATCTTTTAATTCTTCCTCATTTTCTCTAATAAGATGTTCTTTGTCTAACACATCTTTGTATTGTTCGCGTATTGTCGCAGTGTTTTCCATGTAGTCCAATTTTCGCCTTTTTGCATCCATTTCCTCTAATTCCAGTTGTCTTTTCCTTCCACTCACAGCATAAGGCATACATAATGGGGCAATTTCCTTTAACGTAAACGAATAGAGTTTACTACCAATATTTGCGCGTTGTCATACAACCTCTGGGCGAATGTTAGGTGTATTTATCAATCCCAATTCCGAAATGACTATTTCTTTTGGAATTGTAGAATAAGTGTTGCAGATTGTGTAAAATATGTACTACCTGCTTTAATGTAGCACTTGTGTAAGATTTTTATTTTATCTTGGCTGTCTTGCTCCTCTACTATCTCCAAATAATTTACGGGTAAATAGTTAAAACTAAAGCCAGCACATACTTTATCAATGTTTTCCTTTCTTTTGATTTTTCGGACAACTTAATTTGCAAGCCCGTCAATTTCTTTGTATTGCCATTCCCCCAATACACGTACTGTAGCAGGTTATTATTCGCTAAACAGCAGCTATTTTGTAGCTTGTCCGATAGCCTACTCCACATTTTGGCAAGTGGTACCGAGTACATTGGCGCCTTTAGGAAGTATAACACTATCTTCCAATAAGGTTAAACAGTCTTTTAAGGGTGTATACACTCGTTCCGCACTGACATAGCTTCCAATTGCACAGTTGTATATTCTCGCTTCCAATCGCGTAATACCATGTTCTTTGACCAAAGTAGACGCAAATGTTTCCCTTAAACGTACATCTGGACAACGTAAAAATCTAGTATATGATTGCCAAGTTGTTTATTAACACCAGGACTTGTTATCTGACACACAAATTTGTTGTATATCTTAATTCTTGCATTGGTTGTTAGCCATGTTAAACAATCAATCCCTGCAGTTTATCGTTGTCAACTATAATATTACACTTTTCTTCGTATTTTCCCTTATAGCAAAAGTTATGCTTTGTAGTTAAATGATTACACATCTCCATCTTGCTAAATATGCCCGCAAAATCTTGGGTTACATCCATGTCAAAAGATAGAAATAATATTTTCGACTTCGTCTAATATATCTGGTAGTTCCTCAATAAAGTTTCCAACTTAACATCTGCTAGTTCCACTTTGTATGGAACACATATAGGATTTTGGAATTTTTATTAATGCATTCGAGGTCTTCTTTCCGATAATTTCTTTTACTCTCTGGCCCATCTTGTTAGTGCTTTCCAGAGAAAACGGAAGCTTAGCTTTAACACCATGCCTAGCGAAACAAATCGGTTGAACTTTCTTCGTAGATAGCTGTTAAATGCACCACAAATTTCTTTTTAGGATAAACATCCTTTTGTTTGCAGATGCTTGTTCGGTGTCAGAAAGGTCGCAAATTTTAACCAACATTATATTGTCACAAAATGGTTCTGTAATTGGTGTGTGTAGTCCACCAGTCAGCATCTGTTCGCCTTCGACATAACAAATATTACCAATATCTTTTACCAGATTATTGTTGCACATATTTTCTGTCAACAGCCATAATCCAAATCGCTCATTTGCCGGTTTCACTTTATTCCCAAGAAGTTGAGAAACGTTAATCATCTTGGAGACGCTCATGTTTACCGTTCTAGCTACTATCGAATACTAAATTGAATACGAAAAATTGTTCTCTTACGTATTCTACAGAGTGAGGACGTATATTGCCGAAGATAGTCGAATATGTTGTTATCCAACCTAAGCCGACAGGGATGCGCATCGAAAACGGACCTAATCTCTACAAATCGAAGAGTTGATAAATAGCACATTGCATTAGATAATTCAACACATTTTGTACGTAATCCTCCTACATTATGACAATAAACTTGTAATTGGGATGAACATATACTCGATTGCTTACACTATTTAGTTTAATCAGTGCGTTGAATAATAACTGGGATGCCCTGTTTGAAATGATGGCTAAATTATTTTCCCCATTAGCTTCTCTTGTTTTAAGTTATTGTATTTAAATCGTTAATAAACACTATTTGAATTGAATTATTATTCTATTGTTGTTGTTGTTTGATTTTCCATTAAAAACAAGTGTGGACCTAGGTTAGATAAAGGAAAATTTAATAGGTTGGCCGCGCCGCTGGCTAACCTGTCAGTATCGAAAAACAATCGTTGTGCTATGTATAAACTGTGGCTGGATGGATGAACTAGTGCATCGGCGCTGGTATAATGTCAATGATCGTGAATGGCAATCAGAGTTCAATCGTGAGTTGTATCGTGACGTCGATGTAGGATCATGCGTCGGTATCTATCGCCGATTGTGAGATGGCGTGTCATCGTATGATGTTCGACGTCTGACAGCTGTGCGCGGGTGGCAATTTTCGGTTTGGCGTTCTCTCGATGAGTTCTCGTGAAGATGAACGAATGCATGTTGTGGTGTTCGAATGCGGTGAGCGTTGTTGTGTCGGGCACGTGTGCGACGGTGATATTGAGCTGCTGTTGGTTTGCGTCGTGCACCAAGTGATGTGGTTTCTAAAATTGGTTGGCGTCTGCAGTGCTTGGTTCGCGAGGCTGACTGAACTGAATGGCCGGTTCGAGCGGTGATAAATTCAAAATGTGTCAGTGGCAGTGTGGAGACAGGATGGACGTGAAACGGTGTTCTATCTTTGACATGGATGTGACAGATGTGTGAATGGGTTAAGGGCTGTAAATGTGAGAATGTTGTTACGATGAGCAATGCGGAATAGAAGGGGTCTGGATTGAATCAGTGGTCAATTGGATCGTCAAAAGGGGTGGCTGATCCAGTGTGCGTTTGAAAAGATTGCAGTCGATTAAGTTCCATGTGTGACGCGTTGGGAATGTAGAATGTAACTAGGCGTTTTATGGGGTTTAAACAGGCTGTTTGTGGAAGATGGATGGTTATGCTTTAAATGCACGACCAAAACATGTTACGTCCGAACAGACGTAGTTGTGTTTTGTAGGAATCTGTGTGGTGGAAGCCTAGGACTTGGATTAAAGAGTGCGGAAAGGTGTCCGTAAAAATAGTTAATGTGTACTGATGTTAATACGAAGTGAAGGAATACAAATAATAAAATGCTTCAGTCTACGATAAGAGTGTGATGGTCTCATCTGCAACAGCCTGATTCAGAATCATTCGATGATGGAAAAGCGTGGATTCGTGTGCTGAAAATGTATTAGCTGCTCGTGTCGTTTGAAAGGCAAGATCGCTGGGGTTAAAATCGGCCATTGTGTGAAAATGGTTGAAATTAAAGGTGGGGCGATGAATGGTGCGATTTTTCACTTTGAGGTCGGAAATTGAAGCATCGAGAAACTATTGGGAATGTGTTACGGTCAAACATCGTCCCGGGTTTGGACTGTATGCGTGAGCAAAATTTTATGGAAGTTCTTTGCAAGAAAAAAAATGGTGCTGAGTTTAAACGTATAACAATGACGTAAATTAAAGAATGGTATGCGAAGGGTGCAGATTATCAGCGCATGTTGTTAAATGTTGTTTACACTCGGATCATTGAATTTAATCTTATTAACATGGTCGTAAAATGGGAAATTAATGGGTAATTTGATACGTGCAATATTGCTGGTGATTCATTTGGAAAATATTCAACCTGCCTGAAAATATGACGAGAAGTTATTTAAAATTAAATTTTGTAAGTATCCGTGAAACAGTTGGATGTTTTTGTAATGGTTAAGTGTTTTGGTATGTGCACGCATTTGTCAGACGATTGCAACATGTTGTGTGGCTACGACCTTTGGATTTTTGTTGCACGCGTCGTATAACTGGAAGACGTTTCCGATGTTTTACTGCGGCTTGCAGCATGCAAAGGAACGGGCGAATTAGGTAAATGTATTGGACTGCAGGATTTAGTATTTAGTTCCGTGAATCCTCAACTGTTCGGGATCTTCGAAACTCGGTTTGCATTCTATAGGAAATCGGTACGCTCGAGTAAGCTTTGTAGTTGATTACAAGTTTACCAAGTGCTAAGTGCGGGTTTTGTTTTGACTAATGGACCGAAACGTTTTAAATGCGGCCGTGTGACGTCACTTTACCAGGAGGATGTCTAAGACACAGAACAATGTCGGGGTAATATGCAAGGTTCTTATACATCGTCAACGCAAAGATTAAACTGTGGGTCTCGGTTTCGTTAAGAATGCTCAGAAAAGTAAATCGACGGTATGTCTTAGTAAAGTTACTGCATTGTTAAAGGGTCTTGTACGAAACAACCAACATCCTTGTAAAGCGTGCGAGATGGAGGTGTTAAAGTCTGCATACCCTGGTCCTAATAGCACAGCAACCTAATTAAGGTAGGTCAGTAAGCAATATTTAATTGCTGTTAATTGACTTGCATTTTAGCGTACTTTCGTATTGTAATAACCGCATTTGTTTAGAGAAGAAACTTAAACAGCTTTCAAATGTGATTCACATGTTCGTTAAAAATCTAAAAATATTTGTTGGATTACGAGTTACAAATGAAATTAATAACACATTGAAGTTTCCGGAATTTGCGTTATAATGCTACTACCGCGTCACGTAAGGTAAGTTTAGGATTTCAATATGTAATAAGACCCATTTACTTTCACTCATTATTATTGAACAGTACTTAATCTGGTTTATTACATTTTTGTTAATTCTGAAATTTAGGTAGTTAATGATGTCATACACAAAATTTCTAATTAACATACATGGCTGGTATCTAGCGAAAGTTGTAGCAGGCATTTTCAATTACGAATGCATTCTTCTTTCATTACAGGAGAAATTCCATAGATTTCATACCATTATTAACCACGCGATCCTTACACCAAAAGTCGACCTTGCCATTTCTACATTATTGTTAAGCATGCATTGGAATTTTGGATGCGGTAATTTCTTGTTTAAAGTAACTTAGTTAAATAAAGTGTAATTTAAATTGTGATTGTATAGTCAGTTATTGCAATTGAAAACACATTCAGGGAATAATTTATTTGCTCTATATATTTTACAGTAGCGTTTTGAACAAAACTTTCTGCTTTTAATTAAATTTCCTTTGTTCCCGGCGGCATGTGTTTACCTCCACGTGGTGTTGCTGGACGGTAAAACATATTGTTAACAACAATATGTCTTATTGACTGAAAACACGTCTCCTCTTTTTACATTAATCTCTTTGTTACACGTCTATTTTAAACAACCCATTAATCTTTTTTTTGTTACAGGTTAAACTTTCGGCTACACACAGGAAATAATGCTATACTTTGTAAAATTGTAATAGTTTATTAAACTGTAAATTGGATAAATAAATTATTAAACTTTTGTGTTCTTAATTTTGTGTTGGTTAAAGCATATACCTTGGGTAGCGAAAAGGTTTTAAAAATGGAGTTAAATATATACGAGCAAAAGAGCTTAAAGTATAACTTTGCAGGGCGTGGTCCGATTTCAAATCTGTTTGCAGATTCGAATTCTGCATAAAATTCTAAGCTAACAAGATGTATCGCATGACTAAAAAAATTTTATAAGAACGCTCAAAAGTCGCTACAGGTAAGAAATCTTAAAATTGGGGTAGCTCCCTTGGGGGTGATGATATCTAAAAAATTCTTAGAGATTTAGGTAGCTGAGAAAAATCTAATATTAATTGATACCAAACAAGATAGGTTTATCTCGAAAGATAAAAAAAATGGCTAGTCGAAGAAAACTTTTTGGTCCAGAATGTTAGCGGTAAAAAATTTAAGATAGGTTTATCTCGAAAGATGAAAAATGGTTAGTCGAAGAAAACTTTTTGGTCCAGATGAGTGAGGAAATGAGGGATTCTGGAGGAAATGAGGTTGTGGGATCCTTGATTTTACCCTACTCAGTCACCTGTAATTATTTATTTATGGGTTTATTCGTAATTTATTTTATATTCAGGTAATCTACTAGTTCCTGATAATTTTGACTACCACAATGTATAACGGCCAAAATATGTATCTAAATAGCACTTTCCTTGGAATTATACGGGGAATTTTAATGAGATGGGGCCATACAGATTTACATAATCCGCAACGAAAATATCTACAGATTTAGGGTATTTTTAGTTAAGATCCTAAGGCGTTTTTTGAAGATTTGAAATAGAAATTTGTGCAAATCCAATTTCCCTTTCTTATAAGTTAAAACTTCAGCTCCGTGTGGCATTCTATCCTAAATTTACCTAAATCTTTCTTAATATGTGTTACGGGTTAAATTAGCATTACGTTAGAAATTTAGATTTACCCTGAAAAGGTGAGGACTGGGACTACATAGCAATTTAAGGGTGCTTCGGCTAACTACAGTAGTGCGAGAGTGAGTTCCTATGGAAGAAATTATAAAAAATAGCAAAATTTGAAATAAAAATAATACATAAGAATGTTAAATAAAATGGCTGAACTATAAACAAACTATTTTAAAAATCACTTACCCTGAAAGGCGGTATCTCTTGTGATAATTAAAGAGCGCCAAGTTGTCTGTCACAGCAATTCTTTCGATGTTATTTCTACATGGAAAACGGTTAATTTGCATAGACCTTTCTTGCTTCAGTTTTCTAAATTCTACCATCCAATACGTTACTTTTCTTTAAAATATTAAAAAACATTCGCTACATTTTTGTCAAATTAAAGAAATTTTTAAAATTAAATGCTTCTCCATCACTGGGGTGACTGAATATTCTTTAATAATGACTTAATTTTTATCCCAATTCATAAATAAATGCAAATAAAATTCAACCTATAGTTAACCTCACCATTCAAAATGTACCAGCACCTTGAAAAAGTTCTAGATTACTAGAACAGGTGGAAAGGCTTTCGCGTTCCAGAGATGTAAAGAGTCAAACTACAGGTTTAACCAAATTAGTAGGGTCTTTAGTGAGGAACCAGACTGAGACCGGTCTCCGGAAGAGCGCATCAGCTCTTTCGGCACTTAGATTGGCAGAGACCACAAGGGTCGGTATGGCATTCTAAGACACACTACCGCGATGTGGAAGACAACAAGAAATTACCACATTACCTCCCAAGTACAAAGTGTACTTAAATTGTAATTAAAAAGATGGCATCCTCTAATGTAAGATAATTCCCCATTTGGATCTCCGGGAAGGGACTACTTAGGATGTGATCGGAAAATTTAGAAAAAAATCGGGAACATTCTGCGAGTCGGAGCGTGGAATGTCAGAAGTATGAAGCAAGTTGCAAGTAGGTAAACTAGAGAACTTAAAAATTGAAATGGATAGGTTAGCATTAGACATAGTAGGGATTAGCGAAGTTCGGTGGCCAGAGGCGGGAGGATTTTTTGCAGTGGAGACATTAGGGTAATTCATACAAGATCACAGGAAGGAAATTCAGATGTGGGGATAGTTACGCGAAAAACGATAGGGTACTGTGTAGAAAACTACTTACAAAATAACGATAGAATACTAATGGTTAGATTAGAATCTAAACCGGTTAATACAGTAATAATACAATATCACCTCTAACTACAGTGAGGAAGAGATAGAAGCGATTTACAAAGATATCGAAAACATTCTAAGATACGTAAAAGGGCATAAAAATTTAATAATTAAAGGAATTTTAATGCAGTGGTAGGCGAGGGTAGGGAAGGAACGGTAGTAGGTTTATTTGGCTTAGGAACGAGAAATGCCCGCCTCCAGCCATAGTGAGGAAGAGGTAGAAGCGATCTACAAAGATATCGAAGTCATACTAAGATACATATAATGATATAAAAATTTAATAATTACGGAAGATTTTAATCCAGTGGTAGGTGAAGGTAGAGAAGAAGTGGTAGTAGGTTTATTTGGTTTAAACACGAGAAACGAGGGGGGAAAGAGGTTGGTAAAATTTTGCGACAAAGACAATTTAACCATCACAAACACATTATTTCAACATCATGCTAGAAGGCGCTACACGTGGAAGATGTCAGGAGATATAGTAAGATATCAAATAGATTACATTTTTAGTAGGCAATGGTTTAGGAATCAAGTAAAAGACTGTAGAAGCTATCCAGAAGCAGATATAGACACTGACCACAACATCGTAATTATGAAGGCCGCTCTTAAATTTAAAGATTTGAAAAAAAGGAATGGAGAAAGGCACTTTGACTTTGAGAAACTGTAAGATAAAGATATCCACGAAAGATTTAAAAAAATGTCAAATGAACTGCTGAACGAAATCGGGAAAATTTCTGATATTAAGGAAGTAGAAACAGAATGGAATAAGATTAAATCCAGTTTAGACATGGTGGCCAGAGATGTTCTGGGGTATACACAAAAAGAAAATACGAAACCATTGATAACAAAGGATATCCTAAATTTAATAGAAGAAAGACGAAAATACAAAAATAGATCAGACGAAACAGGAAAACAGAGATACAAAGCCATAAAATGGGAAACTATTCGCAAATGCAAAAAAGCTAAAGAACAATGGTTAGATGAAAAGTGCAAAGAGGTACAAACTAAGATGGAAATAGGAAAGACAGTCGAAGCATACAAACTAATTAAAATAAATTTTAGGGATATAAACGGTATAACAAAAATATAAAGGACCCGAGAGGTAACATCATTATAGAAAATGTAGAGAAATTGGTTAGATGGCAGGAATATATAGTGAATTTATATGCAGGGGAGGAACTTACAGCATTGGCAAAGGAACCAGACATTGAAAATAATGACTTGGGATATCCTATACTGTGAGATGAGTTTGAATTATCATTAAAGGATCTGAAAAATGGTAAGGCGCCGGGTACAGATAAAGTGCAAGCAGGAACTCTAAAAGCAGCTGGACAAGAAGTAACAGAACGTTTCTTTAAACTTGTAAGCTATATGTATGAGACAGGCGAGATACCCAAAGATTTCAAATGTAACATCATTAGTAACTATACCAAAAAAGGGAGGTGCGGATAGCTGTGAAAATTTTCCAACAATAAGTCTGACAGCATACGTATCAAAAATATTAACTAGAATTGTTCAAAGACGAATGGGGAAACGAGCTGAAGAAATACTACAAGAAAATGAATTTGGGTTTAAGCGAAACAGGGGATCACGGGACGCTATTTTAGTTCTGAGGAGGATAATGGAGAAAACAATAGAAAAGGTGGAAAAACGTGTATATAGGGTTTGTAAATCTGGAAAAGCATTCGACACTGTAAAATGGAAATTTTTTTTGAAATACTCAAAAAGATTGGAATGGGTTTTAGGGATAGACGGATAGTACATAGCTTATACAAAGAGCAAACAGCTGTAACAGAATTAGAGCAAGAACGTAGAGAAGTCAATATTAGGAAAGGGTTGAGACAGGTATGTGCCTCATCCCCATTAATTTTTAACTTGAACATAGAATAGGCAATGAATATTGTCAAATGCAGGAGAACATTTGGAATTACTATGCAAGGACTAAAGATAGATATGCTTAGATTTGCAGATGATATAGTGTTATTAGCATCAAGCAAAAAGAGCTAGAAGTTGCTCTTAATGAAATGGAAACAGTTCTAACAGAGAGCTACGGTATGAAAAATTAACACAAATAAAACTAAAGTTCTAGTATGCAAAGGAGGGGAAAATAAACCAAAAACAAGAATATAAGTAGGTAACGAGAACTTACAAGAGGTTGAGGATTTATGCTACCTAGGAAGCCATATAACGCAAAATGGGAAAAGCACAAAAGATATAAAACAAAGAATAGCACACGGTCGTGCTATATTTAACAAGAAAAAGCAACTACTGTGTTCAAAGATAACAAACAAGGAAAAGATTGTTTAAAACATATGTATGGAACACAGCACTGTATGGCTGTGAAGCCTGGACAGTAGGAGAAGCGAACAAGAAAAAGGTAGAAGCCTATGAAATGTGGTTCTACAGACGTATGATGAAGATATCATGGATAGACAAAGTTAAGAACAAAGAGGTACTAGAAATGATAGGGGAAGAGAGAAATATGTGGAAAACAGTAAAAAATAAGAGAGTTAAAATGATCGACCACATACTAAGACATGAGGGAATAGTGCGGAATATATTAGAAGCAAAGATAGAAAAAAGAGAAGTAGAGGTAGACCTAGGTTAGTCTATTGCACATAGATAGTGAAAGATGTAGTGTGTGGGAATTTCAAGAAAATGTGTAGGCTAACTCAGAACAGAAATCGATGGAGGTACGCATCCAACCAGTCCCAAGATGGACGAAAAAAATTAATGTACTTAAACATGATAATTATTATTAACAACTACAGGTCTTGGTCTTGCAATATTCTCAACTAATGTTAATTGTACGAAAGTATTTACTGGAAAACTATTAATTCGGCAAATGTCTAAGTGTTGTGGAATCCTTGGCAGCCACAGGTTGCTTATCCCACTTCACATACCTTACATGCAATTTTCCAATGCTCCATCCGAAGGTACTACATTGGCCAGGAAGTGAGTTTTTTTACCTAGAAAATTTTGAATTTTGCCGAACCCTTGCTGTTCCAAGCAAGGTAGGTATCTTTAACGTGTGTGACAACACTCACACACGGGACCCCCAATTCACCTCTCATCCGAGCGTGGGTGTATTTTTGTGAAAAATGCTCGCCTAACATTTTTAAAGCGGACCATGTCGGGATGCAAACTCAGGACCTTCGGCGTAGTAATCACACACATACCAACTACACCACGGACCCCCCCCTCACATTTCACTGAATCTCAGTGAAATAGGACATATAATTAGAAAACAATAGAAGGAGAACCGAGCTACAGCTCGGTTCTCCTATTGTTTTTTGATATTCCCTGATATTCCTGATATTCCCACAACAACTTGTATACATACAAGTTGTTGTGGGAATATCAGGGAACTGTGTAGGCTAGCTCAAAACATAAATAAGTGGAGGTACGCGTCTAACTAATTTCATGACGGAAAATCTATTGACGAAAAAATTCACATACCACTGAATCTCGGTGAAATAGGGCATACAATTAGAAAACAATAGAAGCGAATCGAGCTGTATATCGGGTGTTGTGAGAATTACAAGGAACAGTGTAGGCCAGCTCAGAAAATAAATAAGCTGAGGTACAAGTCCAACCAGTTTGAAGATGACGAAAAAATAAGTGCACTTAAATCTGATGATTATTATAAACAACTACGGGTGTTGGTTGTGAAATATTTTCAACTATAGTTGATTGTGCGAAATGATATATTGGAAAAACTATTAATTCGTCAAATGTTCAAGTGCTGAGGGAACTTTGCAGCCACAGGCTGCTTATCCTCCTTCACACTCCACTAAAATATCTGGGAAATAGGGTATATAACTGTAAAACAATAGAATGTGACCGAACTGCAACTAGCAAGAAAGAACAGCGGATATGTTCAAAGACAACAAACATAGAGACAAGAAGAAAATTGTTCAAAGCATATGTGTGGAGCACAGGATAGTACGTCTATGAAATAGGGGCAGTAGGAAAAACAGACAGAAGGAAATAGAAGCCTTCTGGAATTTGTGCTTCAGATGTATAAGGATGATAGTATGGACAGACAAGATTAATTAGAAATAGCTTATATAAATAGCAGAGAAATAAAAATATCTGTGGAAAACAAAGAAACATTGTAGAAATAGACGAGCAGGATACGTTCTAAGGCGTTTTTGAGCAATATAACAGGACATATTACAAGCGGAGATAGGAAAAAAGAAGTAGAGATAGACCGAGATCAGACTTTTGCAGGCAGATAGTGATAGATGCAGACTGCAAATTTCAGGGAAATGTGCAGGTTAGTTCGGAATAGGAAACATTGAGGGTACGCGTCTAACCAGTTCCAGGACTAAAGACCTAACAATAATGATAACATAACCCCTATTGACACTAAATAACTTCAATAAAAATACAAATATATGTACCTTCCTTTAAAAAATCTAAATTTTTTTAACTTCCTAAAAAAGATTATTAAATTAAATCTTTCAATAATACTCTTGCTCTAAATTTTCCCGTTTCCCATACTAAATTACATGGCGTTATAAATTTCAATAGAAATGTCGTTAATAACAAACATAGAAAACAGTTAAGTACCAGCTTTTTTGTTATATCATTTCATTGTCTGTTCCAAAATAATACAAAATCAATACGTATATATTTTTTAATATTTGCAATGTTCCAAACCATTTCAACTTCTTTACACGACAATATCATGCTTAAATTTAACCAATACTAATTCCGTCGCTAATTTACTGTTCAACAAAATAAGTAAACTTTCGCATTTAAGCCAAAAGGTGTCTTCTGACAGAAGACACCTTTTGGCTTAAATGTGCTGGTAAGTCTGCTAGTTCAGAAGTAACTCTTTCATAAGTTTTTACACTTTACCTTGTCTACTTAATATTTTATCATTCTTACCTTTATTATTATTATCTTTATATTTATTTCATTTTTTATATTTATATTTCATATTCTTTTTTTGTCCTGATAAAGCACCTTACAAAAGTGGGGAAACGTCGAACTTAGTTTATAAGATGACACGGCCCCAACACAGAACCATATATATTTATAAAGAATCAGATAATACTTCAGAGCAGAATCATGCAGAATTTCGTCAACATTACATAAAGGAAGAAAGCTAGTATAACGCCATCAATATTAGATAAAGGAGTAGAGTCAAGTAACGTTTTATCGACGACAAATAAAGGAATAAAAGCAGGCAAAGTTTGATCTATAATAGCAACTGCTTTCTCGACAACAGCAAACACAGGAACAGGATCAAGCAAAACCCCAACAACAACAAGAACATGCATCCCAGATACTGGTTTTTCTCTAACTTCAACAGGACCCTCTCTGTCAGTATGATAAGTTATCGTCACTTCAGCTACATCTGTTATTGCAGACACGCCAGGAATTTCTTGAGTAGAATCATTTAAGAAAGCGGAAACAGACTTTTGAGTTGCTACTTGTAAGTTACTAGTTTAAAATATGGGCTCCAATCGTGGAGGAAATACAGCCTGAGGTGGAAGTGAATACGTAGGATACGTTAGATTATTGTTTGAATCGTTAAGGACAGAAGAAATTTGGTTCTTATTAGAAGGTGTTCGGTAAGTAGGGGCGCGATAGCCGTAGTGATCAATATTACAGTTCAAATGCTTATATGGCTGAAAAGGATATGCTGTGGTGGTAGTAGGACGGCCAGGAGGATGTGCAGAAAAGAACGTAGAACTAGAGACGGAAGAAGGTTTGTTTGAAGCCATATTTGCCGAAGAAGGGCATGTCTTGGTAGTAGTAGGATAACCGGGATGCGGTACAGGAGAGAACGTAAAACTGGAAGCAGAAGAAATTTGGCCCCTAGAGCTAAGGACATAATTCGAAGTATTATTCGAAGACTTATTAGTAGTTCGGATAGTTGCGTCCTTTATGTCCGCACCCATAGCAATGGAGTACTTGGGAACGAGTATAACGTATCGACATATGACCCGGTTGATCGCAATTGAAGCATGTGACTTGACGAGTAGAAGTAGTTACAGGATAGGAAAGCAGAAGTTACAGAAGAAGCACTTGATCTACCCGTAGGCGTAGGAGTAGTCTCAAGAGTTCGGTCTTGTGAAGTAAAAGTATTTTTCTCAATCGTAGCGGTCTTACAGGCCAAATTCGGTTTAGCAGAAAAGTGTGAGTAGGATCAGAAGTAGCTACCGGAGCAGTAGCGAAACGGAAAATTTCTATTTTAGCTTCGAAAGAAATGCGCAGATCGTCTAAAGTATCAAGTAATTTCCGAAGGATTTTGCGATCCGTTTCTAGTGGGGGAAATTTACTACAGCGACGTCCTTTGTGGAGCCACAGAGAGTTAATGCGTTTGAACGCAAGTGAAGATTTGTCACTATGGAATTCAGTAAGGGATTGCAGAAGCTCCTGTATAGAAGTCAAGACTGCTGTACGTTCGGCAGCGTAATCGAATTTGACAGTATTATCGGAGAATTTGGACGATCAGCAGAAAGTCATAAGAACATCTAAATACTTGTGGCAATGAAATTATACCGGAGAAATATTTTTTAGCAAAAGGAATTCTAATTTTTGAAGAAAAATTGGCATAACCGTGATTCAAAAACATTTGAAATAACTTACAATTAGCCCTACTGACGCCAAGGTGTGTTTAGACTTAATTTGGAAAATAATGAAAGTGAAAACGAACAGTTTTACAAAGCTATAGATATTTTATACTCTCCGCGAAAGCAAAGCAACAAAGAAACAAGGACATTTTTGGTATGCCAATTCTGCCCAATTTAATTAAAACAAGATTTTCTTTTGCAATGGTTTGTTACGTTCAAAACCCCGCAAACAATTTTTTCTGCGTTTATTTTTAAAACGCCCTAAAATTCCTCAACAAACTCGATTTTCCGCCATTTGAATTAGTGTTATTTTATAAAATTAGTAATTACTCTATACAAAAGTTTGCCTTATAAAATCAAACAGCTGCTTAGGAAACATTACGTTACAAAGTAGGTGCAATACTTCCTAGCACCTGCAGTGATTACATTTTAATTAAAAGGTGCATGTAAATGCAC
Source organism: Platerodrilus igneus (assembly GCA_036346225.1). NCBI lineage: Eukaryota > Metazoa > Arthropoda > Insecta > Coleoptera > Lycidae > Platerodrilus > Platerodrilus igneus. The sequence continues at coordinate 1,108,274 of JARFIW010000195.1, read as the reverse complement.
AGCTTTTTTCTAAAAGATAAGACTACTTACCGCCGGTCTACATCTGCTTACAATGGACTTGTTATCTGGTATTCTGCAGTTGTTAAGATGTTACCAAGTAATAAGATTGTTTTCCTTTGTCTAAAATCTTTTGATAATTGCGCTATCTGCTTGTTGGGAAGCTGTTACAGTTTATATTTCGGCAGCTGTTGTTTGAGAATTCTGCACACATGATTCTTCGACGATATCTTTGAAAGCCAAATACCCTACCGCCATACATGATTCTGTCTTTATAAAATAGTGACCGTGCTTTAAAAGAGAGGCAAAAAGATTGAATACAACCTCTTCTTACCGACGATACATGTTGTAAAGTCGCGCTACTAAAATGCTTTTAGTGTTAGCATGAGTTGTGTTAGTGGTTCCAGCATGCAGCCAATAAAGAAATGCAGTCGCATTTTTCCATCCACAACATGATACGAAGCCAACTAGTTCAAGGTACAGTTTTTCTATTTTCGCAATTCTTTTATGTTGCTGTGGAGTATAGACATTTTATTTGCTGCTACTCATGAATATCCAATAAATTACCAACACCACGTTACCAAACACAAATTCACAGTGCACGAGCGACGATGTAATAATCATTTTTTAAATTAAAAATTAATTATTTAAAGTTTGTGGTAGAGTCCGTTTTACTGTTTCTTTTGTCTTTTAATTTAAAAGTATTTGATTAATTTAAGTTAGGGTGTCTAATTTTAATGTTATACTATTTTTTGAGGAAGTGCACTTCACAAAGCAGCATGTATATATAATTTAGGTATATTTCTTTTTCTAGATTTACTGTACAGTTTATGCTCAATTTTCTTTTATATGTATTTAAGGTGAACCATTGTAAGTATTTAGACTATAAGATGTTATATATTTTGCTTACCCATTTTTATATGCTTATGTTATGACGCTTTGTTTACTAGCACATAACAAACGATTACGCAACTTATTTGTTTTATTGTTTTGTAAATAGTCTTTCAAGATTCAATGTTAACAATATAGTTTTACAGAGGTTTCCAATGTGTTCTTTCTATTTTACCCACACCCCTCTACGGCGTTTTTGAGCTAGTCCGAATTCTACCATTCTGTACCTGTTTTGTTGCGGTATTCTGCGTAAACGATTTCTTTACTTACTTTTACTGTATTCTTTCGTGTTTGCGCGGATTACCGTAACAGACTTACTCATCTGATAAGATTACTTTTATGCATAAAAGTGTATTTCTTTCTTAACTAAAGTAAACATCTTTGTTTCGTCTGAATGTATTGACATTGATGTTATGCTTTTTCGTTAAAGTTTTTGTGATAAAATGTGATGGTTAAGATAGTTCATAAACATATTATTTCTGTGGTTTCAAACAAACAAATTTATCATGTGGAGAATCATACAGAAAACGGTATACAAAACATATCTTGACCAGCGAGGCTGTCACTATTAGTCAAAACCGCAAGGTTGGTCTAACACAGATACAAACAGTTTCCTATCCTGAGATAATTTTTTCAGTGCATCTTTACCTGTATCTTTTTTATTCTGGTGCATATGCATGAGCATATACTCTCTTCTACAATCTTTAGATTCTATTCTGTTCCCTATGACCGTTGTAACCATTCCAGCACGCCTATTACACTCTTGTAACGACTCTTATTATACTCCATTTTCTTGAACATTTTTAACCACGCTGTTGTTTCTAACTACATCGGCATATCGTAAGTATTTTTTTATATGACGAAAACTTCTTCTGTTTCAAACATTCATATTTCGCTGTCGTATAGTGTGTCACTGACGAAATACTGACTTTGAATAATCATTTGCTTAGCGCTAAAGCTATTCTTGATTTTAGTATCACATCTTGAACCTCAAACCCTTTTTCGTTAGTCTATTCTATTTTTTACACCCTTTTACTTCCATTATAACTTGTAATCTAACTTCGTAAGTATTAAACGTCTTTATCTCTTCTATTTTTTCCGACCTTAGTTTTACTATCATCTCTCTTTCGCTATCTCATCTACATTTCGATATTTGTGTTGTTGATTTTCATGCCTAAGTCTTTATTCAATTTTATTTTATTGAGTTCTTTTTTCAACCTATTATGTTTTTGCTAATATTAATATATCACTCGAATGCTTTAACATTTGAATTTCCTTTCCTCGAATTACGCACCCTACTACTTGATTTTATTTATTGGATGATTTATATACAAGCTAGGTAATATTGGCGATAAAGACACACCCCTCCCTTACACCCTTACCACTTTTAGATTCTGCTACCTCGTTATCTCTTTCTATTACAGACAATTTCTATATAAGTTATAAATTACACGCCTGTAAGTAATCTATTCTTATTTTCTTTTACAGCATAACAGATTATTTCAATTAAAATAAGAAAATCCCCTCAACCACAAGCAAATTTACATTAGATACGTTTTTTACACCTAAGGGTTTCTCTTTAACACCTCTTTAAAGCTCTGTAAGAACGAATGAAGATTTTCAAGAACTCTTTTGAGGATATTCTCTTAACCACGTAGGCTGAAGTGAACCTGGTACTGAAAGTATTATATCTTGTACTAAAAAGTGTGGAAGAAAAGGTAATGATCTTATACTATTATTATGTGTGACACTTTTGATTTTAATTACAGTTACCTGTTATTATTTATTTATGAGTTTATTCGTAATTGATTTTATACTTAGTTAATCTATTAATTAGTTCCTGATAATTTTGACTACCACAATTATAACGGCCAAAATACTTATTTAAATACACGTGCACTTTCCTTGAAATTATACGGTGAATTTTAACGAGATGGGGCCATACAGATTTACATAACCTGCAACGAAAGTTTCTGCAGATTCGAATATTTTTAGTTTAAGTATCGTAAGGCGTTTTTTGAAGATCTCAAATAGAAATTTGTGCAAATCGAATTTATCTTTTTCTTTCAGTTGCAACCTCAGCTCTCCATTGTATCCTATCCTAACCGAAATCGTTTAGTGCCCTGTAGCTAACTATCTGTACCTAAGTCTTTCTTCATATGTGCTACGGGTTAAATTAGTGTTACGGTAGAAATTTAGATTTACCCTGGTGAGATGGGGACTCTGTAGCTCTGTGACTCTGTGCTTCTGCTAACTACGGGAGTGGGTTCCTATGGAAGAAATTATAAAATAAAATAGCAAAAATCAAAATAAAAAGTATAAACAAAAATTATAAATGAAATGTCTGAAATACAAACAAACTATGTTACAAAACACTTACCCTGAAAGGTTTTTCTTTTGTAATAATTAAGGGGCGCCGAACTGTCTGTCACAGAAATTTTTTCGATGTTATTCTTACGTAAAGGAGGCTATTATTTCTCATATGCCTCCCTTGCTTCAGTTTTCTAAAGTCTAATTCAAATGATTATTGAAAGTCTGTATTTGGAGAGTGGTACTAAACGACTGCGCAATATAGACATTTATAAAGAAAAAGTTTTCTTGATATAGAAGAATGCTTAAGATAAACAGATGAAGTTAGAACGACGCGTTGTAGAAAATGCTCATGCACATGGAGTATAATAAGATTCGTTACAAGAAGTAATATAATAAGTCATAATTTTAGATTTGCTTGAACGGTTACAACAGTTATAGGGAACAGAACAGAATCTAACGAATGTAGCAGAGGGTAAAGCGTTATGCGTATTCACCACAACAAGAAAAGATATAGCTACAATGCATTGAAAAAGTTAGCTCAGAATAGGAAACAGTTAGGATCTGTGTTAGACCATGCTACGTACAATGACGTAGCCTGAAAAAAACGTAAATATACCTAGCTATCTACCAATGCGGAGAGGGAAGGGGTTCCTAGCAACACAAAAATAATACATCGCCTTTCTAGTAAGGATTTTATTATATGAAGCATTTGTTATAACTCTAATCAGTAAAAAAAGAATACTGCTGATACTTTCGTATAAGCAGATAGGTTAAGTACAAAAAGCAAAAGCATTAAAGGTCGAAACTTTTCTAGTAAAAATTTTGCCAGAACAAACATTAGCGTATCTAATTTCAAATTGGGTTTATCCCTGCGTATGTTAGAAAAGAAAAAGTTACATACATGTGTCGGGTTACTTATCTTGTCAGCCCTCGGAAGCGAATTGATACAGCATATCCGAGGTAATCAGCAACAACCATGCCACTACCGTAATTGCAACGGCGGTCTACATGCAAGAGCAGTTGATCTACATCAAGGAATTATCGGGCTACGCAACGTATTTATTATTAGTTAGGTTGACGGATGTGAGAATACCAACGTAATTGATTTAACAAAATTATCGTAAAGTGGACTTACGAATTAACAGGGGAAACTTTTAAAGCAAAATTGGAACGTCACGAATTTCCCTCCCCCAGCAAAATTAACAGATCGGGGTACGAAAACAAAAGTAATGGGAGTGGACAAGACCAAAAAAAACAAAGAGAAAAAACCCCAAACAAAACAAAAAAAAAGTAGTAACTTCAAAACTAAAAAAAAATTCGTCACGAAAACGAAATAAAAAAACAGAAGAAGGAAAAAGAAACATCCCAAAATAAAAAAAGCTCTCATCTGGATCGAAAAACCAATCATAGAAGAGAAAAAAAGGAAGGAAGGAAGGAAGGAAAGCAAGCAACGAGGACTAAGATGGAATGTCATCGACAATGAAAAAAAAGTCGTCAGAGGACGGATATTTCTAGTAAAAAACCGGAAAGTTATCAACCTCAAGAAAAGAAAAGGAACAAGGAAGAAAACCAACAGTGTACACCAAAACGGTACCCAAAGTTCAAGTCTCAAGGATATAAAGGAACAGCAAGGGAGAACGAAAGGAAGAGAGGAGGAACGCTGGTAAAAGAAACAATGTACTATAAACTATGTTAACCAAGAATCGTAACTGAAGAACCAAAGAAAAGAATATCTAACTAGTCCTAGAGTCGACTAAGTAGTGGTTCCGGAAGAACGAAGAACGGACTAGAAAGCACTTATCACAGGAGCAGATAGACGAAACACAATCGGTCTAGGAACCGACAGCAAAGAAGACCATCAACAGGAAAAAGGAGAGAATTGTGGAACGAAAGGAACAAGAAAAATAAAAAAAAAACCAAAAAGAATAACACCAAGTATAAACAGAAAAACCTAAGAATCGCACAAAAGAAAATAAAACAGAATCCCATGTAGTTATGTATGAGTAGGTCTGTGCGTGTGCGTGTGCGTGTGTGAGTGTGTGTGTGAGTGGGTGTGTAAGAAGTGTCTGTATGTGTTATGCATGTATAAAGTGTGCGTGGGTGTATGTGTTGGACCGCTGTAGTCGCCTCTTACGACAGGCAGGTCGTACCATGGGACTATTCTATTCTCGGACCTACACAGGTGAAAAAGCCAGAAAACAAAAGAAAATCCCCGAAAAACAGGGAAGTTAAACAAAATCGCAACGTCCAAAAATCAAAACCTAAGGAGAGCAAAGTCGGCATAAGAGTCTGGGGCGCGAGGACTAGGTGTTGGGCTTAAAACGTTTAAGCCGCCAGAAGGAAAACGAAACGAGATCAAGGACATTAGCATTTCGTCGACCAATATCTTTAGGTTCTGCATCAGTATAGACAAATTTCTGCCCCTTATGGGCAGTTTTCCGCAAAACAGGGACTGCAGGGGGTGTAGTAGTCGTAGCACGCGGTTTAGGAGGTGGCAAGGGTAGATTAGAAAACTCGAAACAAGTTAAGGAAGAAAGTTGTTTGTTGTTACGATTGGAGGTAAGAAAGTCAACGGTAGAAAAAGAAACATTAGGTTGTCAGAATATCCACGGTAGAAAGAGAAAAAGTACTGGCTGTACGAGAATCAACCTTACGAAGAGAAACACAAGCGGAGTACCCGACAGTTAGGTTAGATAAAGGACTAGAAGTATCAGAGTTAGGACAGAAAACATTGGCTGTAGGTATATTAACTCTAGGAAAAGGAGCAGAATCCGATAACACTTCGGTGATATTACACAAAGAAACAACACCAGGTAGAATTTCGTCAACCTTACAAAAACCAACAGCATGGAGAACTTCATCCACAATAGATAAGGAAGCAGAATCGGGTTGACCTTCGTCCACATTAGATAACAAGACATCAGTTAGGATGTCACCAACTTTAGCTAAAAGAACAGAAGCAAGTAGCATTTTGTCAGCATGAGAAAAATGAGTAATTGTAGGTAACGAAACAGGATCAGGTAAAACTTGGACAACGACAGCAGCAGGCATTATAGCTACGGGCTCACTAACTTCAACAGGACCTTCTCTAACCGTATTAGGAGTTATCGTCACTTCAGCTACGAGTGTTATTGCCGGCACGACAGAAATTTCTTGAGTCGAAGCATTTAAGAAAGCAGGAACATGTAAAATTTTGATAGCAACAAACATTAAAGATACAGGTTTATGAACTTTAACAGGACCTTCGCTGACTAAATTAGAAGATATCGTCAATTTAGCTACAGCTGTTATTGTAGGTACGACAGCAATTTCTTAACTAGAATCATTTAAGAAAGCAGGAACAGGTAAAATTTTGACAAAAACGGCAACAGGCATTAACGATACAAGTCCACGGACTTCAACAGGACACTCGCTGACTGAATTAGAAACTATTGTCTCTTCAGCGACATGTGTGCTTGCAGACACAAGAATTTTTTGGGTAGAATCGTTTGAGAAAACGAGAACAAACTCTTGAGAAGCTAGCTGCAAGTCACTAATTCAAAGCACGGGTTGTAATGGTGATGGAGGTACAGTTTGGGGTGAGAGTAAATAAGTAGGGCGAGCAGTAGAAGGAGTAGAAAAGTATGTAGAACTAGAAACGGAAGAAATTTTGTTCGAAGCTGTATATGCCGAAGAAGAGTATGTTGCGATAGTAGTAGCAGGATGACCTGGATGAGGGGCAGAAGAAAACGTAGAGTGAGAAGCAGAAGAAATTTGGCTCCTAGAGCTGAGAACAGAATTGGAAGTATGATTCGAAGACCTATTAGTAGTAGGGTGACAGTTTGGAATGTTGCGGTGAGAAACTCCCTTATATCCGCAACCATGGCAATGGAGTATTTGAAGACGAATACAACGTGTCGAAGCATGACCAAGTTTATCGCAATTGAAGCATACGACCTGATTAGTAAAAGTACAACTAGGAAGAAGAACAGTAGAACGTACGGAAGAAGTATCGGATCTACTCGTAGGCGTCGGAGAAATCTTAACAACTCGGTCATGTAAAGCAAAAGTATTTTCCTCAGCAGTAGCAAACTTCGAGGGTTTAAAATGTCGAATCAGTAAATTAAACAACGATTTCCAGTCAGGAAACCTATGCCGGTAACCACGATACCAAAGTAATCCTTTAGACTCGAACAAGTCCACTTCAGACTCAAATAACTGCAATTCTGACACATGGTGAGTTTGTCGGAGTTTTTCGACCCGTCTCAAAAAATCATGTACAGTAAGAGTGTTCGGGACACCAGAAAATTTCAAGTTCCACTCCCACACAGGAAGACCTTGGTAGGAGGCCAAAAAAAAAGTCATTTTGAATACGAACAAGAAAGTAACTAAATAAAGGCTAACCGTAACTCGGTAGAAGCTTAAAAGAAAAAAGAATTATCGCCAATACAGGACATTCTAACACATATTCGACGGATAAACTTCAGGAACACCAATAGGAACGAAACAATAAAATAAAAATTAGAATAGGGCTGTAGAATAAAAGAAAAATCGGAGAAAGAAACTAACTCTAGACTTGATGGGGAGAACAAAATATACAGAGAGAGAAAAAAGAAAAAGAAAAATCTTGGGCGACAGTGTTTTCAATGGACTAGGATTATTGGCGAAAATACAAGTTCAGTAATCTGAAATGTGGCCCTCGTCAACGAAGTGTCAATACGATACAATAAATGATAAGTATGGGTTAAGAAGGGAGAAATCACTTATCGATAAGTCGAATCACTACTCAAACGTTAACAGTAGAAATCAGTCGGTATTGAAGTCCTCTGTTTCGATATGTTCGCTTTCCACAAAAATATCCATCCTCTACAAGAGAGGTTGAAGTTCTCTGATGCACGTTGGCGGGTACAACGCCGTTAAAACCGTAAGAGTTGCAATCCTAGAATTTTTACAGACCACAAAGGTAAGCCAATATCCGAACTTTCTGTGCAAATCAAAACTTTATGTGATTTTCACGTATGCATTACAATATTAATATGCCGAGAATTTCCCAGTGCAGGGTTTTAAAAAGTCTCCTAAACATAACTAACACAGTCAAAGTTATAGCTTTATAAAAAGCGTTAAATAGTTTTTAATTTATGTTTCTTAGCTTCTGTGAGGTTTTCCCTTGCATTAGATGGTAATGTTCCAATGGCATAGTTTTTGTATACAATAATTTATTGGTTAATCTAAACTCGTATAGAACAATCTTACTTAAGAGTATATGAAGAGAATAAAAAAATAAAACGAAGAAAACGACAACATACGAACATAGATTGACGGAAAATCGTGAAAATGTAAAGGTTATAATAGATAACTAGAAATGTCAATTGAAAGAGAGGAAACGTTAGCGTTCAAGCACGCCAATAGTTTCAACTGCAAGCTACTAGAGAAAAAAATCGTGCTGGAAGACTGTAATAAACACTTTAGACGATATAATGATGCGATGGACTAAAGAGGTAATGAAATGCAAATATAATTCAAATCAGCACTGCAAATAACAAGAACTTCCGGTAAGACAACCTAATGACGACAAATATAACAATGCAATTCTAATTTGCGATTGTATAAGGAACAAATAAAAAAAGGGCTTTAGTTAGAGCGTATTTCAGTCACTGGTAAGTTTTTGACGCATTAGCAAACATAATACAACATGCATTAGCATATATTCACTTGTTAAACACATCTTTTCAAAAAAAGGTTACAATTGGTTACACAATTTGTTGACCAAAAACTATTATGATTATTTTTGATGGGAGTTAAAACAACTTAATGTGCTCAAGTGATGCAACTCTAATGATTCCCACTGACTGACGTAAAAGCATTTCGAATGGTTCGTTCTTTTTGTTGTTGAAATAAATTACACTAAATTCAATTACATTCAAATTCATGTCTTTTATGTACTTCATAAATCAAAAATGGTGTATGAATCTGAATGATATTTAAATTATCTCGAAGTTTTTTTCATTTAATACATAAACCTTTGTTTATTATTGGTAATCAAACAAATTGACCAATATTTTAGGATTCTATATAGTTAGCTTCCATTTGCTTGTGGTTATTGATATTTTGGAACCAATACTGAAGAGAGCACCGTGTCACATAAAACCATGTGATACATCTACAGGGTGATTCAGAACTATGGAATCAAACTTCTATGGATGATTTAATGCACAATAAGAAGCATTTGAGTATAAGAACCCATGTTCGAAAATGTCTCTGCCTTATGGCCGTATGACGCTTTAAGACAGTCATGTGCAAAAATGTATTTTATTAAGTTTTGCGAGGGTTGTCGTTTAAGCTTTGCATATAGAGCTGAAACTAGGCAGTAGATAGCTTTTAAAAACTTTATTGTTTTTCAACTATTCTTCACGAAGACTAACGTACTTTTGCATGCGTTCCAACTCTAGAAGCAGTTACTCCACTCGTTTGTTGGTACACTAAAAATTGAATTTTTGAAGGCATTGAATGCTTCTTCTGACGACCGGAACCTATAACCGTACATGTGATTTTTTCCAATGCTCCACCCGAAAGTACTACATTGGCCAGAAAGCGAGTTTTTCAACCAAAAAAATTTGAATTTTGCCGAAGCCTTGCTGTTCTAAGCAAGGTAGGGATCTTTAACGTGCGTGACAACACACACACACACACACACACACACATACGGGACCTCCATTTTACCTCTCATCCGAACAAGGACGCATTTTTGTGAAAAATGCTAGCCTAACATTTATCAAGCGAACCGTGTCGTGATTCGAACCCGGGACCTAGGGCGTAGTAATCGCGGGACCTATGACCACGCAATCTGTCCTTGATTTTTAAAAACGTATACAAATCGTTGGGACCTAGGTCGGAACTGTACGGAGAATGGTCTAAAAATTTCGACGTTTTGTTGCGTTAAAAATTCAATTGTCTTGCGAGTTGTGTACGAACTTGCATTGTCTTGGTGGAGGATGATTCATCGTTCGGGGTTGGTTTTTCGAAACTTCGTGATGACTTGCAGCAAACAAATGATTGTACACCAATCGACAGTAACAGTTTTTTATCTTGTAGACGAATTGTTACTACATGACATGCTTTCGAGACAAATGCTGTGACCATCTTTTTGGAGACACTTCGAGAACGGATGGCTGGTCGGTTTTTTTCACCTTGGAACACCCAAACAAATACTTGCGCTTTCAAAGTTTCTTGCGTTGAAGTGCTGTACAATTTTTTGACATCAATTCACTCTAGCTATTTTCTGTTCTTCGGTCAACAGGTGCGGTATCCAACGGGAAACTAATTTTTTACACACAATTCTTCATGCAAAATGTTTTGAATTGAGGTCTTTGAAATTCTCAATGATGCCTCAATTTCGCGAAATAGCACATACCGATCTTCGTTGATGACCTTGCGACAAGATCGGCGTTTTCCCAGTGACTGCCATTTTTGTGCACTTGCGCTTGGATCGTCGCTAAGACTAATTCAACATTGTTGACTGATGTGGTACTTCATTGCCAAAAACAGAAACTAACTCGACGAGGCATTCTTGTTGCGATAATTGTCTTCGAAGGTTACTAAAAGGTATAGCGAAAAAATATTCACGGTTTAATTCCATTTTTCGATTAACTTGTTAACTACATGTATCGCTCTGAAACTTTGGATTTATATTAGTTAAAGATCGAGATTAATTTATAGTACTGACATTTGATTAGTGGCGCCCTCTATGTCCCAATATGCAGAATATAAAAAGTTGCATTATATTTTATTTTTTTTGCACATAATAACACTACAGTAATTGTTCAAAATGTTGTCCTTGAGCTTGAACGTACGTATATAAACGGCATACCTGATTTCTGCGCCTGCCTAAAAATTTGAGAATTGTTTTGAAAAACTTCAAATGCTACAGTAATTCGTGCAATTAGCTCTTGCTCTGTTTCACTGTTGTTTCGTAGACCAAAAACTTCACGTGTCCCCACAGAAAAAATCTAAAGGCGTTAGATAGAGTGATCGAGGGGTCTCGAAACTTCGTCACATTTACCAATCCATTGTTGTCTAAACTGTTTTTCCAAATACTGCCGGGGACTTGTAGAGAAAAGTGTGCAGGCGTACAATCGTATTGTAGCCACATTTGCGTCGAACGTGTAGTGGGGCATTTTCGAGAAGTTCCTGCAGGACTTCTTACAAAAGATGCCGATAGAAAGGTCTTGTTAAACTATCTGACAGCAGGTATAGTCCAATCAAATTATCACCAACAGTGCCGGCTCGTAAGTTAACAGACCAATCGTGTGTGAATTTTGTTTCGCCTGAATATTCGCACTATTGGATATGCCATTAAAATAAAATACAATAAAATTGGATAAACACATTTTTGCACATACCTGTTTTAAAGTGTATAAAACATTTTCGGACATGATGTTACGATTTTTTTGCGCCACAAGCCTTATTTTAATAAATAAATGTAGGAGATTTACAATCCTAAATTGCAAGTATATTTCCTATCACAATTTAGCTAGTATAAGTAGGCCATGACGCATTAAAATGTGCATGAAATTTTTATGCACTGTTAGTGGAATGACTTATAATTTATAATTAGAAGAATGTGCGTCATTGCTTTAACCAATGCAAACAGCGACATAGTAGAGGGGTTTTTACAAGTTGGTGTGAACGGTCGCCATTATCGGGCTATCTCACTGAACAGAGGAGTGGCAGTTAGAGCGTTAAATGCAGTAAGGTAAGTTATTCGTAGAATCCCTACTTTTTCTATTACCTGTTTGTAAACTACCTTTTTGTTCCATAATATTGTAAGTATCAACAACTTTGCTGCAATTCGTCGAATATGTCGTCCACCCCAAATAGGACTTTAGCGTACGTTTAGAGGAATAATATCCGTAATACGTGGATGCAGTATATAGCCCTACCTTAAATATCTTAATTAATAGAGGTAAGCTATTTCATGCTGCGAATTATTATTCATTCTTGTAGTAAAAATCTGTACAATGTCGCGTCCTTTGTAGAACTACGCTTGGAACTAGTACATTTACTTGCACCTGTCATTTAGCTATAATAATGGGGTCTTCTATTGTTGCATTGAATAACCCCTAAAAGTTTGACTCCATATTTTGAATCACCCTGTATATTAATTTATGGAAATAATAATTGTTCACTTTAATTGTTTTTATAATACATACATCATGGTTACCATTACGATTTTTTATTATTGTCATAGACCAAATATATCTCAAAAACCAATATAATAACCATATTCTTAAAAATAGGCCAGCTTGTTTAATTTTCGAAAAATTGTCTAAGTATTTGGTCCATGTTTACCATTAAGACTTTTTATTTGTGCCATAGACCAAGCATATTTTAAAAACCAATATAGTTACCGTAGTTTTATAAATAAGCTAGCAAATTTAATTTCTAAAAAATTGTCTTAATATTTGGCCCAAATTTTGCGTTACCTTCAGTACTGATACATGTTGAATTGACGTTAATAGCTGAATTATTTTACTCTACAAGAGTGAAGTGATGTAACAGCAAATAGTGCACCAACTAGCTTTCAGTGGTGAGAAGCGGGTTCTATAAAAGCAAATGCAAATCTTTTTAAGGGTATACAAATTGTAACACATTTACTAATTACTCTTACACATACCTGGAAAGGTCTTTTAACTTTCTGTCTAATAAAGCCTTTGGGTGCCAGATCACCTGGAAAATTCTAAATAATGCCTGTCCGAAACGCGTCTCGACAGATGATTTTAACGGTTCTTACTGCCATATAGCTTTGTGTACACGTTTTCTCGCTTTCTACTAATTTAAAATAGACACAAATAATAAGAAAACTCTAAGCCTTCTTCACCTAACCTTGCTACGGTGGAATAGGCGTTACAATAATTTAAATTTTGATTTGCCCTGAGAGGCTGGAGACCGCGTGATAATAAAAAGGTGAGTCGGATAACTGCAGGGGCGAGAGAGCGGGTTTCTATGGATAAATGAGAAAAGAAAATCAAGAAAAATAGAGAAATATAAAATTAATAATTAATAAGGTTTAACTTCTAAAACTCTACATTACATTAACACTAACTCTGAAGGTTTTGTCTCTGTCAAAAGCGAGGGTCGTTAAACAGTGGCACCGCAAGATTTGGAATGTCCTTTCTTTGTGAAAGACTGATATTCCGCATAAAACTCTCTTACTTTGGTATTCTAAAGTTTCTTAAAATAAAATATTCCTTCGAGATACGACTATCACTTGCGTAGCTGGATATCCTTTACAAATCACTACTCTTTAAATAAATTAAATACAAATCAACCTAAACTTAAGTTCTATTAACATAAAACAAGTTTAATACACATATAAATACATCCTTAAAATAAATCTTACCCTGTAACCTGGCTAGGTATTGCTGAACTAAATCCTAAAGATAATCTTAAAGAAAAACTTAAACCTAAGCCATTAACAAAACCATTTGAAGCTCCCGTTTTCCTGCTTTCCTATTTAATTACTACATTAACGAATCCCAATTATTGGTAAGGTCGTTCATTAAAATAAGAAAACGGTTCAATAGCAACTTTGCACCATAACATTATCCTTTCCAAAATATTTAACACATACGTATTTTTTAATATTTTACTAATAATTAACCTTACCCTTAAATTTAATAACCAATCGTTCCGTTGATTAATTTTTAATCAAAGAAATAAATCACTACGATGAACAATTATTGTCCTACGTCAAAAAATGCCAAATCATATTTACGTCCTCGCTCACATATAAATTATACCGAATCATAAACAGGTATATGCTATTAATTACAGTTTTATTCATCTAATTTAGGTAATCTACATTCCACACCGGCTTTTCATTTTTCACAACAATAATTACAACGTACCCTACAATCCAAATTTAATGGTGGAATGAACTTAAATTGCGCAAATTCCACCCCTGTCAAACGGTCACAACGATAATAAATCCACACTGCGTTGATGGAAAATACCTCGTCTCACGCGAGAGTAGGTTCACATTTAATATCGTATGTCGGGTTCTTGTTGTCTCTGCGAGACATACATTTCTAATATTTTTGGCAATTACGTTACATTGAATGTAAAATCTAACTGGACTTCATATTAATCTTCCACTTCGATGTCAAGTCCGTCTTTGCCTATTCGCGCATCTCGCTAAATTCTGATGTTTTCAGATAACCGGGTTCTATGTAACTGATTTATTTATGTAACTTAATTTATTCTTTTATTTCGTCTTATATTTCGTGTGTTGTCGCAGGTTCTTTATATTATTACACAATCTTGCTATTGAGTTTATAACAAATGAAATGTAGGAAATTCATGGTATCATGGTATCATGTAATTTAGTAAGTGTATATTTAATTCCTTGATCTGAAACCATATAATTGAACACTGTATTCTAATGCATAAAAGTATTATACCGTTGAAACCCTATTCTCATGGTTCAGCAACTGTGTTATTGCATTTTAGAACCACAAAAGGTAAATTATGCCTTGATTTTAAAAAGATTGTACTAAATTCGCTGCAAAATAGGGTTTAATTCGATCTAGTTTTAACCCAAACGCCATAATTAATAGTAAAGCCATCGAAGAAGTAAAAATAGTTTTAAAATCTGCCGATGATGCCCAAAGAATAAAACTAGTTGAATGCTTAGCACAAAACCAGGTTTTGTATATTTCCTTTAGAGGTTGAGAGTTATATGAAAATAAACTTCTGTAACAAACACAACGTTATGAGTAGAGCATAAAAACAGCCACATAGCTAGAAAAGTAGCGCTTTGTAGTTTTTGATTTCATACCGAAAAAGTGAGTATAATCGATTTGATTACTATAACCTAACAAACATTACACTATATCTAAATTCAGAGACATACCCATACATACCATAATCTAAATTTAAATTTTGATATTAATCAGACGGCATCTTTATACGCAATGTATGCACAGTCTCAGCAGTAGTATTACCAAAAGGAAAATAAACCGTTATTTAACTCTGACAAATTTTGAAATGTAGCGTTACTTGCTGTGGTAGACTGTTCTAGACAAAACAAAACACTCAAATTTGGCACAGTTGACATTAGGTTGGAATTTGAAGCATACAAAAATGTTCCTGCAAATACATCCTGTTACTGTTTAATATTGCATGATTGATTGATATAGTATAAAAAGCGTTGAGAGAGAGAGAGAGAGAGAGAGAGAGAGAGAGAGAGAGAGAGAGTATTGGACCGCTTTAGTCGCTTCTTGCGACGGGCAGGCCGTACCGTGGCCCCATTCTAGTCCGGACTCACTCGGCAAAATAAGAAAATTATTCAGAAAAGAGTAAATAATTTGAAAACCAAATATTAAAGTAAAGCAAAGTCAGCATATGAATCTGGGACACCAGGACTAAGAACGGGGTTTACGACATTTGAGCTGCCAGAAGGAAAACAAAGCGAGATAGGGGATATCAGGGATTTTGGGATGGGCAGGTTTAAAGTCTAAGGTAGTAAAAGAGGTCAGGCCAGGTGGTTCCATTCTTAGCAACGACTTTTTGCATACTCTCATGCTATTCGCAGTTTCCGCAGGAGATACAGCAACTTCACGAATCAATAATTTAAACGCGAATTCGTCCTTATGAAACCGATAAATGTCCATCTGCCATTTTAAACAACCGAATGACGACAAAAATCTTTGTAACCAATGAAGGAAATGTAATACACCCGATATAAGTCAAGGCAACAAGCTAAATTCTAGTATACCTGCATTATATCAAAACGAAGGGACCAACTAGAGCAACAAAAAAATTAATTCTGAGAAAAACCCCTAAGTTTTAAAAGAAATTAGCGGATGGCTAGTAAATATGAATATAAGAAATGTCAATAAGTAGGAATAGTACGTAGTAGAAATAACGAGTATAAAAGCATTTGGGCGCTAGATTTTTAAACTTTCTCTACGAAAGATTAATAATAATCTGTGTTGGGACAGCAAGCAAATAATACTAATCATATATACACAGCGGTAAAAACCTAGATAATCTAAATATTTACTTGCTATATTGATGCAAACCAAATTCATTCTAACTAGAGCTACTGAAGCATATAAGTACACAAAAACACAAATATTTACAATACATTTAAAGACCAAACCTCAAATTATTAAATAAATCATATAGTCCAAAATGTTGCTTTTAACCTTTTTAGAATGCAAGCAAGGTACATACCATTCAGGAGTAAATCAGTTAGTTGACGGTCATCATAAAATAGTATTCCTTCATGCAGGCTGTGAAGGTTATGGATAGCTACAATGGTTACCCATCTCATCCTAACTTCATCTACGTACAATACGGTAACCAGACCAAATATGTTGTAACCATAACGTAAGCTTGTATGGCACAAGGAAGCAAACCTTAGTTTTAAGAATCGAAGAATATTGAATACAAATTTGGACTGTAAATATCAACATTTCTATTAATGGAGTCTCACACTGCAATTACTTATCAGCCGCGTAAAAAGAAAAATCACGTTTTTCATGATGATAATTTACAACCGCTCAATTTAGAAGAGAAGAATCAACGCGACAATGTGCTAAATATCCAGCAAACTTGTACAACAAATGTAGTTATAAAATTGTTTTCCTAGGAAATAGTCACGCAAATCCCATATATAATAGAAATAAATTTGAGCAGGTGTTTATATTGCCAAGATAACATAACGGCTTTATCTAATTACCATGAGAGTAACAACATTTAGAAAATTTTAATTAGTAAAGATTACAAATCTATATAAGGAGACCAAAAAGAAAATAGACAATCAAACTCGTGAATTTAATAATGGACGAGCACAGTTGGTTGCCTAACTAAGCAAGCTTAGTATCATAGAAGTGCAGATTTAATGAATCTTAAAAAATACAGAGTAAAAAAGAATTATTGACAAGTGATTCAAACTCAGCCACGAGGTCATCCAGTCGACACGCGTTTCGTCCTAACTGGAACTCATCAGGACAGGTGTAGCAAAGTTGTAATTATGGGAAGTACAGCATCACCTAGCTCACAATTTGTGTCTTCGTGTCGTTTTACCTGGCAACGCAGGTTTTTAGCAACAGTCGGCACAGAGGAGATCCGGCTCAACTGTCTTTCTCCATAGCCAAAAGTTGTAATAAAAGGAAAAGTAGGTTTCATGAGTTTTAAATTCATACAAAGTAAAGAATTAATGGCAAGTAACTCAAATTGAGCCACGAGGGAATCCTGATGACGCGTTCCGCGTGTCTGTATCAACTATTACAACTTTGCTACTCCAGTCCGATGAGGAGCCCCAATTAGAGCGAATCGCGTCGACAGGATGCCCTCGTGGCTGAGTTTGAGTCAATTTGCCATTAATTCTTACTTTGTATATATATATATATATATATATATATATATGATAACGCCGTACTTGGTGTACGTTCTACTTAACGCCACCGCTCTGTGTTTCTCTCAAGTTACTCTTTTACTTTTATTATCATGCCACGGCTAGCCTTTTTTAATTTACACAGAGTGCACAACGTTACGATGATCAATTTTTTTTCATCCCTTTATGATTACCTGTTGGAATTGATAAACGAAGTCAATCAACATTCATATAATGAAAAGAAATAATATTTACAATTTTTGAAATTCTTTAAATACACCCTTCAATCAATTAATATCATATGGATTATTTATCCCAAAATTTATGTACTTTTAATTTAATATAGAGTCACCAAAAACTACCTCTTTATAAAAAAATCTGGAACGTTTTAGACCTCTTCATGATTTATTACGTAAGTTTAACGTATGCAATGTTTCTTGTTGACTCTGTACAAGTTTTGGATAAATTGAATAAATTCAGTATTAAAATTTAAATTGAAAAATATCTTAAAATTAAGTAGATCTAACCTGTGGTCTGCTGATATGTTGTTTCGTGTTGTGGATCAACACTCCCTTGTTGTCTTCAATCGAATACCAATGCTCTGCTTAGTTGAACCAATATTTGAGTACAGTTACCCCTCGTTTTCCAAAAATCACCTATATTTCTATGCGTATGCTTTGAATATCTTCCCTTAAATACTACTTGAAATTCCAGACTTCGGATCATAAATTAGTAGTGTATTAGAATTGTCCCATAATTAGAATTGTACTAGAATTCGATTAGAAGCCGTTTTCTGAGAAAAACGACAAAAACTCTTCATGTATGCTTAACGTAATTGTTGCACAGCACTACTTTCACAATAACATAAATTTGATATATTCTAAACTTTATTTATTTGACGCGTAGATTTCTGGTTAAAAGTGTCGTGGCTTCGACGTGCTGCAAGTGTGGACTGTCTTATCACCGAATGGGTGTTTAATAGCCTTTTCCCACTACATCTGGGTTGGGTTTTCAAGCAGTTTTGCAGATTGTTTCAACAAACCAGGTTTTGTCTTTAATATTCCCAGTATTTTTGAAGCTGTTTTCTGATGCAACTCCTTTGTATTTCCGTGTCATCGTGTTTATTTGCAATCTTTGATTGATTTAAAATTTGTTATTGCGGGTAGACTTTCAACTTATGTCCGTGTTTTCTATAGATAATGCTTCTGGATAATTATACAAAAATAAATGATGTAACTTTAGTACTATTTTCGTTTAAGTATTTATTTAGACTGATTTTTGAAAGTGCGTTTTCTTATCAAAGCGTATATTGTTCCTTCTTTATCACAAGCGTAATTGTATGAGAATTTATTAGGTTTTGTCTTATCTTCTGTGTATTTTATTTTATAAAGTTGTTAAACATTCACAACGTAGTTTAAATACATGTACGATTATTTCTCTGCTGAATACGCGTTCTATTGTTGAAAGATATGCTCACTTGCATTGATTAATGTTAATTAATGTTATATACAGGGTGATAAATGATTGCTATTTACATAATGTACAAATTACTCATTTTTCTGCTAAATAAATGCAGTTTTCTGATTCCTATTGCTATTTGCAGTTACTATACCACCCTTACTACTCAATATACCCGTAAACAACCCCTTATCACAGCAATATATATATATATATATATATACAATCAGGTATTTGCTTGTATCGTATGATTATAATGTTAAAGCTTAGATGCTCCAAGTTTTAGTGTGCCTATTTGTACTTTACGTACAATTCTATTGGATAATGAATAGAGAATAAAAAGCACTTTCATCAACTGCAACAATTTTACGTTTTTCCTCTTTTCTTTTTCATTCCTAGGGTGACGTATCTGCAGTAACATTATACACAGCTGCTCGTGGAACTTTGATTTACGACTTTTTTACCTTCTTTTAGTAATCATATTGAATACAAATGAAAAAAGCTCCACGTTTTGTACACCTAACCTATATTATCAAACATGATTATCACAACAAATAACAATACAGACAAATAATAATATCTCTTCTGACTTTGGCCAAATATGCGTGTAGCTAAAAAAAAGGACAACTTAGATTTATTAATGATATACATTCAACTAATTTAATTTCTACGTACCATCTTGCCTGTACAAGAGTGAGTTTTTATGTATGAACACTTGATGCAATACATTTTAAAATTACAGAAGCGTGCAACAATATAAATAGTTCTTGTTAAGAATAAACCCCACGTATGTATGAATGTTAACGATCGATTACAGTTCTTAGACACAATAAGCAGCATGTAAATTTACTTGCAGGTGTTTATTTTGTTGCACTCTTTCAAAGTTCGATTCACGTCAACAGACAGGCCTTCTTCAGGTACAATTCTATGGTTGATCAAAAGTTCCCGAAACACTGGTTACTTTTTCATGAGATCCATATGTAAGGTCCGCGTTTAGTCGCGTCTGATCCAGGACAGCCTCGATTTGTAACTACTGTCCCGTTACTTAACCTTCAAATATCGTCTTTCATCGTGATTGAGTTTTGATAGATTGTTTGCTAGTGCTTAATAATCTGATTCCCTTTTTTTAGTATCCAGAGGTTTTATAATTTACAACACCCTATAGTCATCGCAAGCTATTTTTTGTTCTCACATGATAGTGCGTCTAACTGCTGTTCTAAAATCGAGGATAATATAATTCTCTTTATGCAACCGGTCGTTTGTTCCCACACTTTTTGAAAGCGTCGTCATTTGTTTACTTTCGAATCACATTTTTGATTACTGTAAATATATGGGATATAAATATTAGGAGTAATCTACCATGATGGCAGTTTCTTTAAATACGTGTAAATTCTCAATTCTTTTTATGGTTTACGTGTAACGGATTAATTTCTATAGCTGGTTGTGGTTGTAGGGTGTGTCGGTCCATTTCCATGCTTCAATGATTTGTTTTTGAACTTGTGTGAATATGTATAAATAAACTATTCTATACCCGGTAATTTTTCGAAATCTAGCTGTATTTTTCTAAATTGAATATGAAGAGTGTAAAGTCCCGATCATGATTAACGTTTGTATTTAATATATTGGGTGCTTTACTGTTTATTTCTGGATTTTAATTTAATATTACATTGAAATAATCATGTTATTTAATGTACACTAACAAAGCTTCTAAATTTTAGAGACTGCTTTCGCGCAAAATTTATTCAACCAACTGAAATTAATAAACTTTTTTATATTACATAATATTTGCTTAAAGTAACGCACCGGTGTTACAACTAGACCTGCAGAAATAAGGAGAAACGGAGTATTTTCAAAAAATGTTTACAGTAATAGGTCTGAGCTACCCTAAGGCGTTCAAGTTTATGAGAAACCCTTAAATATTTTATACAAAAAGCACTAGCAAACTTCTCATAAATAGGGTGAAATGTATTATTATCTAGGAAATGGTATCATAATACATAAACAGCGGTTTATTTATAAATTCCCAAATAATATTATATTTGTTAATCTAGCAATTGTGCCTAACAATTTCACAAACCCTTCCTTTTCAAATATTATTTGACCAACAATCCCCTGGATATTTTATTTAGCCCCACATGTAAGTTTTATAGCAGATAAATTACGAATTAGTTAACCCGATTTTTTTATACCATATTTCGTTAGATCGATTTGCGGTATATTCTTTTTTTAAATACTTCCATGTTTACGTAGCCGCCAACGTAAGATATTCACTTTGTATCAGCAATTTTTATGTGTAAGTTTACCAAGATCAAAGAGCATCCTTTATATTAAATTTATTGAGTTTTATGGTTTCGTCTTTGAAGCACTCTGAACCGTGTTGTGCCGGTATGAAAATCGTTATTAGAATATACTTGCGTCCTTTGTTCACTTTAGAATATGGGAGCATTTCGATCAAATCTATTTGAAAAGCGTCGTGTATGCTTTTTTACTATGCTTCTATGCCTTCTAAAGTTGATAACTAGTTTATAAAGAATTTGCCATATTTTTCTGAACGTTTGATTCGCATACTCTTATAACTAACCTCTAAATTCTACAAAAAAATATTAAAATTGTGATGTTCACATCAAGGAAACTTTGTCGGCTTTTAAAAGTTTTTCAAAATAAGTTTGAAAAGCAATGCGTCATTAATTGACGCAGAATATATTGTCTGTGATTTTATCGTAAAAATAAATGATCAAACCTCATTGGTTATATAGGAATGAAATTCGCTTAAACGATGATTTCTATAACAAAAGGTTCGTAATCTTTCCAAACTGTCTACCAATGCATCTTTGAATTAAATTGGGGATTATCAAATTTAAGGCTACTGTCCTATACGTCGCATTTTAGTCCGAACCCGTTGTCAAATTTATTTTTCACACAGGTTGTAACGTTTCCATTGGCTTCGTAAGCTACTAGTTAATAATTCATCGCAGTGGACTCTTTTTGTTTAATAAGTAGGATGTTACCGATTATATAAATGCGGTTTTGAGTTCCCAGCTATGCCTCGGGTTTTTTAGAATGAGTTTTTATTATTATTTGTTTTGCGTTGTTGTAGACGTTTTACACGATTTGAAATGATATACGTCATTGTTTTGACCAATTAGAACGCGTAATAAAGAAGGCTGGTGGGACAAGTGGAAAAGCAACCGACATAATCATTCTGTACGTAACTATCGTATCTTGAGAAACTATAAAGTAGTGCTTTATAACTTAAAGTAGTGAACTTACATTGTCGATTCCCTATCTTCATTCCTTACCGTACCTGCTTGTTCCCATATGTTGTAGGTAAACAACAAACTTCGCTACGCAAAGATCTGGAATAATTAGGCGCTGATCCACCCACGCCCTATAGTATGCAAACAACAATAATTATTGGTTATCCAGCGTGGCAAATGTCGTGATACAAAGATCCATCACTTTGCATTACCTTTATCAAATTATCTATATGGACAAAAAGTAAACTTGAATATTAATTACGTTACTTGCTCATTTTGTATTGTAAAATTTGTGCAATATTATTACTCTCTGTGTACGGGTCAGTGATTAATTATATCACTTTTCACGTGTCTATTTGACAAGTAATAAGGTTGTGTTTATGTATTGTAGAGGTAACAATTGGTTAACTAAGAAGCTCTTAAGTACTAATTTTGGGCTGTTCTTCCATTCTTCTGTACAGTTGTTAATGTTTAGAGTTTCGGCAATAACGTGTTTCAATAAAAGAAAAAATACCTACACGATGTTCAATGTCTTCTTTTTAGCAAATATAAAGTAACGTCACTGATGGCCTGTTTCAAGTTAAATTTTATTACTTGTTTATGAGCAATTTTTCTTATAGCGTTTTTAGTTCACTTCAATGTTACTTCCTTTTCAAATTAGATTTTTTTAAACTCAATTTCATGTTGTTTGCAAAATCTTAAGCTGACTCAATTACTTTTGTCGCTAGTTGTATACAGGGTGATTTACAACTTCATATAAATATATTAACTGATGCCTGAGAATAGACCATAGACTGGTATTTACGCAAAAAAAATTATTTTTAAAACAAAATTGAACCGGATGCTTTTAGGGTACGTATAAGAGAAAGAAAGCGACCTACCACATGTTCTAATTAAAATTTCTCGGTGAGTGACCTGCAGTATAATGTTTATGTTGTATGACAAGTCAATTGTAAAAGTTTATGGTATAGTTTGGGGTTAAAAGTTCACAAACCAACAAATTGATGTAACGACACCGATGGGCGCTTCAAATAATGTTTATTTGTTAGTCATTACCAAACTACATTTTTTTAAGTTCCAATACAAATAATGGGTGTTCTACAGGTACCAAAATTGTAAAATGCTTCAAAAGCACAATCTTTGATATATTCTATGAAATTAAAACTTATAACAACAAATGCCTACTGTCATTTGATTCTTTTGAATTTATGACTGCGGTTGTTGGATATTTTCAACACCGACACCAAAAAGTAATTGAAATTGCCAATTATGTGCTACTAGTGTGTAAAATAGCGTTTTCAAGTTTGCTATCTGTAAAATAGAATATCCATTGTTTGTATGGAAACTCAAAAGTGCTGTGTACTAAAGAGTAACAAATAAAAATTATTTGACGCGTCCGTTGGTATCGTTGGCATTGATTGTAATGAAACACATCAATTCGTGGTTTTGTAAACTTTAAACCGCAAACCATACCATAAACTTCTACTTATTACTCTTCCATTCTGCTTAAACATTATACCAAAGATATTGAAAAATTATCTTTTTGCGTAAATACCAATATATGGCCCATTCTTAGACATCGGTTAAAATATTTCTATGAAGTTGTAAATCACCCTGTACGTAGAAGTAATGTGTAAACACAATAAAATTGTAATGCCCTTTATATTAATGTAGTGATCAAAATCTTTCTTGTCTCTATCGTTATTAATTTTACTATTATTATCATTACCAAAAATCCATATTGTTATAGGTAAAAGGAGCGTTTCGTTATAGATTTAGATTTGCTCTGTAGTGGCGGAGACCCCATAACAATTTTAAGCGCGCACTGGCTAAGTACAATGGTGCGGGAGTGGAAAAATAATAAAAATACAAAAAAGAATAATAAAAAATAGGCATTTAAAGTAGCTGAAATACAGAGACTACGTTACTATAACCATTTAACTTGAAAGGTTTTTAAATGTCATAATTAAAGAACGCCGTCTCTGCAATCCCTTCAATATTTTCTTTGCACGGAAGACGGTTATTCTTGATAGGTTTTCTTTGCTTTTGGTTTTCTCAATTTATCACATTATACTTTACCTTGCTCTACAACACCTTAATAACACTAATTAAATTTTGGTCATATTAAAAAAAGTGTTACATAAAGAAACATCTCTCCAAATAGGACTCCCTCATTGGGGTGACTGGATATCCTTACACAATTTGTCTATATTTACGTAGTTCATAAATAAGTCCAAATAAAGTTCAACCTACACTTAAACTCTATTGAGATTAAATAATTACTATAACAATACAGATATATTCCTATAAAAATTTAATTTCTTAACGCTAAACTGGCCAGGTATTCCTAAAAGAAAACAGAGAACCATCAATGCAACTATTATCAAACCGGTTTTTCTGTTTTAAACATCGGTAGTTACATTCTGAATACCTTTCTCGAAATGCTAACTTAGCAATACGTGTTCAGTACAGCTTTTTGTATTTGAATTCCATAGTTCCTTAAAAGTAGCAATTTTTTGTACACCCTTTAACTGGCACTACACCACATGTAAAACTCACTTTAAAAATTATCAAGTCCATTTTAATTAATCATTAAAAAATGTTCTAATTTTAACTTCGTATACTAGCATATTTCAAATTAAACAAGGTCAAGTTTTGGACACCTTATTAATCCATCACTATTCAAATAATCCAGCAAAACAATTGTGTTAGCATTATGCCAATTTCCTATAAATGAACGAATACCATATATAATTCACATCTCGATTTGGTATTAACTTATTTCTGTATCATTTATTATTTATCATTTATTATTATTATTTACTTACAGTTTGTTATATTCTAAATCAGGATGTATAGGAACATCAATAGTTCGCCTTCCTACTAGGTCACCAATCGTAAAACAGTAACTTTCTGGACGGGTAAACTCACAAGTTTCAACTCTTACATTTATTTACGATTCCATAACTGCGTTATATTCACGGGTGTGAGAGTAAAATCCACGAACGCTGCAGGCAACTTGGCTTGTTTTGCTTGGAATAAAATCATTACATATTATTAGGTTGACGCCAATTAATCAATTAATTGAATACATTGTCGATCGCTTTAAATTGAAATGAATCTTACATTATCGATCGCATTGCTACATCTTGCCTGATTTAGGATCGAATGAGTTTAAAGTCGATTTCTTCTGTTTATGTATAAAATTATCTCAATTCTAGATTTTCTATTCCGTTTGGAAGCATTAGTCACCTACATTATGTAAGATTTTTCCGAGAAGACTGACCGTTATTACCTAATTAGTGTCAAATCACCGCGGCCGATTGATTTATGCTCATAGTATGGCGTTGTTTATCTTTGTTTAACGCACAAAGTTAATGTCGCATCCCAGTCTATCCTATTGAATTGCGAAACTATAAAATTAATTCTTATCGATTTTATGGATATTTAATGGTTGCGCGGCTTTCTAGAATAAACGTTTGTTTATTCAATTAATTTATACGACATTTCTTAGTAAATATGGCGAATTTGTCCTTAATAATCTACCAGAAAATTCTAGAATATGTTGTACACAAACGGGAGTTAATTTATATAATTAAGTAAAACTTTAATTGCTTTATTTATCCTTGGTAAATGCAAAAGATTGATGTGGTTCTTACGTTAAATAACGCGCATGTTTTATGCACGGGAAATGTATTTTTATAATAAATGAAAATGAGTGGATTTATATTTTAGAAAGTAATACACGGTGAAACTAATCGCATTTTCTTTTATATCTACACACATAATTAATAATGGTTTGTTTGTATTTTGCAAATGCCGTAAGATTTATATTCTTAACGCTTCTAAACAGAAAATATTTCCTTTCACTTGAAACTTAAAGAGGATGAGGTGTCGGTTATACAGCAAAACGTGCAAACAAATAAACAAGGAAGGGTTATTTTGTTAAAATGAGTATAGGTAAGATAAAGATATCACGTGTTAAGTGTTAGTTAATTTGTGGTGAAGACAGAGAGACAAAGAAAGAATATCAGGTAGAATATGTAGAAGTGAGATGTTCATAGTTTGAGCGTTGTTTAGAGAGAGTAATATTTACTTGGAAAGCGCTATTTTTGCAGGTAGTCAATAGCAAAACAAGAAAGGGTTATGTTAGAATGAATAAAAGTAGGATAGAAATACCACGTAGTAACATAGACATAGTTTGAAGGTTGTTTTGTGCGGAGAAATGGTAGATAGGTTACAGATGGAACGTACAAACAAGGAACAAGGAGAGATTATTAGATGACATAAGGATAAGAGAGATAGAGCTAGATTGAACGTTGACAACGGAAAAGGCAGAAAGTAAAAAGGATAATTGATGTAGAATGCATGTTAAAATGAAAAAGATACAACTCGTGGTTGGAATATACAAAATGAAATGAGTAACAAGTAGGAGATAGGAAATTTTAGTACGTATGTTGAAGGAAGACAGTTGCATTAGGGGCGCAGTTTAAATGGGCAATTGGAGAAAATATACACAAGATTTTAGAGTGGGATTGTTGAAATTCAAGGAAATGCTTTTGAAAAGTGTAGTCAGTTAGGACGGATAATTTTCTCAAGTATTTACTCTATAATATTTTGCCTTATAAAATCAAACATCTGCTCAGCAACTTCACTTTACAAAATCGCTACAATAGTTCTACCACCCGCAGTGAATACATTTCAACCACATCAGCACATACATTTATTGCTTTCTTTAAAAGATTAGGCGGCCTTAACCATCTGCCTAGTAGATAAACACTTGGAATAAGTTCGTTATCTATATCAAATTCATACTTTCATCAACCGGTATGCTGTTATCTTACAGCTGTGCAGGTGTTTCAAAGCAATAAGATTGTCCTCTTTTGTTAACAATTCTTGGTAGTCTATTGTAATCTCTTTATCTGCAAGCTGTGCTTTACAGCTGGTATACTTTTAAAGGCGCTGTCTAAAAATTCTTTACACTTGATCCTTCGGAGATATTTTAGAAGCCAAACACTTGTAACGTTTGACATTACCATAAACTGTTCGACTGTAATTATTATAATTTGGAACTAAGATGGACTAAATATTACAAGTCGGAATACTGGACCTGGGGTGGTTGTCAAAGAAAGTACAACTCGCCTCTACATTCACAAAGGTCACGAAAAAGCTGTAATTTAATCCGTTTAAAATAACGACCTTTGGAATCTTTTGGACAAACTTGGAACTCTAACTTCCGCGGTTGTTTCAAGAGACTATGGGGGGTGGGGGGTATTAACGGATATTCGAAAAAGTAGAAACCACTTAGTGTACCAACGGTTCTGAGTGCAAAGGCTCTGTTGTCGCACATCTAACCTTGTACCTGCAAGAAAAAGTTATATATATTCAAATCACAGGGAACCGTTATTCGTGGCCTTAGATAACTCAACAGAAATATGAAAGATTTACCACTATCCGCAGCTGTACTGGACCTAAATTTTATACACCTACTTTATCTGTAAATACGGTTAAAATTGGATTGATATTTTCATGCTAGGTTCAATACCTTTTAGATAAAATTTTATGATTGAAAATTTCTCACTCATGAATACCTCGTGTCGTTTAGGACACCATTAGTAAGTGTTAATACAAAACTATTTACATTTATTATAACTGAAATATTATCGGTACAATTTTAGTTGATCTTTAAGTTTTGTAGTCGCCCCTAGTTAAATTTTGGGCGTTTAAAAAAATTTTATTTACATTTTTAGATTATATCGTAGAACAGATCTGATATCTTCGATTTACACTAGAATTTGATTTTATATTAATATGATACATAAAATTGACGTAAGCAGTGATTAATCAAATTAAATGTTTATTTAATTTCTACTGAGCAATTATTCAACCCTCTAGTCTAACACGTTGAATCTCTTATTAAACTACTCTTATTTAAAACTGAAAATTTTATACTCTAATAACCTTCAAAAGTAAAATCGTTGGACTTAAACCGCAAGGAAGATTTTTATTATCATAACTCACCATCTGGTTTCCTACATCATGAAATGTGGCAGACCTTGAAGTACGTATGAACCAAATAACAGCCGTATCCCACAAAGACCTCTAAGCATCAATCTAGGATTTTAACGAAAAGGGTAGAACGGATGTTCAGACCGGTGCCAACCAATGACATTGCTGACCACTTCAAAAGATGTGAGGTAGAAATTTTTTGTCTAAATCTCCTCCAAGTTACGCCTTCGCATAAGTGCCATCGTAGAAATTTTCTTACGACAAACCATCATTTACAGTTGAAGCATATTTTAAATGTGCCTTTCAGTTGTAAAAATTTATTACATTATTAGCCGTAAAGATTATAAAATTTCATAGTTTAAATTAATTTGATTTAATTGGATATAACTTAAAATAACTTCGTATAACTGCACAGCACGAAAACGGGAGGATTAGACAAAATATTTAAATAATAATGTATGAATCATTAATTAACATCACCCCAGGTCTATCTACAACTACAATTTAGGAAGTCGCAAACTCAATGCGATTCTCCAATCGCCTGCCCTAAAAGTCGGAAAGATATTTTCGTTCTACGACAAATAAGAAGCGACTGGCCAGTTGTAGATGGATGTCGCATAGCGAAGCAAACAACATCAGGCGTGACCTTGTATCAAAAACTACACGATTTCTAGATTAACCTTGTTTAAACTGAAACACAAAACTAATTGTACTTGGAAGTTTTTCGAAAACGAAACTTTGTTTATGAGGGACAAAAATAGACCGATGCTTTATAATTATAGGATTAAATATTTTACCAAAACAAAAATTTATAGGACTAAAAATAATTTTCAGTCAAAAGTATTCAAATAAAAGAGTTCTGGAAAATAAACATGCTCCACACTTCGTCCCTACTTAGCTTTTTACTTATAAATATAGACCGTACTCTGAAAGCTGTAGATTCGATACATCATTTTAGCGAAGAGAGGTGTTGTGAGTAGCAATATTGGATTATTTGAATACATTAGGTGAAAATTTTAAACCACAACAAACATACAGGGAGTACTTACAAGTCAGGTATGGGCCTAAAATTTATATTTGTTTTAGACACTTGGACAATCTAAACCTAAAGCTATCGCACACCAAAAATTCGCTCACGTTCTTAATAAAATGTAGAAATAACAAAATAATACCAAAAAGATTCAGAATCAAATTTGGTCAGACAAGCAATAAACTATCGAGGATCCTTGAAAGAGCAAGTTATCGTATGATAAGAGAACAACTACAAAATCACAGACACATTATTTATAAGTTAAAAAAAGATATTGAGGGCATTATAAATTTCATATGAAAAACGGTAACAAGAGACGATTTTGATAAAATTTTCGTTAGTGCAAAAATTTACTACGAATCGGAATTTTCCAAACAAAAAGAAATTCACATAAAGAAATGTAATAATTTATTTATAGAGAAAAGTAATACGCAAACTAAAACGTTAAAAAACGGCAACACCATGCTAAACACCGCCATAAATTTATCAAACAGAACTATTAACGACACAGAAAAACCAATTCTATCAAATGGCTTGAATTCTGCAGTAACACCAAAATCTATACCAATATTTG
This sequence comes from Platerodrilus igneus, assembly GCA_036346225.1. Classification (NCBI taxonomy): domain Eukaryota; kingdom Metazoa; phylum Arthropoda; class Insecta; order Coleoptera; family Lycidae; genus Platerodrilus; species Platerodrilus igneus. Next base: position 1,078,365 of record JARFIW010000195.1, on the reverse strand, counting down.
AAATAATCAGCTGTATTGATGAAACAGCGAACCAACTCGAAGAAGATCAAACAAATGAATTTAAAGTACTATGAAAAATCCAAATAGAAAAGAATCATAAAATAAAACCAAATGTAAGTAATAACGAAATAAAAGCAATTCGCAATCTAAAAAACGATAACTCAATTATAATTCTACCTGCTGACAAAAGCAATGCAACAATAGTAATGGATAAAAACGATTACAACGCAAAAGTCAACGAACTGTTAAACACTGAGAATTACACTAGTTTAGAAACATACCCAACAAAATCAATTGAAAATAAAATATACAAAACTCTATATAAATTTAAAAATGAGTTTGAAAACAAAGAAAGAAGCAAACTGGTCCCACATTACAGTAAACCACCCCACTTTTACAGTCTACCAAAAATTCATAAAACAGACATTCCTTTGAAACCTATCGTAAGCTCAGTAGATTCACCATGCAATAATTTAGCAAAATTTCTCCTAAAAATTATAAATCCATTAGCAGGCAAAACGAATTCTTTCATAAAAAACAACCAACATTTTTTAGAAAAATTATCAAACATCAAAATTGAAAATAGACACCCAATGGTAAGTTTTGATGTAGTAAATCTCTTCACAAATGTCCCTGTAAACAAAACGCTTAATATTATAAAAAACAAACCACAAAAAGATGATAACCTTAAAAAAAGAACAAATCTAAGTATATCATCGATCACGGAATTACTTGATGTATGCGTCAATACCACATATTTTTAAATAAATGACCAATTCTACAAACAGAGCTTCGGAATGGCGATCGGAAATTCACTATCGCCATGGAGGAATTCGAAAAAGATGTAATATTCATACAAGAATTGAAACCACTAACCTGTGGAGATATGTAGATGATGCCTATGCTATTTGGCTTCATAATACAGAACTAATTAAAAACTTTGTAGATTCAATTAACAAAATAGAAGCAACTATTAAATTCACATATGAATTAAAGCAACATGGAAAACTTCCATTTTTAGATATTCTAGTTAGCAAAAACTGTACAACAATTAATATATCAGTATACAGAAAACCAACGCACACAAACAGATACTTAAACTTCGAACCAAGCCATCCATCCACACTGTGTCAAACGAGGAATTATCAAAACCATGTATGATAGAGCAAAATTAATATTATTAAACAAAGAAATTTTAAAGAAAGAGAAAGACCTAATCGAATGTACACTAATAAAAAACGAGTATCCTAAAAGAATAATAGAAAAAGAAATGAATAAAGTCCAAAAAACAAAAAAGAAAAAAACAGAAACAATGATACGCATCAAAAAATGCTCTCAATACCATACACAAAAGGATTCTCTGAAAAAATCCAACGAATAGGAAACAAATTGCTACGTATCTAGACGTAGCCGGAAGAAACGTAAATACCAGGCTAATTACCAAACGCGGAGAAGGGGGGATTCACCTAAATACCAAAAAAGCAAAACAAAAAATCATGTTGACCACGATTATTTACTAACAATAAGAATAAATAAAAGATTCTGTACAAACAAGCAAAAGAAATAAATTAAGCGTTACTATTTCAAAGCAAACAATTATGTGATACGAACAATTTAGTACTTTAGATACGAAGTGCTCATCTCGTATTTTACACAAAATAAAACTAATCAGTAGAAAATAAACATGTGAGAGCTTTTGTCAAGCGTTTTTAAAGTTGCACAGAATACCTTTTATAAAATAAACTAATCAGTAGAAAAGAATTAACGTGTGAGAACTTTTGTCAAACAATCTTTTAAATAGTACATAATACCGTTTGTAAAATAAACTAATCAGTAGAAAAGAATAAGCGCGTGGGAATTTTTGTCAAACATTTTTAACAATGGTACATCACACCTGTAGAGCGATAATATCGATTCGCAGCAACAAACAGTAGTCCTACAGTATCACGTTTCTTATCACGTAACTACACCAATCGCTGTTAAGGAAGATGCCCTTGATATACACAAAGAAAACAAGTTGTATACCTGTATGTGTCGGGATATTTAGCTTGCACACCATCGGGAGTTAATCATCACCACATCGCCACAGTCGTCGGGATCTATTTACCTTGTTATCATAACGGCACTAGCAATCTACAGGCAACGGCAGTTGATTTGTGACAAAGAACAGTTGGGCCTACATAAAGAAAGAACCAATTTGGCCTCCAGCTAAGAGCGATACACGCAAGATACCTCCTACTTGTCGAACAAAAGAACGTGTATCGTTCTTGAAGTACTGGGACGAGTAATGCAGAAAATATTTCAGATGGAAACACAAGAGAAAGCAATTATACGTAATCGGAATGTTTAACAAGGTATTGACTATTTAATTTATCGAATAAATTTTCGTTTCAAAAGCAAAATGGATTTGAGTTAAAATTATGTTAAAGCGGGTTTATTCTGAACAAGTACACTATATAGGGTATTGTTGGAGAATTTAAGAATAGAAATGGAATTTATTCGAGCGGGTAATGACAACCAGAGGAAAAAGGGTATTTAATTTATGTTAAAAATAAACGTAACAAAATTCAAAATCAAAACAGTATTTAGAACCAACAATACACTAAGAACACAACTAACAAAAACAAAACCCTAAAACGCAGTACAAAGTTCAAAAGGTAACAATTTTTACATAGGGGAAAGTTCCAGACCATTTGAAGTTTGATTAAAAGAACATAAATCATATATAAAAAATAGAAAATTTGAAAAATCCATGATTTGCCCACATGCATGTCATAAAATAAAATGGTAGAACGCAAAAATTATTGATAAAGAAGAAAACCACCAAAAACGCAAAATCAAAAAAGCTGCTCATATAACCCTACATAAAAATAACTGCGTAGCAAACGAAACGTGACTTTTAGTAAACAATGAATTCCATTACTAAAAGACATAACAAATTAAAATCAAATGCCCCCAATATCATATGTCCCAGGTTTTCCTTCCGATATTGACATGAAATATAGTTTACATACATGATTTCTATTTATACATGCAAGAACTAATTACTTAACAATAGGCAAATGTTCGAGTGTTGAGGAATCTTGGTAGTCGCAAGGCCACTTAACCCCTTTCACATACAACTAACTATCGTGGAAATGGGGTAGTTTTCCTCCTAAAGATAAATATAAAAGAAAGGCTGCTCAGGCCTTACGGTAATGTAATCACACACTTCTTTAATTACCATTCCCCCAACGGTATAAATAAAAACATGTTAAAAAATGTTTTCCAATACTCAAGTTATTGAATTTATGTGAAATTTTACTATATAAAAATTAATCAGCTGATTTCACGTTAAGCGTATTGGATACTTCAAAGTCGCTCCCAAGGCGGAATACAAATTGAAGGCACTCATTCTTCTAAACTTTAAAATTTTTACCTAATGTATTCAAATCCAACATTAATAAATCAAAGTCACCTTCAATTTATGTCATAAATGTCAAACTTGAAATTTTCATTATTTTGACAACGATGCTTGGTCATGGATCGAAACGTAAGAAAATACGATTTTATCAACTCTGAGTGGTTTAATTTCCAAAAAAGATTAAGAAAAATGCAGAATGTATATATTGTATATACTTCTTTTCTTGTAGGTAGAATTACTGTATAGTTTATGTCTAATTTTCTTTTGTATAAATATAGAGTTTGAAGCATTAAGTAAGTATATATGTACACATTATTTAGATTATAAGATTTTCTATTTGCTTACAAGTTTATATTTTTATGTTATGTAATATGCAAATTGACGTTTTGCTTACCTTACTATGTGATAGGACGATTACGCAAATTGTTCGTTTTTTCTTGTTGTTTTGTAAATATCCCTTTGGGACTATGTTTGTTAAAGGTTTATAATAAATCGGATTACGGAGGTGTCCAATTTTTCTTTCTGTAGGACCCACCTTACTCTACGACATTTGCTATCCCGAAATCTAATTCTTGTGGATTTCTATTCTACCCATCTCCCTGTTTTGTTGCGGTATTCGGTGTAGGCGATTTTCTTTACCGACTTTACTGTTTTCTTTCGTGTCTGCACGGAATTCCGTAACAACTGGAATATACCTGGAAAGAATACATTTCTACATAAATCTAGAACAGCTACATCCTTGCATACAAAATCATCTTTTTAACATTTAAACTTCCCGAAGATCCACTAAAAACATTTTGCGAAAACCTGTTAATTTTTTTGAAAATGTCAACTTGGAACATCATTTACAACACAATTGAAGGCGATCATTATGATTTGCCTCAGTTTATAGCAGACATAAAAATATAACCACTTCCACTTATTCTTCAAGAAGAAGCATTCTCGCATAACATCTAATCGGAATTCACTTTTCACTTGTTACTTTTTTGTCCTACTTTTGATCTGCTATTTATGCATATTAACAAATTTGATATAGTACTATTCAGGTGCCATTGATCTAAAATAACCTACCTTGACAATTTACATTTCGCTGCTTGACCTTGAGATACATAAAACGGGAGCAGTATTTATGACTATTTTGTTGTCGATTTAAATCTGTTTTGCATCACTTTTGATCTAATATTTACATATCAAAGAATTTTTCTTATATAGTTCATGCAACTTTTATTTAAATCAGATTACCTCGAACATAATTAATTATTTTACCGCTAGGTAATGATTTCGCTTTGAAGTGGACTAGAACCGGCATATAATAGAAAGACAAACCTACTGATCACGGAGACTTAGATATAAAAATCCATCTTTTTACTTTAAGAATGAAATATTTAGATTAGAATTAAGCAACTAACCTTTCACAAACATACTGTCACATCGAATAGGTGTTATTTACTGTTTACTGTTCGTGTGTGTGTATGTGTGTGCATGTGTGTATATGTGAGAGCGTGTGTGAAGAATATTAATTATACTAATTGCAAGGTCATTATTCAAACACATTAATATATATATATATATATATATATATATATATATATATATATATATATTTCATGGATGGGTTTAAATTAATAAAAACATGTTTTAAATTAATTTTGATATAGAAATATTCGTAACCGGATCTTGCTTGAAATCGATTGTTATATTTAGCATCAATAAAAATAAAAAACATACAAACCTTGTCTGTCGTAAATTTCTTCAATGTTTAAATATGTATACTTAAATGTCAAACTACATGTTTATGTAAATAAGAGCAAATTGAAAGAATAAAGAATTATACAGCGCCATTACTTTTAAAATAGAGTTCACAAAGTAATCTCATTGAACTCATATTCCTAGTAAGTTCAAGATGGCTGCCAATGAACAATCATGTGAACCAGGTCTGCCGATTTCTTGTTTTTTGTTGTCACAAAATTTCTTAATGTCTGGCTTATAAGGCAGATTTCGAAAAAATGTATTACTTGTTTTCAGAAGTGAACTCGGATCCAATTTTAAGGCTACAAGTGTAGAGGAATGTGTTGAATCATTTTACGCTATTATTGACTATATCTTCAGTCAAACAGTACCTCAAACTAAAACTGCTTTTAAGACATATCCTGCATGGTATAACTCTGATATTATTTATAATCTTAAATTGAAAGAAAAGTATAGAAATAAGTGTAAATTTAAAAACGACATTAATGACGAAACAATATACAAACAACTTAGGGCACGACTTAATAAAGATGTTAGAATAGCACAAACGGCATACGTGTCTCAAATAGAACATTATGTAAAACACAATCTTAAGGAACTGTAATAAAAAAAGAAACACTTCCAGGAACCCAACATCCTTAGTTTATAAAGGAGTTACATGCAATGATAATAAAAGTATTGTTAATGCTTTTGCACATCACTGCTCCTGTGTATATAAAAATAAAGTATTACCTTTTGATGGAGATGATCATTTTGAGTCCAATATCTCTCAGTTTTCTATAGCTCTAAAAACTGTCTCTGAAAAAGACGTTCTAGAAGCTATTGATAAACTCAAAACCAAAACCAAAACTTCACCATTGCAGTATATATTTAATTAGTCATTATTAACCCACTGCTTTCCAAGCAAGTGGAAAATAGTAGGGATGGACTCGGGCCGGGCCGGGCCGGACTTTTAATAAGTCCGACCCGGACCGACGCAATAAGTAACCGGCCCGGCCCAAGGCCCGACCCTAAATGAAAACTGACGGTCCGGCCCGGCCCGAAATTTCGGGTCGGTTCGACTTTTATTCTGTGAATGAGAAGATATTTTTTTCAGTTGTGTTCAACAAGTAACTATAACTCTTTTGTTTGTTTTAAGAGTATAACTTGTGGAACATACCGTAGTATATCATTTGATTTTTGTTTTTTTGAAAAATCGTAGAAATATGTAACAAAAGAATCTAACGCTAATTAATATATACTACATGGTAGCGTTTAAATAGTTATTTTATATCAAAGCCGCGAAATTGTTTTTTAGCGTATCAAGAGAAAGTTTATCGCATAGATCGCTTTTGACGGAAGCAATATAATCTGGAGGTTGCTAAAATAATTTCGTAGTCTAGGTGCAACCGGGCATGGTTTTGTTACAAAAATTTTTCACTTAACTGATTAAGTTATAGCTAGAATTTATATGTTTATATAGTGGCCTTACACCACCCGTTGCTACGGAAGTGATATATTTAAAACACCGACAGTATTTTAAAAAAATTCCTTAAGAATGGGAGGGTGCGTTAGTACTACATAGTTCAATTTCCTACACTATTTCAGAGCAAGTGTTTTTTTCTTTACTCTTTATTTTGACATCTATGTTTAGTATTCTATATCTATAGGTTATGTTTTAAAAATGAATAAAGAATTAATCTCTTTTGTGATAAGGTGACCTATAATACATGTTTAACTATATTGGAAAAGATCAAAAAAATTCTATTCACACAAAGATTTTTTTATTATTTGAGTCTTTCATTTCCCACTAATTCGATAACATTTGTATGTGTTGTCAAAGTATTTTCACGGGATACTCTTCGAGTTTACTTCAAAACACTGTTTTTTACTTCTTCCCAAGCCTATAGCATATCTGTTTTCAAAAGGATTTTACACATTACTTCTAGGGAAAGCATTACAAAACAGCATCCTCGTATTTAGTGCGTTGACGTTTTATATCTTTTTCGTGTTATAAACTTGGACATTATATCTCTAAATTTAATTACGGAAACAACACTACAAAAAGCCATTTAATTTCACAATATCTATACAGAAAGCAGACAATTAAATGTAAGTTTGTACATTAGGCATTTGGTTTATGTCAAAATTAAGGCGCCTTAAATAAAAGCATTCCTTGCCTGTATTTAAATTAAATAAAGATGTCCTGTATTTTAATACAGTACAAACATTAAAGGTGTGTTAATTGCGCATGTGTAAATGTCAAATAAGGGAAAAGTTTATTAAAAAATTGGTAAAATGAACGTTGCAATAACTCTCTGGTGTTTTAGGCAGGATACATAAACTATACACGCGATTGATAATATCGACGTTTGCCACATGATTGAAATTTGAAGTATATACATATACATAATGTAAATCATGCAAACTTTTGAATTATGAATAAATCACCTAGTTCGATGTTCCTGGGCATTTTTAACTTGCCTAAAGTACAACATGGGGAAAATTAAATAGGACTAGAAAAAAATATTTGGGATAAGAAGTGAGTTATAATATCATGTTTCCTTTACACTAAACAAGACGAAAAACTGATTATTAATGGGTTCATGAAGACACTTCGTGAAAATATAATTAAGAACGTTTACTTACTCAATGAAAGATAGAAGTGAAAGGACAGTGGAGTATCTACTCATGCGTTTCTCGGCCCGAAAAATTCGGGCCGGCCCGAATCGTTTGGCCCGGCCCGGGCCGAAAAAAGGTGTAGGCCCGGCCCGGGTCCGGCCCGAATAAAGTAGCTAACGGTCCGGCCCGGATTCGAGCCCGAAATCGGGCCGGGCTCGGGCCGAGCCGGGCCGGCAAGAAAGCCCGAGCCCGAGTCCATCCCTAGAAAATAGGTAAAGTGTGTCCGATATTTATAAAAGGTCATAGAAATGAAATTGAAAACTACTGTCAAGTCGTTATTCTATCATGATTGTCTAAGGTATTTGAAATTATTCTATACAAATACATATTGCTAAGTTCCCTAAATTATTCGCGCCCCATCGTTTGGGCGACCATATTATTTTTATTGCTATGAATAAACAAAAATTGTAATTATCTCCTCCGATGTTGGGTCGTCTTATTAATATTGCTATAAATTCCCTCCAGAAACTTAACTGGATTTTATCTTGAACCAACCTTGTCTACCAATAACAAAATTTGATACGTTACCGCCTTACTTGTTATCAGTTTCCTATTCAACTCGTAGCTCCTTCTTGAACTATTTAAATTAACAAATCACTCCCATTAACTTTATCATATGAACTCGACTAGCATTTATTTGGAATTATAAATTCAGTTAATTTCGAATCTATATAATGAAACAAATATTATGTACAGTTTTTGTAAATTATTTGAAATACACTTTTCAATTAATTAATGTTATAAATCTCATTTATTAAAAATCATATACTTTTCACTCAAAACCCAAAGTCACCAAAAAACCTATTATCTTTATAAACTAAGTGTAGAATGTTCTAAACCTGTTATCATATCACGCACTTTATACGTTTTCAAATCCTTTTTTTGTTGACTTTCACATTCATATTATATTAAGCAAATTCAATATTCAAAATAAGAAATATAGAAAAATAAAATATGGTACTACACTCAAAGCTAATTGAGGATGTTTGCCTACTGAAACTAACACGTTTCTAGCTACTTCATAAAGAATAATGTTGTCTGGCATTAGAAAAGTAATTTGAGCATAGTGGACGAAAATTAATATAAATTGTCGGTTATTCTGTAAAGAGAAAATTTCAGTGACCGGTTTCGCTGTTATTGCAGCTCCTCAGATTGGACCATTTCTCTCTGAAAAACAACCAACAAAGATTTTGAAATTATACACAAATCATGGTGTATTAATATGTGCAAAATTTAACTCATGCGCCCTTATACTCGCATATAAGCAAATAACTATGATAGCAGACACAATTAGTATTATTATTCATTATCAAGTAGCTAGAAACGTATTAGTTTCAGAAGGCAAACATCATCAATTTGCATTGGGTGTAGTAGCTTCTCAGAAGATCCACCAATGTTAAGTAGATAATCGGCCATTTGCTTATTTATTTTTCATCTTGTCTTTTGACTAGTTTTTAAAATTTTGTCTGGAAATTCCATATATTTTATCATGCCGGGGACTTGTAAAAGTTACCGATAGTTAGTTGCTTACATTGGAGTATAGGGGCAAATGAGTTACATTTTGCACATATTAATACACCATGATTTGTGTATAATTTCAATATCTTTAGTGGTTGTTTTGCAGAGAGAAATGGTGCAATCTGAGAAGCTTAAATAACAGCGAAACCGGCCATTGGAATTTTCTCTTTACAAAATAACCAACATGTATTTCCTAAAACCAATGGTTAATTCCAAATCTGTAAATCAATTGTACATATTTGATACTAAGTAGAGTCTACCGAATCTTGCACATCTTCATCCATTTTCTGCTTTTTGGCCGATGGTTTCATGAAAAACCTGTCCAAAGTCGTTTGTTTTTCTCTTTTCTTCAACATCTGCCGGAAATAACGCACAAGAGTATCGGAGTAAAGATCGTTGATCCTGTTTGCTTCAGCTGAATCCGGATAGTGGGCATTGGTAAACTCCTGAACTGCTTTCCATTTGACCAGGATGTTCTTGATGTCAACAGTTGAGATTGGTTGATTGTTTGACTGTTGATCCTCGTTATCAGATGACGCTTCCCTTTGAGCATTGTCCTGTTGCAGGACCAGAAGTGCTTGGAGCTCTTCAGTTGTCAGCTCTTCTTCGTGTTCCTCAATAAGCTCCTCTACATCCTCTTCCTCTACCTCTAATTCCAGCCTATGGGCCACTGTGATGATGTCCTTCACCACTTCTGTGTCATCAACAACTGCTTCTTCCTGGATCCACGAAGGCACAAGCATCTTCCAAGCAGAAATGAGGGTCCTTTGTGACACTTCTTCCCAGGCCTTCTGTATAATTCGTATTGCCATAAGGATATCAAATTTCTTCTTCCAAAACTTTCGGACAGTCATATTGTCTCCACCAAACTTGCATTCTTCAAACACCTTATTAAAGAGGGCTCTAGTGTAGAGTTTTTTAAAGTTCGCAATAACTTGGTGATCCATTGGCTGAAGAATGGATGTGGTGTTTGGTGGCAAATACTGCACCCTGATAAATGGATAATTTTCCTGCGATATTTCCTCTAGGTCTTTTGGGCGAGAAAGGACATTGTCAAGTATCAGAAGGGCTTTGAGCGGCAGTTCTTTTTCCAGCAAGAATTTCTTCACGGTAGGAGCAAAGGTTTCCAGAATCCATTCGCTGAAGATAACTTGTGTTACCCAGGCTTTTTGATTAGACTTCCAATGGACGGGCAGTTTGGACTTAATAACGTTATTTTGATTAAAAATTCTTGGATTTTCAGAGTGATAAACCAATAGAGGTTTGTTCTTAAGGTCTCCGCTGGCATTAGACGAAAACATAAGGGTAAGTCTGTTTTTCATGGCTTTGTGTCCTGGCAATTTCTTTTCCTCTTTTGTAATGAAGGTTCTGCTCGGCATTCTTTTCCAGAAAAGACTCGTTTCATCGGCATTGAACACTTGTTGTGGGCAGTATCCTTCATCCTTAAGGATTTTTGAAAGTTAATAGAGAACTTTTCTGCTTCTTTCTTGTCAGCACTGCCAGCCTCACCATGCATAGTAACGCTGTGGATTTCACACCTTTTCTTAAATCTAAAAAACCACCCCCTGCTGGCTTTAAATTTTTCTTCATTATCTTGATTGGGGACGTTTTTCTTTAGATCGTCATAAATTATCTTGGCTTTGTGACAGATAATATCTTGGGTTGTTACGTCACCTTTCACCTGCCTGTCCTTAATCCAAATCGCTAATAGCTTCTCCAATTCCTCGTGGATTGAAGACCTATGTTTTTCATTAAATAGTTTTGATACTCCTTTGGCTACTTTGGCTGATTTAATTGCATCCTTATTTGTCAAAATGGTGAAAATGGTGGTCTTGCTTAGACCAAACTCTTTGACGAGGTCACACTGTTTTACTCCACATTCACTCTTTCTAATTATTTCCTGTTTCAGTTCAACAGAAATCACCTTCCTGCTTTTTTTAGAACCCATGATATAAAAAAAATATTGAGTTTAACTTAAAAGGACGATTGCCGTGATACGTGCGTAAGTTAAGCGCAGTGATGACTGCCGTGATACGTGCGTAAGTTAAGCGTAGTGACTAACGACTGCAGTGCCTGAGCGGGAGGATGCAATACATCGGTAGCGATCGTGGAAGCTCGGGCGACTTCGTTGTGTGAAGCGAAGTTCGTTGTATGAATCATGAAATGAACGAATATGAAGTTCGCTGTGTGCAGCGTTCGCTGTGCGAGGCGTTCTTTATGCGAAGCACCACTGTATATGTTATTCCTTTATCTGAAACTATATAAATGCATACACTGTAATCTATTGTATGAACAGATTAAGTCATCTTGGTAACCTTAGACGTATGTATTCTCATTACACAGCGTCTGGTTTGTTTTAATATATTAAAGTATATACATGTGGTTTCCTTTTGTCATAATTGCAACTATGTCTATTAAATGTACTTCATTCAAATAAAATTTCTAAAGCTCATATTTGGGATGCATACAATAACAAATCTTCTGTTATTTTATAAATCTAAAGCTTACTGAAAAATGACATGATTTCACTACCAACCTTTACAGTTATATTTTGTTTACATTTTTGTGGTACTGAACAGAACTAAACCAATTATATTTAAGGTTTTAGGTTTATGATTCGAATGCAAATACGGATTTGATTGAAAGTTATGTTTTTGAACACTATTCTACATGAAATTTAAATTATACAAGGTGCGTAAATAACAAGTTTGTTCATCCAACATTATGTTTTTTCTTTCACTTCTAACTCATGTTAGCGTAATGCAACGCGATACATGGGAACCACGTCTATGATAAAGCAAGTGGTAAGAAATTACATCCGCAGCCACAGCGGCAACTGGATGACGCAAGATTTAAGAGTCGTATTGGATGATGCTATGAAGATAATTATTCATGTTAAAACCTGCCCGCTTCAAGCACCTCTTTTAAAACTTACCGTCGAAGATCTGGGTACATATCACTGCCACGTCTTGTACCACACAGAAGTGCAGTGGCTAGTAAAGCGCAAAATTTTAGCGAGGCCGTTTGAAATAAAATGTGCATTGGTGGTCACATTTACAGAGGAACCTTTTATCCGACAATTCCCTGATGTTAATTGACTTTTTAAATTGGAATACATTTCCGACTTCCTTGACAACTAAATAAAATCACCACTTCTCTTTAAGGGAAAGGAGGAGCACAATCAGAAAAATAAAAGCATTGCGGGGAAAATGCATTTTGTAACGCGTGTGCTGTGAGCTGGGACATCTGCAACTCCCTTCGGTTGCAACAATATGTCAAAACAAAAAAGATCATCCTTCAAACCAACTTCATCTTAATTATTAATACCCACCTTCAAGCAGCATAATAGATTATTTGTCCAACATTGGCTCTGATGATATCTACACGTAGATTATGAGAATCCATTTTCTGTAACCCGGAAAAAAACCTACGGGAATCACGAATGAAATTTTTCAACATCTGCTTGACAGCTGTTTCAAACAATAATACATGAAGGAAACCAAGAAGAGTTCTGAATGCAGGTGTATGTGTATGTAATGTTGTTGGTAAGGCTGTAGTGAAAAGACCTGTGCGTTTTGCTGCAACTTCTCCGTGAATCTGCATTCTCAACGTACGCTTACGTACAAACAGATAGAGGAGCAAACTTTCTGCGATTTGAGGGTAAAATTAATTAAACTTTCCCTAAACATAAAGACAATAATGAAAAATTCATCCAAACAGTTCCAATAAATTTTCACTGTTTTTTTTCTTTCTTCTTAAGTATTCGAACCGTTTTAAGGGCAGCTGTGCTGCTAAATCTTTTTAGTTCGACCAGGGCGCTGCTACGAAAAAGGTTTAAGAACCGCTGCTTTAGTGTACATAATTGAAATCAATGCCATAAAACTATTTTTGGAAGTAGAAATTTTTTAGTAGATTTTTTGGCATTATTTTACTGAGTTGTAAAAATTATGACAGTCTCGTTCCTACGCATTCATAACATCGGTCTGGCATTCTAGGATTAGATAAATTTTTCGAACAACATGTTATCAGAGGATTAGGTAGTTCGTGTTTTCTAAATTGTTATTTACATCATTAGAAAAGGTTCAAGTCGCATTTAACTTGCACGCAATTTTTTATTTATTTTGCTGTCGTTTCTGACGCCTGGAGACAAGCAGCCTGAGTAGATTGAACAGATTCTGAGGTCATTAAACAAACGCCGTAAGTTCGGTTAATGAAAAACGAGAAACGACTTTCAAATATGTTAGTTTTATTATTTCCTAATACGCAGTTTTCTAGTAACTCCTGAAATAATCAGGGCGTCCTTCATAATCACAAATTCTTTCCTGTCATAAAATTTAAAATACTAATAGGAAACCAGCGACCACTGATTCAATTATTTACATTTCTATTTTTGTTAAACTTAAAAAATAATAGGTGGTCATAATTTGTTTATTTCAAAATACTGCAAATCATCGTAGCAAGTCCTAAGAGTGGATGGGTGAAGGTTATTACTCGAGAAGAAGTCAATCCGAAACAAACAGTTTTATAAATAAATATAGGAGTTTCTTTGTTGACTTTTGTCAATGACATGGTCCAGTTAACTACATTAAATACAGCAAGACCACAGAGTTTTGACCAGCTTTTTTCCCACTTCTTGTTACTCATAACAGATAAATTAAATAATAATAAATGATACAGTTTAATCTAAAATAAGGTGTAATTTACCTGAGACAATAAGTGCTAGAGATTGTCTCTGTGTATACAACAGTGAAATGTCAAGGCTGGTCGGTCCAGCAACTCCGGTTAAGCTCCGGTTCGCCCCGCCAACTTGTTGCCGATAGAAAGTGAAAGTTACCTGTCTTGCTACTGTTGTCTGCTCTATGAAACGTAATATGTTGAGCATTAATTGTTACTGTTATTCTATTTTTATGCAATCATGAAAAAAAAGTAAATCAAGAAATGTTTACGTAATGAGCGTGTTATTGGTTTTATAAATTCTTCATGAAGAAAAGTACTTCGTATTTTCATCCTAAGAGTTTGTAAAAATAAATATGGCATGTCGATTTCGCTTCTAAATCCAACTAAATCTTGTTTCTCGGTCATTAGAGAAGGGTGAACGTTCGTTTTCCAGCTTGTTAAGAGTTAGCGAGTATCTTGTAAGAAACCCGAAAACGTATGCTTTTTAGTTGATTTTGTTGTATCTGTTCACGTAACTGGTTTGGGTGGGTTTATCCAAGGCCGTTTTTATTGTCAAGCTTAGCCTTAGGCGTATTTGTCTAATTTTGTGTTCATAGGTTCGATCAATTTAATGTTCGTCTCATTTTTATTGTTGCATTTACATTATTTGTGGATCTTTAGTATATGCACCTTGATACGTGATACCTATGAGTACTCATCAACAGGTCCAGTTCCAGCTTACCTGCGGCACCGTGCAAACTTTTATTTTACCGGGCCAAAATACATGTGACCTTTTTATATACGAACGTACAAAGACATGATATTTAATAAGTAATTAACACTCTTAGTTGATGCAATGCAATAAATACTGAGGCGCTGGAATCCTAAGGTGGAAACGACTCCGGAAAGGTACGGTGTAGTTGGGGTATTCATCGCAGAGACATAAAAGGCGTGGTTCGAAAAACAAAAATAAACGCGAAAAGGGTTAGGCACTACTTCACCTTGGGGAGGAAAAATATAACTTGGAGGGTAAAGGCTCCAGAAGGGAAAGGAAAGAAAAATGATTTAAGGAAACTTACAATTTAAAGGCAAATGATCTTGCACAATAACTATAAAAAAGTAACACAAATAATAACTGCAAAAGAAAACAACGTTCAAAAAGTAATAAAACGACGACATCAAAATCCTGAGCCGCCAATGGTTGTAGACAATAAATGTAGAATTATGCAAAAATCTTTTAAAGGTAGAATAGACATATGATAAGTCAGAAGGTAGGCGTACTTTTTAGTACAACGATTAAACTGCGGGGAGTAGATTCTTAAGAAGTCTTTTTGTAATTCCAATAAAATTATCATCACAGTATGAGGACCATGTAAAACGTTGACGAAATGTCAAAAGTAGGTACCACAATTAAGGTAATAAAAGTTTAAGAAATAAAAGTCAGACGTATAGCTTTTCTATTAAATCTCAACACAAAATAGTAGCCTTTTGTGAACAATAAAAAAATAATAAAATATGAAAATCTTCTCTTCTAAACTTAGCAAATATATGTAATGTCCCTGTACTGTCACCGGTGTGGCAGTGATAGTGGTCACTAACTAGTATCCGGTATGATACTACAGTGGTCTAGTCGTTGCTAAACCTACCGGCTCCGTTGCGCGTGACTAGGTCTACCGACGTGCTATGTAACAAGAGGAAACTAAGGTAGGTGAAGGACGGTATAAGGGCGCCGAAAGTGAGCACGAAGAACCTTATACCAGGGTTATGAGTGCCGGCAAAGGGCACGACACCGGGCAATGCTGATTGCCGGCTATGGGCACGGCAGTGGTAATAACTGGCTTTGGGCGCAGCGAGAAAAGAGAGTAGACGTCGGCTATGGACACGACGTCTATGGGTTCGGAGCACCGGCTATGGGCACAGTGCGGTAGGTACTAACTATTCTACACTGGCTATGGGCACATGAGTAAACGAGTCTACAGCCTTTTAGAGCGAGTCGGCAAAGCAGACTGATGTCTCTCGCAAAAACGTGCTGATTTACACCGCTGCTTGGCCGACTCGATTTGTGTATTTATTAACCAAAGAGCGGTATAACATGTAGTAGGCATACAATTAACATAATTACTTGAAACGTCACGTTGACGTCGATAAATTGTCATTACAATACTCCCCCCCTAATTGTTTGCTTACTAAAGGCCGGCCTGGTGTCCTTATTCGCCGTTGGCGGTCTCTTATTGCCGAATAGTGGGCGTACGTTTTTCGTTGTAGTTCTGATACTTCTTGCTCTTTGGATTGTAACTCTGTGTCTTTCTTGAACACGGTGATCTACAACGCTTAGCCTTGTCTCCGAAGCGAGAGTGGTAATAGCATGCTGGCGAGAGTGTCTTGTCTAGCAAGCTTTCGTGTGCAAAGCGGTTACTCGCTGTTTTCATGACTTGTGCGATGTACCGCTGCAGCGCATCTGTGTCATTTGATCCGTCAGCATTTACAGCTTTCTTCTAACTGAATCTTCTGATACGACATCGGCGTATGTTTCGTCGTTGACGTCCATCATTTTATCGGCTAACGATGCTTGTTGGTCTAGTGTGTCAGAATCGAATGCAGTTAGAATGCGTTGCACGTGAAGCGGTAGTGAGTTTCTCCACAGCATTGCAATGATTTCGACGGTGGCGGTTGTGCTGGTTAGATGTCGCATCGTTGCCAATAGTTGCGATGGTTTTTAATCGCGGAGCGGTATGCCGTCCAGTATCTTCCGTAGTTTTGTCTCTCTCGTGATACCATGTATGTGCAGTACATCTATTTTCAAATCAGCATATGACTGATCCCCTGGCGTTTATGATAATGTTGTGATTTTTAGCTGATAATTGCTCTAACAAACTAGCGGGCAAGTTTGCTACTAACAATTTATATCTTGTTTGTTCGGATCGTATACCGTGAGCTGCGAATGAAGCTGCCGTTTGTAGAAACCATAACTCCGGCGTAGCCCTCCAGAACTCCGTTAATCCAATTTGACTGATGACTGTTTCTACGGAGGTTGATGACTGCGCGTGCTGTTCCTTAGTTTCCATGTTCGTCGGTTTACTAAGGTAGTGACTGTTATTCTTGTGTTAGGTCTATTGTTACCAATGCGTGTTCTTCGTCGGGTCACCAACGTAATGACCCTTCCTTGTCGGGGTCACCAATACATTGCTCCGTTGTTGCGTGCCTTACTTCGTCGGGGTCACCAATGTAGTGACCGTCAAGGTGCGCGTTTCTCTTCGTCGGGGTCACCCATTTAGTGACCGTCACAGTGCGCGTTCTTCTTCGTCAGACGTATAAATGCCACGCTCTATAATTTGCAGTATTTTTGGTGTAAATTTTCATAATCTGTTAGTTTATAACTTCTAAGGTCCTATAATTGGTATTGGATAAAATAAGAAGTTTGCAAGCAATACTTACACATATTGTGGGCTGTGTTACATTCAGGCGCTAAAACACTCTTTTTCATAAACAACTGTATGTCGTTTTAAACACAGTTGTACCAGTGTCTTTTTACGCTTAAACTTGTAACAAACGCTTTAGTGTCAGTCCAACTCTATGATTCAGTGGTTTGTTTTTGAACTAGTGTGAATGTTTACAAATAAGTCTTCATATAACGGTTATTTACCGAAATCGGTTTGTATTTTTTTAAATTTAACACGAAGAGTGTAAAGTCCCGATTATAATTACTGTTTATCTTTGGGTTTGTCATTAAATGCTTTTCTGTTTATTTCTGTGCCCTAATTTAATATTATAATAAAATAGTCACGTTATTCGTATTAACTACGGAAACTTCTAATTTCGTATTAGAAATTCATCTAACTAAAATTTCCTAATTTTTTTTCTATTAATTAATGCTTGTCTAAATAGTGCACTGGCGTTACAGATGATCGGCTCTAATTTAAGTCCGGTTTCGATTAATTTCCATATTTTTTAAATAGCAAGTGCGAAATATTGTTTTAAATTAATTAGAGACTTGTAGCGTTGTCACATATGTAGAATGAATGCTCGTGTTTAAGCAAAATGTAATAAAACGTGCGAACTTAAACATTTGGCTACGGAAGAAGATACTACCAAACCTCGGAATGGGTATTTTAGGCAACTTTCGTAAATTTTATATTCCACTTCTGTTCTAATAGTTTCATGTTAGAAAAACAGTGCTCTGTATGAGAGAGACGAACGATATAAACACTGACAGTTGCCACTTGTCGTTTTAAAATACATTATCGAAATTAGTAACTAATATAAACTTGAGTTATTAAACTCTGATAAGTTGATTAATTCAAAATCACATAATCACCCACAATTATTTACTAAACAAAGGTAAAGTGTTTCTTAATTTAAAAATAAAATTAGTATACAACAATAATCTAGAGTAATTATAAGGTATTTAAATTTATCAAAATCCCCAATGTGAAATACAGTTAAAAGTCAATGTCTTCTGAACTGGATAATACCATGCAATATAAACAGTAAATTCTTAAGGTAGCGTTTTCTTAAAAGAAAGGAAAATGTATTAGCCCAGTGCATATGAAATGACATATTTAGTAACATCAAAAGCATCTTAATCAAACTGGTCTTGGTTGTTTAATTTTGCCGTTAGTTTGTTTCAGATCTGACATTTCACATTAATAATCACTTGTCAACAACTGTCTGAGGAAATTTCAAAAAGGTTGTCAACGTATGATATTCGTACCGTTTTTTTTAATTTAAAAAAGGTTAAATGCCACAACAGCGGTTAATGAAATTATACGTCCCGGGTTCGAATTCCTACACGGTCCGCTTGAAAAAGTAAGCGAGAATTTTTCACAAAAACACCTTCGTTCTGATGAAAGGTAAAATGAAGGTCCCGTGTGTAAGTGTTGTCATGCACGTTAAAGATCCCTACCTTGCTTGGAACAGCAAGGGTTCGGCAAAATTCCAAATTTTCCAGGTAAAAAAAAACTCGCTTCCTGGCCACTGTAGTACCTTCAGGTGGAGCATTGGAAAATCACATGTAAGGTTAAAGAAATTAACCAGGCATCTGGAGGAGATGCCTACAGCAAATGTGCCGTGCATTGTTGGTTCGCAAATTTTCACAACAAAAATTTTGCCTTAGAAAATTAAACATGTGGGTGCTCAACTACGATTTCAGACAATGAAGAGTTAACGGGAAGAAGTTTGTCGAGTTTATTAGAAAATTTTATTATTCCACGTATTAATAAGTACGCACCATAGGTCCTCATTTTAATCAGTTATTGAAGCTAAACAAATTCCATAGATGGATTTCACACGAGTTGACATCTGCAAACAAATTGCCTCAAACAAGCGTCAACGGCGTTGCTTAATTCGAGCAAAACTATACAAGCTGTCCAATGCATTGTAACTTGCGGTTAAAAGTGGATGCTTTAGGGCAATCACAAATGTTCTTGACAATGGTTGGATCGTGCTGGAACTCCAACGCATTAAGCGAGAGCAGCACTTCGTCCAAGAAATATTATGATGACAGTATGGTGAACTTGCGAAAGCATAGTTCAATATTCTTTTTTGTAATCCGGTGCAACTCTACATTTGATTTTCCATTGCTCCACCCAAAGTTACTACATTAGCCAGAAAGCTAGTTTTTTACCTAGAAATTTTGAATTTTGCCTAACCCTTGCTATTCCATGCAAATGCAAGATAGGGATGTTTAACGTGCGTGACAACACACACACACACACACACACACACACACGGGACCTACATTTTACCCCTCATCCGAACGAGGGCGTATTTTTGTGAGGAATGATCGCCTGACTTTTCTCAAGCGGTCCGTGTCAGTAATCAGACCCGGGACTTTGGGCATAGTGGTCACACGCGAACCAACTAAGCTCTGAAACCGTCCAACCCGGTGCAATTATAACAGCAGAATCATATTGCGGGTAATTACAGACTAGACATGGAAACTACAACTTAAGCAACCGTACTTAGTTAATTGGCGTAGACTTTTGCATGATGGCGCCAGATCACGCGTATCAAATTCGCAATTGACGATAGATAGCTATTACCTAATAGTAACATGTCAAAAATATTACCTCGCAAAAGCTGAATCGAAAAGATTTAACCCTTATTAAGAAAATCAGGTTTTTAACAGTTTCTTACCAAAATTGTATTTATTGCTTCGGAATCAACTAAGGATAAAGATTTGTTTCCTACAATCAAGCCGTCTCGTGGTATCCAACACCCTGTGTGTAACTTATTAGCGTCCTTTGATAGTAATTTTTACAAAAAGTGTGTAATTTCTTTGACTACAACCTATGTGAAATTGGTTGAAATGCTAATTGCTAAACGTTCTCAAAAAAAGATAAGAATTCTCAAACGATAGATGGAGAATATTCCGTTTTACTTGTACAAGGGATGTTTTTCAGGACCCGATCAGTCGCGAAATGTAATCCACAACGAAAATAAAAAATGTTTTATTTAGAACATTTAGATACGCCTTATACATAGTTTCCGCTCTTACTTAGACATTTGTCATAGTGTAGTACCAACTATTCAATATCTTTGTGATAGAAGGCAGTCACCCACCTGTACCTTCAACCAATTCTCTACGGTCGTCTGCAACGAACCACTCAACACAGAAATTGTGATTTATACCTTCGAGAAAAATTCATGGGTAAATGGCATTGTCCATAATATAAAATAAGGAATTTAAACATTTAATTAAGGTGATTTAGGTTGTAAAATGATGGAATGATGGAGATGAATCATGACGATAAGATAACGCGTCGGTTAATGTATTAATTAACGATGCTTCGGGGCGATTCGGTGCCACACTTTCAAACATTACACCATCCAAACGATTCGAAATGCTTATGTAAGCGGACGAACCTCTATTTTAAACCAATCAGAACAAAGAAGTAGCACCCAGACTTAACAAAGTTTTTCAAGATTTATGATATAGCAGGGCTTGGTAGTATATAACCAATTAAAAGAGACGGTCAATGGTCAACGTTTAATACTCGTTAAAGACGTCACACTGTTAGTTGTTGAATACTTATTTTAAAGGTCGCGCTGCTAAGATAGTGTAGTAAACAGACGTCTTTAATTGACAACTTTGAAAGTTTATTGCTATTCAGAAAAAGGTAGAAAATTATGCTCTTTTAAAAATGGAATAAAGAATTAAAATTAATTTAAATAGAAGCATATATGAAGCTAGAATATACTTGATAGTAAATTGATTATAAGAATTTAAGCGATTTGGACAATCTTGGAATATGCAATTAAAATGCAATTTTAATGGTATCTTTTGAACGAGTTTGGGAATGGGTACAAGCTCACGATATGAGAAAGAATAACCAGCCTAATTTAAGAATCATATCGTTTTAAAATCTTTAAAAAAACATTTCTTTATAATTTAATTAAGTTAAATTACGTAAGATTTTGTGTGTAAATCTTTGTGTGAAAGTAGATAATTGGAGTTGAGGGTGGCTTACTTCGGTAGGTTTGGCCATTATATAGTGAAAATTATTCAACACAACTGATCAGCTACGTTTAAGTCCGATTCAAAGGGGATTGTTAAAATTATAAAACTTCATTTTCAAAATTTTGTACTTAGTACGATTTAAGTAGGAAATAATTTGTGCATAAATATCCTAATTAAAAAAAGACTCTATTTTCTTATCTTAGACTTAAGATATTGTTTGTACGATTAAGCTGTAGTGGCAATATTGGGCTATATCTTTAGATTTTAATGTTTGCATGAAAGTATTTTTTTGAATTTACGTGAAAGATATTGTTAGTTCAAGAAAAGCCATTTGTGGATGTAAAAATTGTTATTTAAAAGATTGCTAAAAAAATATTTCATGTTATTAGAAGTTTGACTGATTCTAGTCGTTTCATTTAAACTCAGCTAGCAAAATAATTAGGGCAATACTTTTACTAGAATCATCTTCATGTTCCACAGCAACGTTTATTGACGCTTAACGTCGGGCAACATCAGCTATAGTTTACAGTAATATTTATCAATAGTAGAATTAAGACTTGTTTGGTGTATTTTAAAATTCTATGTTTCGTAATAATCTTGATAAATACCTAAGATATTTTTTGATTGTATTTTGTGGCTAATTCTAATTCTAATTTTTCATTCTTTAACTTATTTTCTATTTTTTGGAAAGCTATTTCTTGTTTGATTTCTTCAATTTGTTTCTCAATAAGCACCGACTGCGTATCTAAAATAAGATTATATTTTTTTAAAAGTGTGATGAGTTTATAGTTTTAATAATTATAGTAGGCTTTCGTCTACGCGAAAAACGAGTTCGTGAATCCTCCTTGTGGTAAGAACCAGATTGAAAAGTAAACAAGTTTAATAGGTATTTACATAATGGAGAACTGAGATATATAAAAACTTAAGTCTTCTCTCACTCTAATCTTTACTAAGCTCATTATATTTTTCAGAAATACATCCTAATGCTTCTTTACTAGTAACAGTTGCAGTAACATTTTTCTTAACAGTTTGATGTCCATATAATTCCTAAAAAACAAACAGATTAAAATATAATTTTGCACTAATAATACATACCTTATATAATCATCAAACTTTTCATTGTTATCAAATATAAATTCAAATATGCTGGGCGAATTAAATGTTGCAGAAACTGTTTTTATACCGCCATCCGAATCAAGTACATTTCTATCTTCATACAAAGTTTTTTATTCATTACAGAATTTAATAAATCCTCCGTGCCATCCTCTCTAATAGGGCATTTGCGCGTGACGTCACAAATCTCAAGATCTTCGCTTGGAGGATAAACCAAAGATTAACCTCAATATATTTCCCTTGTTGACCACCGTTTTGATTATTTTTCACTCGTTTTGTAGTATCTGCATGCTAAAATGCCAAGTGGTAGGTTGCAGGAGTAATGCATTAAGGGACAACTTAAATTTGTATAGAATACGATCGGAATTCGATAATCGGAAACGTTTAAATACTGTTGCACTAGAACGACGAAATGCTTGGATTAAAAGCGTAGAAAGAGAGAATTTTAATGATTCCAAAATAAAATATGGAAGAATAAGTACCAAACATTTTATTTCTGATAGAACCTAGCACATATAATTACCAAATATTTTACATACTTTTGGTTTAGGTAAAACCTGCAAAAGCATGCGATACAACTAATCCTGACTGGGTTCCCTCACTACTTATGGGATACAATTCTACAAAGTGTAAAAAGCCTTCAAGCAAAGATAGATATAATAGGTTGTTGAAAAGGAATAAAATCTCTGATTCTTTGGTAGTGATCTATAACTTGATATTCCATGAAATAATACTTTAGCACTTTAGCAAGTAGATGTATAAGTAGCATCGAATAATGATACAGATGGATTATCTACAGACTTAAACGATTTAAAGTCGGAAATCGAAAATCTAAGGAGAGAAATTTTGTTGTAGACTTTAGTTATATGACCTGATCGACAGCAAATACAACAAAATGTGCCACATTGTTTCCAAGAATATTTTGACCAACGCACAACACTAATTGTTGACTGCTTTGAAGTGTTTACTCAAAGATCATCAAATTTAATTGCTGCTGCTATAACTTGTTCAAACTACAAACACCACCATACAGTCAAATTTTTATTCGGAATTACACCACAGGGTTGTATTTGCTTTATATCAAGCGCTTATGGTGGTAGGGCTAGTGATAAATTTATAACGGAAACTTGTGGTTTGTTGCATAAGCTAAAACCAGGCGATCTAGTAATTGCAGATAAAAGTTTTCTAATAAGTACATCTATAAAAATGTGCTATGCAGAAATTAAGACTTCAGCATTTACGGAAGGTAGAAAACAGCTGCCGGCAAAAGAAATAGAAAGCACTCGATAAACAGCGAATGTGAGAATTCATGTCGAAACAGTAATTGGAGGGCTGCGGCAAAAGTACCAAATTTTAAAAGATACTTTACCTTTGTGCTTGTTAAAGGATAAAGGATGAGGAATTTATTTTAATCGATAAAATTGTTGTAGTTTGTTGCGCTCTTATAAATTTATCGCCGCCCATCATACCTTTAGATTAGGTGATGGGTTCGTCCTTTTGGTCCCAAAGATAGCAAATAAATAAATATTTTTCTTATTTTTATTTAATTTGTTATATTAAAGTAGTTATTAATATGCTCATAATAAATTATGAATTCAGACAACTTATTTAATGTGCGTAGCAACTGACCGCTATCTAACAATGAACATAATAGCTATAACACAACCAATATAACTAAGAGTAAAAAATTCAAATGTCCTGCAAGCACTGTTCGTCGACATCGGCATGTTTTTTCCCAATAATTCTGGAACGATAACATTTATAAGGAAATTAGTTGGTGTTCGACTTTCTTTATCCCAAAATGATGTATTTAAAGTTATTCGTTCTTGATACATCTTGCTTTTATACAAAAGTCACAATATTCCAACCCTGTTATTGCCAGCTGCATGTGGATTTGATAATAATATTGATCATCAGAAGGAAGACACATTTTCGCGTCTATTTCATCAAACCCTAATTTTTTTAATACATTCGGCTCTTCTAAATTCAAATCTTTGGCACAATATGGACATTTTATTTCTATATATACTAATCTACAACAATCACGTTTAAGAAGTCCATCAGGCGATGCACCAAAATGTGGATATTGTAGGGTTTGTACATAAACCTACGGACTGAGACTCAAAATCTTACGTGATTTTGCCATTTCTGTGGAATAAATCTGCAACGCCTCTTTCTCATGAGCACATACGTAAGTAGTTACTTTTGTTTTAATTTTTATACTTACTGGATAGCATATAGATAATCAATAACATAAACGGCTTTTCAATACGTGTACGGCATGATGCTTTGAATTTAGATGCTGTTATGCTTCCTGCCCTATAATTAAACCATGCCTTCAAATGTACCTGTTGATCAGTATCCTTTTCTATGTTTTTGCATGCTTCAATCGAAATTGTAAGGTCCAACTGTGATCCTGTAAGAACATTATATAGTAATTATGAAAGATAATTATGATAGATTAATTACTAATTTCCCGAAGTTTCTCCAACGATTCTTTTTCATACTCTAATTTATACAAACACTTAAGCATAGGAACCTGCTTCGCTTTAAGTGTACGAGCTATTTCTTCAGAAAATCGAGACACTATTGTATGAAGTACCAATCCTCTTTTAGTTTTTGATAATACATATAAAACACAATTTATTTCTTCTGGCGCTAAGGCTGGAACATTAAGTGAAGTTCTATCTCTGATAAACATAGGCGCATCATTGACATATTTCGATGTCGATGGTGCTATGGAATCAATTTCAGTCGCTCTGTCAGGATCTGTAAGTTTTGAAGGTGCTGTCCAATATAAATTTACCCCTCTTTCGGATGGAGTAGGTGGATTACGATGTAGCATCTCAATTTTAAACAACACAGCAACCACATGCGTACAAGTCTCGCCCAATCCTGTCATGTAGTCACAATGTGCACAAACAATTCTTCCATCTGCTCTCGTAATAATTTATGAACACAATAACTTTTCATTTAGTTTTTGCGAATGCATTACCTATAGAAAATTTCAATTATTATTGGTCTGGAAACTTTTTTGAATCAACTTACTTTGCCTAAAAGTAACATGTTTTTACCATACTTATTCACTGCGATCTTCTTAACCCAGCCATAAGCTGTCTGTTTGTAGACGTCCAATCCTTTAAGTACTTTAAAATCTTCATGAGTGTATGAATTCTTCTCATACTCAAAATAATTAACAATATCAGGATACAATACATGTGGAAAATCTTTTATTCTAGTACTGCATATTTTGAAATTCACAATATACGGATCCACGCCGAGTATATCGACTTTTTCCCTATACCGTGATGCACTCTCAACATCTAACTTGTAATAATAATCACTAAACATGCTAATTATAAAATATAAATACAATAGAAATTCTTCAAACATACAGATTGTTACAAGTGAGCTAACAGTTGAGGTTATGTCTCCGGTTTGTTTATCTTACAACCAGCTAACCAAGCCCGTTTTGGTCACGTGCCGCAGGTGCGTTATAGTTGGTATTGTTCCTCCACCCGCAAGCGTTCACTCCTTTCTTTCTTCGGCAATCTGCTTCCTCACTAATTTTCTTTATTTTCATAAAACTTTTGTAGTACTTGTACAAATCTAAATACATAATTAGGGCTAGTTGCGTTGAAATCATTTGCTATTTTTAGCCCAGTATGTTATTTTTCAGCCAAGAAGGTTCAGTTGGTTTTTTATCCTTAATAATGTAGACATATTTCGCAATGATGTTTAACGTATGTTGCTCTTGTTTTCTATAAAATTTGCTCATCTGGGACGTACTTAGGGGAATCAGACATTTGAAATAAAAATAAAAGTCACAAAAGAAACACTACTATAATTAACCTCTTTCTGTGGAATTTCGTTTGCGAACTTTGGTAGTTTCTTTATTGCAGTTTTCCCCAACTAACTTTCTGCTAGGTTGCCAAATTATAAATAAGCTTAGTAAAACGAGCATGTTTATTTTACGGTGCATTAGAGCTAAAGTTTAAAATTTAATAAAGCAGCTTAGTAAAGTTTGGTTTAGTGAAACAAGTCTAAACAAATTCGAAGAAATAGGACAATTCATCCACTTCAATGACAACGAGAAGATGCTGCCAGTATATGTCCGAACCATGACCGGTTACATAAAATTCAGATCCTTGCTTACTAAAGCGAATATGAGGTTCTATTTCATTCCTTTTGCAAGATGTTTGTCTTTCAGTGAATGAACAACTGTGTTCTCGCAAATCCCGTCACTTTCTCATGCAATACTCACTTACCACTTAAGCCACGCAATGGGACATAAAATCCCTTATCATTTGTGGAATATCAGGTTTTGCTTATGATTTTGAGCTATATTCTAGAAAAGAAAATGTAGTACTGCCAAATGAACTGGATTTAAGTGCTGTTGTAAATGTGGTCGTAAGGCTTTGCAGAAATACTGAACGTGGTAACAATTATCTTCTATATTTTGATAACTACTACTATAGTACACTACCAGTAGTATCTTATTTATCCAAAGAGGGAATATTATGTTTGGATACTATACGTAAAAATAAAATTATCGATTGTAAGTTACCATTAAAAAAAGATATAAAGAACGAAAGAGGTCAAAGTATTGAATACGTGTGAGATTCAGACGGTTTGGATATTTCGACTCTTGCATTGAAAGACAATAAACTTGTCACATTTTTCTAAGATTTTGCAGATGATAATTCTTGTGGTACTAAAAAAAGGTTTTATAAATCTATAAAAGGAAAAATCGGTTTACCTTTGCACGTATGTTGTAAAAAAATGTAATAACCGTATGGAACCGTAGAGGATGGATTTATTTACTTAACAGTATAATGGGTAGATACGAAATACTAATTCGAATATTCTATCATATAATAGATTTTTACAATTTATAAACACTAAAAACTCAGGTAAGAAGGAAATCTATATTTGGACAAACAATTTTGTTATATATATATATATATATATATATATATATGTAATTGTGAGTTATACTAAATGATTTTGGTTATAGAAAACACTTCAAATTATAGAAAAAGGGTAGATAATGTGTTATTTAACAGATAAAACAAAAACTGTTAATCTAGCATTTTTAAAAGATATTCTAAAGGGCAATTCACTACAATAAACGTTTGTAAACATAAGGTTTCTTTAAAAGCGAGTTTGAATATCCTAATCAAACAGGTAAATGCCTAAAGACACTTTTTTGTAAACACTCAAGATAATTTAGGTACAGTTTTTTTTTAAAAAACAGAAAGGGTTATGTTTAAACTTAATATAAATAGATAATTTTCGTGATAAAGGCATGCATTATTTATTTATATGTATACTTACGATTAAAAAGTAGGGTTAAGTAATTGATGTTTCCTAAAGGTTCATACTTGCATCTAAAAACAAACTAATCACCCACAACACAACTGAAGTTAACAAACAGATCCCACATTCTAAATTTGGAAAACATTATATTAAAACACATTTTATAATCATCAGTTATATTTATTTCAAAATGGCGGTGTACCTTCAATTGCCATAACAACTTGATTTTTGACATCTAAAAGGAATGTGGCTTGTTCTAAAACACGAACATAAAATTCAAGGTTACAGATATTAAATAATTAATTTTTTTTAGTGAAAAAGCTATTAGTTAATACATTGTATCTTTATAAAGGAAGTTATTATAACCTAAAAACAAAGAAAAAACCTCACACGTTAATAAGGCGCCATTTTCTTACGGTTTCAACGCGAATTCTTAGAAATAAAACGTCGATAATTACAGTTAAAAAGTCGATAAATACATCGCGCAAGCGCGCTGCAAAAGCAAGCGACGCCTCTGGCGGATGGCAACACTAACTTTATTACAGATTTGCGCGCCCAACTGCCAATGACGTCACCAATGCACAAAATTTTATTGCGCCATAATCGGAAATTCATAGAAATTTAAAACAATAAATAATACAGCGAACAAATTAACAAGAGGGTACTCACTCAGAAATCCAGCGTCCGGCAGGATTGAGTTTAAGTTGGCTTCTCTAAAGTCCATCAGGCTACGGAGGGCCCCCTTGAAGTAGTTAAAGATGGTACGCCCGACGCTCTTCCAAAGCGTTCGGACCAGCTATCAGGCAATCATGAGCTCGTTCATCCAGGGTCGTGGAGTACGGTTCGCCAAGGCTACAGATTACCTACTTATTTGGGATGGATTCGGGCCGGGCCAGGCCGGGCTTTTAGACGCGGCCCGGATCGGCCCGAAATAATTTGTTCCGGCCCGGCCCGGTGGCCCGGCCCGAACCAAAACGCATCGGCCCGGCTTAAGGCCCGGCTTGAATTTCGGGCCGGGCTTCGGGCCGGGCCGGGCCGATTCGGGCCGGAATGTAACTAAAACCTTAAGTGAAATGATAAATCCAAATTTACACGGCTTTTGTTGAAGCACGCTTGAATCAGGTACATTCCTTGCTAGTTCGCAAAATTTGATGAAAATAAGTCCCAATAGAATTAAGTTCGATGGAGCAAAAACCTCTAAAATTGAACTACTACCGCATGTACCAACTACTACAGCTGTTTAAAATATGCGACCTAAAATGCAAATTATAAATTTTCTGGATATCCATTATTGGCCTAAGCTCTGCAGATAGCAGCAGCTAGAGACGCCTCTGTTAAAATAATATTTACTCTATTCCATTATTTTTGTATATACCATTTATAATATCACGATTTTTCTTTATACCTTTTTAGGAGCCGCAACATAGAATATTATTTAGTATTTACATTTTAATTTTCTATATCCATGTTATTTAATGCTATAAAAACTTAATCGCATTGTATTCGGTATGTTTTTCAACTAAAGATACATTCAAATAATTAAATATAATTGAGCTGGTTTTTTGTAATCGTGAGTTTTTAATATTTTTTCATATACAGAGTGGTTTCGATTTATTCATAAATAATCTTCAGTGCGGGGCCACAATATTAAGTTAATTAATAAGTATAATAAAATAAACCAACTCAATTAACATACGTTGCAATACTCCTTCAAATTAATTAAATATAACACGGACAATTTCTATTTCAAATTTCTTGAAAAGTGGAAAGAAGTGAATATTACTTATCGAAAAAAAAATCGAAATTCACAAATCGGTTTAAATCAAATCATTTTCGTTTTCGATTTACTTCCATTATCACACACTTACCAATATGTGTGTAGTTGTACCTGGGTAATATATTAAGAGGAGCGTTAATTATAATTTTGCTTAAGAGGCAACTAAAGAAATCATTAAATGGAATCTTTTACTAAATCAATAAATTTTATACATAAACTTCGGGCCGGCCCGTAATAGCCCGAAAAGCCCGAAAAGCTTGAGGAGTCTGGCCCGGCCCGGCCCGGGCCCGAGACGTGCTTGGCCCGGCTTGAGCCCGAAAAAAAATTTGTCGGCTCGGCCCGAAGCCCGGCCCGAATATCAAGCCGGGCTTCGGGCCGGGCCGGGCCAAAGCCCGGGCCCGTGGCCATCCCTACTACTTATGCAGGGAAAAACGGGAACATGGTAAAGGTCGACAAACAAAGACAATTAGGCAAAGGAAATCTACATAGATAAGATAAGGCACGATACGATACCTCAAACGACCACACTCCTTGAAGATCAAAGGCAAACAGCCCCGTTCAAGCATCTAACGGAAACCTCTCACCACTTTGTCCCCACTCCACTCGCGTCGCGCGATCTGGCGCAACGCACTGTGACGTAACGGAAATGCGCGCCCCGAATCTTTTGAAATTATGGCGCGAAACTTCCGCACATCAAAATTAACCTAAAAACAATGTTTAAGGGTCAATCTGATTGGCACGTAACAAGATATGGTTCTTGTAAATGCTTGGCTCTTGCACAAGGGGGTGCACGTGGACGGAGAACCAATAGAGCGATGCGTGAAGGAGAAAGACGTGAAAGATAACTGACGAACCATTTGTGGTTCGAAATGTTAATTAGTTAAGATAAAATTTTTGAGATATTTTCAGGAAAAGATAAGTAACTAATCGTTTAATACTACGCGGGAGATACCAGTAGGTCAATAAGGTATATAGAGATTAATGATGAGTTAGTAACAGAGAGCAATGAAGAGACAGAACTAACAGATAACGACAACGTGTCGTCTTCGCCAATAATTAAAGCCAAAATAGCAGGGATCAAAGTGGAAGTCTTAGTTGATTCTGGCTCTCAATGTAGTGCGATTTCGGAGAAGATTTTAGATGACATATCGCGCGAAGATATTAAATTAGAAACGCTACCAGTAAACAATGCCTGGATATCTGTAACAAGGCAAAGGGTGCGTACACAGTTGTTGCTTCTAATGGATGTGGATGGTACATTGTTTGATATACCATGCGTCGTGGTTCCCAAACTCAATAAAAGTGTGATACTGGGAGCGATTGGCTCGCTTCTAAACGGGTAAGGTTAGGTTTTTGGTAACAGATATTTAATTATGCTAGTCAGACAATTCAAGGTAGATTTGTTTGAGGGAAAGCGAGAAGAAAAGCAGTTGTCTATAAAATTGTTACGTGAAGTTGGTTTGACGAATGCAAGGCATCGGTATTCAGACTTGGAAATTGGGCAAGTGATGAAAGAAGCGCAATGTTTCAATGAGAACGAAAAGAAGAATTTATATCGCGTGTTACGGAAATATAATGATGTTTTTTCAATGACACGAGGGAGAACTAAAGGATATGAGCATGAGAGCCAGATGCGCAACAAAACGCCGTTCTTCAAGGCAACTAACTAGATAGCATTTGCCCATCATAAACAGGCGCAACATCAAATTGATGAGATGGTAGTAGTGAATTCATTTACGCGATACGTTAAACTGTATGCGTTAAAACGTGCTCCAAGTCGGTTTATTTTACGAAAGCTTACGGAGTTTTTTGAGGAGATTTTGGTACAGGATTCCGCGCTCACCGATAATGGTGCGCAATTCCACTCAAGAGTCTGGTTGAAGGCTTTATCTGAGAGGAAAATTAAAACGATACATACTTCTGTAGATTTTCCACAGGGAAATCCCACTAAACGAGTCAATAAAGAAATTGGGCTTTTTATCCAAATGTACTGCCACGCCAAGCATACCAAATGGACGTACGAGCTGAAGAAAATCGAGTCTTGCTTAAATTCTGTGGTGCATGATGTGACAGGTTTCACACCCTCTTTCCTCATGTATGGGAAGATGGAGAAAAATAATATTCACGACTTAATTAATTTCCCTCCTGAAAAGATCCGCGAAGAATCAATTTTGAATTATCTTTGGGAATTGTCTTACGAGAGAATGCGATCCAAGTATGCAAAGACACGGGAAAAGTACAATAAATTAGTAAGAGTGTCAGAATTCATGGTGGGAGATGCGATTTTGTTACGAAACCACCTATTGTCCTCCGCAGAGAAATTGGAGATACGAAAGTTTTTTTTTTATTATACCAAGAATTAAAAGAGGTTGCTAAGCAAGTTAATTTTAATGCGTGTTAATTAAGGGATCCTAATGGTACTATTCTTAGGCCTCACAACATCGCTAATTTAAAGAAATTTACGACCATGCTAACCGTTCGTTGAGCCTAGGCATGTTACGTTCGGGGGGTGCGTTTTGGCTAGGTAGTCGATCTAGTGATCGAACAAAAAAAAGATAGATGGTTGGTTGACAGTAGATTATGTTAGATTATGTTCGATTTATTAGAAATACCAGCAGTATTTCTCCAATACATCATCGCAACCTAGAAGAATATTCTTGTTAGTTTTTGTACGTTCTCAATAAACACAAATGTTTTTAATTTGCTGTCCATGTAGTTTTCCTTTCCAAACAAGAATTGGATATGAAGGCAAATAAATTAGGATCGTTAATCCTTCAGGCAGGACATTGAGAAGGTAGTAAAGAGAAGCAATTACATTGTTTTGAAATATTTTTATATAATGTTGATTGTGCAAAAGGATATATTGGAAAACTATTAATTCGGCAAATGTTCAAGTGTTGGGAATCTTGGTAACCGCAGGCTGCTTAACCCCTTTCACATACTACTGAATATCTGAAAAATAGGGTATACACAATAAATGAGCTACGAAGCAAAACAGAAAAGATCAAAATTTCGTTATTTTGGTATAACGCTTTTGATACACCCTGTATGTTAATTATCTCTTCATGGCTGAACTCGGCATTAAAAACTGCACTAGTTTCCCTATTTAACCTTTTCTCTAATGTCACAAATAACAGAGTTACCCATACAACGTGTAAGAAATAGGGCACCCTGTATATTTGCAAACAATAGAAGGGGAACCAAACTGCATCTAACAAGAAAGAGCAGCGGCTATGTTCAAAGACCACAAACATAGAAACAAAGAGAGAAAATTGTTGAAAGCATATTCGTGGAGCACAGCACAGTACGTCTATGAAATAGGGGCAGTAAAAGAAGCAGACAAAAAAAATGGTAGAATCCTTTTGGAATGTTGTGCTTCAGATGTGTGAGGATGATAGCATGCACAAACAAAGTTAATAACAAAGAGGTTCTTTGGAAAACAAAAAAAAAGTAGAAGAAATAGAAGGGCATGATACGTTCTAAGCCATTTTTGGGGAATAGTGCGGGATATATTACAAGCAGAGATAGGAAAAGAAGGAATAGAGGTCGATCTAGATCAGGCTATTGCACGCAGATAGTGAAAAATGTAAACTGTGGAAATTTCAGGAAAATGTGCAGATTAGCTCAGATTAGGAAACAATGAGGGTACAGGTCTAATCAGTTCCAGGACTGAAGACCGAATGATGATGAATGGAAGTAGAGATAGTAGAAAGATTGGATAAGAAAATTTGATAATAACTGATCATTTCAATTAAATGTTTGATTTCTATGACATTGTTAGAGGTGTTAAGTTTATTAATTGCATCAATTTTAGATGGGTTAACATGAAGTCCAGTTCCATCTGCAATAAAATCAAGAAAGAGAGAAGAAACACATGAAGAACCTTCTTCAAAATTTACTTGAAATCCTACATTATCAAGGCGTTCATAACCTTCACTTACAGTGAAGATATATGTTCGTTGAAGCTACTAGAGATAGCAAGAATATCATCAAGGTATACAAAGGCACGTTCTTGATGCATGATAGGTAAGTTCTTTGAAGAGTTTTGGGGATTTGATAAACCAAAAGGCATAAAATTATATTCATGTACACCTCAACCAAGTACACAAAAAGTAGTTTTAGAACGAGCAGATAATTTAAGAGGAATTTGATAAAAAGCTTGACTTAGATCTATAGAAGATATAAATTTTGCATTTCTTAAGCGATGAGAATTGAATCTATACGGTATTCTCCATTTTCTTTAGAAACGAGAAGCTTTGGAGGTGACCAGGGAGAATTAAAAGGTGATATTACGCCAGAAGCAATCGTTTTATAATATTTCAAGATAGAATTTTTTTTACATAGCAGGTAAGAGAGGATACTGACGCCGTTTTTAGGCAATTGGAGGCAGTGGTAACGCAACCAGGTTGCAAGGTGTTTAAATTTCAAATTTTCTTAATAGTATTAGTAAGACAAGTAGTTCGTTCATTAGAAAGAGAAATATGATAAGATATGCCTTTAGAAATACAAGTACTTTGATTAATAGAAGCTTGTCAAAAAAAATCGTGAAAATATAAAGATGGGAGAGAAAAGTTTACAGAAATCTATGTCCAATAAAAATAGGTATGATAGTGGAGGTACAATAAGAAAAATAATTTCACGTTCAAATGATAGTATTCTAATTTTTAAATTGACAGTGCCGGTTATCATGCGCCTGGTAGTCCCATTAAGGTATCTTGAGGGATAACATTAAAGTTTTTATTTTGCTTCAATAAGCGATTTAACTCAGTATTATTTATAAGAGTATACAAGTGGATCCACTGTCCAAGGGAGCAAGTACGCTAAGTGAACCACTTGATATAGATAAATGTGGGCGATTATCCAGAGGTTTAGTTTTTAATTTAACTGAGACTGAGGTGGGATGATGAAAAGACTTGACATTTTAGACAATTACACCATTCCTCAGGTGTTGTACAATAAATTTCAGGTAAAGGAATGGAAGATAGAATTTAAGATAGTTTAACAGAATCATTTTTTTTAATTTTAGGTATTATTAGGAATATATTTCCCATTTAATTTTGATGGTGCTTAGAGTTATTGGGTCGATTCTGTGTTTATGTCCTGCTGAACGTTCCTGTGGAAGTTTCCTAAATTAGAAGGGTTGCAATGATAACATTTAGACTTATAGTTTTTTTTTTGTACTACAACCGTAGCAGAATACTTTTTAGGTCTTTTGCAAGTATTATAGTGTGGCTAGCTTATTGGCAATTCCAACAAGAAACATTATTGATATTTTGGAGCCTATTAGTTATTGGTGGAGGTAGATATATTCGAAGAAAGCTTTACCTTATCTTCCTTCCAAGTTTCGTCTTGAAGTTCTGTCCATAATTTTTCTAGCTTTGCAATATGTTTGGCAATGCTGTCATTAGGATGTTTCTCTTTTATTCCAAAGAATTCATTAAATAACCTATCTTGCCGCTGTTCATTTCGTTACTCATAAATCGAATGTAGTTTATCCCACATCTCTTTCGCAGATGATCACATATTTATCAACTGCCTAACCTGACTTGTAAGTGAGGTTACAATAATATTGTGAGCCATGAACTCGGTCATTCGTTTTGCTGAAATTGCCTTTTCGCGTTCCTTTCTCTCTTTCTCTGTAGCAGTTACCTCAAGTTTCTCTTCGGGCATTTGAAGTCCCTTTTGTACCACTTCAAAAGCATTGTTTACTTGAAGCTGAATTTTTAGCCGAAACTTCCAATCGCTCCAATTACTCTGGCCTTCAAGTTTGTCTATATTAGTGACAACAGTTCTTGAATGTTCCATTATGCTTTTGTACACTGGTTTTGCTACTAATTTGTGAAATATATGTCTAGGCCCATAACGTGTTGTAATATATAAAGGAACTACCAATTCAGCATAAGTAAAAAGAAAAGGTTTTTTATTCAAAGTTCAAAACTTGTTAATCAGACATATAAACATTAACAACATTTTTTTATCTACTTTTGTTTTTAGGTACGCTGATAATTATATCAGACTAAAAACATTCCACAGATCACTCATCATTATAGATTAATATAATTGGCAGTAGTCATCTTAGACACATATTCCAACAGAGAGAGAGAGAGAGAGAGATGAGAGTCTATATTAGCAACTTTTTTATTAGATGATTAACGTCATTTTTCAGGTCAAAGTTTAACTTCTTGTAGGGATTGGCGTAAATCTGTAAGTTAAGGTAACGTAGAAATTGTTTGTAGAGCTAAATGCTTGGCAAAATATGAATGTATTTTTTAATAATGTGTCGGATAATTTCATTTTCGGAATGCTTTGTACCTAAACGGTTGTATAGTGTTTCAACTGAGATAATGAAAAACATTTTCGTCTAGTTTCTGTAGGCGATTTCGTATGGCGTTTTCAATGTCTGGGAGATCGTCATAAGAAAGAAAATTAGATTTTAAGTAAAAAACTAGGTCTTGCCCGATACGAATTCCATTTTTATTAGTTCTCCATAAGTCTAAGGCAGTGTCGGCTAATAAGTCAGGTGCTGCCAGAAATAGTTGCTCGTCAGTTACGTTTCTTACTATTTTTATATCATCTATACGTTCTAAATAGGAGATGAGGCTAGTTTTTGAATTGTACCCCGAAAAAACTAAGTTCCATTTAGGTAATTTGAATAGGTACCGTTGATTCTGTAATTTGTGTTGTAGATAAATTGGTTGTAAATAAAGATGCGTAAGACTCTACATGTAGTTTTCAAGCACCAGCTTTTGTAGTAATAACGAATAGGAAAGAAAATTTGATTGAGTTTGTTCCCAGTCTTTGTAAGTCATTAATTCGAAAAGTCAAGGTGCTGTTTTAAATATTATAAACGTGATTGCGCTCTTCTAAAATCAAATTGACTAGATAATGTTTTATACAATATTTTATTGTCTAGCGTTTCGTTAATTTATTTGGTATTATCTTATAAATTTAAAGGCGTGACGCACGTAAGATATTGACCTAATTTTTCGTTGTTAAATATTGTTTCAAGCTGTAGCCTACGCTCGTTCTGATTTCTGTTATAGTCGAAAACAGGAAAGAATGAATGCACGTCATAGGTTTCTGAATTAAAAAACGACATACTTTCAAATCTTATGCATTAAGTATATCCCAATAGATCCTTTAAAAATATGTCGGTTTTTTAATTCAGAAACCTATGACGTGCATTCATTCTTTGCTGATTTCGACTATAAGTTAAATTGTCGAGAAGCAAGCTCAAAGATTTTTTAGTTAGACTTAAGACGCATTTGATTCGTTTAGGTAATCTTAAATAAAAGAGGAATTAAGTTAAAAATATACATCGTATTTAAGAGAAGCAGTTAGTTGTGTTTGTTTATTAATTAAATAAGATTAGAACAATTTTCGTATAAGAAAAAGTTTCTTAGTCACTAGATTATATAGATATTTTGAGGAGAGATTTTAAATATTTATTCATACAAAACATTTATTAGATACACGCAATACACATAACATTTATTAAAGATACTTAGATATGTCTGATTATTTTCTTTTAGAATGAAATTTAGGCAGTTCCTTCAGAAAAGAAATAAGGTTTAATAACCCCAATTTTCAATTAAATGGCTTTGTTTAGAAATAAAGCTAAGTACTGTTTTTTTGCCATTAAAACACTAAAAATACGTTTATATGAACACTTATGGTTCGCACTAATTTAAAATAAATAATTTATTTACTTAGGAAAATGTTTCGTACTTTTAATTAGTAAACAAAAAAATGTTTATTAAACAGTCAATAACCTGAATTTGTATCGGTAATGTCCAAAACACTCCGTTTTATTCATTGTAAGACACACTGAGGTTTTTATTTAAAAGTGACTCTTAAAAATTTTAATTAGAATTCCACAAATGAAGTAAAGGTAAAGCCCTAGTAAAATTAATGAAAAACCTACCAAAGGTGTATGTATAGGAAATATCCAGGAAATCTTTGATCATCCGCACTCCTACGCCAGCGTCGCCAACGGCTTGGCTACGGCCGTCTCTACACCGACAGTCAAGAACCCAGCTCTTGTGCAAGTTGAGCAGACGCCTGCCCAGGCAGCCAGACGGACACCGTCCTGCGGGGGCGTGCAATGGGGTTCAGTCATCGGACTCCTCGCTGGAATCGACTTCCAGAAGCTGACTGCGATTGCCAGAAAGCTGTTGCCTATAATCGCCGAAGCCAAAAACTTCGGCGACTTAGTTATGGGTTTAATTGCCTGCGGCAAGTATTTCAGCGAACTCATCCATTTTTATGGATAGACGTCGCGGAAATCCAGGAACCCTGCAGATAGCGCTCTGGAACGCGCGAGGACTGATGGGAAAGCGAGTTGAGTTGCTGGAGTTTGCGTTGCGACACGACCTAGACGTTGTC
The DNA here is from genome assembly GCA_036346225.1 of Platerodrilus igneus. Taxonomy (NCBI): domain Eukaryota; kingdom Metazoa; phylum Arthropoda; class Insecta; order Coleoptera; family Lycidae; genus Platerodrilus; species Platerodrilus igneus. The sequence goes on along the minus strand of JARFIW010000195.1, from coordinate 1,040,325 downwards.
CTGATGAACAAAACGTTCCTCAGCGCACGAGACAAGCCTAGGCTTCCCAACTACAGGCTGTTTTACAACAATCGAGATGGCGTCAGAGGAGGTACAGCGGCGCACGTCAAGGCAAGCCTGGAAAACTACGTGGTGGACCTGCCAGACCCAAAACGACTTAAAGCGACTGCAGTATGCATAGTACTAGAGGGTTTTGGCCCTCTACACCTGGGTTCGGTTTATAACCGGCCATGTGGCGAACCGCTTAGCATGCAGCACCTGGAGGTGTTGTTGGATGCGAGAGAACCTGTGCTTTTAGCAAGGGACTTTAACTACAAACATCCGTTTTGGAACAGTCGGGTAGCGAATCGCAACGGACGCATACTTTGACAGTTTGCTGACGGACGTGAGGTCGAGGTCTTAGGACCAGAAGAACCCACTCACTATGGCAATAGAGGTAGGTCAGATGTACTAAACGTCGCGATACTCCACCAAGTGACGCTAGATACGGAGATCCGGGCCGTCAGCGGCCTCAGTTCTGACTACAACCCGGCGCTACTTTATCTCGGAGGAGAGTGAGCTCCGGCCATCAAAAAAACCGGTAGGGTTTTGTGGCCGGCATTTGCCGCCCGTCTAGCGATGTCGGTCGAAGGGATGTCTAATGACATACCAAAAGTACTGAGGAACAAGACGTCCTCAATGCCTCCTATCCATGGCAAAACAGGCTTAGCCTATTCAGTCTCTGAAAAGGCAGAAGTCTTCGCAGACAGCATGGAACGTCAGTTCCAGCCGAACTATGCTCACGCAGACCTTCGGCATATCGAACAGGTTTATCGTGACGTCCGACGGAGGCTAAGAAACGACGACTCTCAGGAATGCGAACCCACCACAGTTGAAGAAGTCAAGAACCTTATCAAGGCCTTAAGGGTCAGAAAGGTTCCTGGACCGGACGGAATCTCCAACCGGGCTCTGAAAGCACTGCCGAAAAACGCCCTCCGGGTGTTAACCAGAATCATCATGCCATGTTGAGACTCCGTCCACTTCTGGCGGACGTCGTAGTGCTCCGAAAAGCAGGCAAATCTGCAAAATTCTCACAGAACTACCGGCCCATTAGCTTGCTGTCGGTGGTTGGGAAGATATCGGAAGCTGTTTTCTTAAGCAGACTCCAGGCAACGATGCAGGAGCACGACGTGATCCAGAACGAACAGTTTGGGTTCCGTAAGGGGTATTTCACCGCTCACCAAATACTGCGAGTGATGGAGCACATTGCGGAAGGTTTCAACTGGTGACAGTCAACAGGCGCAGTGTTCCTGGACGTGTCTATAGCTTTCAATGCGGTTTAGCATTACGCCCTACTCTACAAGATGCTGGAGAGGGGATTACCACGCGCTCTCGTGCAACTGACAAAATCCTATCTACACGATAGATAGTTTTGCATCAGGCTGGACGGAGTGCGGCCGAGGAGGCGCAGAATCAGGGCTGGGGCCCCCCCAAGGCTCTCTCTTTTCGCCGGCACTCTACGGCATCTTCGTGAGCGACTTACTGAAAACGGCAAACACCAGGATGGCACTATACGCCGACGACACAGCCATTCTAGCCAGGTCCAGTGCTCCGTACCTCATTATGCAGAGACTGAGCACGGCAGTTTTTTCTCGAAGCGACGTCACCGACCAGGAGACGACGTCAGAGCATTTGACAAACCGACACCTCGGCGTTCAGACGTCAAGTATCTAGGGGTCATCCTTGATTCGAAGCTTACCTGGAAAGCTCACATCGAGTATGCGACAAACAAGGCTAAGAGAGTTATGGCTCAGCTATACCCCTTGACCAATCGCCAAAGTAGACTGAACGCTTCAAGCAAGATTAGGCTCTACCAGGCGATAACCAGACCGACGTTTGCATACGCATCAGCGGTGTGGGGAAACGCAGCGGAAACGCACATGCGGAAACTCCAGGTGATCAAGAACAAGACCCTAAGGGGAGTCTTTGGAACTCCCTGGTTCATTCGACACGCTCAGCTTCACAGAGAAGCAAATCTGCAAACCGTCAAGGAATGGCTCCGGTCGAACGCAGAGAGGCTTTACCGATCTCTGGAAGATTACGAAAACTAGCTCATACGAGCCCTGGCCGCGTATGAGGTGCCTTATGGCAGCGTCATAAACACCCCAGTGCGATGCTCCGGCAATGATCTTTGCTGCGATTTCATCAGACGTCCGAAAGGAATAAACTGCGCGTAGCGCCATGTTATTTCCAATTCGCGACGGCGGTGTAGGGCCTAGTCCAGGTACGCTAGTCACGGGATCCCTATAAACGTCTATGACAAGGGATCTCGAGTCCGACACCAAAGTGGATTTTTAGTGGGTATGTCCTTGCTCCGGCAAGGAAGAGTCCCACACAGCGGATATAAAATCTTTTACCACTATAAAAAAAAAAACTTACATAAGTGACCAAAACTTTCAAACTTTGTGTTTAGTCGTTCTTCGTAAATGTCTAATAGGCTATCTACAATGAATCAAATTGTACATTATATTCGTATTTGCTCTATAAATTATTCTTAAAAAGCAGTGTTTTCGTTATAATAGCGATATATAAAATATCAAGAAAGTCAAAATAGTCTTAAACAGTTTTAAACATCGTGTTGAAAGATTCGCTATGATTGCCATCTGTTGTGCTTGTTATTGACACCTTTATATTGTTTTTAATAAGAAACCAATTAAAAAATTACAAGCACTATAAATAGAGATTACAGACAACCTTTTTATGTACTAGGATATTCTAATTTATTAGTCTTATCTTTAAAGAATTTATAACATCATGCCTTAGCAACTTAACTATCTTGTTTTGCCGTTAATGGCTCATATAACTACTCATACCAAATAATTAAGACATAAGATGCACAAGTATTTTAACGCTTGATTAATACTTATTTTTCCATTTACGGATAATGCTTTTATAATTATATATTTTCTAATGCGTTGATAATTTAGTTGCATTTGGATGCAATATCAAAGCGAAGATAAAGTAATAATGACCATGATTTACTTACTACTTTTTAATTGAACTGTTCATTAACCTCAAAAATATACTTAATTATCTAATAAAAGGTCATCTTTCAATCACTCGTCTTCTTGGACGTACAGGGTGCCATCGATATCAAGCGTGGTTAATTAAGAGCGGTAAATATTTTTACAGAAATTATAAGATTGAAAATAATTACAAACTGTTGTTTCTCAAACTTGTATTTCTTACCTCCAACTTTTTTAAAATGTAGGTCATGTCTAAATATTTTAATGCAATTAAGAACAAAAAACAATCAAATTAAATTTAATTTTATTTTTTATTAATTAGTCAAAGTTTTGAACAACATGCGTAACCAATAACTAATGTTTTGGCCCGCAACGCGCACTACTTCTCTAGGTTTTTCTATAAGTCATTAAGGGAGTATACACTACAAAAGGGAAAAATGGACATAGAAGTGCACTTAAGGGATTGATTACCTTTATTAACTAGGTTTTAAAATTAAATACGAAATTCGAATTTATACTCCAGTTACGCATTTCAGTTTAAAACATTCTTATTACTATAAAAATGAAAATGTATTACTTTAATTTCTAAGGCGGTGGGGAGGAGGAGTGAAAGAAAACAGACCTTAACAGCTAATGTGACCTACAAAACAAATACAAAGCACAATTATAGATAGCATTAAATTTGACCCAATATTGCATCCTATAATCTGAAATTAATCACATTTGCTATTTTAAATGACTTCATAAAATTTTTAACTTTATATATTTTTCATCTTTCAATTACTAGCTCGATTTGAAGTGATCATTTAGGCTTTGTATAAAAGTCTAAGTTATTATTTCATCTTATTAACTAATACCTAAGTATTTATCAACTTGCCTTGTACAATTACCTATATATGTATAAGTATATATACGTATATATATATATATATATATATATATATATATATATATATATATATATATATGTATATATGGTTGTATATGTATATATATATATATATATGTATAAATATATATATATATATATATATATATATATATTGCTATGATCCTACAGGATTATTCCTGGAACTGTCATGCCCCGATGTTGGGCCGCCATTTAAATTTATGCTATGTACTCTCTAAACAATTATTCGCACCCCATCGTTCGGGCGTCATATTAATTTATTGCTATAATATTAACTGGAATTATCGTGGACCGACCTTGCGTCGACCAATAACAAAACTTGATGTGATAACGCCTTACTCGATATCAATGGCGTATTCAACTTATAACTCCTTCTCTCTGTTTAAATTATCAAATTACACTCCCACTAACTTTTATCATTCGGCCTCGACTAGCTTTTATTTTGAATTATAAAATAAAGTTAGTTAATTCTATAAAAACAAATATTATGTACAGGTTTTGAAAATTATTAAAATACACTTTTCAATCAATTAATATTGTAAATCTTATTTTATCTCAAAATCATATGCTTTTCAATCAATCTAAAGTCACCAAAAAACCTATTGTTTTTATAAAAAGAAGCCTGGAACGTTCAAAACCCCTTTATCATATTACGTACTTTCTACGTATGCAACTTCGTTGTTGACCCAGTTACATTAATTTATATTAATTAAGCAAATTCAATATTCAATATTTAAATTCAAATAGAAAAACACTGCCTTAAAACTAAAAAATCTAACCTGGTCTGTTTTCTTTGTTATTTCCTTCTCGCAACCAAAATTATCGACGCATCAATTATCAACTAGAATTTTCCATGCATTATACCATCCATTTGGATCAAAATTATTTTCCACTAATTCAGAATTATTATATACCCATTTAAAATTTTATCTATCCACACTCAGAATATTATTAAAATTATTATATTACTTGAATTATTATCGTCAAACTTAGAATCATTATCTCCTTCGAATTATTGTCGTCGCACTTAGAACATTTTTATCCGTCTCCAACTTAGATTTATTCTCACCAGCCTCAGACTTAGAATTTATTACATCTCCCTGGAATTATTGTCGTCGCACTTAGAACATTTTCATCCGCCTCCAACTTAGATTTATTCTCACCAGCCTCAGAGTCTTATTATTATTATTATTATATTTTAGTTTATAATAAATTCCCCAAAATCTACTTACGTTTAATCGGCAATAGAAATTTTCATCTTCGTCGCACTATCTGTCACTTAAACAATTTTCACTTTTAAATATTATTCTTACGCGTTTACTCTTAGGTTCAAATTGACGCACCTTGGCCTTTGTTGAGTTGAAAACTGAGTTCCGTTATCATTGTCGCTGTTAATATATGATTGATATCCCACTTCGTCTGTGGGCATAGCTTACAAGCCCGTCGCTAATCTTAACCAATCAAGTCTTTTCATTTTCTACACTTAAAATAGTTTTCTGATGTAACATTCTCGTCTTCTCAAGTAATTGTTGTTTGCTTGCAGCTGCTTCGTTATCAGCCCACGCGGTGTTTTGAGAAATATTATCGCTTTTCCATATTGTACACAAATGTCTGATGCAATTCGACTTTCAATTTTCATATATGCTTATTTATTTACGCATTTTTAATCACCTTTACTTATCAAAAATTGTTAATTGTTTGTACGCACTTACACTACGCTTCTTTAAGCTTTATCTCTTATCTCCGAATTATCATAACTGATTGGAATTCTTTTGAATGCGTGTTTAATGACATATTTTGTTTATTTATAAATACGCGTGCTTCCACTGAAAAATATAGTTGTTTGCTTTACTTAAAACTACTAAAATTCTATATACTGGGTGTTAAATACTTGTTATCTACTTAATGCATGTATTACTTATTTCTATGCTAACTATGCGTCTTATTATCCTAAAATATGTCTATTTGCGTCGCTTAAAACTACTTATACCCTATATACAGGGTGTTGACTGCTTACTATTTACAAACTATCCCAATTACTCAATTTTCTCCTAAATAAATGTAGTTTGCTGCTTCCTATTATAATTTCTGATTCCTAAAGGACCATTGCTATAAAATACACCCTTAAACAACCCCTTATCACAGCATAATATACATATATATATATATATATATATGTATATATACATATACATATATAGGTAAGTGTACAAAACAAGTTGTATATATATATATATATATATATATATATATATAGCTATGTTAACTGGATTTATCGAGCCCCGACGTTGTTGCGACATTTTAGTTTATGCTATGATTCTACAGGATTATCCCTGGAACTGTCATGCCCCGACGTTGGGCCGTCATTTTAATTATGCTATGATCCTTCACAATTATCGATCGCCGTCGTTTGGGCGTTATTTTAATTATTGCTATGAATAAACAGGAGTTTATCGTGGACTGACCTTGAGTCGACCAATAACAAAACTTAATGTGATAACGTCTCACTCGATATCAATGGCGTATTCAACTTATAACTCCTCCTCTCTGTTTAAATTATCAAATTACACTCCCATAAATTTTATCATTAGGCCTCGACTAGCTTTTATTTTGAATTATAAAATAAAGTTAGTTAATTCCATATAATAAGAACAAATATTATGTACAGGTTTTCAAAATTATTAAAATACACTTTTCAATCAATAAATATTGTACATCGTATTTATCTCAAAAATCATATGCTTTTCAATCAATCTAAAGTCACTAAAAAACCTATTGTTTTTATAAAAAGAAGCCTGAAACGTTCAAAACCCCTTTATCATATTACGTACTTTCTACGTCTGCAAGTTCGTTGTTGACTCCGTCACACTACTTTATATTAATTAAGCAAATTCAATATTCAATATTTAAATTCAAATAGAAAAACACTGCCTTAAAACTAAAAAATCTAACCTGGTCTGTTTTCTTCGTTATTTCTTTCTCGCAACCAAAATTATCGACGCATCCATTATCAACTAGAATTTTCCATGCATTATACCACCCATTTGGATCAAAATTATTCTCCACTAATTCAGAATTATTATATACCCATTTAAAATTTTATCTATCCACACTCAGATTTATTACATTTGAATTATTGTCGTCACCCTCTGGATTATTTATTCTCACCAGACTCAGAATATCATTTAATATATTATATTACTTGAATTATTATCGTCAAACTTAAAACCATTATCTCCCTGGAATTATTGTCGTTGCACTTAGAACATTTTCATCCGCCTCCAACTTAGATTTATTCTCTCCAGCCTCAGAACACTGTCATTATCCGTCTCAGACTTAGATTTCTTATTGCCAGACTTAGATTGTTCGCACCCAAACTTAGAGCCCTATTATTATTATATTTTAGTTTAAATAAATTCCCCAAAATCTACTTACGTTTAATCGGCAATAGAAATTTTCATCTTCGTCGCACTATCTGTCATTTAAACAATTTTCACTTTTAAATATTATTCTTACGCGTTTACTCTTAGGTTCAAATTGACGCACCTTGGCCTTTGTTGAGTTGAAAACTGAGTTCCGTTATCATTGTCGCTGTTAATATATGATTGATATCCCACTTCGTCTGTGGGCATAGCTTACAAGCCCGTCGATAATCTTAACCAATCAAGTCTTTTCATTTTCTACACTTAAAGTAGTTTTCTGATGTAACATTCTCGTCCTCTCAAGTAATTGTTGTTTGCTTACAGCTGCTTCGTTATCAGACATGCGGTGTTTTGAGAAATATTATCGCTTTTCCATATTGTACACAACTATCTGATGCAATTCGACTTTCAATTTTTATATATGCTTATTTATTTACGCATTTTTAATCACCTTTACTTATCAAAATTGTTAATTGTTTGTACGCACTTACACTACGCTTCTTTAACCTTTATTTCTTATCTCCGTATTATCATAACTGATTGGAATTGTTTTGAATGCGTGTTTAATTACATTTATTCTGCTTACTTATAAATACGCGTGCTTTCATTGAAAAATATAGTTATTTGCATTACCTAAATTTACTAAAATTCTATATACCGGGTGTTAAATATTTGTTATCTACTTAATGCATGTATTACTTATTTCTATGCTAACTATGCGTCTTATTGTGTCTATTTGCGTCGCTTAAAACTACTTATCCTCTATATACAGGATGTTGACTGTTTACTATTTACAATCTATCCTAATTGCTCAATTTTCTCCTAAATAAATGCAGTTTTCTGCTTCCTATGATGATTTCTAATTCCTAAACGACCATTGCTATAAAATACACCCTTAAACAACCCCTTATCACAGCAATATATATATATATATATATATATATATATATATGTATATATTGCTATGATTATAAGGTTATTTAAGATCATATAAGATCACAAAAGAGGAATACCTCATGTAAATATCATAAAAACCACGAAACCCAAACATTTAAATCCAAAAATGTACATAATTCATTCATAGTGGTAAAGCAAATACAAATCACCCTGTATAAAATCAATAACAAGCTACAGTTAATTAAAGGAACCTTATTCCGTAATAACTTCACTAAATTCATTAGAATAAATAATTGCGGAAGCAATTCAATCATCTTAGAACATTTAAAAACATTCTTAAGCTCAAAACAAATACAAATTCAACATATTTGAAGAAGAATAACCGTGAAATAAAATTTCTTTTAATCTAAGCGCATTTGCATGAAAAAATTAATAAATGCCTGTAATTTATACCGGTTTGTAATAATCAAACGCTTAAAACAAGCATATGTAAATAAAGTGTAGATATTTGTGGCGACGGTAATACGTGCAATTTGGAATGTATATTTAATATTATTTGTTAATCAAGTCCTTTTAAAATCCAACAGATTGCAGGTATAACCATAATTGAAACACCTTTTCCACGTACGAACAACTGATAACGTTCTGCCAACCAATGAAAAGGAATATGATTCTATAAAACTTACGAATCAAATAAAGGAGCATCATTTTATAATCCACGCGCGGACTGTGCTATTTTGAAAGAAAATTATTATGTGAATAAAATTATTAGTGAAAATCAATAACTGTAAAAGTTGAACTTAGAAAAATTCAAACGATTGCGCGTTGTAATAAATTTATATAGAATTTTGCCGTTAGTATAAACGCAAGTATAGAAATAATTAATTTAAATAAAAATTATTGCAATTTTATTAATTTAGGGCTTTAAATTACTGGATATAAACCACTCTAAATTATCGGATGAATGATCCTAAGTTTTTGGATTAACATTCTAAATAACTGGTTAATGCTTCTAAATTACTGGATAAACGATTCTAAATTACTGAATAAACGATTTTAAATTACTGGATAAACGATTTCAAATTACTGGATATAAACCACTCTAAACTACTGGATAAACGATTTTATCTACTCCTATTTAGTTATAATACCATTATTCATATACTTTTGAACAAGTAATAGTGTTCATAATTAAACACCGTGAGTTATGAGCGTGAGTTATAATAACTCACGCTTCCAGCTTATATTTCTATTTAATTACCTACCAAAAATATCAAAGTAGCCATGCTCATTGACATTTACGTAATGTCAAACAAATTTGTACTATAATTTTTTTAAAATAATCTTGATTACATGTGTTTATTAAAACTTGTTACTGTGCTTATAGTCGTAGATAAAGTATAGTATTCAACATACGGTAATGGCAATAACTCACTTGATGAATTACGGCACTCGCCTTCGGCTCGTGCCGCAAACTTCATCTGCGTGAGTTATTGCCTACATTACCGTATTAAATTACTAGATATAAACCACACTAATTTGAATGAATATTTATTTTAATTTTGATTTAAAGGTCATATAAAAAGTAATTGATATTAAAAAGGGCGTCGATTTGTAAAATATAATGTGACAAAAATTTTATTTAGTTTATTATACAAATTTTGGTGAATATCATTTGTCTTATTCGGGTGTATTGTGCGTTGGAGAGGAGTGAGTAAAAATTCTTTGTTATCATATCATCGTTTCACTCTGTGCGTGGCATCACTGAGCTAGTTGAGGCATAAATTTGATTGTGTTAATTTTAAATTATTTTAAAGGCACAGAGAGGTTCCAATCAGCGGGCAATTGGTCGTTGTGCACCTGGCGAGTAGCAATATATATATATATATATATATATATATATATATGCATTTCTATGATAAGAGGGTTATTTAGGGGTATGTTGAGTCATAAGGGTCGCACAATGTATGTAAATAGTACTAGAAGTTAGAAAGCTACATTTATTTATCATGAAAAATACGTAAGTCGCAAATTATGCAAAGAGCAAACATTTAACACCCTGTATAAGGATCACAATTAACTTTAATTAATGCTGGGAAGCATATCCTTCAACAATAAAAACACGTTTAGCAAAATAAATAACTCTGCACGCAATCAAACTTGTTTTAAACCAAAAAGCATTCATAAATTTCATATAAATACGCATTAAATGCATTAAAAGCTAGAAAATTGTGATACAAATTCGGTTAAAATTAAACATGCGATAGCGAAAGGAGATAACAAAGCATTCTGCTAATAAACGCATCTTTCAAAATAAATAAGTTTCGGAAACGCAAGATGTAAACAGAAGCGTTTCAATTTACGTCATTTCATCTACGTGATTTTCGACATGAAGTTTATACAAAACCTGGCACATTATCTTAACAAACAAAAGTCATAAGTTGGATACGTGCGAAGGTAAGTTAGAAATTTCTTTAACAACCCCAAAACAGACAGGCTAAAATAAACATATAATAGAAATCCACTAAAGAAAACTGGTATTATAAGTGACCAAGAACATCGTTCCGGCATATTATTATCAGACAGATACCTGTAAAAGTATTCAAAACATCCTATGGCTGGGCGTAAACTTTGAACAAACAACGCTAATAACCAATGAATTTCGGATAAGGGCGTTGCTTATATAACACGCAAATTTGATAAACAGGCAGTCTTCATTCAAAATCCACATCACTAGAAGTCAAGAATTTACGTAACAAGTGAACATTGAAATTAAATAATTAAATATTTGCGAAAGTGGTGATAGGTAGTTTTAAAATAAATAACAGTGAAAAATATATGAGACAAGTTTCGCCGTTTGCAAGAAAACGTGACTAAAAGCTTATTAATTAATTAATTTTAATATTCATAACTTAGGGTTCTAAGTAATGCTAAGGAAAGACTAGAAATCTAAGTGATACTAAGAAAACTCTAAGTGATATTAATGAAATCTAAGTAAGACTAAGAGAATTCTAAGTAATACTAAAAAAAGACTAGGAAAGTAGCTAATATTTGAAAAATTAAGTAATATTTGGGGAAAATAAAAAAAGACTAAATTATTGATTAAGGAATAAGAAGTAAAATTTGGAAACCAAGTGACTCGATAATACTGGGAAAAAATCTGAATAAAAATATTGATTTGAAGCATTGAATGGAGCAACTCAATTAAAAGTAATCCAGTGGTACTAATCCACAGCACGCAGTAGCAGATCCAAGGAGAACAAAGAAAAAGCACAACAGCAAAACTACAGGTCAGAGCTATGTAGTATAAGGCATTATTTTCATTTTCTTTGAACATTGACTATATTTCATTATATCTGAAAATTTTATGTAAAGGGTAACCAAAAATCTTTTTTATACGTGAAAATTTACGTAAATGAGGGATAGGTCTTTGAACGTTCAAGGATTTTTAAATAAAGTACAGTGTCATTTTTGTTGACTTTAAACTAAGGAAAAGAAGCTATAATTTTGGGGATAAACAAATTTAAAATTATTATTATTTGATTTTGGGGTTTATTTTTGTCAAATAGCAAATCATATTAAGCTGTGAAATGTATATAAATTTTCTTTGTCATTATACAAATATTAATCGATTTCGTTTTACTCATTCAAAGCAGGAAAGCAATAGATAAAAGGGGGGTAAATTTTTTGTTATCGTAACGTTGTGCACTCTGTGTGAATTAGACTGAGCTAGCCGAGGCATATTTAAATTTTAGGATATTAAAAGACAGAGCGGTGACGGGCAGCAGGAAACTGAACGTTAATTACATCGGCGTGCAGCGTTATCATATATGTGTGTGTATGTGATAAAAGGTCATGTGGTTGTCACTGAATACGACATTCCGTACATAATAACGCTCCAAAACCCGAGAAAATAAAAATTTCTTTCTAATATGTGTAGTTGGAAACACACTGTATAATTTTCCAGTGGCACAGTAAGCCTTGCATAATAGTATTTTCTTTAATAGCATAGTACGTAAGTAAATCCATAAAAATGCAAATTGTCCTTTGATATAAATGCCACTTAAAACGCGTTCGATGTAAGTTAAAGACCCGTGTTTGAAAAACGCGTTGCGTAAATTGAACATCAAAGTACTTCTCCTGAAAACGCTATTTAGAAACCGGTTCCGGTCATTTCTAAAAATTTCTTTCCATGAAATATATATATATATATATATATATATATATTAATACAGAAGAATAATCCACATTTGGAATGCAAATGAATGCTTGATATATATTAATAGTTATTAAGATGAAATGAAAACCCAACTTTGTATTTAAAGTTGAATTACCATTTCAAATCGAACTAGTAATTGAAAACCACTAAAAGAACGGCTACAGCAGGATTTGAACCTACAACCTCTGATTCTCCGGATCAGTGCTCTAACCAATTAATATATATATATATATATATATATATATATATATATATATATATAAACACACACACGCACACGCACACGCGCACGCGCACACCCACACGCACACACGCACACACACACCTACACACACCCACACACACCACACACACACACACACACCCAAACACACACACACACATATATATATATATATATATATTTATATAGCTACAGGAAGGGGTCAAGTCACAGTTTTAATAATAATGAGAATAAATTATAAGTTTTTTAATAACAAAATGTTTAACCCGAATTTTCAACAAAACATTCGTTGCGATAATACGTATACTTTAGATTAATTTAAGTTTGAGTTTTATGTTTCTATATTGGATACATATTATTTGTCATGTGGACATGTCACATTTCTGTAGTTAAAGAAATTAATTTTAAAAAAGAATCACATTTTAAAAACTTTTATTGATAACTGTTCCTATATCTCCCGACATTCTTTATCTACAGTTGGTCAAGCTAAAATACCCTGCCAAAATTCCACATCATCATCCGGAATGAATTTAACAGTGTTTATGTTATGAATTATCTTCTTGGTGTTTAGAGGGAACTTGTCTAAATAAGCCTTTTTGTTGGGGTGTCTCAATTCTTTCACAGCATTTCTTAACCAATATGTATCTTTTACGAGGTAATTAATTAATTCTCGACAAATGACTTCTTGAGAGAAAGAAATTGTCAATTGGTGAATCGAAGCAACAACAAACATCTTTTTATGGCTCCTAGGTACATTTTTTTCTAGAGATCTATTGCTTAGACAAATTTTTCTGTAAAATTGTTGTCACCATGTTTTAAAATCGTAGATCAGACCCACAGAGATTTCGGCAATTGAAAATGTATTCCTATTGTTGGATGCTTTGAATACTATATCAAAGTGTTGTCAAAGAGTATAAAATCGTTCAGTTTTGTTAAACTGCCGTTTGATCAACCCAAAATCACGATTGCAGAGCATAAACGAGTGCCCTCTCGTTGTAAAATTAAGATGTACTTTTTTAAACATTCCAAATTCTACTATGCTTATTAAAAAGCGGATCATTTATAACGTACTGCCACCTCCTAACAGAACTCCGGGCAAGTATATAACAATTACCTTGATATTTGAATGGGCACGACCTCAGGGTGATGATCCTCGTTCCTTGTTATTGTAGTCGGTAGTTGCTGCAGGTGTTTCTGCTAGTGCCTCGCTGGCCTATACGGTAAGAATAGGTAAAATGGTGGGGACGATAACAAAGCACTCACGACAGCACTACACGGCAGGCAGTAGTTAGACGTTTTTTTCTGCGGAAGTCGGTACGGTAATATTCGAACTATGCGGCGTTTCTCACTTTAAACGTCTCCCCCTCCAACCGAGGTCGACGACCTTCAGCTTGAATTGATGAGAACTAAACTGCTTCCCACATACAAAGCATTATGTCAGCATACTTACAACCGCAGAGATAAACCAATGACGTCAACACCCGTGCGAACACTAATGATACGTGGTTTTCACGGTGTCAACAAAAATTGAGTTAATCATTTTGCCACGTCGAATCCTAAAAAAGTCCCTAAATCTTAATTAAAACAGATACTTTGGAGTTATACACAATAAACCTCTTTTTTATTATGTCCGCAGAAATTGTCACAGAAAATATGTATTCTTTTAATCATATTTTCAACTATTTCACCAATATATTGCGTCAAAAATGAACAACTATTATTTGCGTTTTTTCGACTGTTCCTTTGTGGTATACATGGCAGGTTTTGTTTTTAGATTTTAAGTTGTGGATCCCGAATGTGCAGACAGTAAGCTGACAAAAATATTAAAGGTCCTGAACTGGTGTTTGCGGTAATAAAACATTTACCGAGATCGCTTGTAACGGGCATTTTTGTAGTTTAACATCTTACGCTTTTCTGTAACTACTATTTCTATATTTTATATTTATTAACTCGTTGGCGAATGCGTCGTATTATAATAAGTGGATCGCTGTTTGTATAAAGTAAATACTTTCGAATAGTTTTCATATTGTATGCAATTTAACTCGCGTGTATTAATTAAAGATAGATAAATTGAAGCTTGATTCTCATTAATAAATAAATTTCAACTTATCGAGAACGATAAACAGCCTGTAATTAATTATTAGATACGATTGTTACATTCACGTTTTAGATGTTCCTTATGTTGTTAGCGAGGTAGATAATAGTCGATAAGCGGTTATAATAGCGACGAGTTGTGGAGTTCTGTTCTGTGTTCCGATATGTGAAGTACGTTGAAAATACTGCTTTCTGTTTGCTTTAATAATAGTGAAAAATTAATGCGGTATTAATTTTTCGAATTGTACATGAAAAACACGGCACGATTTTAGTTGTACTTTAACTGTAGAATGTGTTTACTCGACCGCACGTGTTTTACGGAACATTGACTTAGTGATTACGCGTTGCTTTCCTGATTGTGTTTTTTTAGTTGATTTGTCTCTTTATATGTGAACGGTGTGTGCGATCTAGTTTTGTGGTCCCCTTTTTTTTTGTCAGAGTAGGGTATACTTTGGATTATCCAAATTAAATACAGTTGATACTGTAGTTGCTGAATTTTCTAACACCAAAGAATCTAAAATAGATCGTTGCTTGCGCAAATTTCGTTATTAAAAAGCATTAGCTTTTTCTTTGTTACCATATGTAGCAAATAAAACACCTCACATTACTGTTAGTATAATGCAAGAACTTATCAGATGACATGCATTACATCGTGCCTTGAAAGCACGTGGTTCTAAATTCTTATTACTATTTTTCTTTACAATTTGTGTTACAAAATATTTCGGAATTATTGTCTCAGGAAATAGAATTAACAAGAAATTTACCAAGGCTACATAGTTCCATCAGCATGATAATGTCTGCTGCTAACACCAGTGATTAGTGATTAGTGTAAAGTGGAAGAAATTCCATCAACACCCTCACAGTCAAGGGTGTAGTGCTTCGTTAGTGCAGGACATCGTTGAATCCCACACTTCAGTTGCAAGGAAGCGTTGCTGAAGGACTTTTGTAAGTTGAACTATTTCCTACTTATTAGTACTTTAAATATCTATTCGTTGTTTTGCCATATCTTCGTCGTTCTGATACCTTTTACAATAGACTTGCATGCTATTTTAAAACATAGAAGAAAAAAAAGAAAGAAAAAAAAATCAATACTACTGAATTACTCATACCAATTGTGTCTTATCTATTTATCTTTTGTCAACATTTTGTCTGATTTATGTTAAATTGGTGTGTGAGGAAACGTTTCTGCTACTCCCCAATATTACCTCACTGTGTACTAAACATTTTTGTATTGCTTTTACCGTTATTATATTATATAGTTTATCTAAAAAAGTTTTATTTACATTCTACAAAGTACTGAATAACTTAGACTTTTCATTGCTGCTATGCTTTTTTTTTCAGGTTTGCTATTCTAATTTCTTTTTATTGCAGGTACTGTTACTAACTCCTTACCGCCGCATACATCATTATCTGTCAGTCTGCTTTCTACAACCCCCCCCTACTCTCCGATTGAGCCGGGTCATTTCTTTGACTTTCTTTGTGTTACGTAGCACGCTAATTGAGAAAAAAATTCGAGAAAGTCAGTCCAACAGTGAGAAGTGAGGTGAAACAACACTCCCACGGGCAGATTGACACACAAATTCATATTGAGCAAAGAAGCTAGAGATAAGATGGATTTGAAGTTCGATCATATGCTAGTGCAGCTAGTGACACGGGGCACTGAAAGCATACCTGCAAAAATTCATATTAACCAAGACCGACCGCTGCGAATGCGGAGAGGGAGCTGAAAGCGCCGAGCACGTGCTATTTGACTGCCCACTTGAAATGGCTAGCAGAGGGTTGCCAGACAAAAAGCTATTTGTCGGGGGGAGGGGGCTAAAATGGCCCAAGAGCTTGAAAGAAGTTCAAAGAGCGGCTAACCAGAGAGCGTTTTGGGTAGCTTTGAAGAAGTTTGCTGAAAGGGTTGGGAGATCGGACGCTGAAAACCGGACGTGAACCTGAGAGGGGAAAGGGGCGTTCCTTAAAATTTAGAGTAGGATGTTACGTTCCAATTTTGCTTTTAAAATTTACTTGTTAATTCATAAGCCCGTTTTACCATAATTTGGTTAAATCAATTCCGTTTCAATTCTTAAATTCTTCAACAACATCCTGTTTACAATAAGTACGCTTTTTACAAATTTTCATTTTTAATTTATTTATTTCGAAACGACAAGTTTATGCTACAATTAAATAGTTTATATCCTGTTTTAGGTACCCGTTATCTTGGTATACATTACGACCGCGTATAATGGTTTTCTCTATTGTTTCAACGTAAAGACTTGTTGAATAAAGGTCGCGCACTATCCAATAAAACCCGAGTTTTCCAGTTTCAATCGCGCTTCGATAAACGAGGATTTGCAGTTTGAATTTGTGTTATTTGAACCATTGTGAATTTGATTCTGCAGCTTGTGCGTCGAAATATTTTCTACATTATTCGTCATCGTATTTCAAAAGCAATGCAAGTTTGTTTTTTCTGTTCGACAACTAGGTGTCTTGCATGTATTGGTGAGTCTCCCTGCGCGCACCCATTCTAATCAGATTCTTAGTTTTAGCTTTTTTTTTTAACTAAAGGCCAAATGGGTTCTTCCTTTCTGTAGACCAACTGCTTTTGTCTGTAGACTAACTGCTTTTGCCCGTAGACCGCTGCTGTAGTTATGGTAGCAGGGTAAATAGATCCTGACGACCATGGTGTTGTTGTGCTGACTCACCCCCGACGCCTTGCGAGCTAAGTATATGGACACCTACAGGTATGCAACTCGTTTTCTTTTGTGTGTGTCAATGGAATATTCCGTATCAACGTTTGGTGTAGTTACGTTACAAGAAACGCGACATTGTAGAACTATTGTTGGTTGCTGCGAATCGATATTATGGCTCTACAAGTGTGAGGTACGTTTGTTAAAAATGTTGAACAGACACACGGTTACTCTTTTATACGGATTGGTTTACTTTACAAACGGTAATATGTACGGTTTAAAAGATGTCCGACAAAAGCTCTCACACGTTAATTCTTTCCTACTAATTAGTTATTTTACAAAAAGTATTAGGTGAAATTTTAAAAACGCTTGACAAAAGCTCTCACAGGTTTATTTACTGCTGATTAATTTTATTTTGTGTGAAATACGAGATGCGCACTTCGTATCTAAATTCCTAAATTTTCCATACAATATAATTGTTAGCTGTGAAATAATAACACTTAATTTATTTTTCTTTTGCTTGTTTGTACAGAATCCTTTATTTATTTTTATGTGTTAATAGATAATCGTGGGCGATGTGTTTTTGTTTCTTTTTGGTATGCAGACGAATCCCCCCAACTCTCCGCGTTTGATAGTGAGCCTGGTGTTTAGTTTTCTTCCGGCTACGTCTAGGTACGTAGCATAATTTTTTTTTGTGCTCCGATTTTGTCTCGTGTAACTGTGGCCTCGAGTTTGTTTTATGTAACGCTGGCTTAATTTTTGCTTCGACTTTGGTTTTAGTTAGCGTTCGCTTCGATTTTGTTTCGCTTAATTTCTGCCCCAATTGTTGTTTTGCTTCTCGGCCTGATACTACTTATGTTTTCTTCCCTTACGCTCGAACTTGTATTTATTTCTTTTCTTTATTTCTTGTGTAGGTTCAATTTTTTTAAAATTTAGTTTTGCTTTTCGTCTTAATTGCTAAATATCTTTGGTTAGCTCATGTCAGATAATTGGAGTTGTGTTTTTTCAATAATCCCAGTCCATTGAAAACGCTGGTGCCCAAGATTTTTCTTTTTCTTCCTTTCCTCCTTGTATATTTTGTTCTCCCCATCAAGTCTAGAGTTAGTTTTTTCCTCCGACTTTTCTTTTATTCTATAGCCCTAATCTAATTTCTATTTTGTTGTTTCGCTTCCATTGGTGTTCCTGAAGTTTATCCGTCGGATATGTATTAGATTTCCCTGTACTCGCAATAATTTTCTTTTGGCTTCTATCGAGTTACGGTTAGCCTTTATTTAGTTACTTTCTCCTTATTTCTTTTTTTTACTCGTATTCAAGATGGTTGACATGGCGACAAGACTGTATGAAGGAATTATTTTAGACTTAGGATAAAATTTACTTTGTAGTACGATATAACTTAATTTAAAAAAAAACAACAAAAATATATACAAAAAACAAAACAAAACACCGAAATATCTAAATATGCACGATAAATATTTTAGAGCGATAATTTACAAGCACGGATTGGTGTTTTTCGCTATTCACATTATTTCCTTACGATTAATTATTTTTACATATACGGCTTACATTTTTATACAGGGTTGGATTATTGATTTAAAATTTGGGTTTTTATACACGGAAAGTGTGTTTTGCCTTGCACTTAATAACTCTGTCTTTACAATACGTTTTTTTTATACAGGGTAATTATTTATACACACGGAATTGCATTTTTCCTTGGCGAAAAGTAAGCTTATATTATACAGAGTGTAACCATAGATTTTCGGAAGTGTCTATTTTTCCGGATTTTTTATATCTTGGGATTAATTTGTAGAATTTGGGTTTCAATGACACATTTACAACATCGTTTCTTTCAAACATCAAATTGTTTCTAACAAGTCCTTATAAACTTAATTATAAAGATGTTCCTTACCATATTTAGGTTTGAAACAGCACTAAATCTCTTGTCTTATGGATAGTTGACCTGGCTTTTTATTTCCACGGTTGTAAGGTTTGTTTTGGCCAAAAATCCTTGACAGATAATCTATAAAAAAAGGTCAGAGTGTTTCGAA
Source organism: Platerodrilus igneus (assembly GCA_036346225.1). Lineage (NCBI taxonomy): Eukaryota > Metazoa > Arthropoda > Insecta > Coleoptera > Lycidae > Platerodrilus > Platerodrilus igneus. The sequence continues at coordinate 1,020,838 of JARFIW010000195.1, read as the reverse complement.
CTCTGAACACAAGCTTCCTGGTAAATATCCCCTTCCAAAATATTATTATATAATTATGACCTATTTTACTTTGAATATAAATGACAAATACTCAAATGTCAGTTACAAACAATGTTTTAAAAGTAATACTTGCAAAAATCTACGAAGCGCTTTTTCAATTTGTAATCAACAGTTTTAAAAATCTTTTGCTGCTATTTTAAATCAACGTTAAATCCTATATTACAATATCATCCATTTGCGTAAACCTTCATTTAGAAACATCAATTTTCAATCTTCAGTTCAATTATTCAATATAATTTTAAATAGCTTTTTACATCGAAGCATTTCCATCTTCATTGTATATTACAAAATCCAATAATTGCATTTACTAATTTTTATATTTACGCAGGTTACGTTTAAAAATAACTTCTGTATTCATTGTTACATGGTAATTATTAATTACGGTCTGCGTATTGCATACTTGAAAACAATTTCTGCTCAATGTGAAATTTTTGGCGATCGAATTTATGAATGAATGTTTTTCATCAAAATTTCTGTTCATATAAAAAGATTTTCTCTTTTCTAGTACCTTCTAGCTTCGTACGGAATTTCATTTCAAATACTGCACGCCTATCTGATGCAATTTTCTGGAAATTCCTTAGCGTTCAAAATCGCCGAGTTTTATTACCTCGTTAGTATTGATTTGTGCACTGTCCGTCCTACTCTATCTCCAAGAATTATTGTGTCACATCGTATTTCTCGTATAGTGATGAAATAATTATTATCTATCTTTATGGGTTTTCAACGTTCCTGTTGTTTCTTAGAATAAATGTTTAATTCATTAATTAGGTCATACGAAATTGACGTATTTCTTCTCAATTCTTAATATTCAAGAAAATTCTTTATTTAAAATGAATTTATATAATACAAGAGTCAATTTATATGATCAATTTCAAGCTTTATAATGAGTAGCATTTTTATGGAAAATATTTGCTTTCACGGTAAAATGTGTTTTAATACATATGATTAATATTAAAGCCTTTTTTTTAACCATATTGGTATAGTTCTTACGTAAAATGCGTAAAGCTATTTACAGCAAATGAAGGGCATTTTTATATGCATCAAAAAAATGCATTGATAATTAATACGTGAAAATAAATGGCTTTGTATTTATTTTAGAGTGATCATTTTGAATTCGCATTTAATGCGTTTTAAGGTATCTTAAAAATAATTATTTTTACGGCTTATACGGCTTACATTGTTTCATATGTATTTTATATTATAATCATCATCATTATGTCTTCAGTCCTAGAACTGGTTGGACGCGCACCCTCATTGTTTCCTATTCCTTATATTATACATGGAAATTATTTATACACGCGCAATTGCATTATTGCTTGGCACTTTAATGAATACAAGCACGCTTGTATCATACAGGGCGTAACCATGAATTTACGGAGATTTCAATTTTTTCGGATTCTTTTATATCTTGGTAGAATTTGGGTTTCGATGACCTCGCGTGACCCTTTATCACGTTAATATATATACGTGTAATTGACAGACTTGGTTTTCAATTCGTATAAAACTGTTGTTTAAATATTTTTAATCAATAAATGTATTTCAAGCGTACCTAACGTAAATTACCGACATCCTTTCGAGGTCTCCTGCTAGGTGAAGACGCATGTACGGTTGTTTGAGTAGAATCCTATAATTTTTTCTACAACATGCGGGACGATGTATGAAGAATTGTTAAAAACGACATGTTCTTTTGCCATCGAGGCACCTCTAACGCAGAAGCCTTCAACGTTTTGCCTCCCATGCCGTCCTAAATATTTACGTGCGGATATTTTTCCGGAAACTTATGCTCTATGAATTTTCTCGAACATCTTAATTTTCAGAGAGAAAGGTCTCATCAAGATTTATTGTCATTGAATTAATTGGAGGATTACTAGTACACCTGTGTTATCTGTTATCTAGTATTTAGTGCCGAAATTATGAATATATTTCCATTATTTGCAGTACTCTAAAACACCACCTGCTTTAATGGTGTTACTCTTGTAATAGGGAAGAAGACTTAAAAAATAAAAACATTCAAAATGGCAATTGTATAGTAGAAAAGAAAACCCTAGATTGAAATTGTTGTTTATTAAAAATTACACAGACTTGTATCTACTAGTAATAAAATGTATTTGAAGCATACCATCAACAAGCTTCAGTTGACCACTCAAAGGTTATCTTATTGTAACTGTAGTTCCTTATGTGAACTGCAAAGTAACAACTTTGAAATAACAATTTAATTAATTAGTTGTCAGATAAATTATTTCAAGTTTAATTATTTATGTTATACATATTGCAACAATTTTTTATGTAAAGATATATTTATTGCTATTTGATATACTTTTCGACTTATTCTAAGATTAATAGTATCACTGTCTTATGCATCATCTGCAAATTTCCAGATATTTATTTATTTGCCAGCTGTTATAGATCTCTAACTGCAAAATACATAGATATACGAATTTGAAGCGTGATCATGTATACACAGTAACACTCGCACTAAGAAAAATACCCCTCGATCTTATGGGGATTCTGAAGGGAAAATTTAGTTTTCACTGCAAAACGACACTGCAGACCCTACAAATAAATGTAATGATCACATAGTAGGAATCCTAATAAGGTGTTTAGAAATTTGAAACGAATTATAGGAGGTAGTTACAACAGAACAATGGGAATATATCGTTATGAAACAAAAGTAGTGATGCAAGACTGGATACTTAACTTTTGATTGAGAGTAGAATTAGGAATCTGCCATCATCATCATTTTGTTTTCGACCTTAAGGTCGGTTTGACGCAGCTTTAACTTCTGTGCTAATCTAAAAAGTTCTACATACCCTTCAAAACCTAAATTTCTAATAATTTGACTAATATAACTTGGTCTAGGTGTTACTATACTCTTCTATATTTATCTTATCTACCTGGCTCTATATAGATAATAGCAACCTGATGGTTGTTGAACAACTCCAACATGTTCCCATGATTCCCATTTATAAGGAAATGAAATATTACCTGGTTATCCCCTTCAAAAAAGGAAAAGTGTTAAATTATATGTTATGGTAAGGCTTAAGCAACGAATCGCTGCCAACATGCCAGACCGCTAACTAATTGTGAGTTATGTCATGGAGACGTTTATTAAGTTATATGTTATGGTAAGGCTTAAACAGCGAATCGCTGCCAACATACCAGACCATACATGTGATTTTCCAATGCTCCACCGGAAGATACTACATTGGCCAGGAAGCAAGTTTTTTTTACCTGGAAAATTTGGAATTTTGCCGAACCCTTGCTGTTCCGAGCAAGGTTGGGATCTTTAACGTGCGTGACAACACTCACACACGGGACCTCCATTTTACCTCTCATCCGAACGAGGGTGTATTTTTGTGAAAAATGCTCGCCTAACATTTCTCATGCGGACCGTGTCGGGATTCGATCCCGGGACCTTGTGCGTAGTAGTCACACACATACCACTACGCCACGGAGCCGTCCAACATACCAAACCGCTGACTAATTGTGAGTTAAGTTTTGGTGATGTTTATTAAATTATATGTTATAGTAACGCTTGAGCAACGAATCGCTGCCAACATGCCAGACCGCTAACATGTCATGGTGACATTTAGTTAACTGATTTTTATTTATTTATTTATTTTTTGTTTTGTTTTCGAACCTACTTAAGGTCGGTTTGACGCAGCTCCAAATTCGTTTCTATTCTGAGCTAGTCTAAAAAGGTCTACATACCTTTCACAACATAAATCTCTAATAATTTGACTAATATAGCTTTGTCTAGGTCTTCCTATTTTTATTTGGTAGTCTATAATCTAAGACCTTACTAAATAGTTCCTCATGTCTTAACTGGTGCCCTATCATTCTATCATCCTTTTATAAACTTCCTCATTTGTTACTCTTCTGTATAACTAATCTTTAACATTCTCCTATAACACCAAGTTTCAAAAGCTTCTATCTTTTTCTTATCTACCTCTTTAATTGTCCAAGTTTCACTACCGTATAATAGAACGCTCCATACGTACGACTTTAAGAAACTTTTTCTATTATCTAAACTAATACTATTAGCTATTAGTAAGTTTTTCTTTTTTAACAACATTTTTCTAACTTGAGCTATTCTAGCTACTATATCCCTTCTGCTACGTCCGTCCTTTGTAATTATGCTACCTAAATAGCAAAATTCATCTACCTCCTCTAACTCGGTATTACCTATTTTTAATTTTGGTTTAGAACTTGTCATTATCTTTGTCGTTCCTGAGTTAATTCTGATACTATAGTTACTCTGTAGTATCTCATCTAAAATATTCAAAAACTCTCCTAACTCTTTTCTAGACTCTGCTATATCATCTGCAAAACGTAACCTGTCTAGTTTCTGTCCCTGTATACTAATACCCATCTCTTTTCTCTCTCTAGCTAAGTTTAAAGCTTCCTCAATATAAACATTAAAAATCAAGGGAGATAGTATACAGCCCTATCTAACACTATTTCTAATCTTAACTTCCTTTTCTATTTCATCAAATCTAATTACTACGCTTTGGGTTTTTATATAGACTGTAAATAATTTTTCTATCCCTATGAGAGATTCCTATTTTTCGCAAAATCCTGAACATAAAAATACAATTAACCCTATCAAATGCTTTTTCCAAATCTACAAACGCGAAATGGGTCTTTTATTTTTTGTAAACTTTTTTCGATAATTACCCTAATCATTAGTATCGGTTCTCTAGTACCTGTGTCTTTACGAAAACCATATTGGTCTTCGCCTAAATAATTCTCAGTCAAAGCTTCTACTCTATTTTTAATCATTATTGATAGTATTTTGGAAGCGTGGGAAGTTAAACTAACCATTCTATAATTCTGACACCTATCAGTTCTTGACTTTTTTGGGATTGGGATGCTAATATTTTTTTCGAAATCTATTGGGACCTCACCTGTGTCATATATTATTTTTACTAGTTCATATAATCTATCTAAAATTTTCTGACTTGCAATATTTTATTCATTCTGCGGGTATATTGTCTATCCCCGGCGCTTTATTTAGTTTAAGATCCCTAACAGCTCTATCAAATTCCTCTCTCAATATTGAGAACCCTATTTCTACATCCTCTTCTTGGTCGTTCTCTAACTCACTCACCTCGTCTCCCTTATATAAATGTTCTAAATATCTTTACCATATATCTGCTACCTCAACTTTATTTATTAGAAGCTCATTATTCTCATCTTTAATACCATTATATGTTTTCCTATCTTCCCCGAAAAACTTTTTAACTGTTCTGTAAGCCTTGTCTATCTTACCTACTTTCAAATCATTTTGCATTCCCTTACATTTCTCCTCCATCCATTTATTTCTAGTTTTTCTACACTCATGTACTATCTTATTTCTAATTCCATTATATTTTTGCTTACTTTCACTATCCAAATCTCTAAATGGTTTAAGCTTTCTTCTATTCTCTATTAAATCTTATATCTTCGTTGTTACCTAGGATTTTCTCGCTTCTACTTTTTCTTACCTATAGTCTGTGTTGCTGTATCATGTACAGCCCTTTTTATTTCTTTCCATTTATTTTCTACGCTCCCTCCTATAGCTATCTCTTTGATCTTATTATTTAATTCTTGTTTATATTCCTCTTTTACCTCACTATCATTAAGCATACCTAGATCCCGTTCCTCAATTTTAGCCTCTCTCAATTTTTGATTTTTAGATTACACTTCATTTTAACTAAGTTATGATCGTTTTCTATGTCAACCCCTGGAAAACTACGACAGTTTTTAACTTGGTTTCTAAATCTTTTTTTAACTAAAATATAACCTATTTAGTATCTAGCCCTATCACCTGGCGCTTTCCAGGTATATCTTCTTTTAACATGTTGTTCGAATATGGTGTTTACAGTTACTAATCTATGTTCCTATGTTACTAATAAATTCTCATCTCCCTTTACTTTTCTCATTACACTATTTATATTCTCATATACCTTTACTACTTTCTCATCCTTGTATTGAGTTGTTGGTATGTAAACCTGTACCAAAACAGTTTCTGTGGGTTTCGTACTCAATCTGACCATAATTATTCTATCACTAAATTGTAAGTACTCTTTAACTTTATGCCCTAATCTTTTACCTAACACTATTCCTACCCCTGCCTGTCCATTAGGTGAAGAAGTTGTAATTATTCTATAATTATCTCTCCAAAAGTCATTACTATCTGGCCATCTCATCTCGCTAATACGTAAAATGTATAACTTTCCTTTTCTCATTTCGATTAATAAATTAGTTAACTTATCTACTTTAAGTTATTACCTTACATTCCAAGTTCCTATCACTAAATTGAACCGTTGTTTTAAATTCTTACGATGACGATCCCCAAGTACCCCGTCCCGGAGATCCGAATGGGAGGGGGGGGGGAGGATTTCACTTCCGGACAAGAATTTTACTTGTGAGCTCTCCATCATACATAGTTCGTGTTTTAGGCCACGCATATCTGGAAAATATTGTTGTAGGTTCTTATATCTTTCCACAACACAGTTTTTAAAGATTTTAGCAAAAAGCCGTTTCTGTCACGGCCAACTCCCATTAACCTTGTAAATTATTGAGGATAGCTTGAGACCAACCGACTCTCTAATATCTTTTAGCCAGCAAGGCTGCCGCCCCTTGCTGCGCCTTTTAATCGCCTTTTGCGATAGACAGACTTACTATAGTGGTATTCTTTATTCCCTACTATAGGGAATTTTTTAGCATAAAATAACTGTTGGTTATTGGTCTTCCAAACATTTGCCAATAGAATAGTCATTCTTAATAAATGTGTGAAGAATAGTAATTCAACTTAGAAAAGCCATTTCATTCCGTCTTACCTCTTATGGGGGGAAAGACAAGGTACTCATACGGGGCAAGATGGAATTTGAGAATGATTACTATAGTATATGTGCCTAGTGTAGTCGACAAAATGAAAATTACCTATATTAAAAAAAGTAAAAGTCTACTAGAAAAAATTACCCATCGGGAAGCAGAACTCGGGGCATTCTTATGTTGCTCCACTGAGCACTATAAATCTCTGAAACCACTTATTAAACAGCTCTGTCGTTATCCACCATGAATCACTGCAGTCGCCCCTGACACCTTGTGAAGCATTAGTCAAGAGTTCCATTTCATCTGTTTTCCAAGAAATACCAACATCGATGGCACATACAGACTGTTTGCATTGAAACGAGTTTTTACGTTAATCGTTGATCCCGTTCCGTCGAAGATAATACACCCACTTACTTTCTTCCTGTTTTTGCAATAAATTTGAATTTACTGGTTAGAACAATGTAGATACCGGTTTCATCTGTATTATAAACCCGATCATCTGTAATCTTTTTCATCGTATATTCTGTTCAGTAATTCAAAAAATTTGTCCATCACTACTTTTTTAAAAACCGGTAGGTTTTACAGCCGAGGTGTTTTGCGGTATTCTAATGGAAAGTTTAGAATGGCGTTTCAAAAAATCTAAACACCGATCTTTTCCGGCCTGTCCATTGCTAATATTAAATGTATGATTTTTTATTTTTAACCGTTAATTGATATGCTAGACTTTAACTCGGCAGTTGTTAGTCTAAAAAGCCGGCACACCATATCAATAATGTAATTTACAATTTCAGTTTCTTCTTCGTTTGAAAGCATTGTCGCCTTTCGACCTAGAGGCGCTTAGTTGGCCATCATGTTATCAGGTTTTGAGCTAACATCGCTTTCTTTTCTACAGTAGTGTGTGGAACTACAAATTTAAGCACAGACATAACGGATGTAAGCGGTTCAATAAAGGTGAGGTGTCGAAATTAATAGAGGTGTTCGACGGAATGGGGCGAAATCGACATGCACAGATTCTGTCCCGAAAATAGTCGTTTCCGTCGCGCGGGTAAAATGTGATCTTATTGGTCGGAGTACAGTGATTTGGTATGATTGCAAACTTCTGCAGTTGCGTACCAAACAAGGAAATGACAAGGATCTAAGTGTCATTCTGGGTTGGAAAGCCAGAGGATCACGCCTATTTTGGCCGGATATAAGTCCGTTGAGTAGTACGCTGAAGTCTTATTGGACACGATGGGATTCCTAGAAAGTAGGGAATGCGATCTTGGTGCGATGCTTGGAGAGTGGAGATATATTCGTAAGTACGCTTCAGGTGGTGGTGCATTAAAGTCGAGTGTCGGAAATTTTAGGACATATACATAATGGGACTTCGCGAAAACATTTTGGCGTTAAGAAAACTCCAGAGAAAGTCCGAGCAAAATTTTTCAAAGTAGGCTACAAGGACGATGTCAAAAAGTTGTGCTGAAGCACCAGCTGTGTTCACCATTGGGAAACCGTAAGACTCCAATAACGCAATACAACGTGGGAAGCCCCTTTGAGAGTGTGCCAATTGATATTGTCCGTCTATTCCCTGAGACCGATTCCGGGAATAAGTACATCTTGGAGGCAACGGACTATTTTATTAAATGGATTTGAGCGTATACTGTACCAAACTAAGAAACTGTAACCGTTGTTGACGTGCTGCTAAAAGAACTGTTCTGCGGTTTTGGAGTTCCTATGGAATTACACTCCGATAAGCGCAGAACCGTTGAATGGCTCTAGCTGTTAACTATGGTAGGTTAAAATCCTCTGTTTTTAGTGTAGCGGTAAGCGACAGAGAAACATGGACATAAGGAAAGAAAAACTAGAAAGTTAGGTTATGAGATGTGGAGGTCTAAAGGATTGCTTGTACAAGCTGAATTGACGTTAAGATTCTAAATTAATTTTACTCTAGAAGGCGGATTGACGTAACAATAAAACAGTGCACCATCTAGCTTTCAGTAGTGCAGAATGTGCTTTTAACACTTTCACAAATAACTACTATACTTACCTTGAAAGGGCTTTAAAATCTTTTTGTTTAATAAAACCTTTGAACGCCAAACCACCTGAAGAATATAGCAAAAATAGCCTCTCCGGAAGTGGGTGTTCCGAGAGATGGCATCACTGCAGTAAAAACTTGACAGAGCCTCGATTACATCTTTCGTACCTCTTACTAATTTAAACTAAACAAAGAGGAAAGCTTCGTGTACATCTCACCTACATTGTAAAACATAATTTTCAAAACAGAAAACTGCAAAAAAGTAATTGAGTACTATGATCTTCCATAATTTGGCATAATCCGCATTTAGCTACAAAACTTAACATTATCAATAATATTACTTTGTCGATATTTAAACAAGGTAATTTTCACTTGCTAATTTTCTCTAAATTGACGAGCTTTTATGCAGAAGTATTCCATGTAATGCGTATTTAATTTACTGGAGCATGCACAGACATCAGTAGCGCTTATTAAGAATAAGTTCCACACATTTATAAAATGTTAAAGATCAATTACAATTCTTAGACACAACAAACAGCATCTGACGGTTGCAGTTCAATTAACTTACAGTTTTTGTTTTATTCTTTTAGAACTCCATCCACATCAACAGCCAGGGCCTTCTCACAGGTAAAATTCCAACCTATTGTGCTTGACCAAAAGCTCCCAACCACTTGTCACTTTTTCCACGATACATGTATATAACGTCCGCGTTTAGTTGCGTTCGAGACCTGTCTAATTTCTGACAGCCCCTATATTTGAATACCGCTTCATTACTTAACATACCTGTTTTCCAATCGTTGTCTTGCACCGAAATTGAGTTTTGGAACGTTGCTTGTTGGTGTCTAACAATCTGATGTGAACTGGTCACCCACTACTATTACCTGGGGGTTTCATAAGTTATAACGCCGCAGGATTATTACCCGATATTCTCATTCATAGAGGTAAGTGCGTCTAAACTGCTTAATTTTCGGGGTCAATATCGTTTTGTCCGTGTGAACGATCATTTCGTTTCCACGCTTGATACCCCAAAAGCTGCGTCATTTGTTTGCGTTTCCAACACATTTTTATAGCTGTAGTTTATGAGTTTATGGTTATTGGGGTGTATGGGTCCAATCCCATGGTAAATGGTTTTTTAACCTGTGTGAATTTGTACAATAACTTTAATGTGTTTGTTATTTCCCGCATGTTTATTTAGAAATTTTCTGAACTTAATAATGCAAAGGTGTGTATAGTCCCGATATTCATTACTGTCTGTATATATTATACTGGAATGGTATTAAATGTAAACTATCAAAGCTTCTAAATTTTTCAGTGCGCTTGATAGAGTTTGGACCTTTGGGAGCTTCTTTTTAAAAAGACTTTATTTCCAAATTTACACTCCTATCAAGTGTATTTTAATTTTAATTGTATAATTACAAAAAAAACTTATTTTTGATACAACTGTGACGTTTATATTCACTAAACTTTAAGTAATTGACAAAATACTTGGAGTTAAAAATTAATAATTAATAATTAAAAATTATGGTGAGTAGCTTGAACAACCAACAATGTTAAAGTTGTGAAGCTCGAGACTGACTGACCATCTTGGGCTCCTAAGGGTATTTAAGCTATCCCTGCTCTTACCTCACTTTGTGGAAATTGCAGATCTTATGACTGCTATTTCTTGATACGATACGATACAAAGTATTACATTTTAATAATCTTAATTCTAATAATTGCTGTCTTATTGTCTGGTGTGACCTGCATCTGCAGTATCATATTGCGTCTGGAATACAGTGTAACTGTTTCCATTCTTTTGTCTGGTTTTTGAACTTTCATTAACCTTTTATTATGTCCTTCAATACAATGTAACAATATTTCTTAAGACTTAATAATTTCATTTAAATATACATATATATTGATTTGGAGGATATGTAACTCTCTTCCTTGTTATAAAAGCTCATTTAACTAACTACATTTTATAAATTTTTGTTGTACTACCAAATGTTTTATTAAATAACGCAGTAGCGTTATATGCTTAATACCATCCCTACAGGGTTAAAATCTAAGATGACTCTTTAGAAGGGGATATTAGAAATAGAATGGCTCAAGCGAAACAAGCCATTGAGGTTTAAGGCGCTATACTAAAATCTGGAATTGCTCTAGCCCTTGATAAATCACTACTGAAGGTCTATGTTTAGAGCGCAGCACTAATCAGCAGCAAAATGTGGTCATTAGGTAAAGAAGAAGCTAGAAAGTTGGAACATTTTGAGATCTAGCGCTCTAGAAAAATGCTTCATACCGTCTCTGCAGATAAAGTTGGTCAAGATAGGGTTAAACAACTGGAATGGCTCTTAACAAATGAATGTAAAAAGTAGAATGGCTCAAGGAAAGCATGCCTTAGAGGAGTAAGGCGCTATAATTAAATCTGGAATTGCTCTCGTCCTTGAGAAGAGATGATTGAAAATGTATATTTGGAACGTAGCGCTAATCGGCAGCGAAATATGGATATTCGGAAAAGAAAAAGCTAATAAGTTAAAAGTTTTGAAAAAGGTAGGGTTCTAGAAATGGTCAGGAAAATAGAAGTATTACAAGAAGGCTTGTCAGGTTGATAGGTTATATTTTTAGAAATGATAGAAATTCAGGGTAGAGCAGAAGGTGAAGTATATGCAGGAAGATAAAGACTCGAGTATATAGACTAGATTGAGAAAGACGTTCTATATCCATAAAACGGGTGGACTTCGGTAAGATCCATTGGGCAAAGTTCAGGTATTTTCTGATATTCCATCAATTTACCCTGTTTTTAAAATATTTTATTAAAACGAAACAATTTTTAGAAGATTATGTTGCATTTAGTGAAATATTCACAAAAATGAGAACGACTTTAAGGTACATTAAATCATATTGTCGGAGGCTTCCATGGCCGAAGTCAATATAAATATTTATGGTTCCGGGTTGGGACCGTGTCAATTTATAAACAAAGGTCGACGTTTCGCCCACTTTTGTAAGGGGTTTTATCAGGACAAAAAAAGAAAATGAATATAAATAATAAAAATCATAATAATAAAGATAAGAATGATAATATTAAGTAGACAAGTTAAAGTGTGTGTAAAGTTACTTCTGAACTAGCAGACCCACCAGCCCATTTAAGCCAAAAGGTGTCTTGTGGTAAAGAAATTGGTGAAAGTAGCGAAAGTAGTAGTTTATATAGGGCGAGAACTTGATGCATGAGTGATCATGAATAGAGAGGAGGGTCGTAGCGGATCAGTGAACGTCACGGTTCTGCTTTTGTGAACATAGGTTTCGTTTTCCAAATGGGAGAAAGGTAGTAGCCATCGTCTTTGTTTAGATTGTTAAAATTTTTAGTGATTTCTACGGATTCTCTGATTCTTCTAATGTAGAAAATGGAATTCTGGTAATTAGTTTGGTCTTGTCAAAGTTAATGGTATGGCCTATTTCATGTTGGTGTTCGGCCACCGCTGAGCGATTGTACTGGCTTGTTCTTAAGCATCGCTTATGCTCGTTTAGTCTAGTCTGTACTGACCGTCCTATTTCTCCTATGTATACTAACCTGCAGCTGCAAGGTATACTATATACGCCTGGGGCTTTAAGATTGTTTTCGGAATCTTTTGGGGTTGGCAATATTTAAGCGGCTCCGTAGCGTAGTGGTATGTGTGTGACTACTACGCCCAAGATCTCGGGTTCGAATACCGACACGGTCCGCTTGAAAAATGTTAGACGAACATTTTTTACAAAAATACGCCCTCGTTCGGATAAGAGGTAAAATGGAGGTCCCGTGTGTGAGTGTTGTCACGCATGTTAAAGATCCCTACCTTGCTTGGAACAGCAAGGGTTCGGCAAAATTCTAAATTTTTCAGGTAAAAAAACTCGTTTCCTGACCAATGTAGTACCTTCGGGTGGAGCATTGGAAAAAAAATCACATGTAACGTTGGTAATATTTGTGAAATTTTATTAGTAAGCTTATAGATTGCTTTGATGTTGTGTTTACGTAGAATTTTGCCAATTTGGTCTGTTATTCTGTATATATATATATATATATATATATATATATATATATATATATATATATATATATATATATTCTTCTACCTACACTAAACTTAACTTACTTTTGCTTGTTTACTCCTCCCTTTTATTTTTATTTTTATAAAAATAATGTGATTATAAACTTTACTACTTTATTTAATTAAACAAAATTTGCTACACGACTTTTGTCGTCGTCCCTATTTTAGTATTCAATAAATGACTTCTATTCGAGGTGCTTTAGCAACGTTTGGTTGGTTATCTATTTACTGTTTACTATTTATTATGCCTCGACTATATGAAACTTTAATCTCAGGGCGTTCACCTACTCACCGTGAGTTCAATCGTGAGTAGATGTGCACTACCCAACCAAACTGCACACTCGTTTGTTTTACCACTTTTTTTATGCACTGATTTACTATATATGCCAAATTTTAACAGATCAAAGTTGCTTGGTGCCAAATTAATTTATGTAACTATTTATGACTTTAATTTTGACGTTTTAAGATATTCACGGTACTTACCAGAATTATACCGCGCTGAAGGCCTTCTTTTAAACTGCTGGCTCAAGATCGTATACACCGTACGCACCTTCACAAGGATTCTCAATCGTAGTCCACTTGCGTATTGCCTCCAGGTGTTCTTAACCAATTTCGTTGACCCCAAATCTGAAATAATTTTACCCCAATTTAGAATTTAAAAAACCGTTGTATCTACTTCCCTGCGTTAATTCTTCCTCGTATTATACTGCTCTCCTGTTTCTCTGCTTCGTACTCCAATCAATCCTCTCCTTGCTCAATCCAAATCAATCCAACCGTCCTATTTTAAATCAATCCTTGTCCTGCTATTCCTTTTATATCCACACGGTGTCCTTCTGCCTTTTATCTGCTCAAATCACTCCAAAAATTATCAATATCGTCGTTGCCTTCTATATCCACTCAAATCTCCTACTGCCGTTAAACCAAATCTTTCCAAATCCAACACCAATCTTGCTCAAACCTAAATAATCGTCGCTTTCCCGTTCGCACTATTAACCACTCCAAATCTTCTTTAATACTCGTTGCCTTTACTATCGATGCTTCTTATTACTCTCACTTTACTAAATTAGACTCTTTAATACACATAAACTTTTATTTCAATAAATATTTGTACAACTTTTAACGCAGGTTTTGTAAAACACGTCTTTATCTGAATATAATCGAAATTAGAATCTCCATATTTATTTTGCTTAGCGATAAGATCAACAACCTTAGCTTACTTGAATTACAATTCTAAAACATACAATATCCAATAACAATTCGTCTTTCCTTTCGTGTACAAAATACCTTCACAACAGTCTTTATAATATTCTTAATTTCTACTATTGGTCCAAAACACTTCACAACTCTCCAATAACCTTTTACATTTCTATTCACTTTTAATTTTGATTTTACAATTCGTCCAAAAGTTGATTCTATTAAAAGAAAAGCCAAATAATTTACACACGACCTGCACGCTTTGTTGGTTGCAGATATCCATAAATGCGTTCGGCTTTCCGACGGCAAATGTACTTTCACTGGCTCATAAAATATCAACTCAGTATAAAACCTTAAGTACCGTGCATTGTATCAACGTCATAAAGTCATGTTGTCTACCTTTTGGAACATATGTTTCAAACTAAAATGGTACATACTTTAGCATATGTAAAGTACAGCAAAATATAGTTTTTTAACTTATTATATCTGATATATTAATCCTATTGTTTGGCATACACCCCTATTAACACAAATCTACCCTTAGAAGCCTTGTACCCCCCCCCCCTCCTTACATAATATTGGCCCCACTGATTTTGAATGAAATTGGAAATTTCGTATGTTTTTCTCTTCCCCTGGTGTGCAAAAATTTCTAATTTTTATTTAAAATCACTCTTTCGTTGTTTCATTTCAATTTGGCAACCCCTATTCGCCTTTCTCTCACATCTATCATACTACGCTATATTCTAACCTATACTATACGACAATAACAAAAAACAAAACTAAACTTTCCGTTGCATGAACTACATTATAACCTATCCTACTAAACCCTCTTCCTGTACTACTCTATATGGGTATAAATTCTCCAAGTGAAAACGCCCGCGATATCCCCGGTCATATTATCTAGCTCAAACGTATTTCCTTCAGCAAAATACGCGTGATCTTGTACGGCCCTTCATAAGGAAACAACAACTTCGCGCAAATGTTTCCGTCGCGGTTTGAAACCCTTAATCGTTTTACTACTACCAGATCCCCTATTCCAAAAATCGTTCTTTTTTAATTTTCCTACACCTTCGCTCGATGTCCCTACGCTGCATCCTTTCAATTCTACGCCTAGCACTACCTAACAACTCTGTTATGTCTTGTATCTCGACTTCCTCCTCCATGGTCTAGCTGGTATAATCCTTCGCATCAATGTTACCGGACATGTTTTCGTAACCGAACTCGGTACGCTATTCATAAAATTTTCTATTTGTGGCAGATATCTAATCCATCTGTCGTGATGCTCCTGTGTCGCCAATCGTAGATATTTTATTACCTCTCGTATATAACGTTCGCATGGATTAGCTTTCGGATGCCGTATGCTGCTAAATGATACTTTAATATTTGCCCTTTTAACCCGTTCCTGAATCTTTGATTGTTGAAATACGTCGCGTTGTCTACCAAAATCCTTTCCATCTTCCCGACCTGGCTTTCAAATTCTCCAATTGACTGCAATGCATGCACCGTGTTACTCCGTCTTGCCGGAAATAATTTGACAAATTTAGAAAAAACGTCTACCATCACCAATATGTGTCGATACCCTGTTCACTCGTAATCAGGTTGCTTAAATAATCAATCGCCACCAATTCTAACGGTCCATTCACGCTCACGTTCATCGGCGTATTCTGCAACACCACGTTCTTGTCTTTACCTAGAATACAAATTTCACACCGATTTATCCTTTCTTTAATCACCGTGATATCATTTCTTGCATAAAACGCCTTTCTAAATACCAAAAATGTTTTTCTGATGCCTATATGTCCGAATTTTAAATGAATTTCGTCTATAATTTCAACAGCCACGTCTCTTGATAGCACTACCAGCTCTGCATCCCCTATCCTTTTTACCACAAACTGCCCTACGATGGTAAATCCCCGGTACTCTTCCATATTTTCTCTTGTTAGTTTCTCGCGTATCAAGCTCACCTCACTGTGCCTCTGCGTCTCTATAAGCTTGGCGTTTGTCCACCGACCAACATCCCTGAACTCCTGCAAAGCAATTAAACAACCCTTTATGTTTTGATTCGATTCCACCAGCGGTCTGCTCATAAAATCCGCCGTCACATTCTCCTTTCCTGGTTTATGCTTAATTTCAAAGTCGTATTCCTGTAACACCAATGCCCACCTATACAACCTACTGTTTAGAAACTCCTTTTTCTTCATGAACGTTACCACCGTGTTGTCGGATTCTATTAAAAATTTCTTACCTAACAAATAAAAACGCAACTTTTTCACCGCATATACTATGGCCAACATCTCCTTCTCTGCCGTCGCATACCTGGTTTCGCAGTCTTTTAATACCCTGGAAATGAAAACAATTGGTACCTCAGCTCCATCCTGTATCTTCACCAACTCAGCCCCGATTGCATATTTCGACGCATCCGTCCTCAAAATAAAATCGTCTTTAAAATTTGGATATTTTAACGCTAACTCTGTATAAAACGCACCTTTTAAATCCTGGAACGCCTTCTCTCGTTCAGCAGTCCATTTCCATCTCTCTTTTTTCTTTAACAAACTCACCAACGGCACACACAATTCAGAATACCTCGGTATAAACCGTTTGTAATAATTTAGGACCCCTAAAAATCCTCGCAATCCTCTCACATTCTTTGGTTGCGCAATATTTTTCAACTCGTCCAATCTTTTATTGCAAATTTTCATCCCTTGTTCGCTAATTTCAAACCCTAAATACGTAACCTTGCTCTTAAACAACTCGCATTTCTCTACGTTCAGCTTCAAACCCCTTCGTCCAGTCGTTGGATCACCTTTTCTAAATGCTCCAGGTGTTCTTGCTCGTTCCTTGAAAAATCAACAAATCATCCACATAATGCGAACAGAAACATTCATATTCGTTAAACAACTTCTGCATAGCCCTTACAAGTGCTGCTGAAGAACTACTTAAACCAAACGGAACTACAGAAAACATATAAATCTCGCCTTCGATACTAAATCCCGTAAACTTTTACTGTCTTCATGCAACGGAATTAACCAAAACGAATTTTTTAAATCTAATTTACTGAAAATCTTCATTTCATATACTTTATACAACAAATTATCCAACCCTTGTGGTTGTTCGTACTGCGGTTTCGTAATCGCATTCAACTTCCTCGCATCCAAACAAATCCTTATCTCCCTTTTGTTGGGTTTTGGTACAATAACTACTGGGTTCACATATGGAGTTTTCGCTGGTTCGATAATACCCTCTTTTAACATTTTGTCTATCTCTATTTTAACCCTATTTCTTATGGCAAACGGAATTGGATACACTCTTGTATTAAGCCCGCTGTCTTCCGTGACCTCCAACTTATGCATATACCGCCTCGCAAATCTTGGCTCTTCATTAAACAAGCCTATATATTTATTAAACAAATCCCCTAGCTTCATCTTAATTTCATTACTCACTTTCCCTATCTGTTCATCATTAATTAATCTCGCAAACATATTACATAATCGCACTTCAATCCGTTCATAATTATCCTCTTTAATCATTCCTAATCCTGTACTATCTATATCATTTCCATTCCTATATTCTGAACTAACCGTAGGCACCACCCATAACCTATCTTTATCAAATATCCTAACTGACCTATCCTTTCCATCTATATTCATCCCAAAATCCTCTATAAAATCCATACCTAATATGAAGTCTAACTGTAACCCCTTTGTAATTAAAAACTCTGCATCCCCTGCTTCTTTATTTCCTATATATATCGGTACACGGATAACATTATAAATCGTCGTTAGCTTTTTGTTCATCGCTGACCATAAATTAACCCCATCAATTGTTCCTATTCGTCCCTTTAAAAATTCTCCATGTTTGACTACCACACTCTCATTTACCAGCGACAACTGTGAACCACTATCAACTAAAGCAACATATACACAATCCCTTAAACTAATATTTATAAACAACAAATTCTTTTTATTAAAAATGTAACTGTTTAACAATAAATCCCTTATACTATAACACACGTCAATATTTACTCCTAAGCGGTCGGTCGTCCAAAAATTCGCGTTTTTTTTTGTTCCTGTGGCGTCTCGTGAATCTCCACCACCTCAATCCTATCTGGGTCCGTTGTAATTGCGCTCGTTGTCATATGCTGGACGTTTACGTCCCTGTCCATCCGGCTGTTTCCATGGTGTATTTCACCCCCAGTTGTCCGGCCGTCACCCTCGTGGTTGCCGTGCTGGTATCTGTTTTGTCCATTGTATCCATTATCCCAGTGATCCCTATTGTAATACGGTCGTCTATGTACTTCGTGTCCCCAATGATTCCGATGACCGTGGTTAAAATTGTCCTGTCTGTAATTTGGTCTGTTTTCGTGGTACGGCTGTCGTCGGCTGTCTTCCCTATAACCCCTGTTTTGCTCCCAATAGTTTGTCCGCGTTTTCGCCTCCAGTGCTGTCGCTAAATCAAAGTTTCTCATTACCCCTAAGAATTCCCTCAATGTCTTGACATTTTGTACCACTACCACCTTTGTAACTTCCGGTTCCATATGACCTGCTAGTAGTAGTACAATGTCGTCCTCGCCCAATTTCGGTGTCAAGTGTTGTGCCTGATTAAACTTGTCAATCGCGTATTCTTCGCGTGTGCCGTGAGTCCTGCTGTAATGTCCGGTAATTAAATTCGTCCTTATGTCAGTCTGGTGTGTATTGCTCCAAAATTGTTCTATAAAGAGTAGTCTGAAATCAGCGTACGTGTCGTATTGTTTTCGAATGATATTATGCCATTTATCGGCGTTGCCCGTCAAAGTCGCCCCCACGATCTGTAGTTTTGTTCTCTCGTTTTCAGTCCCTACGATTTCGTCTAGTCGGTCCAAGAATCCCATGGGCTGTTCTGTCCTACGTCCCTCAAACTTCGGTAATGCGTCCCGGTTTAATCTAACGTGCTGTCCGTAGTCTAGTCCAACGCGCCTCCTTTCTAGGTCGTCCAATTTTTCTTGTATCTGTCTAACGTCATGTCCTACCCTGGTTTCTAATACCGTGACTTTTTCGTCAAGTTTTTCGTCCAGTTGCGACCTACCGTGCACATTTTCGTTTTGTATTGTCTCTAAAGTTTGTCCTAAATTTCTGTAGTTGGTCATATGTCTTTTGTCGCATGTTTGTATTTCTGTACTTAAATTCGAAAACCCGCTAATCATCGTTTCTTCCACTGTGTCTACACGTGTCTTAATTTCCGTTCTTAGGTCCGTCCGTGTCGCGTTCAAGTCTCCCTGAAAATGTACCCGTGTGTGTTCCAACTTGTCGTCAACCCTGTCTACTTGTTGTTGGACATCTGTCCGCATGTCGTCCTTTACAATCTGTATTTGTGTTAGTAAATAGTCCTGCGTGTAGTTCATTTTCGCCGTCAGTTCCGCGTGCGCCGTCCTAAACTCGTTCCTTAGCTCGTTATGTGATTCCGTAATTCTATCTGTCAGTTCCGTATGTGATTCCGTAATTTTGGCTGTCAGTTCTGTATGTGATTCCGTAATTTTGTCTGTCAGTTCTGTATGTGCATCTTTTTGTTCTGTCCGTGATGTCTTAAGCTCTGTTTTTAACTCTGCCAGTGTCTTCAAATCGTCTTTTATACTCATCAGAAATCTCATAATGTCCTGGGTTCCGTCGGCTTCTGCTACCCTCACCTCCGGTACCGTCGCCTGGTCCATGTCCGTGTCTGTCACCTCCAACTCTGTCTGCCTCACGTCCGTCTCCTGTATGTCGCCCCCTGCGTCCAGCTCTATGTCTTGTGTCCCTAACTCCATTTCAACCCCGTATATCAGTCCCGATCTCGTGATCCTTTTTGTATCCGCGTCCGTCATCTCTGCTTCCTAGTTTTGAACTCGTTTTTTGTAAATATAAAGAAAAAACTACGGGCCCCACCTAATCTCGGGATCCCGTATTCTACTCTCTTTCACTCTAATACTTTTCTAGCCTTTTTCTCGAGCCCCACGTTGGGCGCCACCTTCTTCTACCTACACTAAACTTAACTTACTTTTGCTTGTTTACTCCTCCCTTTTATTTTTATTTTTATAAAAATAATGTGATTATAAATAGGGCTGGGTCGGCGTATCGATATATCGATACGTATCGATACGACCCCCGTATCGACCCCCCGATACAGCGAAAAATAAATATCGATATATCGATACTCGATATGTATCGATACATATGTATCGATACGCATCGATACGTATCGATACGCATCGATACGCATCGATACGTATTGATACGTATCGATACGTATCGATACGTATCGATATTCGATATGGAATATGTGTCGATATTCGATACGCAAAATCCCCTATCGCCCACCCCTATACATATATATATATATATATATATATATATATATATATGTCACAAATATTAAACTTGAAACTTTAATTATTTTGATAACAAACAATCTTAAGTGAAAGATCGAATTGTTAGTAAATACATTATTTTAAAACGATCTTGTGATTTTATTCTCAAAGAAGGAGTAGATAAATTATCGATGCGTATCGATTCGTACCGATACGTATCGCTAAGTCTCGATATGTATACTTAATCTACACATCTAAACGAATCGCTATATATATATCCATACGTATCGATACGTATAGATGCGTATCGATACGCATCGATACGCATCGATACGAATCGATACGTATCGATACGCATCGATACGCATCGATACGCATCGATACGAATCGATACGCATCGATACGAATCGATACGTATCGATATGTATCGATACGCACCGATACACATCGATACATATCGATACGCATCGATACGTATCGATACGCATCGATACGTATCGATACGTATCGATATATATCGATATTCGATATATCGATACATATCGATATAGAATATGTATCGATATTCGATACGCAAAATCCCGTATAGCCCAGCCCTAATTATAAACTTTACTACTTTATTTAATTAAACAAAATTTGCTACACGACTTTTGTCGTCGTCCCTATTTTAGTATTCAATAAATGACTTCTATTCGAGGTGCTTTAGCAACGTTTGGTTGGTTATCTATTTACTGTTTACTATTTATTATGCCTCGACTATATGAAACTTTAATCTCAGGGCGTTCACCTACTCACCGTGAGTTCAATCGTGAGTAGATGTGCACTACCCAACCAAACTGCACACTCGTTTGTTTTACCACTTTTTTTATGCACTGATTTACTATATATGCCAAATTTTAACAGATCAAAGTTGCTTGGTGCCAAATTAATTTATGTAACTATTTATGACTTTAATTTTTGACGTTTTAAGATATTCACGGTACTTACCAGAATTATACCGCGCTGAAGGCCTTCTTTTAAACTGCTGGCTCAAGATCGTATACACCGTACGCACCTTCACAAGGATTCTCAATCGTAGTCCACTTGCGTATTGTCTCCAGGTGTTCTTAACCAATTTCGTTGACCCCAAATCTGAAATAATTTTACCCCAATTTAGAATTTAAAAAAAACCGTTGTATCTACTTCCCCTGCGTTAATTCTTCCTCGTAATATACTGCTCTCCTGTTTCTCTGCTTCGTACTCCAATCAATCCTCTCCTTGCTCAATCCAAATCAATCCAACCGTCCTATTTTAAATCAATCCTTGTCCTGCTATTCCTTTTATATCCACACGGTGTCCTTCTGCCTTTTATCTGCTCAAATCACTCCAAAAATTATCAATATCGTCGTTGCCTTCTATATCCACTCAAATCTCCTACTGCCGTTAAACCAAATCTTTCCAAATCCAACACCAATCTTGCTCAAACCTAAATAATCGTCGCTTTCCCGTTCGCACTATTAACCACTCCAAATCTTCTTTAATACTCGTTGCCTTTACTATCGATGCTTCTTATTACTCTCACTTTACTAAATTAGACTCTTTAATACACATAAACTTTTATTTCAATAAATATTTGTACAACTTTTAACGCAGGTTTTGTAAAACACGTCTTTATCTGAATATAATCGAAATTAGAATCTCCATATTTATTTTGCTTAGCGATAAGATCAACAACCTTAGCTTACTTGAATTACAATTCTAAAACATACAATATCCAATAACAATTCGTCTTTCCTTTCGTGTCCAAAATACCTTCACTACAGTCTTTATAATATTCTTAATTTCTACTATTGGTCCAAAACACTTCACAACTCTCCAATAACCTTTTACATTTCTATTCACTTTTAATTTTGATTTTACAATTCGTCCAAAAGTTGATTCTATTAAAAGAAAAGCCAAATAATTTACACACGACCTGGACGCTTTGTTGGTTGCAGATATCCATAAATGCGTTCGGCTTTCCGACGGCAAATGTACTTTCACTGGCTCATAAAATATCAACTCAGTATAAAACCTTAAGTACCGTGCATTGTATCAACGTCATAAAGTCATGTTGTCTACCTTTTGGAACATATGTTTCAAACTAAAATGGTACATACTTTAGCATATGTAAAGTACAGCAAAATATAGTTTTTTAACTTATTATATCTGATATATTAATCCTATTGTTTGGCATACACCCCTATTAACACAAATCTACCCTTAGAAGCCTTGTACCCCCCCCCCCTTACATAATAATATATATATATGTATGTATGTATTTGGAAGTATTGCTAAAGATTCGGGATTACAGCGTGGTTTGGGGGCTCGTGTAGGATGCAATTATCGGTTTATTACTTTGCCGATATCTGAGTTTCGATAGCCGTTTTTTATGACTAGTTGTTAAAAGGGTCAGTTTGCTAGATAAACGTTCTGGTTGTGAAATCTTAATTGCACCGCGGAACAGAGAGTTGATTTCCGATGATTTTGTGACGGATGATGATGTGATGACGCATGTAGGTATCTGTCTGTGTGTGTGTGGGTTTTCGATATACGGAATAAGCTAGTCATCCGTTGAGTAGGCGCTCCACCAGAACGTCAAGGAATGGCAGAGTTCCGTTCTTTTCAATTTCTATAGTGAACTTAATATCTTAATGTTGATTGTTTATGTGATCTAGAAAATTATTGAGCGTTTGGTATCCATGGGGCCAGAGTACAAAAGTGTCATCTACATAACAGAGCCAAGTTTTTGGTTTAAGGTCTGTGGATGATTCTAGAGCCATGTTTTCCAAAGACTCCATGAATATATTGGCCCCAATAGGGGGATTTTCTGTTTTAGCATTTGTCTGAACTTATATGTAACTACTGCAAATTTTTTATGAATCAGCCCTGAAAGATGCGTGATAGTTAATTGAATAAAACAACATTTTCAGAATTTATTCATTTGTGGTTTAAAACGATTTTTGTTTTAATTTCTCATAAATATGGAATCGATAACATGTTTACTTCTAAACTTTAATCCGAAATTCGTTGTTAATTCATTTTTTGTGGCATATAATTTTTGCAAATTCTGCGTATTTTGTTTATTAAAATCAACAAAACTAACTATACAATGATGGTCAAATAATAGTGCTAATTTTTGCCTTTTTTGCGAAATTATTATTGGTAAATACTATATGCTATCAGTGTGTGTTGTCGTTCAAATATTATAAACATTTAGATTCAAATTACAATTTTTGTAAATAGTTTTTATGGAAAACTTTATTTTTTGATAAATTGAAAATACCAATAAATCAATAGTAAAATTAAAAAAAGATAATAATAATAAAATTTAAATATTGGTTGCTATCTTTCATTTCTGCAAACAAAACTTTTTATCTTATCTATTTATTTTGAAGCTATGTTCAATTGAAATTTTAGCAAGTTCTATTAACTCATTGTTGTCTGAAAGAATATATAACATATAAAACATTGAAAGACTTTGGTAACAGTTTTTTATTATTGCAAAAAATTATAAAAACGATTTCATTCTAAAAAACGTAACGAACTTTAGGGATGTCAGCACCCGCACATGTATTTGACATTACATATTTTCAAATTTGACAATTGTGGATGCATTCCCTATCCTCCTAATGCAAACGTCTACTAGGTGGCTTGATACTTCTACCATATCTAGTAACAACGGGTAGATGTTGCTGTACTAATTGGGGATGAAAAATATTAGCATTGGGCGACCTATTATTCCTGCTCCTATTTGGCTCTAAACCAGGATTAAACAATTTTCATTCTCCAATGGTACTTTATTTTTATTACTTTCTCTGGTACCACTTTCTATCTCTTGTCTGATACCACTTGCATCGTAAATTTTGATAGAAACACTTTTAGTTCGGCGCTGTACTTCTAAGAACTTGGGTGTATTGACATTTACCAAACTTAGCTCACCTTCTGCAGATGAGTGGCATTCAGTGGACCACCAAATACTATCAAACATGTACAAACTTAAATTACTTCATCGACACTAATTAGATACATGGTACATGCAATAACTTAAAACTTTAACTATCTTACCCAGCTCCCATAAATAATTATGCACATTTTTAATGTATACGTTATCATTAGTAAGTATTATACAGTTTAGTGTTTGTACTTCCTTTCTTCGTGTAATTTGCAAATGAAGTTTTAGCACCTGATTCGAGATATAATTTTAAATACACATTGGGTTGGAGAGATTCTTGTAGCATTGGAGAGGACTTTCTGATATGTGAATAAAAAACTGCTCCACTTTATTTGTAAATCTCTTAAACTCAAGTTGGTATTGGTTGCAAACTATGTTCAATGCTTTATTTATAATTTGCACTGCCTTCTCCCATATCTCGTTTGAGTTAGGGTGATATGGAGGTGTTTTAATAGAACTAATTCCACTACTCTGACAAAACAATATAAACCATCTTGAAGTAAAAAGCGGGCCATAATTTGAGACTATTTCAACTGGTGAACAAAATGGAAAATATTTGTTTGTGTTTAATATAACATACATAGCGCTTACACCCTTATCCATTATTTTAACCCAATCCATTTGATTCTATTATCCACTAATATTAAAACGTTTTGTTCATTTTGTGGCAGAAATCGATATTCAGTCTATAGAAGTATGCGGGACTGAAGGCCATGTTACACTTTGCATATTTCCTGAAAAATTACATTAACTGACATGATCGTACACGTTCTTCAATATTATTTTATTTATTTATTACGTACTCAACAGGAATAACCCAATTATAGAGTAACGATACATACAAATATCTTATAATACATATCTATAGTACTAACTAGAATATTACAAGTTAATTAACATGCTACTTAACTCCTTGTGAGACAGCCCAAAAATATCACACTGATTTGCTATATTATTGTACAACCTACACATTGTGTATAGTGGTGAAATAAACAAAAGATTTGTCCTAGGGGTTTCTGTTAGATAAAAGGTACTAGGTAACCGAGTGGGATAAGTCGGAACATATATGCTAATGTACTGCAAAACATGTGAGTTATCTATCTTCTCATGTACTAGTTTATGCAGGTACAATACAGCATTTACATTTCTTCTGGATTCCAATGTTTGTAAGTTAAACAATCCCAGTAAGTTCTTTTTGACATATTCCAGTCATAATGCCCTGTTGATTTATAGTAAATGTATCTTAGAAACTTATTTTGGATTCTTTCTATACTGCTTTGATGACTTTTGTAATATGGACTCCAAATAATTGATGCATATTTCAGAATACTTCTGACAAATGTTACATAAAGACATTTGATACAGTGAATATTATAGAAATTCTGTGTATTGCAGATTACAAACCCACATGCTCTAGAAGCTTTATTAGCTGTTTGTATCACATGTTTATTAAATGTAAGGGCTGTGTCAAATATCACTCCTAAGTCATTCATTTCATTTACACGCTCAAGTACTGTTCCTTTCATATTGTAGTTGTATGTATAGGTTTCTTTTTTTCTTGTGACAGACATAACACAGCACTAATTTGTTTTCCACAGACTATCTTACAGCACTGTAAATATCATCCTGCAAATTTATACAACTAATAGGTTTCTC
Source organism: Platerodrilus igneus (assembly GCA_036346225.1). NCBI lineage: Eukaryota > Metazoa > Arthropoda > Insecta > Coleoptera > Lycidae > Platerodrilus > Platerodrilus igneus. The sequence continues at coordinate 994,739 of JARFIW010000195.1, read as the reverse complement.
TATTCTTGTGTATATTTTTAGATCATTGGCAAACAGCAAAACTTTGCCACCAACAGTACGATTGTATTAACATTTTCATGCTTACTATTCTGATATGTTCTTTATAAACTACCTAAGTACTTACCCTTTTAATAAGGTTGGTATTATTACTTTCGATCCTAAAAGTGGATAATTATGTTCAATAGACAGTTGATGCCCATATTTAAAGTAAGGTTTTAAGTTTGCAGATTCAATATAATTGTGCCAACCAGGCAAAGTTAGCCGAACCATTTTTACTGAAAGCTCATATTTACTAATAACACAAGAAACATCTTCAAAATCAAATAGAGCTTCATTAAGTACACTAAATGAATAAATTTCACCTGGTATATACCAGGTGATGATCCTACTAATATAGTAGGATCTTTAGACAGCAGGCAGGTCAAAGCACCAGCATTTGAGATGTTGCTCTTTTATACCTTATTTCATAATCATATGAGGATAATGTAAGTGCCCACCGAGTTATTCTGGAAGCTGTTGTAATTGGAATGCCTTTGTTTTTTTCTCAAAATACATTGCAATGGTTTATGGTCACTTACAAGAATAAACTACCACAATGCAAACATGGTAGCTAATGCTTCTCTCTTAATATTAAAGTTCTTTTGCTCTGCATTTGAAAGCGTGCTGGATGCAAAAAAGATTGGCTTATTTTCGTTGTCAATTTTATGACAGAGCAGCCCACCAGATTGGTAAATTGGATTATATAATGTAAGCACTTGATTAAATATCACTACATTTGATTTTCAATGTTCCACCATGTATAATGGAAACTGGTGGGTTTACAGGAAACTTATCTAACTTTTCTTGATAACTCGTTAAGATCTATATATTCCCCAATTTACAGTACTTTATTCTGAAATACCCTGTATAAAGCATATCCCATCTTTATAATAATCTACAATATTTAACAAAAAAAAATAACACAAAAATGTAGATTCTTAAATCAGACTCATTGATTATGAAAGTACTAGTGCATTTCTCATAAATTATTAGAACTGCTGTGGCTGAACGTGAACAATGCACTATTTGTTACATTCTTTTTGTTTTTATCACAATTTAAGTTTTACTCATAAATCATCTTGCAAAATATTTTGTTCAGTGTTGTGCTTACTATTAATGTAAGATTCAAGTGTATTTTGACTATGCTTGTATGCTTGTATTAAAATTCACAAATCTTTTAGGTACTACATTGAACCCTTTCCTATTGTTCAAAAGGTCAGTCTAAGAATTCAAAAGGCATGTAATAGTAATGGAACCATTATTATTTTGTTTTTTTTTTTTAATTCTATTTTTCTTGGTGAATTTAATCTAAAGTGTAAACAGTTCTATTTGTAGAACAAGCTGAACTTGTGTGTGGTTGTTGTGTTGTATCATTTTTTCTATGTTTTATCATCTCCAATGTTGTTGTTTTGTACACTTACGTCCTTACCTGATTTGTTTCCCACTCCTTCATGGTTACTTGTTGAAGCCGTGCAACATGTGGCAATACACAATGCGGCTCCGTGGCGTAGTGGTATGTGTGTGACTACTACGCCCAAGGTCCCGGGTTCGAATCCCGACACGGTCCGCTTGAAAAATGTTAGGCGAGCATTTTTCACAAAAATACACCCTCGTTCGGATGAGAGGTAAAATGGAGGTCCCGTGTGTGAGTGTTGTCATACACGTTAAAGATCCCTACCTTGCTTGGAACAGCAAGGGTTCGGCAAAATTCCAAATTTTCCAGGTAAAAACTCGCTTCCTGGCCAATGTAGTACCTTCGGGTGGAGCATTGGAAAATCACATGTAAGGCCCCAATAGGGGATAGAGGTGAGCCCATGGGTGCGCCAGAAGTTTGTTTGTAAAATTGTCCGTCGAAGACAAAATAGGCAGAAGTTAAGCATTTTTCAATAAGAGTGGCCAGGTACTCAAATTCGTTTTCTTGAAGTAGGAGTTGCTTAATAATGGAAACAGTGTCTATGACAGGTACGTTTGTGAATAAGGATGTTACGTCAAAACTGACTAGTATATCATTAGCGCCTAGCTCAATATTTGAAATTAGTTCTGTAAAATGAGTGAAGTTTAAAACATTAGTAGGGCAGTTACCGGAATAAGGTTTTAAGAAATTTGCTAGGTATTTTGCCAGATGGTAAGTTGGCAAGTCAATTATGCTCACTATCGGACGGAGAGAGACATCAGGTTTATGGACTTTAGGAGTGCCGTACAAGCGAGGTGGTTTAGATTCGCGAGGTATTATGCGTTTTTGGATAGCTTTGGGAATATTAGAGGATTTTATAAGTGTTGAAATTTCCCGTTAAAGATTTGAAGTGTGGTCTTTATTTATAGGAGTGTAGCAACCGTTTTGTAATAATTGGTTAATGTTTCCTTTGTATTCTGTACGGTTTACAATTACAGTTGCATTATCTTTGTCTGCATGAAGAATATCAATTTGCTTGTTCGTTCGTAGGTGTTTTAAGGCCGTCATTTCTTGCTTTGTCACGTTTTTGTTGGGAGTTTTGGCATGTCGGAGACATTTATCTGTTTCAAAACGAATTAGGCTGGCATCGTCTTGGGGTTAAGATCGGATCACTGATTCTACAGAGCTAAAAATTTTCCCTGCGGGAATTTTTCTGGGTGCAATTGAGAAGTTTAGTCCTTTGGAAAGGATATGTAGTTCGTTTTCGGGTAAGATGTTTTTTCAGGGTGTGAAAGGTTCTTGGAAAGTTGCAAGAATTTGCGTAAGAGGCTTTTTGTGGTGAGTTCGGTTGTCTTTTGGACTTGCAAGTATGAAATTCGGTCAAACAAAGTCCAGTCATTGTAGCTAAGCATGGCGGATAATGTTAGATGGAGCTGTAGGAGTTGTGGGCGAAACGTTGACCTTAGTTTATAAAATGACACGTCCCAACCCGCAACCATAAATATTTATAATTAAATCATATTTCGTACAACTTTTAGTCAAATATGCTCTAGTTTCTCTAACGTTAAAGGTAATCACTGATGTAAACTATTATGCAACATCTTGAAATAATTAATTAGTTGTTGCAATGTTAAGTTCAAGTATATTAAGTAAATATATTGGACTGGTACAACTTTTCACATATAGGACAGATATGCTATTAACTTGTTTCTTATTATTCTTATACGAGTAATATAATACTCACCATATGGAGCGTTCGAAATGATTGATTAGTTGTTGAACCACTGTAGATCTCTGAAGAACGTAGTTTTTAGAACGCAATAATTATGTATGTAAATAATGACAGCATCATAGTTTTCTCAAAGTTTAAGGTTAAAAGAAACATTCTATATTGCAACTCTTGCTTTCAAATGAATTGACATCTCAAGACCTCCTGTGGGTAGGTATTAATTATAATACCCCAAAATTGTATCGTTTATAACTCTTCAGCATTTTGACGTTGGGGAGCCCGGGGCAGAATGGGCTACCAAGTTGAAAATATGTTTTATAAGTAGAAATGGGTTAATTAACAGAACTGCAATTTCTATATGAACACATTATACCTTAATAAGTACAAAGATACAGTGATATTGTATGAAAACAAAAGAACAATATTTTTGCTTGTCTGTACTTAAACTTTTAAGGCTTATTAGTCTCCTGCCAGTATTATCTAAAGTTTTGGAGAAAGTGGTATTTCGTCAGTTATGGAACCACTTAACGACTAACAAAATTATTTCTATGTCAATCTGGATTTAAACCTGGTGGTAGTAGTAGCACAGCACTTCTTAATATGATTGAAGATATTATTTGCACAACCGACAATGGTATGGTTACTATTCTGGTCCTGTTAGATTTCTCTAAAGCCTTCGATACACTTGATCATAAAGTTCTTATAGCGTTATTGCATTACATTGGTCTAATATCTAATGCAACTCAATTTTTTCTAAATACCTTGATTTGCGTTCGCAGGTTGTCACGTTACAAAGTATCATATCAAAATATAAAATAATAGAAAGGGAGGTACCGCAGGGTTTAATGTTGGGTCCGCTGTTGTTTTCAATATACACATTCATTTTCTCTCCTGTACTCCAAGAATGCATCATCTTCAAGCTGACGACCTCAAATATATATTTCATTTCTTGTGTACTGGCTGCAAAAATAGCGCTAAACAAACCACTTACATGAAACTTCAGCCAGGTATAATTTAAACCTCAACTGGAACAAGCGTGTAGCAATTGTATTTGGTAAACATCTGGTAAGAACCAAAGTGCAGCAACACATTGCTATTCGAATTGATAACTATACGTTACGCTACAAAATGCTGCTCGTAAATTTTGGAATTGTCATAGATAACAAGATGTGGTTCAAAGAATATATCACTAACTGTATACAAAAAGGTTACTTAATGTTAAAATTAATCAATCTACAACGGCGCATATTTAATTACTCATTGGTTCTATCAAAATTAAATTGCTCCGATGTTATTTATGGTTATAATTTTGATACTGTTGCTAAATCCAGAATAGAAAGTCTACAAAATGCGTGCATTAGACATATATAGGATTCGTAAATATGAAAGAGTTAGTCACAAACTTAAAGATTTGGGTTAGGCGTCTATGCAAAATAAGAAGAGAAGTTTTGGAAATGACGTGCACAAACTAAACCTCTGTTATAAAGAATTACTTACGCCTCTTTGTCACATTATAATCTATTTTAGACGCTAAACAATTAGTTGTTACCATTTTGGTCAATTAGGACAAAATTCTAATTCTTAATAATAAATAATAAAAGAGTGAACTTTCATTAGGGACACTAGGTGTATAAAACTACGCTTTATATTAGTTAAATCTAACTCAAGTCATTCATTCAATATCAAGACAAAAATTTTATTAAAAAATGCTCATTTATTTCACTGAAAAATTGCATAATATTTACTATAAACTGCTGCAAGGAAAAAATCACATAGTTGCGTTATTCCAATGAATAAGAGCTAACATTTGCATGAATTCAGAGATAGCAAAATAAATTTTCTATTTAGGAAGGAATCATTTGGACAGATTAATAATTAAAAATGATTGGAATTTACGTATGGTAAAGCAGGTCGATTTCACATTGATGAGAGCGCTCGACAAATTAGCTGTTTTGTTAAGAACGGAAACATATGTTTTTGGTTTGAATTAGGTAACTTGTCTAATACTTGGATAATATAAAGGATTTCCTGAAGGCATTGTTGCTTATAATCTGAATAAATCTTCTATAAAAATTAATGCAAGTGAAGCATTGCGAATGTTGTAAAAGTATTTTACAGTTAGTTGATTTTCGCCGATTCTGAGAAGTTGTAAGTACACATGCATATCTGAAAGTAATGATGGTATTTTAGGGATTTAAATTCTGTTAACGTTTTATGCAACTTCGTGTAACTTTGAGCGTCACTTTCAGTCGATATCTGATGTAAGTCAAAAACTTGACATTGTCAGATATGATTAAGAAAATGCCAAACGTAATTGAAAGTTGGATTGATGCATAGTTGCGTACATGATTTAGGTTTGTAAATTTTCCAATTGTCGTGATCGGTCTCGGTGGCGTAATTGGAAATACAGGTTTGAGTACTGTTCGGGACTTTATATTTTCCATCTTTTAATTACTAGCTCGATTTGAAATGATCATTTGGGCTTTGCATAAAAGTCTACGATATAAATTAAAAATACATGTATATCTGTAGCCTCGCTTTAGTAAGTAACAGCATACATTTATAATTTTAGAGCATTACTATTCTTGTATATTTTAGTACCTTTAACAAAGGATGGAATATATCCGAAAGCTTAGATTTATAAAAAAAAGAGTACTCATTATTCAAGAAGTCCTAAAACGTACAAAAAATAATACCATTTATATTAAAATTAAGGTCGTTCTCTTTGAAGTATATATATATATATATATATATATATATATATATATATATGAATATAGCATTTATTACAGAATAGAAAAATCGCGAAACGAATTTGAAATGTAAATCCAAAGATATTCTTTTGAAATCCGTGTGTAAATATTCCCTAAAACACGTAAAACAAATGTTATTGCATTTATGAAGCATATGAACGAAGCCCTAATTAATTATGTTATTAAAATCTGTGTATATGCATTTATTGCAGATTAAAAATGAGCACTTTTAAAATACTAAATAACTTTGATGTTTATCATTAATAGACGGGAAACGTTATTTTACATCAACCAGCTTTAAGACCATTAAATAAATTCTCTTACGAACTATACACTTTAATATATCGTTACAAACAAGATTTTATTGCAAAACGAGTCTTTTGTACTTTTAATACACTCGATAAATTTCAATGTCAAGATATATCATTTAAAACAAAAATTAGAACTTCATTTTTGTTAAAAATACCATTTTATGAGCTTTAAATAAAATGCATCTTTCTTTCAAAAAAGTTTGTTTTGAATCACTCCAGAAAGTTTGAGTATTTACGTGATTTAATAAAAGAATACGTTATGCTTTCAAAAAAAAAATTATAAAACCTATTTATTAGCAAATTAATAAATAAACGCTCCAATTCGGGGAAGCGTTTCTATCAGGAAAGCCATGAAATAAAATATATAATGCGCTTAATAGCTCTAAGAGGGGGAGAGAGGGAGAGAAAGAGAGGACAATGTCTAGGCCTTAATGCATCAACAAAGAATGGACGACGTTTTACGATATCCATAAACTATACCAACCGTACTTAATTAGCTTATTAAAGCGCAAAATCAGCGCAATTATTACATCATAAAATGGAAAAAATTACGTGTTTAAAATTTTAATAAATAAACAGAACTTGAATTAGAACAGAGCCATTCATTCATCATAACGTCAAGCAACATGTAAGTTTCGAGTAAAGATTGTTTTTTAATTTATTTTACGACATGCAGCATATACATTTCCTGTAATGTGTAATCTATTTTGTCGACGTTCTACAAGTAACATAGAACTTTGCATAATTATGGAGTATAATTATTCTAAAAAATACTATGGTAATTAAACAATCTTCGATATAAATAATCATGGTAGAAGAACAACTGCTAATTTTAATCTATTAAGAATAAATGCAGTTTGCAAACTTATATTTTTACGTCAAGATTGGTTATAAACAGATATCTGAAGCGGACGTAGGAAGTATTTAATGCCGTTAATTACAACGATAGTGAGATTTTTATTAGCGCTATTTTATAATGGCAGTTGCAAGTATACACTTGTTTTCTTTTGTAACCTATTAAGATATTAAGTAAATTAAGCTAGAATAAGATTTCAATTTCATAAAAATTATTTGTCAAGGGAGTAATTTCCAGCAATTTTAAGATCAGAGGTCAAGGCATTTTGGCTTTTACTAAATTATTTGTCCAGCGTCGTAAGCCAACTACACTGACAAACGGGGTAAGAAAAGAATAAGTAAATTATTCTTAAATTTTAAGGAGAATTTTGTACCTCACATAGAAGATGTTTGGGTTCTGTAATTGTTATAGGTGAGGACTATTTTAATTAGTAAATTATCATTAAATAAAAATTTCTGTTTAAGTTTAAGATGCAAATTATTTTTATAAGCGTTATTTACAACTGTTGAATGTAAAAGATGTTTCAGATAATGTGTATAAAGTAAAGATGTTCTTGAAAGCTTAGAAGACCGTTCATAGATGTTTCATGAAATCTCTGTGTTTCATTTACTTTTTATAAAATCCACAACATATCTTCTGCTGAACCAGTCAGGCAAGAAAGAGGACATGGTATAATAGTTATTTTAAATTTTCTCTTGCATCTTCATTAATAGAATTTGGCTGTACCCAAGTCACGGCATTAATTTATGGATTTCAACGACATAGTCGGGTCACGACAATATATATATATATATATATATATATATATATATATATATATATAGCCGTGGAACCTTTGATTCTCGAGCCTTTTCCTAAAAACCATTTGAGCCCCACGAATTGGGCGCCATAAAATTGCCGTGTTCTCTGGGACGTCTTTGGAACACTCGAGCCGTTTCCGTAAAACCATTCAAGCCCCACGAATTGGGCGTCATAAAATTGCCGTGGACTCTGATATTAAGCTTTAACATCGAGCCCCCAGCATTGGGCCAACATATGATTTTCAAAAAAAAATAAACAAAATTTCTTACCCTTTATTTTGGACGCCTTCGTATTTCTCTGCTCACCCTGGCTAGATCAGCAATCGGACTTTTCTGGAATACCTACCATTTTAAGTCCATACCACTCTCACACACACACACAGTGTCAAATGAAATTACCAAAATAATACAACAACCATACAACCTTTTACTTACACATATTAACAGATAAAATATTTACACTTGGGTACAAACGGCTTGGTACAATTGTTACCAGCTCAATTATTAAATGCTTTAAAGTCCTTGGTTTTTAATATATTTTAACAAATTCTACATGATACTAGTAGATGGGCCCCGCATGCAACCCTAGTTTGACTCTATTCTGGTATATTGTGAGCTTATTATAACCCAGTTTTTGTAAATGCTTTATAAACCTTGCATTTTATTGAAAACAAATTTAAAGACCCGTTTACTCCTTACAACAACAATTTATAGCATGAATAAACCTTTATATATCATCAATAAACACTTTTTTCAATAATCAAAATTAATTGTCCTGCACATATACCTTTTCAAACATGTTTTATGGTACTAAATACGCCGCCAATAAGTCAAACACACAAACACAAAAATATTAACACAAATGTTTATACAAAAACAGAAATTTAAAGTTCGTTACCTGGAGTCACCTTCATTCCTCGTCACCGCTGAAGATGGTTACCAGAAACCCCACGTCGTTGTGTCCATCTACTACGATGATGCCTGGATCCACAGATCCTCACCATTCAAATCTCCGCTACCACTACTGTTCTTCTCCCCAGATATTAGCTTTGTTCCAAACGTAACATTCCATACCAAATATTTCATGCATACAAATTACGTTTTCAGCTTTGCTTACCCCAAATATCATCCCTTCATTTAATAGCTTCGTTGTAGTATCGACACTTTTTATCTAAACAAGCACCAACTCGTGCAATATCACTTTTATAACATGCGGTACGCTACTACAGCTTTCATAATTTCTAAACAGAATGTTTAAAGCAACTTTACTGAACACACAATAATTGATAACCGTAAGAGCATTTACTACTATTATGTAGTGGATCTAAACCCGTATTCAGATCTAAATGCAAAAGAGAAGAGTGCTTTAATATCTTTGTTGGTATTTATATCAATTTCAACACCCCCCAGTGGAACCTGTTTCACTTGAAAAGCTGCTTCCTAAAATTTTTAACGTAACGAACACTGATTTCTCAAAAATCCCACTTTCGTCGTCCTATTACATAGAATTTTGTTTACTACAGTAACGGACGCGCTCTTTTAGAAAACTACTGGCCATCAATCAATAATATAATTTTCCCTGGTCACAGCGCTCCACCTATCCGCTATCTATCTCCGTTCCACGCATGTTTGTTGTCTCCTTTAGAACCCCTCTTAGTTTACAGAAAATCGATATTGTATCGGGCCTTCACAATTACCCGTGTATCTCGTACGTGAGTTGTATCCAACGCTTTATTTATACGTTTCTCTGTCTGTTTTATGTTATTGATCGTTTATTTCACTCACTCTTCAAAACATTTTATATTTAAAGCAGTTTACAAATCGACCGTTGTAAACAAGCTTCTATAGAATTTTGTGCTAACGTTTATTTAAGTTCCCTGAACGTGACATTTAATGAACAGGTGTTTCTTGAAACAACCGACCGTTTAAAATGACAATTCTCGGTCTCTTCCCTTTTTAGTATTTGTATAAACAAACGTTGGCTTTTAAAATGAAACATTTGCGTTCTATATTATCGATTTTCTTATGCCAGCAAGCTCCCTTTTTGCTTCCATGCGTTTGATTAAAATTTGTTATAATTACTTATGCGTATCCATGAGTTTTTATGTACTCACAAACTTTTTTCCCGTATGCAATTTTAACATTCCAATTTAAAAATAGAAAAATATTTTAATACCCGTCTGTTTTCACTCTATAAATTAATTAATTTGGCGCCTAAATAATTTGCTCCTATTTCTATATACACGGTTGCTAAAATTTTACTGTGTACACCTATTTAACCTCTAAATCCACAACAATATATATATATATATATATATATATATATTGCTGTGAAACCATTTTAATTAGAATCGAGCCTCACGAATTGGGCGTCAAGAATGCTGTGAATCCTACAAAAAGCTATTCATTAACTCAACTGTTCCGTTGACTTTCTTCTGTTCATCGCCTCGGCTGCTCCCCTAGATAAACCTTCATCCTCATTCATAAAAAACAAACACATTCCTACCACAAACATCACCGTTAACTCTATTTACATTAATATTCACAATACATTAAAATTTCAAAATTAAAATTCAGCATAAATTTCAGTATCAGAAATTTTCAAGATTTAAATTTGTTATCATTTTAATGTGCATCCAAAATTAAAGTCCTTGTAGGATGCCTCCTAATTAATATAACAATATATGCAGACCTGAGTCTGAGTACAAAGGAGCATCTACCACCCCTTTACGTTAATTAACCAGGTTCGTCTAATTGAGCTCAAAGACATACCCAAATTTTCATCAAGAACATAAATACTAAATACTCCTTTCGACTTAAACAAGAAAATTTCACCTTAAAATTAAAAATTTGTTGTTAGTACAACTTCATTACTGTCCATTTTAAGTAAATACATTATAAAGTTATTCAACACACACGAAAACATCAAAGTTCAAACAAAACAGTATAATTTACCTGAAGGTTACTGCACTCGTAGCTTCAATGTACCTCGTCCCTTTTGTTAATCACACCATTCCAACTGGGTTATATTTACGGCTTCTGATTCTCAACGCTTTTAAAATTTCTCCACCACCATTCATCTAAAGTTGTTTCAGGGCTTTTCCGGAACTCATCTGTGTATATCTGACCCTTGTTTTGTGGATCCAGACACGTTTATGAACCATTTAATTATTAACACCCCCGAAAAATAGCAAAGAAATTCATACTTCTTTCACAAATATACGCCAAAACTGCCTACTTTTATGTATTCATTTGTCGTTGCAAATTAGACTAATTGGTACAGTGATACTCGACTTTATTACCTTGTATCTTCTTTTCTAAGTGCACTAAAGTATATTCATTGTAGCACGTAAAGAACAAACTGTTTTTAAATCACCAAAATATACGAGCAAACTGTTTAAATTATTCTATCAAACTCGGAAAACTAAAAAGCACTGTTTAACGCATTGAATCAATTCGAAAATCTAAGAGAGCTTGTTCATATTCACCTGGGTATATATAGCGGTTAGCCCGTCTGTCGGTCTTGTCCCCAAAACGGACAATTCTTCAGAATTTCGCATGCTAGGTTCCCATTCCGCAGCCCGGCATGCGATTTTTACGAAATTTGCACTCGCCCCAGTTAAATCTCAGAAATTTCTACACAGCTCGCAACGTCTGGAAATAACTAATTAAATTTTATACAGAAATGTTATTTTTACCTCTCAATTTTGCCTTTTATTTTCAACCAATCGCAACCCCGTGACGTTGCTCCACTCACGCCTTTTACTATATGTGTCTCGGTCTTGCGCATATTATCTGTCTCTATCTACCCTGTTCTTATTGGTGCAAATTGATATTCTTTAATATCGATTATTTCAGTCCATGTGGACTGTGAAATAACCCACCTTTAGCATTTCTCGTAACTATTAAGCTACGGTTTCTCCAAGATTCTCTGTAACCATTTGTTATCTGCCAACTTTACGCAGAATGAGCCTTTTAAAAATACGCAGGTGTTCAAACATAATACTTCTTAATAACACTTCTACGATTTGCATTTTATTGGGTTTTTACAAGTTTTGATGCGTATTATATGTTCCTACTGGTTCAATTAACTTCAATTAAAATTAATACCCTTTAATTTTTAGTGACTCCTAATCAAATATTAATTATTATCTGTACATTTTGTTTAATACCGGTTACTTAAAATTGAGTTAATTAATATAAATTTTGCACGTAATTTCTATTTGTTTCTTTACTAGTAGAGCTTTTAATACTGCTTCCTTTTTTATAGCAAGCGTCTTGTACATAATTTAACTCCCTTATTTTTAATGAAACGAATGAATTTTTATGCTTCACGGTTTTTTAATAACGCGTACCTTTTCCCAAAGCTTCTACACGGTGATTAAAATTATTTGATGTGATTATTTAATTTTCTACCCTGGTCTAAATATGAGTATTTTCCCCCTATTTGAATACAAATAATCCCACTTATTTGAATGCAAATATAAAGCATTTAGACTGCCAAAAAACATTTACAAAAAAATTGCCTATCTCTCTCTACCCTTATCTATCTAACTTACCTACCTTATCTCCAATCCAAAAAAAAAATTTACACCTATCCTATATCCCTATCTTATTCCTAACTCTCACCTAATTTTATAAACTGAAATTATCCCTAACTTCATCCTACTTATCCATCTAATCCTATATACATCCTATATACCTATCCTATTCTTAACTTTTAACTAATCTCCATTATACTTCACTTCCCCCTAACTAATTCTATATACCTATCCTATTCTTATTCTATTCCTAACTCGCCACTAATCTTATAAGAAATATCTATACTTAACCTATCTTATTTTCTTCCTACATTTAATCTTTATTCTCATCCTAAACCTATTTCTAATTATCTCCCATATTTATCCTATACCTAGCTTTATTTTCTATAAACACCTACTTATACTCTTCTCTATACACCTATATCTACTCTCTATTCTATATCTATACTAAAATTCACCTATCTCTATCCTTTGTTCATTAAGTTATTTAAATCTAACTCTCTTCTTGGCCCTCCACGTCTTTCTTCTTACCAACCTAATACTCTTCATCCCTATTTTTCCTCCTTTTATATCTATACCTATCATCCCTATTATCTCACATACAATAAACTTATCATCCCTATTATCCTGACTCTTAAATACTGCTTCTTCTTTAGTCCCTACACTTGTCTGTTTCTTATTCATTATCATTTCCTTTTCTGCCGACAAACCAAACGATACTACTTTAAAATTATCGATTTTTCCCTCTATGGAAAATCCTATGTACCTTCTAGAATTCTTATGTAATGGAATCCGCCAGAATGAATTCCTTAAATCTACTTTATTAAAAATAAACTTGCCACTTAATCTCGTCAAAAGTGTGTCCGTGGATGGTGGACAATGGAATTGCGGTTTGGTCCCTTGACTAATTTTTCGTGCATCTTTATTTGATTCTGCCTTCACCTGCTCCCGATCTGCTGCTGTTGCTTCTACCCCCACTAATTCTGCATGTTTTTGTACTAGAGCTTGAACCTCTACTATCCTATCCTCTGGACATCTTATTGTGTTGATCTGTTTAACCCTATCATCCTCTACCTCTACTACATTAATACTCAACCCCGTGTCATCCTCTGTGACTTCATAACTGCCCTTCCATGGCACTACCCTATCATTAATCCTTATTACCTTCTTTTCCATATCTATCAAAACCCCTAGCTTCATCATACAGTCAACACCTAAAATGCTCTGAAACTTCAGTCCAGGTACAATTACAAACTCCTGTTCACAGCTTAAACCTCCTATATCTATCCTAAGCACCACAACACTATTTACTACAGCAAACTTCTTTTTATTTGGAGCTACTAAATGGCTACGCTTTATAGGCATAATTCTATCACAAACCTTATCCCTAATTTTGCTGACGAATTCCTCCGATATTAAACTCGCCTCTGCCCCTGTATCAAGTAATACTTCTACATTATTCTCAAAAATTTCTATATTAACAATTGGCAAACATAATTTTTCCTCAGTTTCTGGCTCTACTTCCTCCTCAATTTTGAAAAATTCACGTGGATGTTCATATACATTTACACTGAAATCTAGTGGTCTGTCGCGTTCTAAAAATCCTGTCCAGGTCTGTTTTCCCTACTTGGTCCTGGTCTAGCCGTCACCTCAGCGTATGTCCTAGGCGTTTCCACTCGTTCCGTGTCTGTGTTAGCAGTCCCCCTCATGTCCGGTAAACTATTCCTTCTGGTAGGTTCCGGTCTCGGTGCAGGTCCCCTTCCTAAACTATTACTTCTAACTTATGGTCGTCTCTGTTCCCAATTCTGTCGCTGGTATCCGTAACTATTCCCCCTTCTAGCATAGTTGTCCCGTCTATTGTCAAACCTAACTGTGTTGATCTGTCTTTCCCTATTATCCCGAGGTCGTCCACTACTTACGTCGTCGTACCTCTGCAGGTATTCTAAAAACATTTCTCTGTCCACTATGTTCTGTAGTGCTACGTGTTGTCTTACTTCTACCTCGAAGTGTCGTGATAAATACTTGATAATTTGTCGGTCCGTCAGTGGTGGGTTCAGTTGCTTTGCTATACTATACTTGCGTATAGCATATTGCTCCTACTTCCTGAAAATTCTCCCTTAAATTTCCTGTGATTAAGTCGTCTCGTACCTGGTCTTGTCTGTGGTCACTCCAGTAGTGCTTTAAAAATCTGTCTTCAAAGTCCGTGTAGGTGTCTATGTCCTGTCCTACTAAATTGTACCATGCTTCCGCGTTGTCTTTTAATAACGCCTTTATCGTATTCAGTTTAGTCTGTTCGTCAAATAAATTTCCCACTAGATTTCTTACACTATTAATAAAAATTTGTGGATTTACCCTGTTATCGCCATAAAACTTCATGTGTTGGTCCAATGATACTCCACCTGTATAAAATCTGGGACCATCCCCCGTTAAATTCGACATGTTGTATTTGATACTACTAACTTCGCGCTCTACCCTGCCTAACTGATCCCTACATGAGTCCGTTACTTCAGTCATTTTTATATTAATCTCTTCTTCACAAAAACTGCGTACTTCGGACCTTAAATGTCCCATTTCCTGTCGAAGACCTGTAATATCACACTCATTTTTTTCAACCCTATTTTCTACTTCCCCCAGTTTCACGGTAAGACTATCTTTAAATTCTGTAAATTCTTTAGTATTTTGTTCAATTTTCCCGCTTATCTGCTCTAATTTTTGGTTGGACTCCTCCCTCGCTCTATTCGATTCTTCTCTAGCTCTATTAGCTTCATCGCTTAGCAGTTCTAATTTTCTGTTGGATTCTTCGTTCATCCTCTCTCGCATTCTCATTATCATCTCGTTTCCTTGATCCCCTGATTCCGTCCTTGACTGATCTCTACTGCCTCCAGCTTCTTCCATTTTAGAATTTTTTTCACACAATGCACTATCGTCACTTCCAATTTCCACTCCTTGACTCCTTAACCACTTAAATTTATACACACACAGAAACTCTCTCTCTCAGATCGCCAGTTTCCTGGAATAAAATCACAAAAATTTTATTTGGAACTCGAGCCACACTTTTGGGTCGCCAAGAATGCTGTGAAACCATTTTAATTAGAATCGAGCCTCACGAATTGGGCGTCAAGAATGCTGTGAATCCTACAAAAAGGTATTCATTAACTCAACTGTTCCGTTGACTTTCTTCTGTTCATCGCCTCGGCTGCTCCCCTAGATAAACCTTCATCCTCATTCATAAAAAAAACAAACACATTCCTACCACAAACATCACCGTTAACTCTATTTACATTAATATTCACAATACATTAAAATTTCAAAATTAAAAATTCAGCATAAATTTCAGTATCAGAAATTTTCAAGATTTAAATTTGTTATCATTTTAATGTGCATCCAAAATTAAAGTCCTTGTAGGATGCCTCCTAATTAATATAACAATATATGCAGACCTGAGTCTGAGTACAAAGGGAGCATCTACCACCCCTTTACGTTAATTAACCAGGTTCGTCTAATTGAGCTCAAAGACATACCCAAATTTTCATCAAGAACATAAATACTAAATACTCCTTTCGACTTAAACAAGAAAATTTCACCTTAAAATTAAAAATTTGTTAGTACAACTTCATTACTGTCCATTTTAAGTAAATACATTATAAAGTTATTCAACACACACGAAAACATCAAAGTTCAAACAAAACAGTATAATTTACCTGAAGGTTACTGCACTCGTAGCTTCAATGTACCTCGTCCCTTTTGTTAATCACACCATTCCAACTGGGTTATATTTACGGCTTCTGATTCTCAACGCTTTTAAAATTTCTCCACCACCATTCATCTAAAGTTGTTTCAGGGCTTTTCCGGAACTCATCTGTGTATATCTGACCCTTGTTTTGTGGATCCAGACACGTTTATGAACCATTTAATTATTAACACCCCGAAAATAGCAAAGAAATTCATACTTCTTTCACAAATATACGCCAAAACTGCCTACTTTTGTGTATTCATTTGTCGTTGCAAATTAGACTAATTGGTACAGTGATACTCGATTTTATTACCTTGTATGTTCTGTTCTAAGTGCACTAAAGTATATTCATTGTAGCACGGAAAACTAAAAAGCACTGTTTAACGCATTGAATCAATTCGAAAATCTAAGAGAGCTTGTTCATATTCACCTGGGTATATATAGCGGTTAGCCCGTCTGTCGGTCTTGTCCCCAAAACGGACAATTCTTCAGAATTTCGCATGCTAGGTTCCCATTCCGCAGCCCGGCATGCGATTTTTACGAAATTTGCACTCGCCCTAGTTAAATCTCAGAAATTTCTACACGGCTCGCAACGTCTGGAAATAACTAATTAAATTTTATACAGAAATGTTATTTTTACCTCTCAATTTTGCCTTTTATTTTCAACCAATCGCAACCCCGTGACGTTGCTCCACTCACGCCTTTTACTATATGTGTCTCGGTCTTGCGCATATTATCTGTCTCTATCTACCCTGTTCTTATTGGTGCAAATTGATATTCTTTATTATCGATTATTTCAGTCCATGTGGACTGTGAAATAACCCACCTTTAGCATTTCTCGTAACTATTAAGCTACGGTTTCTCCAAGATTCTCTGTAACCATTTGTTATCTGCCAACTTTACGCAGAATGAGCCTTTTAAAAATACGCAGGTGTTCAAACATAATACTTCTCAATAACACTTCTACGATTTGCATTTTATTGGGTTTTTACAAGTTTTGATGCGTATTATATGTTCCTACTGGTTCAATTAACTTCAATTAAAATTAATACCCTTTAATTTTTAGTGACTCCTAATCAAATATTAATTATTATCTGTACATTTTGTTTAATACCGGTTACTTAAAATTGAGTTAATTAATATAAATTTTGCACGTAATTTCTATTTGTTTCTTTACTAGTAGAGCTTTTAATACTGCTTCCTTTTTTATAGCAAGCGTCTTGTACATAATTTAACTCCTTATTTTTAATGAAACGAATGAATTTTTATGCTTCACGGTTTTTAATAACGCGTACCTTTTCCCAAAGCTTCTACACGGTGATTAAAATTATTTGATGTGATTATTTAATTTTCTACCCTGGTCTAAATATGAGTAATATATATATATATATATATATATATATATTGCTGTGTTAATAGGGTCATTTAGGGGTAGTTAGGACCAATAGTATAGCGCACTTCAAATAAAATTAATGAGGCCTCAGAAAACGAGACAGTTTTCTGAAGAAAACAAGAAATACGACGATAAGGCTGAAAGTAAATGACAACGCCCTGTATATAAACCATAATCATAATTAATTTAGTTAATCAAAAATATTTTAAAGATTTATTTGAATAAACAAATTAGCAAGTCGTAAAACAACATCATTGCAAGCTGAAACGCGACACGCATGGATAACGCATCATTATTACGTCAAGCATCTCAATTAAAACCAGCAGGTTTAAAAATGCGTAAGATAGCAAACGCATTAATTCAATGCATAAATTGTATTAAGTCTACGTGACTAGAAAGCTAAAATCGACACTTGATTTATTGGAAACGAGCAAAGCATGGTAGTTAAAATCAAAGTTCACCAAATTTCTTTGAACCAACAATGGTTTACTTTTCTAGAAGTATGAAAATTCTAGGGAATCAATGCTATTAACTCGAAATGGTACGTGACAAAAGCAACGCGTTGATGTTAACATACAATACTATACGATGGAATATCCAAAAACCTGGTATAAAAGTAACATGCACAACATCGAACTCTGCGCTTGTCAATAGATAGACGATGCATTTAAATACGATCGGATTTGTAAACAAATCATTTCAACATAAAGTACGGCTTAGTTCACATCCCTTAAAACATAGATATTTGTGTAAACTGATTTATTGTGAAGTGTGAAATAATACCATTGTAATTATGAAAAATTAAGAGGTTTGTCGTTTTACCCTTCACAAGGCGACTCCAAATAATTAATGGATAAGCGATTCTAAATAATTACTAGATGACGATTCTAAATAATTACTGGATGACGAGCCTAAATAATTACTGGATCAAACGAGGAAATGCAACAAGCATTTACTTCAACTAAGGATTGTCAAGGAGTTTAACAAAAGACGCTAGAGTAATTTAAGGCTATGCTAAAAGGGATGCAGACAATATCTAAAGCAGTTAGACCCGGGACTGATTCGAGCTGAAAACAACAGGTTAGCCAATCTGAATGTTTTATTATTTTATTTGTGAATATTTCGTTGTACATTTCTAAACTAAATGATTTAAAAATTAACATTTCATTGAATATTTCTAATTTAACTACTTTAAAAATTGCTTTCATGATAATTTATGTGAGGGGTCGGCATGGATCTTTTTTTTAGTACACGTAAATTACGTAAATATTTGAAGTAGTCGAATGAACGTTCGTTTAGTTAATAATAATAATAGTGTTTTTCCTGGCTTTTTGATCATCTTTGGGAATGATAATTATTTTTTTTTTTTAATAAAAGTTCTTTTTTTGGTTTTTTTAGGCTACGTTGATGTACGTAGCAAGATAAAAACAAAAATGTATCTAATACTATTAAAACATTAGCTCTGAATTTTATACTAATATTATGTATCTAATAAAATAAAAAATAGTTGGTTAAAACGATTAGGAATGTCATTTATTTCAACATGTACAGAACAATTGACATACTCTATAAATTTATTAACTAAAAAAATTGATGAAGGCTTCAGTGACATGGTAGTTGTTGCTGGAGGAATAGCAGAAAGTTTAGATTCTAAACCAAATTTTTTACAAGAACGAAAGAAAACCTTTTTTGATTACGAACACAAAAATGGTACAATAAATGATCTTCAACTGAAATTCAAAATAATTTTTTTTTGCGTTTAGGTACGAATAACTCAATAGATACTCTCATGAAAGAGTATTGGGATAATTTCAGTTTTTTGTGTGACACAAACATTAGATAATTTTGACAATAAAACAAAAATTAAACATTTGCAGGAAATAAAAGATTCGACCAATGAGCTGAAAACGATTAGACCATATGTTTGTTACGTTTTTTTCGTGGCAGCCACGTTGGGCGCCAAATTTATGTTACGTAACACAAAGAAAGTCAAAGAAATGACCGGGCTCAATCGGAAAGTAGGGTGGGGGGTTGTAGAAAGCAGACTGACCTATGATGTATGCGGCGGTAAGAAGTTAGTAATAGTACCTGCAAGAAAATTAGTTAAGAAAACCTGAAAAAAAACATTAGTCCTGCAAACCTGAAATAAAGAAAAAGCATAGCATGTTTATCAAGCATAAATTGTTCAGTACTTGGTAGAATGTAAAGAAAAACTGTTTGGATAAACTATATAATATAACAACGGTAAAAGCAATACAAACAAATGTTTAGTACAAAGTGAGGTAATATTGGGGAGTAGCAGAAACGTTTCCTCACACACCAATTAGACATAAAGCAGATAAAATTTTAACAAAATTTAAATAGATAAACACAATTAATATGAGTAATTCAGTAGTATTGATTGTTTTTTTTTCTTTCTTTTTTTTTTCTTAATAGCAGGTCTATTGTAAAAGGTATCAGAATGACGAAGAATATTGCAAAGCAACGGACAGGTATTTAAAGTAAAAACAAGTAGGAAATAGTTCAACTTACAGAAAGTCCTTCAGGAACGCTTCCCTGCATTTGAAGTGTGGGATACACGAGGTCCTGCACTAGCGAAGCACTTCACCCTTGATTGTGAGGGTGTTGATGGAACTTATCACACGTTACACTAATCACACCTACGTATTTCACTGGTGTTAGCAGCAGACATTATCACGCGTCGGAACTATGTAGCCTTGATAAATTCTATTTCCTAAGACAATAATTTCAAAATATTCTGTAGCACTAGTTTAATTTCAACTGGGACCAGAGGTATATTATTTTCATAAACATCCAAATAAGCAGTGAGAAACTTCAAACAATACCTTTGTAAACCGGTACTCTGTTTTCGCAAATAACGGAATTTGCGCAAGCACTGGTCTATTTTAGATTCTTGGTTGTTAGAAAATTCAGAAACTACAGTATCACTGTATGTAAATAATCCAAAGTATGCACTACTCTGAGAGGAAAAAGGACCGCGAAACTAGATCGCACACACCGTTAAATATCAACAGACAAAACAACTAAAAAAACCATGACGGGTCAAGCACGTGTATCACTAAAACAAGTCCGTCAAATGTTCCGTAGAACACGCGTCACAGTTCAAATATAAAAAAACACACCAAAAAAAAAACACCATGAGTAAAGCAACGCGTATCATTAAGTTAAGGTTCCGTAAAACGCACGTGCGGTCGAGCAAACACGTTTGCCTAGAAAAAAACATCTTTCCTTAAATATCCTCAGAGCTACACTCTCTACAGTTAATAAAACGACTCCCATTTCACAAGAAAAGCAACTCAAATCGCAATTAGTAAAGCAACAAGGAAGCATTCTTTTTAACGTAATTAATATATATCAACCAAGCACAAACTAAAACTGCTTGCTATTACAACCGCTTATCGACTCCTTATCTCGACTGGTATAATAACATAAGCAACATCTAAAACGTGAATGTAACAATCGTATCTAACAATTAATTACAGGCTGTTTATCGTTTTCTATAAGTTGGAATTTATTTATTAATAAGAATTAATCTTCAATTTATCTATCTTTTAAAATTAATACACGCGAGTTAAATTGCATACAATATGAAAACTATTCGGACGTATTTACTTTATACAAACAGCGATTGAAAGGAAACGATGCAATCCACTTATTATAATACGACGCATTCGCCTAAGGAGTTAATAAATATCAAATATAGAAATAGTAATTTGTAGGAATGTATTTATAAATTGGGAAACAGCGTAAAAAGGTTAAAACTACAAAAATGCCCTTACATGTTTTTACGATAAAGATAATCCTTTGGAAATTTTAGAATATGGAGTGAAAAATGATTTAGTTGAGACATTTACAAATCAACCATTGCTTGGAGAATAAAATTAACTTTACCAGTAACGGTGTAACGTATTTTTTTACTCAGTTACACTTTCCTGATTAATCTAATATAATGTCTCAATAAAATAAAAATATAATTTATAAATATCTGATGACTTAAAATAATTCATAAAATATATAATGGATTATGCGCTCCTTCGCTTTAGAGGTCTAAGTTTCTATAATAAGAATCGCCAGTCTGTCATTTCGTGTCACTTTTCTATCAGCGTTTGAACAGGTAAGCTGCTATCTGCAGCGTAGAAAAGTCAAAATGGTATTCAGGCACATGGCCTGCAATACGGTCTGTAAGAAAGTTTAATTAATTTAACCTTCGTGTCTGAATGTGGTTCCTGGCAGCTGTTGGCTGATGAATTTATTTTCTATTCCACCTTTAGCGAGTTAGTTGATTCCTGCAGGCCGAAGAAAATAGAAGTCCCCCCATCATTAAAATAGTTGGTATAATTAATTAGATAAAATTTATTAATGCTTTCCTCGTAGTGCAATATCATCAATACCATAAATACTACTAAAATGAAAATTTAGTTTGAGATTTAAAATACAAGAAAATAATAGGACATACTTAATGGAGATTTGGTTTGGTTAGATAATATTTTGTTCAGAAGATCTTTTATAATTCCAGCGTTAAATTCAGTCGTAATGGTATGTTTCCTGTTGCGTGCATCGCAGATGTATATGGAATAGTCCACATCTGGTGTTATATGGTTATAGTCTAAAAGTTCAAAATTTTTTGATTGAATTGTACCTCGACACGTGAGTGACATTTAATCTTTAATTCCACTTATATTTATTTAAATGTTTTAGGAATGATCGAAGGCTGAAATTTTACCTTGATTTAGTTATCTTAAAATTTATTTAGAAAAAGAAAGATCCCGTACTAAACTTGTAACTTTACAAAATTTTAAAGATGGCTATGTAGTTTGCCTATCGTAGTTGTTTCACAAGCAGACAGTAGTGACTACACTGAAAAAGTTGTTATTGACATATGATGTCAAAAATATCTAGCTATCCAATGTAAATACTACATGTTATTTTGCGTTACTTTAAAAATATCTTTAGTTATTTTGAGGTCATGTAGTTTGATTTTTAAAGAACATGATGAATTTTTTTATAAGATATTAAGTAAAGCTAACTCTTTGCTGAATGATGCAATTTTATAAGATGTTAAATAATCAAATTTTTTTTGTAAGGTCGACCGTAGTACTACAGATGACTATAATTAAAATATGAAATATGAATTATTAAGAAAGCATAAACTTTATAGTAAGCTTATGTAGAAGTATTCAATCTAGAGATCTTTGTGTTTTTTTTTGAAAACAGAACCATACTAGTTTCTTTTTAAGTAAATTTTTGTTAAAAAAGTTAATGCTGAAACTAAACAAGAGAATTTAATTGAATAGAATCTATTTTTGCTTAACTCTTTTATTATTAAAAATTCAAATGAAGTCTATAGAATCTTAATAAGCAAAAGGTTAACTGTGTCCTATGATAACAAATACCCTGGGTGTATATATTCTTGGAACTTAAATTAAATTATATTATTTTTGATGAATATTTTTAAGGACACAAACGGTGTCCATGTTGTGCATTTGTTTGTTCATAGGTTAAGTCGAGACATCTATAACACATCTGGCAATTGATATCTTGGAAAGTGCTTTTTTGCAAGGTTGATATACAGGTTTTGTGGCTATATACGCGGTGTAGATTTAAGGTTTCCGCATTCCCCTAATACAAGTACATGTATCTTTGTATGTTGTTGTATTGAAAAATACGGTGGCGCTCTTTATCTATATTTTTGGTCAACAGACAACCTACGATCCAAGCTCATGATCTACCCAGAGCTAACACTTTACTAGCCGTTTATCTCTATAAAGTTTTCTTTTCCTCAAGCCGTTTTCCATCCAACTTTACCTTGGGCTTCCATCATTAATAAGAAATTCTCGACCTTGTGATATCAGGTAAGATAGTCGTTAATGTTATATGAAGGTCTAAATTGCTATCTGATATTCACGAGGGATTGTAAGAACATTTCAACGGTTGCTGAAAATCAACAATTGTTTGCTAAATTAAAATTAATAGAAAATTATTTACGGTTTGAATTATACAAGAAAACTTGAATAATTTAGCGTTAATTTCAATCAAGCAAAAATGCGTGTGATGGTTCTCTAAATATACAAGATTTTGCTTAAAATAAAGCAAGAAAAACACCTTTTTTGTAAAAAGTGTTATAGAGTTATTATTGTTCTGTCTAGTGTGTTCATTCCCAATGTTGTGCTTTTTTTGTTTATTTTTCATTGTAAAATATTTGGTCTATATTTTTTTGTGCTTTTTAGTTTAGTTTAGTTTTTTGTTTTTTTTTTGTAATACACTCTTTAATAAAAAATATATTTTTACAAATGTGTGTTATTCCACTATTAAAATATGAATTGTCTCTGGAAGGCAACAAAATTCTTACTATTCCCCTGGCAAGGTCCTGGGAAAATGCATGAGGAGTGTTACACCTATCTTCTTGAAAGTAAAGTAAACGCATTATAGTTTTAAGAACGTAATTACTACTTCAGAAGAACGTACCCACCCATTAAAAGTATAAAACAACAAAACTTTTGTGGTATGCACCATTTCACACACTTACGAGTCAAGAACAGACACCACTTAATGTATAATATACGCATTTTGCAGTATGACTGAGAATTTAAAGATGTGTTTTTTAAAATAATTTGAACTCTATGACTGTAGCTGCTGGTTTTTCTGTGTTTTTGTTTGTAGATTTCTGCATGCCACTCCAAGGATGTTCTTCACCAAAGAAAGCACACAACAGAAAACATTACCCCCAAGTACACTGACAATGCAATTTGCGCTAGTAAAACACGCACAACATTTACAAAAATAAAAAAACCCAAACCCATTCTTTAATTTGTGTATAATTTATATAATACATTTTACCACTTGATACTGAATTGAAAATTTAATAGTATTGCAACGATTACGCTGAAGAGCCTAGAAATGAAAGAAATAAACTCAATAAACGAACAATGAATGGGTTGACAACTTCAATGATGTATTTAAAGAATCGATATAACTCTAGCAAAAGGAATGATTTGATTATGGTCTCATAGAATGTAGAAGGTTTCAACAATGTCTGGAACACGTATAGCTCAATATATAAATCGTACGACCCGGAGGGGAGGCAACTCCAAGTATTAATCCACAGTTGAAATTAATACACTTAATGTCTATATAAACTAAGATAAGACAGTTAGTTATTGTGTTGATAAATTAGTAATACATTTCATGTAATCGTCGTGTTAAAAACGTCGCTGGTACAGAAAATATTGTAGTGATTATCGTTAGTAATCTCTGTAGTTGCATTTGAGTATATTAATGATTTTCTGTAAATATTTCTGGATAACCAGGCTTATATTGAACCGACAAAAAACTTCAAGAAGAAGTTCGCATCATATTCTAATAAGAACTTAAGTGGTTATATAAAGCGAAAACCTATTGCTTGAAAATACTAATATTTATGAAAAACGTATTTGCTTGGAAAAATCATTTGGCGTAATGTTTTTGAATTTCGCTTTAAATTAACAGCTTTTGCTTTTATAGAAATATTGAACTTAGAATTTGTCATTCAAAATCTTTAAAATTTATTTTAACCGAAAAACATAAGGTACTATAGAATATTCAATTAGCTTTTTATTCGATTAAAACAGTTTTAAAGGCGTAATATTAAACAAACTTTCAAATTTAGAAAATATTTTATATCGATGGGTAGTGTTTAACATATGTAAAGATGTCTTAATAATTTTTTAAAATAATAAATCAAACACTATTAACAATATTTGATGTAAGTGTAAAAGACAAGAATTGCAAAACAAATTACAAAACTATTACTTAACCACAATTACAAAAACCTGATATATAAATGTGGAACACCATAACAAAGAAGGCATGAAAAACTAAACTATATCGATATACGATATGTAAATTACTGCCACAAATCAGAAATATATATCAGACAGACCTTGTCAACGAACGCTAATATTCGATTTAAAAAATTAGTTTATTTGAATAGCATGCCTATATATGTACGCCTTTTATCTCTGCATAATATGTAAATGTTAGGAAAACTTATGTTAATTTGTTTGGTAAATACATGCAAACACATAAATTATGAAACTGTTTAAAACTCTGTATAGTATAATTATTTTAACTTGTTTCTGTATTTCTTGTAAGGCTTGATTTGCAAAATAACCTTTTATAAATTTGTTTTAGTAATACATTTTTGTTGTTCCTTTTATAGCTTTGAAAGCTTAAACAGATAAGTATTTACTAATGATTACAATCTTTATTGGTATTTTGATATATACTTATTCAATTGCTTGATGGAAGCAAGTCGATTAATACAGATATAAGAAAATATTCTAAAAGAATCTTTGTTAATAATATAGGCGAAAATAATTTTAATGGCTAATTTATATTAGTTCTTTCATTTTAACTACACTATAATTAATTTCATCTTATGTAGATAAATCTTCTATAGGCCACATCTAGTTGTTTTTGCATTATACGTATACCCCGTCGGACAAATAAATAAACCTTGGAATGTTATTTATTAGTCTTAATTAAAATTTTTAAATTCTGTTATTTTCATTACCTAAAATCGAGCAAATTATAAAATAAGAAAAATTAAAAATTCACGGCTATTATTTAAAGACAAAAGTAAACGCATCACAAAAATTTTTAAATTCTTTTCCGGTGAATTCTTTTAATTGAATTTTTGCTTTAAATGTGAAAAACAGTTTAATACTAATATTTTATTAGTATTCTCTTCCTTCAAAAATTGCTAATCACCTGTTTGCGTGATCAGGAATAAACTATCTCCATTTCTCCAGTAACTTTAAAATTGGAAATTTGATTGTGTAGTTGGACTTTAAACTCATCAACTGAACAAATCAGCGTCTATAATGTGTAACGCTGGAGCGTTTTTCTAACAAGCATTAATCAGTAGAAATGTGTTTATTAATTTCAGTTAGTTAAAGGAGATTTTATCACAACAGCAGCTTGAAAAATTTAGAAGCTTAAGTAGTTTGCATTTAATAACGTTGGTATTTCAATATAATATTAAGTTAGAATGGAAAATTACCAGAATAAAACACCTAATACATTATATACAAACATTAATAAAGATCGGTACTTTACACCTCTTCATATTAAATTCATAAAGATTACAGGTAAACATTCGGGAAATAATGGGCATATTAAAGTTAATTGTATAAATTTGGACGGGTTCAGGAAAGTATTAACTATGTGATATGGTCAATATACCCCAATAAATTACAACCATAAAAAATGTGTTGATAACATAAACAATAACGCAGCTTTCGATATCTAACGTAAAAGTGTGTGAACAAAATTACCATTCACACGAACAGTACGACACTAACCTCGAAAATTGAGCAGTATAGACGCACCTCCCCGTAAGAACGATAGATCACGCAATAACCATATGCCATTAAAGCTTATAAAACCTACTGATAATGAAAGTTATTCGAAACCCGATAACAGAGGATAGCTTCTGACGGACGCAGATGACAATCGGGGTAGTTAAAGTGACGGTATAAAACCCCTGGACTGTTAGTGAACAGGTTTCAAAACGCGAGTAAAAGCACGGTTATAAAAATATTGGTTAAACGTGAAAGTCGCATATGTTTCGAGCGTTCGTTCAACATCAAGTTTAAGTAATTAATTTACTTGCAACAATTTCTGCACGGGAGGGTCGACGAACCTTCGTTGACGGCAAGCAAAAAAATTTTTGCTTTCCATCTTATAAATATTACATACTGGCATGTATCTAATTATTACGACTAGTGCTAATAAAAAGAATATGTAAAACATATTATTAAAACGAATTATTACGTTGGTGCATGCTTATTTAAAACGTACTGTAAACACATAAATTCTCGTATGGAAAAGCTCACAATTGCATGCGCATAATTTATAGGTAAAAATTAAGTTGGTTGAATGTCTGCCACTGATTAACTAAAGTTGATCTTTCTTAGCAACACGCAACTTTGGCCAATTAGGAGTAGATCTTAGTTTCTATGACTTGGCGCTCAGTACTTTATTAGACAAGGAGACTTTAAGGACCATTCGAGGTAAGCGTAAAAGTAATTAGTAAAAGTTTTATAATTTGTATACCCTTAAAAATATCATATTTGCTTTTGTAGAGTCCACTCCGCACCACTGGAAGCTAATCAGTACAATATTTTATGGTTACATTCTCCGCCATTGTAAAGTAAAATTAAATTAGAAGTGTAATGTCTATTCAACGCGTAATAAATGCTTAAGCTAACTTCTCAAGGTATTGCTTTATAAAGGTCTGTGTCAAACACCAAAACCCCACGCTCGACTCCCGATACTGATCCCGCATTTGATTTTACAATGCTCCTCCTTAAAATACTACATAGGCCAGGAAGCGAGTTTTGGTTATTTGGAAATTTTGAATCTTGCAACCCTTTGCTATTTCAGGCTAGCTGATTCTGAAGTGAACCGCTGTCAATTTGGCGACGTTTCGGCAAAATCACATATGGCATCTTCAGGCTCTGTAGGTTGAGCAGTGAAGCACAGCGGTTTGCTTCAGAACCAGCCAGCCATGCGGAATAATACCTGGACAATTAACGAAGCCGGCAACGTCGGCAGATATCTCCAGATTAACATATATATATATATATATATATATATATATATATATATATATAAAGTTAAAAGGAATTATTGGCAAGTGACTCAAATTCAGCCACGAGGGCATCCTGTCGACGCGTTTCGCCCTAATTGGGGCTCATCAGGACAGGAGTAGCAAAGTTGTAAAATTTAACACAGACACCTTATGGGAAGTACAGCATCACCTAGCTCACAATTTGTGTCTTCGTGTCGTTTCACCTGACATCGCAAGTTTTAACAACAGTCGACACGGAGGAGATCCGGCTCAACTGCCTTTTTCCATAGCCAAAAGTTATATTTAAGAGAAAAGTAGGTTTAATGAGTCTTAAATTAAACAAAGTTAAAAGGAATTATTGGCAATTGACTCAAATTCAGCCACGAGGGCATCCTGTCGACGCGTTTCGCCCTAATTGGGGCTCATCATAATTCCTTTTAACTTTGTTTAATTTAAGACTCATTAAACTTACTTTTCTCTTATATATATATATATATATATATATATATATATATATATTGCCGTGCAATCGGGGATTTTTAACATCGAGCCTTTACCTTCTTCATTAGAGCCCCACGAATTGGGCGTCATAAGATTGCCGTGGAATCGGGGATTAAGCTTTTATGCTTCATCAGTGTCATCAAATTATTTTGAAAAATGCAAAAATTTCAAAAAAAATTCCTTACCCTTTTATTTCTGCTTCAAAGACCTTCTGCAGCTTCCCTGGCTAGCTCAGCGGTGCCTCTTCTCGGATACCTAAATTTACAACCATTCCTCCTTCACACTCGCACACCATTCAATAAAATCACCAAATAATACATCATACAACCTTTTATTTACAGCTATTAACAAATAAATAAACCTTGGAATGTTATTTATTAGTCTTAATTAAAATTTTTAAATTCTGTTATTTTCATTACCTAAAATCGAGCAAATTATAAAATAAGAAAAATTAAAAATTCACGGCTATTATGTAAAGACAAAAGTAAACGCATCACAAAAATTTTTAAATTCTTTTCCGGTGAATTCTTTTAATTGGATTTTTGCTTTAAATGTGAAAAACAGTTTAATACTAATATTTTATTAGTATTCTTTTCCTTCAAAAATTTCTAATCACCTGTTTGCGTGACCAGGAATAAACTATCTCCATTCCTCCAGTAACTTTAAAATTGGGAATTTGATTGTGTAGTTGGACTTTAAACTCATCAACTGAACAAATCAGCGTCTATAATGTGTAACGCTGGAGCGTTTTTCTAACAAGCATTAATCAGTAGAAATGTGTTTATTAATTTCAGTTAGTTAAAGGAGATTTTATCACAACAGCAGCTTGAAAAATTTAGAAGCTTAAGTAGTTTGCATTTAATAACGTTGGTATTTCAATATAATATTAAGTTAGAATGGAAAATTATCAGAATAAAACACCTAATACATTATATACAAACATTAATAAAGATCGGTACTTTACACCTCTTCATATTAAATTCATAAAGATTACAGGTAAACATTCGGGAAATAATGGGCATATTAAAGTTAATTGTATAAATTTGGACGGGTTCAGGAAAGTATTAACTATGTGATAGGGTCAATATACCCCAATAAATTACAACCATAAAAAATGTGTTGATAACATAAACAATAACGCAGCTTTCGATATCTAACGTAAAAGTGTGTGAACAAAATGACCATTCACACGAACAGTACGACATTAACCTCGAAAATTGAGCAGTTTAGACGCACCTCCCCGTAAGAACGATAGATCACGCAATAACCATATGCCATTGAAGCTTATAAAACCTACTGATAATGAAAGTTATTCGAAACCAGATAACAGAGGATAGCTTCTGCTGCACGCAGTTGACAATGGGGGTAGTTAAGGTGACGGTATGAAATCCCTGGACTGTTAGTAAACAGGTTTCAAAACCCGAGTAAAAGCACGGTCATAAAAATATTGGTTAAACGTAAAAGTCGCATATGTTTCCAGCGTTCGTTCAACATCAAGTTTAAGTAATTACTTTACCTGCAACAATTTCTGCACGGGAAGGTCGACGGACCTTCGCTGACGGCAAGCAAAAAAATTTTTGCTTTCCATCTTATAAATATTACATACTGGCATGTCTCTAATAATTACGACTAGTGCTAATAATAAGAATATGTAAAACATATTATTAAAACGAAATATTACGTTGGTGCATGCTTATTTAAAACGTACTGTAAACACATAAATTCTCGTATGGAAAAGTTCACAATTGCATGCGCATAATTTATATGTAAAAATTAAGTTGGTTGAATGTCTGCCATTGATTAACTTAAGGTGATCTTTTTTAGCAACACGCAACTTTGGCCAATTAGGGTTAGATCTTAGTTTCTGTATTGTTATCTACTCTCATAATCATGTTTGATAATAAAGGTTAGGTTAGGCGGAGCCTTACTTATTTGTACTTATCTTAAACCAGTGAAAGGAGGTTAGAAACGGGCAAATTTTAACTGCAGTAGAAGCCGCTAAACCGTTTTTCGAAACGCCCATCTTCTCAATAGCTTTTATTTGGGATTTTATTCAGGTGAGTTGGCGTTCAATGCTTTATTAGACAAGGAGAATTTAAGGACCATTCGAGGTAAGCGTAAAAGTAATTAGTAAAAGTTTTATAATTTGTTTACCCTTAAAAGTAGCATATTTGCTTTTGTAGAGTCCACCTCTCACCACTGGAAGCTAGTCGGTACAATATTTTATGGTTACATTCTCCGCCATTGTAAAGTAAAATTAAATTAGAAGCGTAACGTCTATTCAACGCGTAATAAATGCTTAAGCTAACTTCTCAAGGTATTGCTTTATAAAGACAGTAGTCTGTATCAAACACCAAAACCCCACGCTCGACTCCCGATACTGACCCCGCATTTGATTCTACAATGCTCCTCCTTAAAGTACTACATAGGCCAGGAAGCGAGTTTTGGTTACATGAAAATTTTGAATTTTGCCAACCTTTGCTATTTCAAGCTAGCTGATTCTGAAGTGAACCGCTGTCAATTTGGCGACGTTTCGGCAAAATCACATATGGCATCTTCAGGCTCTATAGGTTGAGCAGTGAAGCACAGCGGTTTGCTTCAGAACCAGCCAGCCATGCGGAATAATACCTGGACAATTGACGAAGCCGGCAACGTCGGCAGATACCTCCAGATTAACATATACATATACATATATATATATATACACTATATATATATATATATATATATATATATTGCCGTGTTCTCTGGGGACACCTCTGGAACACTCGAGCCTTTTCTAAATGCCATTCAAGCCCCACGAATTGAGCGTCATAAAATTGCCCTGTTAGTCCCCAAAATACGTGCTTCACCTGAGCCAACATAAAAATTTAAAAAAAAAAAAAAATCTTAACAAAAAATTTTTTACACTTTATTAGGACGCCTTCGAATTTCTCTGCTCACTCTGGCTAGCTGAGCAATCGGCCTCTTCTTGAATACCTATTTTACGTACATACCTCTCTCACACTCACACACTATCAAATGAAATTACCAAAATAATACAACAACCATACAACCTTTTATTTACACTTATTAACAAATAAAATATTTAGACATGAGTACAAACATTTTGGTACAATTATTACCAGTTTAATTTATTGAATGCTTTAAAGTCCTTGATTTTAAACATACTCGAGTAGATATGAGTAGATGGGCCCCACATGTAACCCTAATTTGGCTTTATACTGGTGTATTGTGAGCGCATTATATCCCACTTTTTGTAAATACTTTTTAAACCTTGAATTATTGAAAACAAATTTACAGACCCGTTTACTACTTACAACCACAATTTATAGCTTGCATAAATTTTTATATATCCTCAATAAACCCTTTTACAATACTCAAAATTATTAAATTGTTCTGCACACGTACCTTTTTAAACAAGTTTTCAAAAACAATAAATACGCCATCAATAAGTCAACCACACAACACAAAAATATCCACAAATGTTTATATAAAAACAGAAATTTCAAATTTATTACTTGGAGACACCTTCACTCTTCGTCACCGCTGGAGATGGCTACCAGAAACCCCTCGTCGTTGTGTCCATCTACTACGCTGATTCCAGGATCCACCGATCCCCACTATCTAATATCTCCGCTACCACTATTCTGCTTCTCCCAAGATACTAGCTTCGTTTCAACGGTAACATTCCATACCAGTATACTTTACGCATACAAATTTTTTTCAGTTCTGCTTACCCCAAAATCATCCATCCATATAATAACTTAGTCGTAGTAACGGGACCTTTTATTTAAATAAGCACTAACTTGTGCAATCACTTTACTAACTTTTATAATTACAACTTTTATAATTTCAACTAAGATGTTTAATGTAACATTACTGAACACACAAATTCTAACCGAAAGCTTTGACTATTATGTAGGTCTGAACCCGTGTTCAGAACTCGATGAAAGGAAAAGAGAGCTTTAATATCTTCTCTCGTGTATTTATATTATTCCAAAACCCCCAGTGAAACCCGATTCATGAGAAAAGCTTGTTTTCAAAGCGGCTTCTTAAAATTTTGAACGTAACCGACTATAAATTCTGAAAAAAATTTCCCGTCCGTCGTGCTGTTTACATAGAATTTCATTCCCTACCTACACGTACGAGCACTTTTTGAAAACTGCTGGCTATCAACCAATGATATAATTTCCTGTCGTCCCAATGCTCCACCTATCCGCTATACATCTCTGTTCTATTCATGTTTGTTGTCTACTTTCAAATCCCACTTGAGTTACAGAAAATCGATATTGTAGACGTCCTTCACCAAGCCCACGTGTATACCTTACGTGACTTATATCCAATGCTTGCTTTATCTGCTTCTCTATCTGTCTTACATTATCGATTGTTCATTCCACTCCCTCCTTAAGATACTGGTTATTATAGCTGCTGATACAAATTGACCGTTGAAAACAATTTCCAAGGAATTTTATATTAACGTTCGTTTCATATTCTCTGAACGTAACATTTAACCAACAGAAGTTTCTTGAAATTATCGACCGTTTGAAAATAACAATTCCTAGATTCTCTGCTTCGTAGTATCGGTGTAAATGAACGTTGGCTTTTAAAACGAATACATTTGCGTTAGAAATTATTGATTTTCTTATGCATGCAAGCTCCCTTTTATGCTTTCATGCGTTTGATTAAAAGAAATGATAATTAATTATGCGTATCCTTGAACTTTTATGTACTTTAAATCTTTTCTTCCCTTATGTAATTTTCACATTCCAATTTAAATATAAAAATGCCTTAATCTCTTGCGTTTTCACTATATAGGTTAATTAATTTGGCTCGTAAATAATTTGCTCTTATTTCTATATACACGGTTGCTAACATTTTATTGTCTACACGTACTTACCCTTTAAATCCACAACAATATATATATATATATATATATATATATATATATACATACATAAAGACAAGTTATTTGCAGTCCGTAATTAAGAATTTGTATACAACAAAAGTAAAAATATGATGGATCTGTAAATAAACTCTTTTATGAAAATAATAAAAGCTTATTTACCTGTATAAATCAAGCTAATTATATATATATATATATATATATATATATATATATATATATATTGCAATGATTTAGCCTTTTTGGATTTCAAACCCCTACGATGGGTGCCATTATATTGCTATGCATTTGCCCCACAATTGGGCGTACCATTAAATTTGATATGATATCCCTTATTAAGCCCCACGATTTGTACGTAATATTTTATTTGTTTACCACGACTAGCCTCGTTTTGTGCAGCAAGCAGCCTGAAAACAAGCTCAGAACGCCCTTCAACGTGCGATCCGTTCTATACGACCGCATCTGAGGCTTCTGTCTCCGCTACCGCCGTCGCCGAAGAAATTCATTAAATCTACTCCAAACACATCCCGAGAGATAGATTACTGTATTGTCGACGACTGCATCTGCCAGGTCTACGTCCGGGACAACACCCCAGTAGAGTTCGACGGAGCCGTGCTCTACTAGGCCTGGGGCACCACGTCTACGACATCTGCCGAAGTGTACCGAAGATTACCGAAGACGTCTGGGCCTTCCAAACCTGCAATTAATCGCTATTCACCACTGTTCAAGTTATTATTGGACTTTACGACTCAAGTCCGAAGCTTTCCGAGGAGTTCCGAAAACAACCGAAAACTTCTGAACCTTCTATACTTGTAAATATTGTACATTAGTAGTCTTTAATTTTAAATATTTGCTATTCACGTTATTATTAAACTTTACTATTCAATTCCGAAGCCTTCCGAGGCGTTCCGAAGACTTCCGGACCCTCCAAAACTGTAAATATTGCAAAGTAGTAGTTTTTAATTTCAAAACATCTCTTTGTGACAACACGAAACGTTCCGAAGAGTTCCGAGGATTATCAAAGCCGTTTTCACCGCCTTCGAGCTGTATAGACATTTATTATATAAGTGTTTGAGTTTATTTTGATGCTCACAAGCAAGCATCAAGTTTCCGAAGAGTTCTGAAGATAACCGAAGACTTCCAAACTACTCCAAAAATTAAAATCAGTAAATTTCCCTTTAATTTTATGTATTTTTTGGAACTTACAATTATTTTTGCTTATGTTATTAAACAATTAATCAAGCCAAGCCTACTTGCTTTAAGACGCCTCCTCTGCAACGATAACAAGGTGGTAACTTCTGTTAAAATTTTAAAGTGAAAGATGAAACGATCAAAAATAGCATTTTCATATAAACAGCAAGATGAAAATGAAGGAGTCGATAATCCTGAACCATATAGCAGCGATGACAGCTTTTCTGATCGAACGTATGGTCCTGTTCTCTCAAGTTGTAGTGCGAACATTACCAACTTAGATGAGGATAATCAGTACGACTACGATTCCGATATGACTTTCCCTTCCATAACCGAATCATGGTCATCAACATCATCAAATGTACAGAAAAAAGCTTTTATACCCAGTGCAAAAATAGCGAAAATATTGAAAATAAAAGTGAGCGATTATTACCACATAAATGTGGAAGACAGGGGTAATAAAACCGGGACCTGCAAACTGTGCTGAGAAAAGAAAATCAGTACGGTTATAAAAATGAAGTGCTCTAATACTATTGGTTAAAAAAGACACCTAATGTTTAAACACGCTGCAGTCTATAACAGTATTTTTTGTGAACCAGACACGTCCACGCCAAAACAAAAATCAAATTCCATTTTGAAGATGATTAACAAAAATAGAAGTAACTCACTTAAGGTAAGTTATAAAAAGGGCATAATTATAATCGTTACTGAATTAAGTGATACTAGCTATTTGCAATTTCTAAATTTATTTGGCAGTTTTTTAATTCGTTTTCATTACTTGCCGTTCTAGCTCTTTTTTTACATATATCTTTTGTAAGTAGAATGTATAAGTAACGTAGATTGTAAAACCTCAAAAGTATCATGGTTAATTGGTTATTCATGTTCTAAAACTTATTTTTCTTATTTCAGTCAATTGGCAAGGAACAGGAATGGGATGAAATGTTGGTTGGATGGATAAAAACCAAATATTTACCCTTTAGTTTTTTTGAAGACGATGCGACACAAAGATTGTTTCATGTGTTAAATAACACCGTAGTACTACCTAGCGAACGGTGATAAAAGAGAAGGTGGTGAAACAGTTTGCTATAATGCAAGAAAATATTAAAAGTGACCTCACGAAAAACATTTCTAATTTTTAACTAACCGTTGATGGTTGGACTTCAGTATCCAATAAATCTTATTATGGTGTTACTATTGATTTTATTGACAACGATTGGATTTTACAATCGCTGGTATTAGATTTTGTTCCTGCAAATGGATCTCATACCGGTAAAGATATTGCCGTAACTATTTACCATTCATTTAAAAAGTATAATATACAGCACAAAATTCAAGGGATAACAGTAGACAATGCAGCAGCAAACACATTTTTTATGGCGGAATTAGCAATACTTATAGATAACAAACCAAAACAAGGAACCGACCGTATTTGGTTTAACAGGGAAGATTCGCATTTCAGATGCTTCGCACAGATTTTAAATGTTGGAGTTCAAGACTTGATGAAATTGCTTAAAGCAGAAGAAGAAGCAGAGTTTGAAGAAGTAGTAGAAGAAGAAGAAGACGAGTTTTGTGAAAAAGAAACTGATGCAGATGCAGGTACAGACAAAGATTTCAACGAAAACCTTTCGTAGGTAACAAAGCTGCGACAATTGTTTTTAAAAATAAAAAGGTCTGAAAATGGCAACAAAAATTAAAAAGTTGTTGCGATGCAGCAAGTTTAAAGTACTTGTCTACAAATATTGATGTTTCAACGCGTTGGAATTCGACGAACGACATGACATTAGTCGCACTTAACATGCAGAACGCATTAAATGCATTGTGTAAAAACAACAAAAAATTAGGTGGTTTCAAAATTACTAAAACTGAATGGGAAGTTTAGTCAAAAATTCAGAGTTTATTAAAGCATTTTAAAAGTCTTTCTACTTTACTTGGTGAAGAAAATTATGTCAATTTACCGCATGTAGTAGTAGGCTTTAATATAGGTTCCCAACGGGGGCGGTACCGCCCCCCAGTGGGCGCTGTAGCTTTCAAAGGGGGCGGTAGCGAGTACAGGAGCAAAAGGGGGGCGTTAGGAGGATCAAGGGGGGCGTTCGTGACGTACTTACCTTTTAGAAAATAAATATATTCAAATACTTTGAAAATACCTAGTTGGCATGAATAGACAGTTTATTTAGCTATCTAAAATGTCTATGTTATTGTTATCGAGAAAATATACTTTAAAACATTTAATTCAGCATTAGGTCTATGAATACCTAATTCCGTTTAATATTGTCCGCAACAAGTCTTTGCAAGTTGATAAGCAAAGACGCGATATGACTTGCTTACAAAGTGCACCGGTATCGCAAACAAGATAAAACATACAAGTTGATGCTTGTATGAAATCAAACGTATAAAAGGCAGGGATAGCTCTAGGAATGTGTTATTATTTTTGTGTGCTTCGCAAATAATCCATGTTCGTGAGTGATAAGTTATATAAGTCATTATAACCATTAATTTTATAATTATTCATTATGTATTCATATTTAAGTTTTTAATAAACAAGTTTGTACTACATTTGATAGTCGTTTTAATTAAGGTTTACTTTTGCGATTTTTAATATATATACCTTGTCCAACGCTTTAGTGAACGCTTGTAATAGCAGTCAAAAGTGCAACGTTCGTATATGAGTATCTATGATATATATATATATATATATATATATATATATATATATATATATATATATGATAGATAGATACTATGCAACAATATTTTAATATTCGTTATAATGCACTATGATGAGGAGGGGGGCGTTGGAAGTTTTTTTTCCAGTAGAGGGGGCGGTGGTTCAGAAAAGGTTGGGAACCTCTGCGTTTAATATGTTACTTGACAAAATAGAGCATGCTATTCGGGGTTTAAGAAGAAATTCATTGAGATCTGAACTCGAAGAAAATTTGTTTTTAGCCTATTAAGCTGCACACACTAAAATGTTAAAACAATGTCATAAAACAAATTGGATCTACTGTGTCGTCCTTATTTTAGATCCACGACATAAAACGCAACCATTCAATTTGATCACGTGGGAGCAAGAAATGAAAGAAGCGTCAATAAAAATTTCAAGATATATATATATATATATATATATATATATATATATATATATATATATATATATATATATATATAAAGAAAAGTCTACGTACCATCGCAGCCGTAACCAACTCTTTTAGTCGAAAATTCTGATATGAATGTTAGTGACGATGGTGAATTAGATGTGTATTCCATTTATGAAAAAAATCAAATCGTGAATAACAATTGGTGTCAAGAAATTGACAATTATTTAAATTGTCCCAGAGAAAATAAAAGCGATGATATACTAAAATGGTGGAAGAACCATTAATCTGTTTATCCAAGTTTAACTTCAATGGAACGCGATCTATTTAGTGTCACCGCAACTAGTGTACCCGCCGAGAGACTTTTCTCAAAAGCTGGTTTGACTATTCGGAAACATTGCAATAGGTTGAGTCACGAATCGGCAAAGGCACTGCTGTGTATAAATTCTTGGTACAATAATAAATTATTAGAATAACGCGGTTACATATACATTTATAAAGTATTGTATATACAACATTAATATTTTATTTATAGTTTGGTTTGGTAAAAATGAACAAAAATAATTTGCTTGTTTTATTTATTTCTAGAATTAATTTTCAATTCAAACACACAACTACACATGGAGGTTAACTAAATACTTTTGTTTTACAGATTGCAATTGTTGAGGTTGCGCCACTAAGAACTCTAGAATTTTCATTCTAAAGTATCATCATCATTAGGTCTTCAGTCCTGGAACTGGTTAGACGCGTACCCTCATTGTTTTATATTCTGAACTAACCTACACATTTCCCTGAAATTTGCACAGTCTGCATCTATCACTATCTGATCTAGGTCAACATCTACCTTCTTTTTCCTATTTCTGCTTGTAATATATCCCATACTATTCCGCAAAAATGCTTTAGAACGTATTCTGTCCTTCTATTTCTCCTATTTTTTTCCACAGATATCTTTGTTCCCTACTATTTCTATAGCCTATTTGTTGTTAACTTTGTCTGTCCACGCTATCATCCTCATACATCTGAAGCACAGCATTCCAAAATACTGCTATCGTTTTTCTGTCTGCTTTTCCTACTGCCCGTATTTCATAGGCATACTGAGCTGTGCTCCACACATGCTTTCGACAATTTTCTTCTTGTTTCTATGTTTGTTGTCTTTCATCATAGGCGCTGTTCTTTCTTGTTAGATTCAGTTCGGTTCGCTTCTATTGTTTTACAATTATATACCCTATTTCTCCGACATTAAGTGGTTGTGCAGGGGAGTTAGTAACCTATGGCTGCCAAGTTCCTCCAGCATTTGAACATTTGCCGATTTAATTTTTTTTCCAATATATCTTTTCATACAGTCACATTAGTTGCAGATATTTCACAACCAACAACTAGTTGTTTATAATAATCATAAGATTTATTTGCGCTTATTTTATCGTCACTAGGTTTTCCGTCTCAAACCTGGTTGGACATGTAACTACACCTATTTATATTCTGAGATAGCCTACACAGTTCCCTGAAATTCTCACACAGCCTATATACAGCTCGGATCCCCTTCGATTGTTTTATAGTGATTGATGGTGATTAAGGAGGTTAAGATATATGATATGCAAATTGCAATGAAGGACCAATTGCTTTTATAGCAATAACGATAATGGTGGAGCGGTTATGTAATAACAAAAAAAAAACTACACCAAACTACTTAGTAAAAGGGTATAAATACCTTAAGTCCTGCGCCGCTGGG
Source organism: Platerodrilus igneus (assembly GCA_036346225.1). Classification (NCBI taxonomy): domain Eukaryota; kingdom Metazoa; phylum Arthropoda; class Insecta; order Coleoptera; family Lycidae; genus Platerodrilus; species Platerodrilus igneus. The sequence goes on along the minus strand of JARFIW010000195.1, from coordinate 955,139 downwards.
GGCAATAGACACTTTCACGCACAAAAGCTTTTACGGAGAACCAGAAACACGCACGAAAATGGTGTCGGTCTCGCTTTCAAAGCTCTAACACAACCGTCCTTTTCAAGGGTTCGAAGGCGACTTGCTTCTTTAAAGGCTCGAGTACGACTGTCACTTTATGCACTGTTATTGCCGGTATATAAAATGTTTCACTCAAACTGTAGGATGCACGCACAAAGTATTTATTGTCACAAAATACCGAATTGTTCGATGACGACGTAACATACCGCCCACCAAATTCATAGAATTTTGAAAAGGAGGGAAGCAGGTTGGGTGAAGGAAATCACATGGGATTTGATCTTGCTAGGAAAGGAGGTAACGAAAGATAGGGTGGTGCACTACAGCGAGCGATATTACCAACTATGCAAAGAATAAAAAAATATATATGTAAATAAGCAAATATGTAAAAATAATATACTACTATACATGTAAAAATGTGTATATACATCTAAACATAAAATAAAATTAAAATACCGGTAGCGGCGCTAGTTTGACCAAAGGTCGTTTTAGTGTGCCATGTGCCGTTTTGACTTCAGCGACACGTATAATACCGTCCGCACCGGGAAAAGTATTAATAATACGACCAAACTTCCATTGAAGTGGAGAAAGCTGGTCGTCCTTGACGAGAACAATAGTGTCCTTTTCCACTTGTCGGACACCTACCTTAGAGTGCCATTTAACCTTCTGGTTCAGAGTATGTAAGTACTCATGGCTCCAGCGAGCCCAAAAATCTTGGTGGAATTTTGCAGGAGTTTCCACCTGCTTTTTAATGGTACAACGTTGGTTAAATGGTCCTCATCTGGTGGTGCAGAAAGAGGCTCCATAGTTAGGAAATGACCTGGTGTTAGGCAACGCAAGTCATTTGGATCCGAACTCAAAGCGCAGAGTGGCCTTGAATTTAGCACAGATTCAATTTGTGTAAGAACTGTGTACAGTTCCTCAAAGGTAAGTTTTGTTCGCCGATTACGCGAGATAGGTGTGTCTTTACCGACTTAACACCGCTTTCCCACAAGCCACCGAAGTGAGGGGCGCTAGGTGGATTAAACGACCACTTTATCCTTTCTGAGGTTACTGCACTATGCAGATAACTCGTAAGCTGACGATAGGCACCTACAAAATTAGTACCGCAATCGCTAAATATTTGAGAACAGCGTCCTCGACGTGCTATAAATCGTCGCAAAGCGGCAAGAAACGCGTCTGCCGACAAATCCGAAACAAGTTCAATATGTGCTGCCTTAGTGGCAAAACAAACAAAAATACAAATATAGGCCTTAAGAGTTTTAGAGCCTCGCAGGCGGTTAGCCTTTATTAAAGAGGGCCAGCAAAATCAACACCAACAATACTGAACGGTTTGATTTGGGTAATACGTGCTGCCGGTAGGTCTCCCATAGGAGGAGTTACCAGGACCGGTTTGGTACGAAAACATCTATGACAGGATGATAAATAATTTCTGAATGAATGTTTAATAGAAAGGATCCAGAAATTCTGTTGGATAAGATACGCTGTGGTATTAACACCGGGATGGCAATACCTTTCATGAGTTGACAGAATGATAAGTTCGGTTAATCGGTGCCGCTGAGGCAATAACGCAGGAAACTTTTCGGAATAGGAAAGCGAAGAATGTGTCAAGCGCCCACCTACTCTTAAGATGTTTTGTGGATCAACAAATGGAGAAAGTTTTCGCAAGCTTTTAGGTAACTTACGGTTTGCCTTGATCGAAGCTATTTCCTTTGAAAATGTAACATTTTGTACATGCCGAACGATAATCATGAGAGCATTGTGTAGTTCAATGTCTGTTAAGGGACCCGTATGACGTTGAGCCATGAGTTTAGAAAATCTATAAATGTAAGCCACGATGCCTTGGATTTTATATAACGATGAAAAGCGGCTTAGTAAAATGTCAATGACGTTTGGATCTGTTTGAGCGACAAATGTTAGGATCTTCTTTTCCGTAGTTACCTCAGCAATTGAGGTTGACAATGTTGGTTGAGGCGGCCACGAGTCACTAGGGTAGTGAAGCCATTCAGGCCCCGCCCACCATAGCGAACATGAAATAACCGCGCTTGGCATTAATCCCCGAGACGCAGGATCAGCCGGATTATACGAAGATTTAATATAAAACCATCGGCTAGGTGCAATGATTTCTTGAATGTGGCTAACACGGTTTGCCACAAAAGTTTTCCAACGAAAAGGTGGAGAACGTATCCAAGTGAGAGCGACCGTAGAATCACTCCACGCTGAAACATCGGAGATGTCAATCAAGCCTTGATAAGACCGAATGGTAAAAGAAAGTAAATCGGTTAATAAAACGGCGGCACATAATTCCAAACGTGGAATTGAAATGCGCTTAATTGGAGCTACTTTTGTTTTAGCGGTTACAAATTGTACAGTTATTTCTCCAGTAGTTTGATTTATGAACTGAAAATACACTACCGCTGCATACCCTACCTCGCTAGCATCGCAAAACCCATGCAAATGACAAGTAAAAGGATCCGAAGGGGGTAAACAACGTGGTAACTTTAATGACGATAATAACGGCAACTCTTCTTGGTATTGCTGCCATTGAGACGAAATGTCTGCTGGTGGGATGTCATCCCAATTTAAACCTAACATCCACAGATGCTGGATTAGGCGTTTTGAAAAAAGTGTTAGTGGGGCTAAAATCCTAATGGATCATATATTCTGGCAACTTGTGAAAGTATGTTGCGCTTTGTACATATTTGGTTTAATGGTTTAACCCGAAACGAGAAAATATATTCTGTAGGTTAACATTGAAGACCTAATATTTTTATTTATTCGTCCGAATCGAAATCGAGAGAAGTATATTGGCAAAAATCTGACGTAATGCCTTCCAAAATAGAAACTGAATTAGAACTCCATTTTCGAAGTTCAAAACCAGCCAAATGTAAAAGTCGAATAAGTTGATCTTTAATTTCGAGGGCCGATTGTATAGAATCTCCACCGGCGACGAAATCATCAATATATAGATTTGACCGTATAGCGTCAGCGGCTAACGGAAACCTTTGCCTTCGTCAATGGCTAATTGCTGAAGAGTTTTAATGCTAGATAAGGCGATGACTTAATACCGTAGGTCACTGTATTAAGCTGATATGTCTGAATGGGTTCTTCTGCGGAGAACCGCCACACATTAATTGAAACCTTCGATGTTCATCGGTAATCAAAATTTGTCGATACATTTGGCGAACATCACAAGTAAAAACGAAACGATGAGAGCGAAATTTAAGTAAGATTGACGAAATGTCATTTTGGAGACTAGGTCCAGCCAATTGAGTGTCATTAAGTGACACGTTGTTTTTAGCCTTTGCAGAGGCGTCAAAACCACACGAATTTTAGAAGTATGACCTTCTTCTTTAAACACAGGGTGATGGGGTAAAAGTAATTATCGTTCCCAACGGGCGGAGAATCGAGTAATGCCATATGACCCGCATCAAGATAGTCCTGCATGAAATTGTTGTATTGGGCGCGTAGCTCCGGTTGAGCATGTAATTTGCGCTCCAACGAAAATAGTCTTTTTAGCCATCTCAAAGCAATTATCAAAACGGGCAAAGTATCGTTGAACGGTAACGCAACAATAAAACGACCGCTAGGGTCACGAGAAAACGTGTTTTCAAAAATCAAATCTGCCTTTTCTTCTTCTGGAGAAGTATAAGACGTGGATGGCAACTCTTCTATCTCCCAAAACCGCCTTAGGGTCTGGTCGATAGGATCTTCTACAGACGTAAAAAATGCTTGGACAGTATCAGACTGCAAGCTTTTGTGGGACCAATAATAGTCCAACCAAAAATTGTATTTATGGCGGCAGGCTGAAGAAACTTGCCATGTATAACACCGCCATTGATGATGAACGGATAAACATCTGCTCCTAGGAGCATGTCAATGGTTCCTGGAGAGTTCCAGGTCGGGTCTGCAAAGTGCAGGCCGCATAAGTGTTCCCAATTATTAGGAACTTCAACGCTAGGTAATTTGCCAGATATTGACGAAAGCACAAAAGTTGTGACTTCTAGAGATTTTTCAGAGTCTAACATAGAGCGAATGGTGCAGCTGACGGCACCCCTATTGACTGCTGAAGTTGTCTGCCCAAGTCCATAAATCGGAACTTGAGAACGTATGCGTGGAAGCCAAAGTTTGCTCACGCAATCGTCTCGAATAAAGCTAGCTTGGGAACCAGGATCTAAGAGTACCCTGATCGGTTTGTATCTACCAGAACGATCTTGAACTTCCACAACAGCAGTGGAGAGTAAGACAGTAACCCCAAGATTTGAATTCGTCTGTGAAGACAAAACATTTGCCGGAATAGGAGAGGCTGACTGCGTCCTATTGGCATTTTTATGCATGTGTGTAGCGGTCGGTTCAGCTGAACGGCTAGAAGCAGGTTGCGATTCAAAATGTAGCAAGGTATGATGCGGCTTGGCGCAAGTTCGACAGGAATTATAAGATTTGCATTGCATGGACGCATGGTCTGTTCGTAAGCAATTTAAACAAAGGCGTAAGCGTTTGACAATGTCGAAACGTTCCGTCGGAGTTTTCTTTAGAAACGATTGACATCTATAAATTAAGTGATTGCCTTTGCAGGAAGGACAATGGTGCGAAAATGAATTATTTGAGTCACTGGAGCTACTTGGTGTGTCCAGTGAAACTACGTTAGAAGAAACTCTTGGTTTAAATTGAAACGCTGAGGATTTCTTAGGCACTGATGTGTGAGATGTATGGACAGTCGTCGAATAAGAAACAGGTGCGGTTGAAGAAAAGGTTTCAACGCTGCACATTGTTGGGTTAAAAAATATCTCAAATCCTCGAAATTAGGTATTTGCTTCGGATCCGATTGGAGTTCGAAGCGTTTTCTAGTAAACGGATCAAGTTTTTCTAAAAGCAAATCGACCAGAATAAAGTTCCAATGTTCAGTGGGAAACTTTAAGTTAGTTAGAACAGCAAGGTTCTCCGAAAAACAATCAATAAGTGCCCTAAGTTTCTTAGGGTCTTCTGATTTTAAAGGTAGAAAGTCTTTCATTGCTTTCCAATGCAAAGTTGCCAATAAACGCGGATTGCTAAATCTCTCACGCAAGGCGTTATAGGAAATAATAAAATTATCCCCGAAATGGGTACAGATTTAACGATTCTTAAAGACTCCCCGGTACAACAACTGATAAGATAATTTAATTTTTCGATATTGGACAGCGACGCGTTATTATAGACCAGGCTGTCAAATAAATCGATGAAAGATGAAAATTCAGTTACCTCATTATTAAAAATTTGGAGCTTTAACGGTAACAATTTTGATACCGTGCTGCTTGGAGCATTTTCGATGATTTGTGGTGCTTTCATTTCTTGCATCGTATCGAGATGCAGCAGTATGAAAAATAAGCGGAATCTACTTCCTTCCGTACAGCGTTGTAAGTTAATGAGTCTACCTCGTCACATGAGGCCAAGACAGCGACTAAAATTGTATTGAAATTTGCATAAAGGTCATGTATTCCCTTGTTTGAATAAGGAACAATGCCTTTAAAGTTGGGTCACTTTGTATAGTCTTACAAAGCTCAAAGATTTCTAAAATGCGTGTTTTCAGTAATTCTAGTTCTACCACATGTGCTTTCTTTGGAGCCATTCTCAAAGATTCTGAAAGGACTACAATAAATGCTATAAAACCGTAACGCTCAGATGTACACGAAAAATGTTAAAATAGGGTATAAACCAATAAATCACGTTTTATGACTAACGGTTCGTCAAACAAAAGCGTGAATATAAGATGTACCGCTTAACAACCCGAGCGGCTTACCATCAAAAGCTCACAGAAACGTTTAAAACATGTGGCTTAACATATTTGCCGAAAGATGCAACTTTACAACCTTATTCCTCTGCAGATGTTCAATATTGTAATACAAAACGTGCAATAGCTTTTAAATACAAAGCAAATCCCTTTACCTTTCTTGTTTAAGAAGTATAAAGCGATTTATAGTTTTCAGGTTGCTTTGCTTTATACCGCTAAAATAAATTTAAAACTGAAAACTGACAAATTTTATGTTAAGGATTTGTTTGTAATTAAAACGCTTGCTGGTTTCAATTACGGCGAAATCGCTTAATTTAATCTAAAGAAAGTATAAATAATGTTTACACATTTTAACCCGCTAAATATGGGCTTTAAGCACAAATTTAAAACTGAAATATTAATTAATTAAAAAGCTCGCTTGAATGCAATGTGATATTTTAATTTAGGACATGCGTATACCACAGGACTAATGAATCCGGCTCGACTTAGGAACAATGATTGATGGTGATTAAGGAGGTTAAGATATATGATATGCAAATTGCAATGAAGGACCAATTGCTTTTATAGCAATAACGATAATGGTGGAGCGGTTATGTAATAACAAAAAAAAACTACACCAAACTACTTAGTAAAAGGGTATAAATACCTTAAGTCCTGCGCCGCTGGGGGCAATAGACACTTTCACGCACAAAAGCTTTTACGGAGAACCAGAAACACGCACGAAAATGGTGTCGGTCTCGCTTTCAAAGCTCTAACACAACCGTCCTTTTCAAGGGTTCGAAGGCGACTTGCTTCTTTAAAGGCTCGAGTACGACTGTCACTTTATGCACTGTTATTGCCGGTATATAAAATGTTTCACTCAAACTGTAGGATGCACGCACAAAGTATTTATTGTCACAAAATACCGAATTGTTCGATGACGACGTAACATATAGTTTTATACCCTATTTCACCGAGATTCAGTGAAGGGGGTTAAGCAGCCTGTGGCTGCCAAGAGCCCCCAATATTTAGACATTTGCCGAATTAATAGTTTTCTAGTAAATCCTTTCACGTATTTAACATTATTCGAAAATATTGCCTAACCAATACTTGTAGTTGCTTATAATAATCATCATGTTTAAATAAAGTTACTTTCTTTTGTCATTAGTTTATCCATCCTGGAACTGGTTGGATGCGTACCTCCATTGATTTCTATTCTGAGCTAACCTACACATTTCCCTGAAATTCCTACAGCCTAAATCTTTCACTATCTGTGTGCAGTAGTCTAACCTAGGTCTACCTCTACTTCTCTTTTTCCTATCTCTGCTTCTAATGTATTCCTCACTATTCCCTCATGCCGTAGTATGTGGTCTATCGTCCTATCTCTCCTATTTTTTACAGATTTCCACATATTTCTTTCTTCCCCTACCACTTTTAGTACATCTTCGTTCTTAACTTTGTCTCTCTATGATATCTTCATCATACGTTTGTAGCACCACATTTCAAAGGTTTCTACCTTCTCCTTGTCCACTTCTCTTACTCTCCAGGCTTCGCAGCTGTACAGTGCTGTGCTCCACACATATGTTTTAAGCAATCTTTTCCATGTTTCTATGTTTGTTGTCATTGAACACAGTAGTTGCTTCTTCTTGTTAAATGTAGCACGACCTTGTGCTAATCTTTGGTTTATATCTTAAGCTTTTCCCATCTTGCGTTATTTGGCTTCCTAGGTAGCAGAAATCCTTAACCTCTTGTTAGTTCTTGTTACCTATTTGTATTCTTGTTTTTGATTTATTTCCCCTCCTTTGCATACTAGTACTTTAGTTTTATTTTTGTTAATTTTCATACCGTATCTCTCTGTTAGAACAATTTCCATTTCATTAAGAGCAGCTTCTAACTCTTCCTTGCTAGATGCTAGTACCGCTATATCATCTGCAAATCTAAGCGTATCAATTTTTTGTCCCTGCATAGTAATTCCAAATGTCTTCCTACATTTGACAGTAATCATTGCCTATTCAATGTACAAGTTAAAAATTAATGAGGATAGAGCACATCCCTTTCTCGCCCCTTTCCTAATGTTTACTTCCCTACGTTCCTGCTCTAATTCTATTACTGCTGTTTGCTTTTTGTATAAGCTATGTACTATTCGTCTATGCCTATAATTCATTTCAATCTTTTTGAGTATTTCGAACATTTTTTTCCATTTTACATTGTCGAATGCTTTTTCCAGATCTACAAACCCTATATACACACACTTTCTCTGTTTTCTATTGTTTTCTCCATTATCACTCTTAGAGTTAAAATAGCCTCCCGTGTTCTCCTGTTTTGCCTAAACCCAAATTGATCTTCTCCTAGTATTTCTTCAGCTCGTTTTTCCATTCATCTTTGTACAATTCTAGTTAATATCTTTGACACGTGTTCTGTCAAACTTATTGTTCGAAAATTTTCACACTATCCACGCCTTTCTTTTTTGGTATAGTTACTATGATGTTACGTTTGAAATCTTTGGATATCTCGCCTGTCTCGTACATATAGCTTACAAGTTGAAAGAGTCATTCTTCTGTTACTGCTTGTCCAGCGGCTTTTAGAGTTTCTGCTTGTACCATATCTGTACCCGGCGCCTTACCATTTTTCAGATCTTTTTTGCTAATTCAAACTCATCGCTAAGTATAGGATACCCCAAGTCATCATTTTCAATGTCTGATTTCTGTTCTAATGCTGTTACTTCCTCTCCTGCATATAAATTCCCTATATATTCTTGCCATCTACCCACTTTCTCTACATTTTCTATAATGACGTTTCCTCCCGCGTCCTTTATATTTTTGCTATACGGTTTTATATTCCTAAAATTCATTCTAATTAGTTTGTATGCTTCATCTGTTTTTCCAATTTCTATCTAAAGTAATTCAAATAAAATTACTATAATTTTTGAACAAAATTATGCCTTTACACTATATTGATCTCAACCAATAGTACAAAAGTACCTCATCATCATCATTTTGTTTTCGACCTTACTTAAGGTCGGTTTGACGCAGCTCTAACCTCTTTTCTATTCTGTGCTAATCTAAAAAGTTCTACATACACAACCTAAATTTCTAATAATTTGACTAATATAGCTTGGTCTAGGTCTTCCTATACTCTTTTTCCTATCCACCTGGCTCTACATAGATATGAGTAACCTGATGGTTGTTAAAGAACTCCAACATGCTTACATGATTACCATTTATAAGGAAATGAAATATTACCTGGTTATCCCCTCCAAAAAAGGAAAAGTGTTAAATTATATGTTATGGTAAGACTTAAGCAACGAATCGCTGTCAACATGCCAGACCGCTAACTAATTGTGAGTTATGTCAAGGTGACATTTAGTTAACTGATTTTTTTTTTTATTTTTGTTTTGTTTTACTTAAGGTCGGTTTGACGCAGCTCTAAATTCTTTACTATTCTGAGCTAGTCTAAAAAGGTCTACATACTCTTCACAACCTAAATCTTTAATAATTTGACTAATATAGCTTTGTCTAGGCCTTCCTACTCTATTTTCATTTGGTAGTTTATAATCTAAGACCTTACTAAATAGTCCCTCATGTCTTAACTGGTGCCCTATCATTCTATTTCCCCGAACAATATTTGTATTTAATTGTTTCCATATGCAGGGTTCCTCACCTTTCCTTCTATAAACTTCCTCATTTGTTACTCTATCTGTCCAACTAATCTTTAACATTTTCCTATAACACCAAGTTTCAAACGCTTTAACCTTTTTCTTATCTACCTCTTTAATTGTCCAAGTCTTACTACCGTATAGTAGAACGCTCCATACGCATGACTATAAGAAACTTTTTCTATTATCTAAACTAATACTATTAGCTATTAGTAAGTTTTTCTTTTTTAAAAACATTTTTCTAGCTTGCGCTATTCTAGCAACTATATCCCTCCGTATAGTTAATACAATTGCTTCTCGAAACATCGGAGCCTGATTAATATTTTCAGCCAGGTCAAATAGAAATAGTAAAGGATCGTTATGTCAGATTCATCTGATAAACCTCAGAAAAATGGCGAGTCTTAAAACAAAAATTAACATTAACGTTAAATGAATTACAAAGAGTATATAACCCTAATATGTTATTTTTAAGACTCGTACAAAAATGCCACAATTTGCCGGATGCAAACAGTATGATTCACATGAATTATTACGATATTTACTAAGAACAATACTCATAGAGGATTTTAAGAGGTATCAATCGATCATTCAGATAATCTGCGACCTAGTCGTAAATCAGACTCATTATCAGCTGAAGAAAGTAATTATAAATACTTATAGACAACAAACATTTGAACTATTATCACAAATTGAACAAGTTTTTCAAGGTGTCTTAGTTAGCAAATTGCAATGTCAAGATTGTAAGGACATTTCACGCCGAGATGGGTTCTTTCTTGACCTACATTTACCAATATCAAAAAAACCATTTCCTCAAGTACTAGGTGGTAAAACAGAAGAATTGTATAAAAATAAATTACCCAAAAACACATAAAGAAGGAAAACCACGAAGAAGATGAATGCTCCGTACAACCACAGCACTCGAATTGCTTACAAGTAATGATATAGTGGACTGTGATCTGTGCACAGAAAGGCATGATCGTCGCGATAAAAGAAATATGTATACTAATTCCAGTAAGCAACTTCTAATTTGCAACCCACCTGCCGTACTAATTTTACATTTAATATTTCGATCTGCAAAGATAAATAACTACGTTTCCTTCTCTGTTACTAAATTTAGCACATTTTTACTAAAAACAACGTCAAAACCCTCCAACATTAAATTCTAATCAAATAAAAGTACAATATGGTGTAGTCCATTATAGTGATTCAATTCATGGTGGACATTATGCCGCATATGTAAAAGTAAGATCAACATTAGGAAACGATAGTTATCGTAAGCAATTTTTACACAAATATAATAAAAATGTCTCGTCCTCGCAACTTAAAGATACCGAAGCTAACACTGAAATTCTATCAGGCCAGTGGTGTTACGTTAGCGATTCTTATATTTCCGAGGTGTCTGAAAACAAAGGCCTATAGTGCGTTTAACGAACAGATTCAGTAAATGCTCCGCCCATAAATCAGCGCCAAGTTTAAATAAAAATTTTGTATTGGTTGGCCGGATTCAAACAACCACACATTTCAATTTGTAACATTAACCTACAAATGTCAATTAGTTTTTCGTGTTTGTCTTTGCTTTATTTTTTGTTCACTCGTCTTTGCTTTATTTTTTGTTCACTCGTCTTTCGTAGTTTTTGCTCCTGTACTTTTTTTTTCAAAAACAGTATTTTTCAATACTTATTATGTGTAGGTTATTTACAATTAATTACGTGTAACATGGATCAACAGGGTCGCTGTAAATCAAGCTTATGCTCAGTTTGTACTGCGCAGCTAAGCCCATCCTATTATTTTAATTACTGAATCTGTTCGTTAAACGCACTATAGAGGCATGAGCATATTTATTGTTTAATGCACGAATTTTGCAATTTTTAGTTACCTAAAACATATATTTATTGTTAAATGTAATGTAAATGTAATAAAGACGCGTATTAAGCTGACACAGCCACTTCAGCACAATCGAATGCGATCTGTACAGGATTTCTGTGCTCCTTTATTGCTCCAGCCGTTTCGTTAAAAATATGGCTGTGCTAGCTTAAAATTAAAGTTACCACAGCCATATTGAAAAATGCAATTTGAGTGCCGTAGTCAAAGAAACGAATAGTTCAGAATTATGTGCTTTTTATGCGCTCTCAGATTATGAAAAAACAGCGAAAACTAAAGTGGATTAACAAAAAAAAAAATATTTTAGAATTTTGAGAGTAATTTTTACGCACTAACTTAAGGAATAACTTCTTCAAATAATTTGTTGCTCGGACACGCGTGGGCTCAAAATGTTCGTAATAAAAAGTAGTTTCAGAAAATATATAGATACGAATATGTTGCTCGTCGCAAAGCATTGAAAAACGGTCGAAAAGGCGTCAGATACTACGCGCCTAGATGGAAGCACGTAGCTATTTTGCGCAGCCGATGAACAATTGAGAAATGTTTTTGCACAAATTTAGAGCATATAAATATGTACATAATTTTGGCGTAATGGTTTCCTTGATCACAGCACTATATATATAAATATATATATATATATATATATATATATATATATATAAAGTTGATCTTTCAATAACGAACGTATTTGTTATAAACTAATTGACCTTTTTTTTTTTATAATATTGGGATAAATTTCGTTCGATAAAAGTTACTGGTTTAGTTTAAAACATTTATTCAACTTAACGTTTCGGAAAATTTGTTTCCTTAATCATAAGCTACAAAGTGGATAGCATTAAATTACATATATAAGTTATAAATTACTTACTTAATGTGTTTTTTAGTAGAAAACTTGTTTTGACATGTAACGTCATTTTATTGAAAGTTGTTATTACAAGTGATGTTTGTCAAAACTAGCTTTCTACGTTTTTAATAATTTGATTAAAATACAAAATGTTATGATTGTTTAAAAATTCTTGTTGTATCTGACCAACAAATCTTTATTAAGTTTGTATGTGTGTGGATGTGTGTTTATGTGTGTGTGTGTGTGTGTGTGTGTGTGTGTGTGTGTGTGTGTGTGTGTGTGTGTGTGTGTGTGTGTGCGCGTGCGTGCGTGCGTGCGTGCGAGCGTGCGTGCGTGTGTAATAGGAAACTGTTTTGTCTTTGGGTTGTTTGTATCTGTAATTCATTAGTTTGATTTAGTTTTGTTTAAAATAGTTAGTTGGGAAAAAAGTTATTTATATAAATTTTGTGTGAAGAAATTTTGGAGACTGTATATGTGACCTGGTTGTTTAGTTATTAGGAATATTATATTTGTTTTTTAAAATTATAGAGTCCAAAGTATACTGCTTCTAAATTATTAATATCAGTTTTTCATTTAAACAGTTATTTGTTTTTGAATGTGGTAGGATTCTAAAATAATCGTTTGTAATAATTAGATTCTATTTCAAGTATTTCAACATTTTGCAGATCTAAAGTGTGATTGTTTCTTTTATATGTGTCGAAAGTGCGCAGGTTGTTTTTCCTATTTTGGCGTCGCTTTTATGTTGTGTAAGCCTGTGACCCAGGTATTGTTTTGATTGACCTACATATTGTCCTCCACATGAGCATTTGATTTTATATATTGTATTGCTTATTTTTAGTTTTTGTGTTTTGTCTTTTAAATTTGTGAAAAGTTCTTTGGTTGATTTATTATAATTAAAAGTAATTCCTATATTTGGTTGTTTTAAAATTTTTTTTAAATTAATTGATAAATTTTGGATATATGGTAATGATCTGTATTGTTTTTGTGTTACTGTATTTTCTTCTTTGTAGTGAATTTGGTTGTTAAATATTATTTTGTTTATTAGTGTTTTAGGAAACCATTGTTTATGAAGATATTTCTTAGTTCAATGAAGTTTTGTGATGAAATTGGGGTCGCTTATTTTTATCATTCTGTATTTTATGGCTAATATTGTATTGATTTTATGTTGGTATGAGTGATTTGAAAAGTAGTTTATGTATCTCCCAGAATTGGTTGGTTTCTTGTACCAATCTAATTTTATTTTATTATTTTCATCTCTTATGACTTTTGAGTCTAAAAAGGGATACTTTGTTTTCTTCTATTTCGTGTGTAAATTGTAATTTTGGGTGGAACTGATTAAATTTATTAAGGATTTCTTGAATTTTATTTTCGGACAGCAGCAAAGAATGTCATCAACGTATTTAGCTATGAATGGGAATTGAAAGGTAAGATTTGGAATTACTTTTTGATAAGATGGTCCATTACTATTTGTGCTAGTATTGGGGATATAGGAGATCCCATCGGAGTACCAAATTTTTGAGTGTAGTATTGGTCTTCAAATGAAAAGTAAGTGTTGTTGAAAATTAATGTTATGGTGGTTATGAACATAGTTTTATCTAATTTGCAGACTTTTTCTATTTTATTCCAATTTTTAGTTAAAATTTCTTTTGTTAGATTTAAGGGTATATTTGTGAATAAAGAGGATGCATCGAGTGAGATTAGTATGTGATTGTTTGGTATTTGAAAGTTCCTAAATTTATCAACAAATTCAAAAGTGTCCTTTACGTTGAAACCATCTTCAATAGGGAAAGCTTTACTTAGAATATCTCCTATCCATTTTGATATATTGTAAGTTGGTGTATTGATTGATGATATGATTGGTCTTAATGCTATGGTCGGTTTGTGTATTTTAGGTAGTCCATAATATTTGCCTGAAGTGGAGTTATTTTTGATTAGATTGTTTTTTTCTTCTTTTGAGATCATATTTTTATTAAATAGCAGCTTAATATGTTCGTTTATGATTTTTTGGATAGAGGTTGTTGGATCTTTGTGTGATTTTGTATAGGTGTTTGTGTCGTTTAGAAGTTCATGAGATTTTTCAATATAAAATTGTTTGTTTAGTAGAACTGTCACAGCACCTTTGTCTGCTTTTTGTAACGATAATATTTGGATTGTCATTTAGAAACTTTTTGGTTTTTTGAAATATTCTTTCTTTTTTGTCTGGATATGTGTTGTTGTTTGGATTGTTGATGAAATTGGTGATGCAGTTTGTGACTTTTGTACGTAGTAAAGATTTTTGTTGGTCTGATAAAGTGTCATTTTTAATAATTGATTCTATAGAAGCCAAAAGTTTACCTACATGAATATTTTTGTTTGTTATATGTAAATTGAAATTGGGTCCTAGTGATAACATGTTAAGTATATCTGTGGGAATATCTTTATTACTAAGATTAACTATCCATTTACTGTTATCTATGAAGAGTTGTTTCTGATTAAATTGACTCTGTTTTAAGTTATCGAATTTTTTGATATTTTCTTTTTTACTTGTGCAAAGTGTTTGTTATAAAATATCCTTTGTCTGCGTTTGAAGGTATTTGTAATGATAACAGGTAGGGTTGGAAGTGAAATTTCGATATGTCTAATTCTATTGCTGAAAAAGTTTATATTTGTGTGTTTGCTTCTAATTCTAGATTCAGAATTTGGATTTGTAACTTGGTTTTAGATTTTCGATTTTTCTGTTTAGTTTTCCATGTGTTATGCCTATTAAATTTTGTATTATGTTAGTTGGATGTGATATATGGTTTGGGATGATTCCTTCTCTTCTGCATCTTTCCATAAACAAGCATCTATTTTTAAGGTTTGCCAATTTTGATGTATTGTTGGCCCATTCCTTTAGTAATGTAACTGCATTGCTACCATATGTTTGTTTGATGTGGTTGTAGAATCCCATTTTTGAATTTAAAGTTGATCTTTCAATAACGAACGTATTTGTTATAAACTAATTGACCTTTTTTTTTAATATTGGGATAAATTTCGTTCGATAAAAGTTACTGGTTTAGTTTAAAACATTTATTCAACTTAACGTTTCGGAAAATTTGTTTCCTTAATCATAAGCTACAAAGTGGATAGCATTAAATTACATATATAAGTTATAAATTACTTACTTAATGTGTTTTTTAGTAGAAAACTTGTTTTGACATGTAACGTCATTTTATTGAAAGTTGTTATTACAAGTGATGTTTGTCAAAACTAGCTTTCTACGTTTTAATAATTTGATTAAAATACAAAATGTTATGATTGTTTAAAAATTCTTGTTGTATCTGACCAACAAATCTTTATTAAGTTTTTGGTTATGTGTGGGTTGTGTGTGTGTGTGGGTTTGGGTTTTGTGTGTGTGTGTGTGTGTGTGTGTGTGTGTGTGGGGTGGTGGTGGTGCGTGCGTGGGCGTGCGTGCGTGTGTAATAGGAAACTGTTTTGTCTTTGGGTTGTTTGTATCTGTAATTCATTAGTTTGATTTAGTTTTGTTTAAAATAGTTAGTTGGGAAAAAGTTATTTATATAAATTTTGTGTGAAGAAATTTTGGAGACTGTATATGTGACCTGGTTGTTTAGTTATTAGGAATATTATATTTGTTTTTAAAATTATAGAGTCCAAAGTATACTGCTTCTAAATTATTAATATCAGTTTTTCATTTAAACAGTTATTTGTTTTTGAATGTGGTAGGATTCTAAAATAATCGTTTGTAATAATTAGATTCTATTTCAAGTATTTCAACATTTTGCAGATCTAAAGTGTGATTGTTTCTTTTTATATTGTCGAAAGTGCGCAGGTTGTTTTTCCTATTTTGGCGTCGCTTTTATGTTGTGTAAGCCTGTGACCCAGGTATTGTTTTGATTGACCTACATATTGTCCTCCACATGAGCATTTGATTTTATATATTGTATTGCTTATTTTTAGTTTTTGTGTTTTGTCTTTTAAATTTGTGAAAAGTTCTTTGGTTGATTTATTATAATTAAAAGTAATTCCTATATTTGGTTGTTTTAAAATTTTTTTTAAATTAATTGATAAATTTTGGATATATGGTAATGATCTGTATTGTTTTTGTGTTACTGTATTTTCTTCTTTGTAGTGAATTTGGTTGTTAAATATTATTTTGTTTATTAGTGTTTTAGGAAACCATTGTTTATGAAGATATTTCTTAGTTCAATGAAGTTTTGTGATGAAATTCGGGGTCGCTTATTTTTATCATTCTGTATTTTATGGCTAATATTGTATTGATTTTATGTTGGTATGAGTGATTTGAAAAGTAGTTTATGTATCTCCCAGAATTGGTTGGTTTCTTGTACCAATCTAATTTTATTTTATTATTTTCATCTCTTATGACTTTTGAGTCTAAAAAAGGGATACTTTTGTTTTCTTCTATTTCGTGTGTAAATTGTAATTTTGGGTGGAACTGATTAAATTTATTAAGGATTTCTTGAATTTTATTTTCGGGACAGCAGCAAAGAATGTCATCAACGTATTTAGCTATGAATGGGAATTGAAAGGTAAGATTTGGAATTACTTCTTTGATAAGATGGTCCATTACTATTTGTGCTAGTATTGGGGATATAGGAGATCCCATCAGTACCAAATTTTGAGTGTAGTATTGGTCTTCAAATGAAAAGTAAGTGTTATTGAAAATTAATGTTATGGTGGTTATGAACAGAGTTTGATCTAATTTGCAGACCTTTTCTATTTTATTCCAATTTTTAGTTAAAATTTCTTTTGTTAGATTTAAGGGTATATTTGTGAATAAAGAGGATGCATCGAGTGAGATTAGTATGTGATTGTTTGGTATTTGAAAGTTCCTAAATTTATCAACAAATTCAAAAGTGTCCTTTACGTTGAAACCATCTTCAATAGGGAACGCTTTACTTAGAATATCTCCTATCCATTTTGATAAATTGTAAGTTGGTGTATTGATTGATGATATGATTGGTCTTAATGCTATGGTCGGTTTGTTATATTAGGTAGTCCATAATATTTGCCTGAAGTGGAGTTATTTTTGATTAGATTGTTTTTTTCTTCTTTTGAGATCATATTTTTATTAAATAGCAGTTTAATATGTTCGTTTATGATTTTTTGGATAGAGGTTGTTGGATCTTTGTGTGATTTTGTATAGGTGTTTGTGTCGTTTAGAAGTTCATGAGATTTTTCAATATAAAATTGTTTGTTTAGTAGAACTGTCACAGCACCTTTGTCTGCTTTGTAACGATAATATTTGGATTGTCATTTAGAAACTTTTGGTTTTTGAAATATTCTTTCTTTTTGTCTGGATATGTGTTGTTGTTTGGATTGTTGATGAAATTGGTGATGCAGTTTGTGACTTTTGTACGTAGTAAAGATTTTGTTGGTCTGATAAAGTGTCATTTTAATAATTGATTCTATAGAAGCCAAAAGTTTACCTACATGAATATTTTTGTTTGTTATATGTAAATTGAAATTGGGTCCTAGTGATAACATGTTAAGTATATCTTGGGAATATCTTTATTACTAAGATTAACTATCCATTTACTGTTATCTATGAAGAGTTGTTTGTGATTAAATTGACTCTGTTTTAAGTTATCGAATTTTTTGATATTTTCTTTTTTTACTTGTGCAAAGTGTTTGTTATAAAATATCCTTTGTCTGCGTTTGAAGGTATTTGTAATGATAACAGGTAGGGTTGCTTGAAGTGAAATTTCGATATGTCTAATTCTATTGCTGAAAAAGTTTATATTTGTGTGTGTTTTCTAATTCTAGATTCAGAATTTGGATTTGTAACTTGGTTTTTAGATTTTCGATTTTTCTGTTTAGTTTTCCATGTGTTATGCCTATTAAATTTTGTATTATGTTAGTTGGATGTGATATATGGTTTGGGATGATTCCTTCTCTTCTGCATCTTTCCATAAACAAGCATCTATTTTTAAGGTTTGCCAATTTTGATGTATTGTTGGCCCATTCCTTTAGTAATGTAACTGCATTGCTACCATATGTTTGTTTGATGTGGTTGTAGAATCCCATTTTTGAATTTAAAGTTGATCTTTCAATAACGAACGTATTTGTTATAAACTAATTGACCTTTTTTTTTAATATTGGGATAAATTTCGTTCGATAAAAGTTACTGGTTTAGTTTAAAACATTTATTCAACTTAACGTTTCGGAAAATTTGTTTCCTTAATCATAAGCTACAAAGTGGATAGCATTAAATTTTCCAAAAAAATTCAAATTTAAAAAATTTAAAAAAATTTTAAAAAAAAAAAAAAAAAAAATTTAAAAAAAAAAAATAAAGAAAAATTTACAATTTAAAAAAAATTTTTTAAATTAAAATTTAAAAAAAAAAAAAAAAAATAATTTAAAAAAAATTTAAAAAAATTTTAAATAACCAAAAATTTTAAATTTAAAAAAAAAATTTTTTTTTTTTTTTTTTTTTCCTTGTTTTTTTAAAAAATTTTTTGGGGGCCCAAAACCCAAAAAAGGGAAAAATTTAAAAAAAAAAAAAAAATTTTAAACAAAAAAAGAAAAAAAAAAATTTTTTTCCAAAATGAAAATTAAATTTTTTAAAAGATTTTTTGAATTTTAAAAATTTTAAAAAAACTTTTTTTTAAAAGAAAAAATTTTTAAAAAAAATTTTCTTAAATTTTAAAAACTTTTTTATTTTAAAAAACCAAAAACATTCCCCAAAAACTTTAAAAATTTATTATAAATTTTTTTTTTAAAAAATTTAAAAAATTTTAAAATTAAAAAAAAAAAAGAAAAAATTTTATTAAAAAATTTTAAAAGACCCCGGGGGAAAAAACCAAAAAAAAAAAAAAAAAAAAAAAAATTTAAAAAAAATTTTAATAAAATTTTGGTAAAAAAAGGGGTTTTAAAAATTTTCATCAAATTTTTAAATTTTAATTTTAAAATTTTTTAAATTTGAAAATTTTAAAAATTTCCCGTTTTTCCCTTTCCCAAAAATAAACCCATTAAAACTTTTTCAAAAAAAAATTTATTTTTTTTTTAATTTTGTTTTTTGTAAAATTTAAAAAAAATTTTAAAAAAGTTAAAAATTTTTAAACAAAAGAAAAACAAATTTATCCCTAAAAAAATAATTTTAAAAAAAAAAATTAGTTTAAAAACAATTTAAAAAAAAAATTTAAACAAAAACAAAAAAAATGCCAAAAAAAAAAAAAAAACAAAAAATTTGGAAAATTTAAAAAAAATTCCCCTTTTTAAATTTAAAAAAATTTAAAAAAAAAAATCCCAAAAAAAAAACCAATTTACAAATCCAAACTAATTTAAAAATTTTAAAAACAACCAAATTAAAACTTTTAAAAAAAATAACAAAAATTTTACAAAAAAACAAACCCAAAAAACCCAAAAAAAAAAATTTTTAAAAAATTGGGGAAAAAATATAAAATTTTTAAAACTCCTTTTAATTACAAAAACCTTTAAAAGCGAAAAAGGAATTTTTAAAAAAATTTCACAATAAAAAGAAAATACAAATTTTTCAAAAAAAATTTAATAAAAATTTTTCAAGATAAATTTTAAATAAAAAACAAAAAAAAAAATTTTATAAAAAAGTAATACCCCAAATTTAAAAACAAAAAAAAACCTTAAAAAAAAAGGTTCAAAAAAATTTTTAAAAAATTTATAAAAAAAACCCAACCTTTTTAAACAAAATAAAAACCAAATAAAAAATTAAAATAAAAACAACCCCAAAAAACAAAAAAATTTTAAACCAAAAAAAGAAAAGAAAAAAACCCCAAAAAAACAAAAAAACCCAAACCCCAAATAAAACCCAAAACAAAACAAAAAAAAATTTTTTTTACAAAACAAAAAAAAATTAAAATTTTTTAAAAATTTTAAACGAAAAAATTTTTTAAAATTTAAATAAAACCCCAATAAAAAAAGGGAAAATTTTTTAAAAACCTTAAATTTAAAAAAATTTTAATTAAAAAGGAAAAAATTTAAAAATCTCCATTGAAAATTTTATAAATTTAAAAAAAACAAAATTTTCCCAAAATTTTAAAAAATAAATTTTTATAAAACCCTTAACTTTTCCCAAAAAATTTTCCCAAATTTAAAAAGGAATTAAATTTTTTAAAATTTTTTGAAAAACCCCCAAAAATTTCCAAAAACCCTAAAAAATTTAGTCAAATTTTAAATTCAAAAATCCCAAAAATTAAAAAAAAATTTAAAATAAATTTAAATAAAAAGAAAGGTTCAAAAAAAAACTAATAAAAAACAAATTTTCAAACACTTAAACCCAAAAAAAAAAAAAATAAAACCAAAAAATTTTAAACCCCCAATTTTCCAAAATTAAAATTTGAAAAATTTTTAAAACCCAAAATAATTAAAAAAATTTTAAACCCCAACCCAAAAATTTTAACAAAAAACGTAAAAAAATTCTTTTTTTAAAAAAAAAAATTTTAAAAAAACCCTTAAAAATTTAATTTATTCAAAAAAATTTAAATTTCAAAAAAATAAAAAAAACAAAAATTTCCCTTTTAAAATAAAAAAAAAAAGGGTAAAATTTTAAAAAAAAAAAATTAAAAAACAACCCCTTTTAAAAAAAAAACTCAAAAACCAAAAAACCCAAAAAAATCAAAAAAAAATTACCAAAAAAAAAATATTTAAAAAAAAAATTTCTCAAAAATTTTTAAAAACAAAAAAACTTTAAACAAGGTTTCAAAACATTAAAAAAATTTTTAAAAAAAAAAAAAAATAACCCCAAAAAACCCAAAAAAAAATCAAAAAAACAATAAAACAAAAAAAAAAAAAAAAAAAAAAAAAACCAAAAAAAAAAACCAAAAAACCCCACCAAAAAAAAAACAAAACACAAAAACTAAAAAATAAAAGGGAATCAAAAATTTTATAAATTTTAAAAAAAATTTAAATTTTTAAAAATAGGGTCAAATTTCAAAAAAAACCAAAAAACAAGCCCTTTTCCAAAAAATTTAAAAAAAAAAAAAAAAAAAATTAAGAAAAAATTTAAAACTTAAATAAATTTTAAACAAACTTATTTTAAGAAATTCCCAAATTAAAAAAAAAATTTTAAAAAAAATTTAAATTAAAATTTAAAAAAATTTATCTTAAACCAATAAAAAACTTTCAAATTTTCCTTAAAAAACCAAAAAATTTTAAAATTTAAATTTTAAAAATCTTTTTAAAAAAAAAAAAAAAATACCCCAAAAAAAAAAAAAAAAAAAATTTCAAAAAAATTTGGGAAACCCAAAAACAAACCCCAAAAACCAAAAAACAAAAACAAACAAAAAAAAAAAAAAAAAACCCCCAAAAACAAAAACAAAAAATACCTTTAAACAAAAAAACAAAAAATTTTTTAACAACAAATTTTAAAAAAAAAAAAAATTTAAAAAACAAAAAATAAACTTTAAATTTCAAAAATTTAAATTTAAAAAATTTAAAAAAAATTACTTTTAATTAAAAACCCAATTTTCTTTAAAAAAACAAAAAAATAATAAATTTTTTTAAAATAAAATTAAAAATTTATCAAAAAAACCTTTGTAAAAAAAATTTAAAACCCAATTTAAAAAAAACCCCAAATTTTCAACAAAAAAAAAAAAAAAATCAAATTTAAACCAAAATGTTTTTAAAAAAAAGTCTTTAAATTTTAAAAAAATTTTTTAAAAACCCCAATTCAAAAAAAAATATTTAAAAAAAATAATTTAAAAAAAGAAGGGCCAAAATAATCAAAAAAATTAAAAAAAAAATATTTTAAAATTTAAAAAAGGACATAAAAAAAATTTTTCACACCCAAAATTTAAAATAAAATTTTAAAAATTTAATAAAAAATTTCAAAAAAATTTAAAAAAAAAAAAAAAAACCCTAAAAACCCTCACCAACCCCCCAAAAAAACCCAAACACAAAAAAAAACCCAAAAAAAAAAAAAAAAACTCAAAAAAAACTTTTAAAAATTTTTTCAAAAAAATTTTTAAAAACCAAAAAAAGGTATTTTATAAAAAAATTTGAAAGTAAAGTTTTCAAAAATTCCTTTAATTTAAAACCCTTTAATTTAAAAAAACCCCTTTCAAAAATAAAAAAAATTTTAATAAATTTAAATTAAAAATTAATTTAAACATGGAAAAAAAAAACCCCAAAAATTGGTAAATTTTTAAAAAAAATTTTAAAAAAATTTAAAAAAAAATTTTAATATTAAAAATAAATTTTATTTAAAAAAAAAAAAAAAAACCCCAACAAAAAAAGAAAGAAAATTTCAAAAATTTTAAAAATTTAAAAAAAAAAAAAATTTAAACAAAAAAAAGAAAAACGGGACATTTAAATTTCCCAAAAATTTTTAAAAATTTTAAAAAACCATAAAATTTTAAAAAAAACAAAACAAAAAATTTCCCACAAAAAAACAAAACCCAAAATAAAAAAAAAATTAAAAACAAATTTAACTTTTAAAAAAATATTAAAAAAAAAAAACAACAAAAAAAAAAACCTCCCCAAAAAAAAAAATTTAAAAAAACAAAAATCCAAAAAAATCTTTAAAAAAAATTAATTAAAAAGATAAAATTTTCCCAAAAATTCAAAAAAAATTTTTTAAAAAAAAAAATTTTAAAATTTTTTTAAAATTTTAAATTTTAAAAAATTTACCAAAACAAAAACTAATAAAAGTCCCTTTTTCACCAAAATTTTAAAATAAACAACAAAAATTTTAACAAAAAAAATTAATTTAAAAATAAAAACAAAAGAAAAAATTTTTTAAAAAACCAAACCCAAAAAACAAAAAAAAAAAACCAAAACACCAAAAAATTTAAACCAAAACCAAAACCCAAAAATTTTTCCAAAAAATTTAAAAAAATTTAACTTATTTAAAAATAAAAATTTTTTAAAAAAAATCATTTAAAAAACCCTTAAATAATCTTTTCCCCAAAAAAATTAAGAAAAATCCTTAATAAAATTTAAAAAAATTTTAAATTTTTAAAAAAATAAAAATTTTTTTTAAATAAAAGAATTTTAAAAAAAAATAAATTTAAAATTAATTGTAAAACCCAAAATTCAAAAATACTTTAAATTAAAAATTTTAAACAAAAAATAAAAAAACAAATTTTAATAAAAATCAAAAAATAAAAATTTAAAAACAAAAAAAAAAATCATAAAATTTAAAAATTTCCCCTAAACAATTTTAAAAAAATAAACAAATAAATAAAAAAATTCAAATCAAAAAATTTCAAACCAAAACAATAAGGAACCCCCAAAAAAAAATTTTCAAAAATTTAAAAAATTTTAAAACAAAAAATTCAATTTAAAAAAAAAACCGAATTTTTAAAATTTAAAAGCAAAAAAAAAAAAAATTTAAAAAAACAAAAAAAAAAAAAGTCAAAAACAAAAATTAAAACATAAAAAATTTTGAAAAAACAAAAAAAATAACGGCCCAAAATAAAAAAAAAATTTTTAAAAATTTTTCCAAAATTTAAAAAAAAAAATAATTTAAAACCAAAAAAAAAAATAGAAAAAAAAAACGATATTTTACCAAACCAAAAACAAAAAAAAAAAATTTTAAAAAAAATTTGAAATATTTTAATTTAAAAACAAAAAATTTTTCCAAATTTTAAAAACAAAAAAAAACCTAAAAAAAAAATTTTAAAAAAACCCAGGGAAACAATTTAAATCTAAAAAAATTTTTACCAAAAAAAAATAAAAACCCCAAATTTAAAAAAATTTTAAAAAACAAAATAAAAAAAAAATACTTTTAAAAAAAAAAAAAAATTTTAAAAAAAACAAAATTTTCAAACCAAAGAACCCCAAACAAAAACAAAAAAAAAAAAAAAAAACAAACCACAAAAAAAAAAAAAAAATTAAAAAAAACAACCCACAAAAATTTTAAAAAATTTTTTAAAAAAAAATTTAAAAAAACAAAAAAAAACAAAAAACCTTTTGAAATTTAAATAAAAAAAAGAAAAAAATTTTTAAAAAAACTGAACAACCCAAAAAACAAACAAAAAAAAAAAAAACCCCAAAAAAAAATTTAAAAAATAATTTAATAAAAATTTTTTTAGAAAAAAATTTTAAAAATTTTTTATTTTAAAACAAAAAAAAAAACTATTTAAAAAAAATTTTAAAAAATAAAAAAAAAACAATTTTTTTTAAAAAAATTATAATTAATTATAATTTAAAAAAAAATAAAAAAAGTTTTTTTTAAAAAAAAAATTTTAAATTAAAAAAAAATTTTAAAAAAAAACTTTTATAAAAAATTTTCAAATTTAAAATAATAAAAAAATAAAAATTAAAAATATTATATAAAAAAAATTTTTTTTTTCAAAATTTTATAAAAACCCAAAATAAAGTTTCGAAATTTCTAAATTTTAAAATTTTAAATTAATTTTGAATTTAAAAAAATTAAATAATTATTTTTTAAAAAATTAAAACAAAAGAAAAAAAAAAAAAAAAAAAGGGCTTTTTTAAATTTTTAAAATTTAAATTAATTTTAAATATTGGGTTTTTTAAAAAATTTTGGAAAGGGGTTCATAAAAAAATTTAAAAATTATTTATTTTTTAAAATTTTTTATTTTAAAAATTTAAATTTTGTGCTTAAAATAAATTTTTAAAAATTTTAATTAAATTAAAAAAAATTTGTAAAAAAAATTTTTATTTTTTTTGAAAAATTATGGAATTTTTTTTTAAATTGGGATTTGAAAACTTTTTTAAAGTTTCAAAACTTTTTAAAATTTTTAAAAATAAAATTAAAATTTGTTTTTTTTTAATAAATTAAGGACCAAAATTTTTCCAATTTTGAATTTTTTTTCATGGTTTCACCACTTTTTTTCCTACTAGGAATTCAACCAAATTTTTACATAAATTCAAAAATTTATTTTTTTTTTTAAAATTTTAAAAAACCAAAATTTGGAATTTTTTAAATAATTTTTAAAAAAATTTATTGGGGAAACATTTTTATTAATTTGAGACCTTTTTATTTTATTCTTTTATTAAAACTTTTGAATTTAAATATTTAATAAAGAATCACATAGATTGATGTGATTTTTGGATTTGAAATTCTAAATTTAAACAAATTAAAAGGTTCCTTTACTTAAATCTTAATAAAAAGTTTATTAGAAATTCCTATCCATTTTAAATTTAATTTTATTATTAAAAGGTCAATCAGGGGTTTTTTATTTTATATATAATTTTCCAATATTATTTTTAAATTTTTTCCTTTTGAATTATTTTAAAAAGACAAAGTTCTTTAAAAGAGGTTGGGACGGGAGAACAAACAAACAATAAAAATTTTTTTATAAATGTAAGACCCGTTTTAACATAAATTTTGGATTTCATTTAAAACTTTTGGTTTTGAAAATTCCTTTTGTTATATTTTTTTATTGGTAAATTGGTACAGTTTTACTTTTCTAGTAAAGATTTTTTTTGATAAATGTCATTTTAATAATTGATTTAAGAACCAAAATTTACCTAATGAAATTTTTTTTGGTTTATGAAAGAAATTTCCATAAAAGTTAATATTTTAATATTTTATTAAAATTAATATATTTATGATTTGGGTTGTTTGGATTAAATTGCTCTTTTTAATTATGAATTTTTGATATTTTCTTTTTTCGTGAAATTTTTTTAAAATATCCGTCTCTTTAATATTTGTAATATAACAGGTATTGTAATAAATTTGATATTTAATTTATTCAAAATTTAATTTGTGTTGTTGTTTAATTTAATTCAGAATTTGGATTTGTAACGGTTTTAATTTTCATTTTTCTTTTATTTTATTGTTATGTTTAAATTTTGTAATTTTTTTGTATGGTTTGGGGTTTTTTTTATCTTTATAAACAGTTATTTTTAATTTAATTTTGTGTATTGTTGGATTTTTGAATTAATGATTGTAATATTTTGTTTATGTGGTTGTAGAATATTTTGTTTGTTATTTTAAAAGAAGTTTTTTAATTGCCTTTTTTTAATTTATAAATTTGTTGATAAAAAATTCTTTTATTTAAAACATTTTTAAACTTTTTTGGAAAATTTGTTTCCTTAATTAACACAAATGTACATTAAATTCTATATAAGTTTAAATTACTTATTAATTTTTTATAAAAATTGTTTTAAGTAATATTTTTTGAAAGTTGTTATTACGTGATGTTTGTAAAATACTTTCTCGTTTTAATAATTTGATTAAAATACAAAAATTTATGATTTTTAAAAATTTTGTTGTTTGCCAACAAATCTTTATTAAGTTTTAGTTTTGGATTGTGTTTATGTGTTTGTTTTTTGTTTTGTTGTTGGTGTGTTTGGGGTTTGGGGTGCTCTCTCTGCACTCTCGGTTAATAGGTGTTTTGTTTTGGGTTTTTGTATTGTAATTCATTGTTTGTTTGTTTTGTTTAAAATATTTTGGGAAAAAGTTATTTTATAAATTTTGTTAAAAATTTTAATGATATGTGATGGTTGTTTAGTTTTAAATATTATATTTGTTTTTAAAATTATAAGTCCAAAGTATAGCTTTAAATTAAATATAGTTTTTCTTTAAAAGTTTTTGTTTTTGAATGTGGTAGGATTTAAAATAATGTTTGTAAAATTAGTTCTATTTAATATTTCAAATTTTGAGTTAAATTGTTGTTTCTTTTATAGTTGAAAGTGGGGTTGTTTTTATTTTGGGTGTTTTTGTTGTGTGTGTGGGTTTGTTTTGTTGTTTTGTCCCCCTGGCTTTGATTTTTAATTGACTTTTTTTGTTTTGGTTTTGTTTTTAAATTTGTAAAATTCTTTGGTTGATTTATTTTTAAAATAATTTAATTTTGGGAAAATTTTTTTAAATTTTGAAAATTTTGGATATATGGTAATGTTGTTTGTTTTTGGTTATTATTTTTTTTTTAAATTTGGGTTAAATATTATTTTTTTATTAGTTTTTAAAACCATTGTTTTAAATTTTTTAGTTCAATAATTTTGTATAAATTGGGTCCTTATTTTTATATTCATTTTAGGCTAAATTGTATTGTTTTTTTTATATGTTTGAAAAGTGTTTTTATCTCGTTGGTTGGTTTCTTGTACCAATTAATTTTTTTTATTATTTTCTCCATGACTTTTGATTAAAAAGGGATCTTTTGTTTTTTTTTTCTTTAAATTGTAATTTTGGGTGGAATATTAAATTTAAAGGATTTCCAAATTGTTGTAAATTTTTAAATAAAATAATTTTATAAGAAATTTATTTTGGTAATTATTTTCAAATTTGTTTTAAAATAATTTTTAAAAGGGTTTAAACCAATAAAAAAATTTAGCAATGAGTTTTATAAAAAGGGCCAAAATACATCAAAATTGGCAAATTAAAATGATTTGTTTATGGAAAGATGAAAGAGAAGGAATCTCCCAAAATTTCCTCCAACTAAATAATACAAAATTTAATGGCTAAAAGGAAAACTAAACGAAAAATGAAAATTAAAACCAATTAAAATAAATTCTGAATTAAATTGAAGCAACAAAAAATATAAACTTTTAGCAATAGAATTGAATATGAAATTTACTTCAAGAACCCTACCTGTTATATTAAAAACCCAAACGAGACAAAGGATATTTTTCAAAATTTGAAAGTAAAAAGAAAATTAAAAATTGTTTAAAACAAGTTTTAATCCAAAACAACTTTCATAATAAAGTAAATGGATAGTTAATTTGTAATAAAGAATTCCCACGATAATTAAATGTTATTGGAAATTTAATTTAATATAACAAACAAAAATTTCTTAGGTAAACTTTTCTTCATAGAACTTATTAAAATAACCTTTATCAGAAAAAAAATTTTATAGTAAAAAGTCCAAAATGCATCCCTTTATAAAATCCAAAAACCAATATAGAAAAAGAAAGTTTTCAAAAACCAAAATTTTAAATACAACCAAATATTTCGTTAAAAGAGACAAAGGTGTGTGCGTTTAAAACAAAAATTTTAATTAAAATTTGTTTAAACGCACAAACACCTTCTCACAAAAGATCCAAAACCTTTAAAAAATCTCGCATATTGTGTATTTAATAAAAATTGATCTAAAAGAAAAAAAAAATTTCAAAAATTCCATTAAAATATTATGGAACCAAAATACCAAACCGAATAGTTAAGAAATAATTCAATAATAACCAATTAAATATATCTGGTGGAATATTCTAAGTAAACTTTCCATTAAATGGTTTCAAGAAAGGAATTTTGTTTGTTGATAAATTTGAACTTTAAATACCAAAAATAATCTTTACTGTGCATTTTTATTAAAATATCCCTTTCTCGAAATTTTAATAAAATTGGAATAAAATGAAAAGGTCTAAATTAGTAAAATATGTTCTAACCAATAAATTAATTTTAACCCTTATTTTCATTTGAAGCCAATTACCTAAAATTTGGTATGATGGGATTTATATCCCCTCTGCACTATAAACCATCTTATAAAGGTTTCCAAATTTATTTTTCCCATTCTAGTAAATACGTTGTACATTTTTGTGTGTCCCGAAAATAAAATTCAAGAAATTTAATAAATTTAATAGTTCCAAAAATTACAATTTAAACAAATAAAAAAACAAAATTTTTTTAATCAAAAGTCAAAGGATGAAAATAATAAAATAAAATTAATTGGTAAAGAAAAACCTTTGGGAATTAAACTATTTTAAATTATACCAAATAAAATCTACAATATTGATAAAATACAAATGTAAAAAAACCCGTTTATCACAAAAACTTATTAATGAAATATTTTAAAATGGTTTTTTTTTTTTTCCTCGGTCGTCCAAAAACTCGTCTTTAATAAAATTTTCTTTTTTTTTAAAACAACCAAATTAGGAATTATTTTTTTAAAAATAAAAGTTTTAAAATTTGAAAAAAAAAAAAATTTATATAAAATTTTGTGGAGGAAATTTGGAACAAAAATACCTGGGTAAGGTTAAAAATAAAAGGAAAAATAGGAAAAAAACCTGCCCTTTCAAATATAAAAGAAAAACAATTTGTTGAAAATGTTGAAATCTTAAATAAATCTTTATTAAAAGATTTTTTTAGAATTCCACATTCAAAAACAAATAATGTTTAAATGAAAAATGATTTTTTTCTATTTTGGCTCTTAATTTTAAAAACAAATATTATTCCTAATAACTCAACCAGGCAATATAAGTTCCAAAATTTTTCCCAAAATTTTAAAATCTTTTTAATTATTTTAAAAAAATAAATCCTAATGTTGTAAAAAAAAAGAAAAAATTTTATTAAAGACGAGTGGACGAACCCCCGAGGAAAAAAAAAAAAAAAAAAAAAAAACCATAAAAATAAAATCAAATTAATAAAGTTTTTGGTGATAAACAAGAATTTTTATCATTTTGTATTTTAATCAAATTATTAAAAGTAGAAAGTAGTTTTGACAAAATCCTTGTAAAACAATTTAATAAAATATTCATTCAAAACTTTTCTAAAAAAACTTTGTTTTTCTTTATTGTTTTAATGTAATTTGGTTATGATTAAAAAAAATTTTCCGAAACGTTAAGTTGAATAAATGTTTTAAACTAAACCAGTAACTTTTATCGAACGAAATTTATCCCAATATTAAAAAAAAAGGTCAATTAGTTTATAACAAATACGTTCGTTATTGAAAGATCAACTTTAAATTCAAAAATGGGATTCTACAACCACATCAAACAAACATATGGTAGCAATGCAGTTACATTACTA
The DNA here is from genome assembly GCA_036346225.1 of Platerodrilus igneus. Classification (NCBI taxonomy): domain Eukaryota; kingdom Metazoa; phylum Arthropoda; class Insecta; order Coleoptera; family Lycidae; genus Platerodrilus; species Platerodrilus igneus. The sequence continues at coordinate 925,330 of JARFIW010000195.1, read as the reverse complement.
AAGGAATGGGCCAACAATACATCAAAATTGGCAAACCTTAAAAATAGATGCTTGTTTATGGAAAGATGCAGAAGAGAAGGAATCATCCCAAACCATATATCACATCCAACTAACATAATACAAAATTTAATAGGCATAACACATGGAAAACTAAACAGAAAAATCGAAAATCTAAAAACCAAGTTACAAATCCAAATTCTGAATCTAGAATTAGAAGCAACACACACAAATATAAACTTTTTCAGCAATAGAATTAGACATATCGAAATTTCACTTCAAGCAACCCTACCTGTTATCATTACAAATACCTTCAAACGCAGACAAAGGATATTTTATAACAAACACTTTGCACAAGTAAAAAAAGAAAATATCAAAAAATTCGATAACTTAAAACAGAGTCAATTTAATCACAAACAACTCTTCATAGATAACAGTAAATGGATAGTTAATCTTAGTAATAAAGATATTCCCACAGATATACTTAACATGTTATCACTAGGACCCAATTTCAATTTACATATAACAAACAAAAATATTCATGAGGTAAACTTTTGGCTTCTATAGAATCAATTATTAAAAATGACACTTTATCAGACCAACAAAATCTTTTACGTACAAAAGTCACAAACTGCATCACCAATTTCATCAACAATCCAAACAACAACACATATCCAGACAAAAAAGAAAGAATATTTCAAAAAACCAAAAAGTTTCTAAATGACAATCCAAATATTATCGTTACAAAAGCAGACAAAGGTGCTGTGACAGTTCTACTAAACAAACAATTTTATATTGAAAAATCTCATGAACTTCTAAACGACACAAACACCTATACAAAATCACACAAAGATCCAACAACCTCTATCCAAAAAATCATAAACGAACATATTAAGCTGCTATTTAATAAAAATATGATCTCAAAAGAAGAAAAAAACAATCTAATCAAAAATAACTCCACTTCAGGCAAATATTATGGACTACCTAAAATACACAAACCGACCATAGCATTAAGACCAATCATATCATCAATCAATACACCAACTTACAATATATCAAAATGGATAGGAGATATTCTAAGTAAAGCTTTCCCTATTGAAGATGGTTTCAACGTAAAGGACACTTTTGAATTTGTTGATAAATTTAGGAACTTTCAAATACCAAACAATCACATACTAATCTCACTCGATGCATCCTCTTTATTCACAAATATACCCTTAAATCTAACAAAAGAAATTTTAACTAAAAATTGGAATAAAATAGAAAAGGTCTGCAAATTAGATAAAACTATGTTCATAACCACCATAACATTAATTTTCAACAACACTTACTTTTCATTTGAAGACCAATACTACACTCAAAAATTTGGTACTCCGATGGGATCTCCTATATCCCCAATACTAGCACAAATAGTAATGGACCATCTTATCAAAGGTAATTCCAAATCTTACCTTTCAATTCCCATTCATAGCTAAATACGTTGATGACATTCTTTGCTGCTGTCCCGAAAATAAAATTCAAGAAATCCTTAATAAATTTAATCAGTTCCACCCAAAATTACAATTTACACACGAAATAGAAGAAAACAAAAGTATCCCTTTTTTAGACTCAAAAGTCATAAGAGATGAAAATAATAAAATAAAATTAGATTGGTACAAGAAACCAACCAATTCTGGGAGATACATAAACTACTTTTCAAATCACTCATACCAACATAAAATCAATACAATATTAGCCATAAAATACAGAATGATAAAAATAAGCGACCCCGAATTTCATCACAAAAACTTCATTGAACTAAGAAATATCTTCATAAACAATGGTTTCCCTAAAACACTAATAAACAAAATAATATTTAACAACCAAATTCACTACAAAGAAGAAAATACAGTAACACAAAAACAATACAGATCATTACCATATATCCAAAATTTATCAATTAATTTAAAAAAAATTTTAAAACAACCAAATATAGGAATTACTTTTAATTATAATAAATCAACCAAAGAACTTTTCACAAATTTAAAAGACAAAACACAAAAACTAAAAATAAGCAATACAATATAAAAATCAAATGCTCATGTGGAGGACAATATGTAGGTCAATCAAAACAATACCTGGGTCACAGGCTTACACAACATAAAAGCGACGCCAAAATAGGAAAAACAACCTGCGCACTTTCGACACATATAAAAAGAAACAATCACACTTTAGATCTGCAAAATGTTGAAATACTTGAAATAGAATCTAATTATTACAAACGATTATTTTTAGAATCCTACCAATTCAAAAACAAATAACTGTTTAAATGAAAAACTGATATTAATAATTTAGAAGCAGTATACTTTGGACTCTATAATTTTAAAAACAAATATAATATTCCTAATAACTAAACAACCAGGTCACATATACAGTCTCCAAAATTTCTTCACACAAAATTTATATAAATAACTTTTTCCCAACTAACTATTTTAAACAAAACTAAATCAAACTAATGAATTACAGATACAAACAACCCAAAGACAAAACAGTTTCCTATTACACACGCACGCCCTCGCACGCACGCACCACCACCCCACACACACACACACACACACACACACACACACACACACACACACACACACACACACACACACATAAACACACATCCACACACATACAAACTTAATAAAGATTTGTTGGTCAGATACAACAAGAATTTTAAACAATCATAACATTTTGTATTTTAATCAAATTATTAAAACGTAGAAAGCTAGTTTTGACAAACATCACTTGTAATAACAACTTTCAATAAAATGACGTTACATGTCAAAACAAGTTTTCTACTAAAAACACATTAAGTAAGTAATTTATAACTTATATATGTAATTTAATGCATCCACTTTGTGTTATGTTAAAAACAAATTTTCCGAAATTAATTAATAAAGTTTTAAACAAACCAGTAACTTTTATCAAAAATTTACCCAATAAAAAAAAGGTCAATTAGTTTATAAAAATACTTCTTATTAAAATAACTTTAAATTCAAAAGGGATTCTCAACCACATCAAACAAACATATGGTACAATGAAAACTAAAGGAATGGGCCAACAATACATCAAAATTGGCAAACCAAAAATAACTTTTTAGGAAAGATAGAAAGAAAATCATCCCAAACCTATATCACATCCAACAACATAATACAAAATTTAAAGGAAAAAGGAAAATAAACAAAAAATCGAAAACTAAAACCAATTACAAATCCAAATTCGAATTAGAATTAGAAAAAACACAAATATAAACTTTTTCAGCAATAAATTAACATATCAAATTTCATTAAGAACCCTATGATCATTAAAATACCTTAAACCAACAAAATTTTTATAACAAACACTTTCACAATAAAAAAAAAATATCAAAAAGAAATTAAAACAAGTCAATTTAATCCAAAAATCTTAAAAACAGAAAGGTGTTAATTTATAAAAAAATTATAGAAACTTAACTTTACACAACCCAATTTCAATTTACAAAACAAACAAAAAATTCATTAGGAAACTTTTGGCTTTATAAAAATTATTAAAAAGAACTTTATCAAAACAAAAATTTTACTACTAAAAATCACAAACGCATCACCAATTTATCAACAATCCAAACAACAACACAATAACAAAAGAAAGAATATTTAAAACCAAAAAGTTTCTAAAGACAATAAATATTACTTAAAAACAACAAATCTGTGACATTCTACTAAACAAACAATTTTATATTGAAAAATTAGAATTCTAAAAAAAAACCTATTCAAAACACAAAAATCCAACAACCTCTTCCAAAAACATAAACAAAATTGCTGTATTTAATAAAAATATACCAAAAGAAGAAAACAATCTAATCAAAAATAACTCCACTTCAGGCAAATATTATGGACACCTTCCCCGAATAATTAAGAAATCTATATAATCAATCACCAATTACAATTACAAAATGGAAGGAAACAAAAAGTTTCCCTTTAAGATTTTCAAGTAAAGGAATTTTGAATTTTTATAAATTTAGGAATTTCAAAACCAAACAATCAATACTAATCTCATCATCATCCCTTTATTCAAAATATACCCTTAAATCTAAAAAAGAAATTTTAACAAAAATTGGAATAAAAAGAAAATTCTTAATAAAACATGTTCTAACCACCATAACATTAATTTTAACAACATTACTTTTCAGAAGAAATACTAACCAAAAACTCGATATTCCTATATCCCCAATATACACAAATATAAGGAATCTTTAAAAATAATTCCAAACTTCCTTTAACCACAACTAAATAGGATACATTTTTGCTCTGTGAAAATAAAATTCAAAAATCCTTAATAAATTTAAAGCCACCCAAAATTACAATTTCACACAAATAAAGAAAACAAAATACCCTTTTTAGACTCAAAAGTTAAAATGAAAAAATAAAATAAAATTAATTTAAAGAAACCAACCAATTCAAACAAAATACTTTTAAATAAAAACATAAAATAATACAATATTGCCATAAAAACAAATATAAAAATAACACCCCGAATTTCATCCAAAATTCTTAACAAAAATTTTATAAAAATTTTCCAAAACATAAAAACAAAATAATATTTAACAACCAAATTCAAAAGAAGAAAAACAGAACACAAAAACAAACAACAACCAAACCAAAAACAAAATTTAAAAAATTTTAAAACAACCAAAATAAAACTTTTAATTTTAAATCAACCAAAGAATTTTCACAAATTTAAAAACAAAAAAAAAACTAAAATAAGCAAACAATTATAAAATCAAATGCTCATGTAAACAATTTATAAAAAACAATATGGGTAATTAACAAATAAAAGCACCCAAAATAGGAAAAAAATTTTCGAACTATAAAAAGAAACAACAACTTTAATCGAAAATTTAAATATTAAAAGAATTAATTATTACAAACGTTTTTTAAATCCAACTTAAAAACAAAAATGTTTAAAAAAAACAAAATAATTTAGAAGCAGTATACTTTGGACTCTAAATTTTAAAAACAAAATAATTTTAATAATAAAAAAGGTCACATATACACTCCAAAACTTAACAAAATTTAATAAATAACTTTTAACTAACAAAACAAAACTAAACAAACAATAATTACAGATAAAACAACCCAAAAAAAACTTTCCTATTAACACGACCACCTCCACCACGACCACACCACCGCGACAAAAAAAACAAACACCACAAAAAAAAAAAACAAAAACAAACTAAACAACATACACAACAAACTTAATAAAGATTTGTTTCAGATAAACAAGAATTTTAAACAATCATAACATTTTTATTTTAATCAAAAAAAAACGTAAAACTTTTTGCAAAATCATTTAAAACAACTTTCAAAAAAACTTACAGTCAAAACAAGTTTTCTACTAAAAACACATTAAGAAGAATTTAAACAAAGTTTTAATGCATCCATTTTACTTAAAAGGAAACAAATTTTGAAAGTTAATTAAAAATTTTTAAAAAACCATAACTTTTACGAACAAAACCCTATTAAAAAAAAGGTCAAATTTATCAAAATTCATTAAAGACAATTTAAATTAAAATGGGATTCAAACCACATCAAAAAACTATTAGCAATATTAATTACTAAAGGAATGGGCCAACAATACATCAAAATTGGCAAACCTTAAAAATAGATGCTTGTTTATGGAAAGATGCAGAAGAGAAGGAATCATCCCAAACCATATATCACATCCAACTAACATAATACAAAATTTAATAGGCATAACACATGGAAAACTAAACAGAAAAATCGAAAATCTAAAACCAAGTTACAAATCCAAATTCTGAATCTAGAATTAGAAGCAACACACAAAATATAAACTTTTCAGCAATAGAATTAGACATATCGAAATTTCACTTCAAACAACCCTACCTGTTATCATTACAAATACCTTCAAACGCAGACAAAGGATATTTTATAACAAACACTTTGCACAAGTAAAAAAAGAAAATATCAAAAAATTCGATAACTTAAAACAGAGTCAATTTAATCACAAACAACTCTTCATAGATAACAGTAAATGGATAGTTAATCTTAGTAATAAAGATATTCCCACAGATATACTTAACATGTTATCACTAGGACCCAATTTCAATTTACATATAACAAACAAAAATATTCATGTAGGTAAACTTTTGGCTTCTATAGAATCAATTATTAAAATGACACTTTATCAGACCAACAAAAATCTTTACTACGTACAAAAGTCACAAACTGCATCACCAATTTCATCAACAATCCAAACAACAACACATATCCAGACAAAAAAGAAAGAATATTTCAAAAAATCCAAAAAGTTTCTAAATGACAATCCAAATATTATCGTTAAAAAAGCAGACAAAGGTGCTGTGACAGTTCTACTAAACAAACAATTTTATATTGAAAAATCTCATTAACTTCTAAACGACACAAACACCTATACAAAATCACACAAAGATCCTACAACATCTATCCATAAAATCATAAACGTTCATATTAAGCTGCTATTTAATAAAAATATGTTCTCAAAAGAAGAAAAAAACAATCTAATCATAAATAACTCCACTTCAGGCAAATATTATGGACTACCTAAAATACACAAACCGACCATAGCATTAAGACCAATCATATCATCAATCAATACACCAACTTACAATATATCAAAATGGATAGGAGATATTCTAAGTAAAGCTTTCCTATTGAAGATGGTTTCAACGTAAAGGACACTTTTGAATTTGTTGATAAATTTAGGAACTTTCAAAACCAAACAATCACATACTAATCTCACTCGATGCATCCTCTTTATTCACAAATATACCCTTAAATCTAACAAAAGAAATTTTAACTAAAATTGGAATAAAATAGAAAAGGTCTGCAAATTAGATAAAACTATGTTCATAACCACCATAACATTAATTTTCAACAACACTTACTTTTCATTTGAAGACCAATACTACACTCAAAAATTTGGTACTCGATGGGATCTCCTATATCCCCAATACTAGCAAAATAGTAATGGACCATCTTATCAAAGAAGTAATTCCAAATCTTACCTTTCAATTCCATTCATAGCTAAATACGTTGATGACATTCTTTGCTGCTGTCCCGAAAATAAAATTCAAGAAATCCTTAATAAATTTAATCAGTTCCACCCAAAATTACAATTTACACACGAAATAGAAGAAAACAAAAGTATCCCTTTTTTAGACTCAAAAGTCATAAGAGATGAAAATAATAAAATAAAATTAGATTGGTACAAGAAACCAACCAATTCTGGGAGATACATAAACTACTTTTCAAATCACTCATACCAACATAAAATCAATACAATATTAGCCATAAAATACAGAATGATAAAAATAAGCGACCCCGAATTTCATCACAAAAACTTCATTGAACTAAGAAATATCTTCATAAACAATGGTTTCCCTAAAACACTAATAAACAAAATAATATTTAACAACCAAATTCACTACAAAGAAGAAAATACAGTAACACAAAAACAATACAGATCATTACCATATATCCAAAATTTATCAATTAATTTAAAAAAAATTTTAAAACAACCAAATATAGGAATTACTTTTAATTATAATAAATCAACCAAAGAACTTTTCACAAATTTAAAAGACAAAACACAAAAACTAAAAATAAGCAATACAATATATAAAATCAAATGCTCATGTGGAGGACAATATGTAGGTCAATCAAAACAATACCTGGGTCACAGGCTTACACAACATAAAAGCGACGCCAAAATAGGAAAAACAACCTGCGCACTTTCGACACATATAAAAAGAAACAATCACACTTTAGATCTGCAAAATGTTGAAATACTTGAAATAGAATCTAATTATTACAAACGATTATTTTTAGAATCCTACCACATTCAAAAAACAAATAACTGTTTAAATGAAAAAACTGATATTAATAATTTAGAAGCAGTATACTTTGGACTCTATAATTTTAAAAACAAATATAATATTCCTAATAACTAAACAACCAGGTCACATATACAGTCTCCAAAATTTCTTCACACAAAATTTATATAAATAACTTTTTCCCAACTAACTATTTTAAACAAAACTAAATCAAACTAATGAATTACAGATACAAACAACCCAAAGACAAAACAGTTTCCTATTACACACCACGCACGCTCGCACGCACGACGCACGCACGCCGCCACACACACACACACACACACACACACACACACACACACACACACACACACACACACACACAAAAACACATCCACACACATACAAACTTAATAAAGATTTGTTGGTCAGATACAACAAGAATTTTAAACAATCATAACATTTTGTATTTTAATCAAATTATTAAAAACGTAGAAAGCTAGTTTTGACAAACATCACTTGTAATAACAACTTTCAATAAAATGACGTTACATGTCAAAACAAGTTTTCTACTAAAAAACACATTAAGTAAGTAATTTATAACTTATATATGTAATTTAATGCTATCCACTTTGTAGCTTATGATTAAGGAAACAAATTTTCCGAAACGTTAAGTTGAATAAATGTTTTAAACTAAACCAGTAACTTTTATCGAACGAAATTTATCCCAATATTAAAAAAGGTCAATTATTTTATATATATATATATATATATATATATATATATATATATATATATATAAAGAAAAGATTTTGTTTTTGGTTCTTGGGATAAAGTCGCTCATAAATTAAACACAAAACATTAAATGTTATCATTTGTATTAAATCGTACGTTTCGGTGATAATTTACACCTTAATCATCGATCTACATGAAAAATATAAAATAGGTAATTCATATAACAGGTAATATATGTTTAACTTACTTATTACTTGATAAAATTATTTTATGTATTCACCCATAATAAAAGTAACAGAAGGAAGCTTGTCATATTACTGATTAAGAATTAAAATTAATTTTGAATGAAATGTCAGTTCACTTATTTGACAAAAATGTAGGATCAAGGATGACATCAAACAACAAATTATGACACTATTTGATTATATTTTTTATTTAAATAGTAGTATGTGGTTTATTTGTAAAAAATTTTTTGTATGGTGGGTTGCATAAAAATAGTTAGATTTTAAAATCATATATTTTACAGGTGTAGTAAACAGGTTGACTTTTGACTTAAATTAAATAGAATTCTGTGTTAAGCAATATCATTATAGTTAGTATATTTTTTTGGATTAAAAGTGTATAGGTATGAGTAAACTGTATGTAAATTATTGATGTCTTCTTTGTGATTGATGGAATTTTGTTCTTGGTTTATATGAAATGATTCTAAGAAAAGTCTTTTTTTGTAATTGCTTTCTATATCTAAAATTTTTACATTATCATAATTGACTTTGTGTTTTGTATTGTATAAATGTATAGAAAGAGCACAAGAAGTTTTTCCTAATTTTGCATCACTTTTGTGTTGTGTCATGCGATTTCGGAGCCACTGTTTGGTTTGGCCTACGTAGGAAGCTTTGCATTCACATTGAATTTTATACACTAAATTGCTACATAAAGCTTTATTTGTTTTTCTTTTAGTTTAGTAAAAAGTTTCCAATGGACTTAGTATTTGAATTTATTATAGTTACAAAAGGTTGTTTTAGTAATTTTTTATTAGTGGTGAAAGATTAGTAATATATAAAAGTTTTTGTAAATGATATCAGTATGTTTATTTTGAGGTGGAAATATGATTGTGTTAGTATGTAGTAGTTTTGATAAAAGTGGTTTAGGGTAACCGTTGTTGATTAAGATTGATATTAGTTCTTTCAGATTTTTTCCTTAAATTTGGGTTCACAGATAGAGACCATACGATGTTTCAGTCCTAATATGGTGTTAATTTTTGTTTCATGCTATGATTGGAATGGTAATTTAAATATCTTTCTGAATTTGTAGGTTTTTGTAAATATCAAAATTGATCTTGTTGTCATTATTACGGATAACTAGTGTATCAAGAAATGGTATTGATTGGTGAGATTCTAGTTCATAAGAGAAATTTCAAATGTTCGTTAAAATTGTTAAAATGTTGAATGGTGGTTAGTAAAAAATGTTCAGGAAGTGAGCAGAGAATGTCATCAACGTATTTGACTAGAAATACCATTTTGAAAGGTAAGTTAGGTAAAACACTTTCTACCAGTTTGTCCATTACTATTTGTGCAATAGTAGGGGATAATGGTGAACCCATAGGAGTACCAAAAATCAGTAAGTAAAATTTTGAGTTAAAACTAAAATATGTGTTGTTGAAGATAAGGTTTATTGAAGTGATAAATAATTGTAATGATATATGGCAATGTGGTTCTATGGAATCCCATTTTTCTGTAATAATTTGAATGACTAAGTTGACTGGTATGTTTGTAAATAAAGAGTTAACGTCGAGAGAAACGAGAATGTGATCTTGAGGTAGTTGAAAGTTACGGTATTGGTTTACGAATTGGAAGGTATCTACTATGTTGTGGCCTGTAATTGGGAAAGATTTTTGTAATATAGTAGATAAGAAAGAAGAAAATGCATATGTTGGAGAATTAATTGAAGAGATAATAGGTCTTAAAGGAATATCTGGTTTATGGATTTTTGGGAGTCCATAATATTTGCTTGGAACAGAATTATTGGTGATAAGTAGTGATTTTGTTCATTTGTAATCATGTCTTTTTGAATAATAATTTAATGTGATTGTTTATGGTGTTCTGTATGGTGAAAGTGGGGTCCTTTTTTAGTTTTTTTTTTTTTTTTTTTTTTTTTAATACAAATGATACACATTTAATGTTTTGTGTTTAATTTATGAGCGACTTTATCCCAAGAACCAAAAAACAAAATCTTTTCTAATTTAACTACGCTCAAGAATTATCAAGAACCTTTTATATATATATATATATATATATATATATATTCACATATGGCTGTGCCAGCATAAGACGAGCGCAGCCGCGTTGAAACACACAATTCGAGTGCCGTAATCGAAGAAACGAATAGGTCAGAATTATGTGCTTTTTATGTGCTTTCAGATTATGAAAAAAATAGCGAAAAATAAAGTAGATTAACGAAAAAACTTTTAGAATATTGAGAGTACCTTTAACGTAATAACTTAAGGAATAACTCCGTCAAATAATTTGTTGCTCAGACACGCGTGGGCTCAAAATGTTCGTAATAAAACGTAGTTTCAGAAAATATATAGATACGAATTTGTTGCTCGTTGCAAAGTATTGAAAAACGGCCGCAAATGCGTCAGATACTGCGCGCCGAGATGAATGCACGTAGGTATTTTGCGGAGCCGATGAACAATTAAGAAATGTTTTTGCACAAATTAAGAGCACATAAATAGTACATAGTTTCGGCATAATGATTTCTTAGATCACAGCACTATATATATATATATATATATATATATATATATATATATATATATATTGCTATAATTATAGGGTAGTTTAAAGGTAGGTTAAGTCACATGAGTCGTGGAATAAATAAAAGCAACCTCTAGTTAACAAAAGGACATAATTCTAGATATTATAAGAGTAAATAAGTCACTATACATATTGTTAATTGAGAGCACACTGTATATAAAAATACATGAGATTAAATGCATAAGAACTTAGAAATATCCAAGAGTAGTTTACAAGTTAAGATAAGATTTGAAAACGCACCAAAATGCATCAAAATTAAATCAACGAGAAACCTACATGAATTGGCTTTACAAATATTTAACAATTGCGTTAAAAATATCATCGTACACGCAATCTAAATTATGCATTATTTGAAGATCGTACGTGACATGAAGAATCACATTTGTTATAAATCCAATATTAGTTAGGAATTAAACAAGCACCAGATTATTTTGGTTTAGATTATAGTAAATAACAAACACTGAATACGTGATTTAATAAAAGGAAATTGTTGGAATTTCTCGAATAATACCGTGATATGTGAGTGTATTACGTGACGAGTCAGGCATCCATCCAAATATTTGAACTAAATAATTGGTGAAAATCCCGAAGTACACAAATATAAAAGGCAAAGTTGTCGTCCCAACACGTGAATGAACGAATGAAAAGCAAGTAGAAGTACGGCTTTAATTACGATAAGAATAAAGCGACGAGTTTAGTATACACTTTAAACTGGGCTACGACTATGCTATGAAGTGCTAAATTATTTTACGTAACCAGTGAAACGAAAATTAAAGTAAAATCATTTTGAAAAGTGTACGAATTGTGCAACGAATAAGCCGATCTATCATAGATGTAAGTAAATAACGATTTAATTTAAAATACATTTCTAACACTAATAAAACAGGGCTTTTAATACCGAAATAAAAATATCCTATTACTGATTTTTAAATAGGATCTTAATAATGGTAGTTTAAACTGGATTAATTTATTACTGGTATCTTAATACTGGTTTTAACACTGAAATTTAAATGGGATTTTAATTTATTGAATTGGATTCTAATAACGATTTGGATTGTATTTTAGTTTTGATGTCGACTTCTAAATTCGACTCTCAATATTCAAACTTGGCACGAAAACTTTTGGGGGATGCAGATTACATAGCAGAACCATTCCAGGTTAGCGATATTGATATAATTTATTATTGAAAACTGTTTTAATTCAATAGTTATCATTTCGTATCTGTAAGAGTCAACAAAACATAGTATGTTCATTGATGAATTTATGACAAAGGTAATAGTCATCTTGAAACGTTTCAAAGGTCCCTAAATATAAGCAAAAAGGCTAGTTTTGCTGACTTCAATTTCATAAATCTGGTATATGTAAATATTCTGAAAAGGAAAAAATTTTAAAGTTGTAAATATATAATCATTATATTGTGTATTGTAAAATTGCTTTATTTAATTAAATCAGCTAGTTGAGGCAAAAAAACACCATAACTTAACATTTCACATTATAGGTGCTTCATTATTGGGGCTAAATTTCACAACAAAATTTATGAAGGTTTAACGCTGGGATTAATATCACAGAAATTTTATATTAGACACAAATCGTGGGAAAGAATAAAAATATCACAGCATTTTATGTACACCCGATCGTGGGGCTAAATATTAATATAATATCAAAGGAGCTAATAGAAATATCACAGCATTTTATGATATGCCCAATCGTGGGGCCTAATATAAAGGAAATATCACAGCATTTTATGTACGCCCAAATCGTGGGGCAAAGAATAACACAGCATTTTATGACGTCCATCGTAGGGGCTCGTTGATCTTAATACAAAAAAAAATATCACAAAATTTTATTACACACCCAATCGTGGAACAGAAATATCACAGCAATATATATATATATATATATATATATATATTGCTGTAATTATAGAGTTAATTTAGAGGTAGGTTAAGACATTGGGGTCGTAGAATAAGTAAAGAAAACTCCCAAGTAACAGAAACATATAATTATAAATATTAGAAGAGTAAATAGGTTATTATAAAAATTATTAGTTGCGAGCACACTGTATATAGCAGTACAAGCAATTAAAACACATATCCAAGAGTAGCTACTAGCAAAGATTATAATTTAAAAATGTAACGAAACGCATTAAAATTAAATCAGTAAAAACCTGCATGAATTGGCTAGATAAACATTCAAAAGTGTGTTAAGATATTATCGTAAACGCAAGCAGAAATTATGCATTATTTAAAAGCGTACGTGATCTAAGAGAATCACAGTTGTTCGAAAAGCGTACGTGATTTAAAAGTATCACATTTGCTCAAAAATCCAATTTATTGGGAAATAAACAAACACCAAATTTATTCGATTTAGATTAGAATAAGGCCAACAAACAAGACTACGTGATCGATATGTATAAAAATTCCTGGAATTCCTGAAGTAGATATAAGGTATATCATTTGAATTACGTGACTTAAAGCACCGCGTCATATAATTAAAATACATACAATTGGTAAACTTTCCAAAATAACAAGTGATAATATGCTTGACCTCGCCTAGCACGTGAAGCCAGCGAATCAAAAACAAAAGTGGGACGATCCTATAAATATCTAGAGAATTGAATATCGAGTGAGTATACTTTGAAACTGGGCAGTAACTATACTTGAAAGTGCCAAATATTTACGTGAATAATAAATATTTGTTAACAGTGAAATTCTAGAGTGTATAATTGTGAAAATTGTGCCGTACTTCTGAGACGGCTCTGAATTCCTATCTGAATGTCGATCTGAATGTCCATCTGAATGTCAATCTGAAATACGATCTAAATTACGATCATAAATTACAATTAAAATAATTTTAAGATTTCTGTAGAACTTTAAATTACGAGCCATTACGATCAGAAATACAATTTTGGAGAATGCTGCCTGCTCAAGCAAATTGATGGTAAATATTCTATTGCGGAAATGAAAAACCTTTCATTGAAATAAACGCACCAATAACGATTTGGATATCGACTTCAATTCTTAGGAGCACCTATGAAAATCCTTCAGGTTAGAGATTTTTATATGACTTATTTTTAAAACTGTTTTATCTCAAATATTTTTGTTATGATTTATTTTTAAACTGTTTTATCTCAATCATAATTTAAAGTGTAAAAACCGACAAATTGGGGGTTTCTTGTATAAATTTTATGAAAAAAGCTATAGACATTTTTGAAACGTTTCAACAGGTCTTTTAAGGTAATAAAAAGCTCGTTTTGCTGACTTGATTTTCTAATAATTTGACAGATGTATATGATTTAAAAAGGGAGAAGATATAAAGGAGTTGTAAATATTCAATCATTATACTGTGTATTATAAAAGTGTTTTATTTAATTGAATCAGCTAGTCGAGGCAAAAGAAAATTATAAATTAACAATTTCACAAGTGCTGGAGTGGTATAGGGGAATATCATTGCATTTTATTGCACCTAATCGTAGGGGCTGAGAAACATCACAGCATAATTTATGACGCCCAAGTTGTGGGGCTCGTATATCACAGAAATATATATATATATATATATATATATATATATATATATATATTCATTCACTGTAATCGAAGAAACGGATAGGTCAGAATTATGTGCTTTTTATGTGCTCTCAGATTATGAAAAAACATTAGGGAAAAATAAAGTGGATTAATGAAAAAAAACCTTTCACGCAATAACTTAAGGAATAACTCCGTCAAATAATTTGTTGCTCGGACACGAGTGGGCCCAAATTGTTCGTAATAAAACGTAGTTTCAGAAAATATATAGGTACTTATTTGTTACTCGTCGCAAACTATTGAAAAACGGTCGCAAAGGCGTCAGATACTGCGCGCCGAGATGGATGCACGTAGGTGTTTTGCGGGGTCGATGAACAATTTAGAAATGTTTTTGCACAAATTAAGATCATATGAAAAGCACATAAAAAACACATAATTGTGACCTATTCGTTTCTTCGATTTCTGCACTCGAATTGTGTTTTTCAACGCGGCTGTGCTTGTCTTATGCTGACACAGACATATGTGAAAAAAATATATACAGTGCTGTGATCGAGGAAAACATTACGCTGAAATTATGTAATATTTATATGCTCTTAGTTTGTGCAAAAACATTTCTTAATTGTTCATCGGCTCTGTAAAATACCTACGTGCATCCATCTCGGCGCGCAGTATCTGACGCCCTTGCGACCGTTTTTCAATACTTTGCGACGAGCAACAAATTCGTACTTATATATTTTCTGAAACTACGTTTTATTACGAACATTTTGAGCCCACGCGTGTCCGAGCAACAAATTATTTGACGGAGTTATTCCTTAAGTTATTGCGTGAAAAGTACTCTCAATATTCTAAAATATTTTTTTTTTCATTAATCCACTTTATTTTTCGTTAATGTTTTTCATAATCTGAGAGCATATAAAGAGCACATAATTCTGACCTATTTGTTTCTTCGACTACGGCATTCAAATTGCATTTTTCAATATAGCTGTGCTAACTTTAATCTTAAGCTAGCACAGTCATTGTTTTTAACGAATCGGCTGGAGCAACAAAATCGGAAATAGAGCAACAATTTAGCAACAAATTAGCACTAAATTCCTGTACAGGTCACATTCGATTGTGCTGAAGTGGCTGTGTCAGTTTAATACGTGTATAATAAAGTCTAAGTTGTTCAAAAATTTTAAGCTACGATTTTAATAGTCCTAGATGCGTTTTGGTCTTTATCTTCTGTATGTATAAACTGTGGAAAATTTTTTTTAATTTTTTTACCACAACATTCCAAAACGTAGAAAAGGTTCTCTGTCTGTACAAATATTTCTGCGGACCGTAATGTTTTACAAAAGATTTCGAAATCTACATTGCCATAAATTACTCTCGTAATCTTTTTAGCTACGATTTTAATAGTATTAGACACATTTAGTTTTTATTTTGTGTATAAGCTATGAGAAATTGTTTCGCCGTCTTTACTTTCTAAGTGCTGGCTTTAATTTCTTTATCTAATTCTGTAAACAAATACTAATTTTTTGCTTATTAATTAACTATTATTATTATTTAATAATGCCTGAAATCATAAATATTCTGTAAATAACTTCATCAAAACAGAATATATTGAATGAACATATAGAATTAGAAATTGCTAGACAATAAACCTTTCTTGGGCGCGGAATTGTATTGAGTAATCGCTTACCCTGATGTAAAGACATTTAGCAGGTGATCAAATGTATTAAATGGAATTTAAGCATATAAATTTTATACTAGAACGCAAATATCCTTGATTATTAATTGCTGCATGGTTTTTTATACTATACAAGACGTTTAATTAAAAAGCCGTCATTGAAAAATTGAACAAATAAGGGCGTTTGAAAGTAAGTAAGTCAAAAGATGATGTTCATGGGTAATTTTAGTTTGTAGATTTAAAAAATCAATTTTGGTAAATGGAACACACGAATTATTGAATATAATTATAAATGCTGTATGTAATATTACTTATTACAATAAAGTGCTGGTATTTCTGTGTTAATATGCTATTAACTAATACTATGTAACTCAACGTTCGAAAGTAATGCCTTAGGCAAGGTTATAATTTTTTAATTCTTAGCGTTTGGTTTACTTTTAGACTCGGTACTAATTGAATATAGTTAGTTCTAATTTAAGATAAATAAGTCAATTCAGTAACGTTATAAATATAAATCAATTTTAGAACATTTAGGTCTTCCTCTTCGGTAAAATTTTAAAAAGTGTTCGCTATGATGGTTCTTAAATTTTGTATTTAGTTCTTTTTGTTATCACTACGTTGAAATAAAACTTATAAAGAAGGTCAGCTGCCTTGTTGCAGCTGCATTTTTCCAGGAGCGACAGTAACGGGTTTGCAGTTTCACACTAGTAACTTCAAGACCAGTAATTATATCAGGCGTATGTAATAATACCACTGTATCGCCTTCACTTTCTGATACGGATCCTGCAAAAACGGTGCTCTAATAAAGTTACCTTGACGGGTGCTTCACCAAGAACCAATGACAAAAAGATCCGCATTGTTATGAAAAAAATATTCCGGCTACAAGTAGTTCAAATTAAAATTATTTAGTATAGTTATGTGTAATAAATTAATATTAATCATACTTGTCAAGTATTCTTATAGAATAAATGTCAAGCGAATACTTCACATTGAATTGGATTATTAATACATTTTTTAAATACAAGTTTGCTAATGAAAATGCGTTTAAAAACAGCAAATTGCAAAACTAATTTTTTGCATTCTAAACTAGTTTCTAGTTGCTTGGTTATTTTATTTTTATTTAATGCGTTTATTAATTCCAAACTATACTTAGACCTATGGCTCATCCCAGTGATACCGGGGTGCAATTAGTATCAGTGCAGACACACTGCTACAATACATAAATTAATATACAGCGTGTCCCAGACTGACTCACCAGGTCTATACCAGGCTCGGATTTAAGGTGTCTGTCGTAATATTATAATAAAAATCTTAAATGCATAAATGTATCAATCATAATGAGATAACTAAGAAAAGACTAATAAAAAATGATCAACTACGATTGCATAGCTACTACTACTAGTAATTTTAGTATACAGTTGGATTAAATTGATTAATGATAATACATTCACATTGGTTTTCGTCTTGCTTTCATTAATGAAAATTCTTCAATTAGGTTTTCAAAGTTCAATTTCTCGCTATTTAAGAGTACTGCTTCAATATGTAGAATTGAGAGTGAATTCAGTTTTCCTGCCTTCATTGTCGACCTAGCACATGATTTTATTCTTCTTAAAGCAGAAAACGAACGTTCTGCAGAACAGTTAGAAACAGCTGTGCATTAATACATACGAAGAGCAATGTCAATGTTTGGAAACGTTGACTGAAGTTGTTGTTCTCGAACGTACTTCATCATATGCAGTGTGGTGTTCCTAATATTCTGAGTTTTTAATAAACCAAGAAAGTGGACACACTCATTAGCAAACAATTTCTTCTATATCATTTTCATATAAAGATTGAAGTTTCTTAGCACGTTCAATGACAGTTTGTAGTGGCGTAGTAGACAATTCGTCAAAAACTGAAAACTTGTCTGCTATAGAGTTATAGGTGTTCTTCCTCCTGAGTAATTCTGATTTTAATCTATCGAGGACTACATAGAAGGTTTCTACCTTAAACTTATCTCTTCCTTGAAGAATAACTTCATTATCTCTGTTTTCATCAGCCTGGCGTTTTTTTTCTTTGACGTTTGTTACAGCACGACTTGTAGTTAACATTACAACCTCTTTTAGTTCGTTCTTCGTACACCAAAAACAATCTTCGAAGCGAATCAATGAATGTGATTAGCGACTCATACAATCTTACTACTCTTTCAAGCGAAGTATCTACTCTTTGTAGCGTTTGGCTTACTTTCTCTAACGTGTCCAATATGCCACCCCAAAGTTCTATCATAAATATTGTTTCGCGTCTATTTAAAGATTTCAACAAACCTGAAGCTTCACATCATACTAGAGGCTTTTCGCTAGTATCATCTTCATAATAAGTCAGAGCCAATTTTACACTTTCTAAATTTTCACACAAGCTTTTATAAGCCTCTTCTCGAGCGCTCCATGTCGTATCACTCAAACTCTTGAGAGTTATACCTTTAAGTTGACTCTGTTGACTAAAACTCAAGAGATTTTTCCATCTCTTAGTAGATGCAACAAAAAAGTGATACACATTTTGAATTAAATTAAAGAATGTACATGCTTCCGGGCAGCAACATGCAGCACATGTACCTACTAGATTAAGAGAATGTGCCGAACAAGGAACAAAAAGTGCTTTTGGATTTTCATCTTTAATTCGAGCTTGCAAGCCACTATATATACCTGACATGTTGCTCGCATTATCATACGACTGCCCTCTACAATCAGCTAAATTAATAGAGTTTGAATTTAAAACATTGGCTAAATTCTCTGATTTATGTCCGGGATTAGGCAAAACAAAAGAAACCGTTGAATGGGATCACCACTTTCTTGAACATATCTCAAGACAAATGATAACTGATGTATGTGACTGACATCGGGTGAAGAATCCACTATTATGGAGTAGTTCTTAGTTCGTTTCACTTCACTAATTATAATATCCTTTAGCTTAGAAGCTAGCAATTTGACCACTTCATCGCATATAACTGAAGAAAAATAGGAAATTTTTCCCGAACCTGGGTTACCAAATCTTTGAATGTGTTCCACGAGAAATGGGTCGAATTCAGATACTAATTTTAAGAACCTCATATAATCTCCGTTGTGCATGGACCCAAATACTTCATCATCTCCTCGGAAGGGACGTCCGCGGCTTGCCAATTTTCTGACAACTGCAAATACTCTTTTTAGAACGCTCCTCCAGTATCTATTTCAGTGTCAACATAAGATTTATAGTAGGTTTCTAGAGTTCCTAGGCTTTTTTTCCGGGTCAAAAGAGCTAGTTCAGAGTTCATGTGATGTTGAGAATTTTCATGGGCCGATAAAATCGTTCCATTAATTTTCCAATCTGATACACCTTCAGTTGCTAATTTAGAAGGTGCTTTTAATTCCCCAAATAACCTGCACGAAACACAAAATACAGATCCTGTACTTTTTGAATACACTAGATAGTCCCTTGATGTCAATTCACCGTTCATCAGTTTTCTATCAAAGATTCTTTTTTTAAAAATCTTGTTTTATCTCCTAAAACTGTTCTAGAATTTTTGAAGTCACAGTCTTTGTTTTGATTGATATCCCTACATAAATGTGTGTCAATTGTTGTTTAATTGATTTTCACTCAAATGGATCATCAGATATTTTATCGCTAATAAGGTTTTTGGTGTTTACCAAATTTGAACTTTTATTAGTAATATTAGTTCGTTCATCTTCAATATTTAATTTAAAAGCGACATTGCCATCATTATTATCCACTTCAAACTCACTTACTAATCATTTGTTTTCCACTTCCACTTCAGCTATCATTTGTGCTTTCGATAGTTTTGAAAAAGCTGTCCACCTTTTGAATGGTTTTTAAGAGGTTTGTCTTTTTTTCACGTTTTTCTCTTGCTAGTTTACGATACGACGATCCACTAAGCTTTTTTCTCATGTCACTCATGTTTCAGTAAGAATAAAATTAAGACAGTTAAACAGAACAATTTTGGTAGACTACTGTTGTAACGTAACACTGTATTTACTGTTTAATATTCAAACTCACACAACACTCAATAGTTCTTTTAAGCAAACAAGAATTAAATACAATATGTGAACCTTAACACCTTAAGAATAAGAAGAACTGAATACAAACCGACGCGGCGAACGACAATCTGAGTACTGAGTGTCTGAAGAGTAAGTGTCATGATGAAGCGGTGCGACGGGCGGCCGCCGGTGTTGGCGTTGAGGCGTCTCCGTGGCGTAGTTGGTATGTGTGTGACTACTATGCCCAAGATCCCGGGTTCGAATCCCGACACGGTCCGCTTGAAAAATGTTGGGTGAGCATTTTTCACAAAAATACACCTTCGTTCGGATGAGAGGTAAAATGGAGAGAGGTCCCGTGTGTGAGTGTTGTCACGCACGTTAAAGATCCCTACCTTGCTTGGAACAGCAAGGGTTCGGTAAAATTTCAAATTTTCCAGGTAAAAAAATCGCTTCCTGGCCAATGTAGTACCTTCAGGTGGGCATTAGAAAAAAATCACATGTAAGGTGTATGTTGACCAACGGAGGAGATCAACTATCTCAATATAACCTTTTGTGTGCCTGTGGAAGAGAACACTTAGCTTTCCTTGCTCTGTTAAAATATCATTTTCTTAATAATTTTCGATGATTTCCAAATTTCTTAAGCCTTTACAACTACAATTTTATGATAAATATAAAAATAAAAGGAAAGTGCACTATTGCAACTTAAACATAAATATACGAAATGCGGTATAAAAATAACCATATAAAATTCTTTGATACCAAAGCAAGCATCAAAGCAAAGCATGCGTGAATAATGAGAAGATTAGGTCAAACCATGGGCACTGAATTAATTTGAAGTTTTGTAGTACACAACTTCAATCACGGTGACTAAAGCTACACCCCGTACCTTTAGTCACAAGTACATGTCACGTCACACCGCGCCGTTTTCGTTTTGTTGTTGTTTTCTGTATATTATATACTTGGCAAATTATACTTAAATAAAAAACCAATTATTGTGGCGCTGCTGCCGCCCTCCGTGAGCTGCCGCCATAGGCGCGTGCCTATAGGGCCTAGTGGGAAATCCGGGCTTGCCTATAACTTGCTTATTTTGAAAAATAACTATAATAAACTTTATATATTTGTAATTGGGTTGTATTTTTCCGTAAGATGGCGCCACAAAAATTACAAAATTTACACGGGTATAAAGCAGCGATTTGTATTTGTTTTTTTTAATTGCACTTTATTTTTAGGCTTCTATAATAAAACAATTAGTTCCTTTTTCAAACATTTATACAAATATCGATATTGCATAACTAAATTTTTGAAAAAATCGAAATATAGGTTTATGATATTACTATCCAGTACGTGATGAAATAATAATGTTTTTTTTAAAGGTAACAAATAATTAATAATATAGAAATTGTTCAAAATTTTCTTCATTATTATTTGATGCGGGTAATGTTTATTTGTCACTTCTAAGAAAACCTTTTTAGGAATATTTGCACATTCTGTCTTTTAATTCATTTAAATTAAGGATACGGGTCTTATAAACACGCTCCTTTAAATAGCCCCAAAGAAAATAATCCAAGGGAGTAAAGTCGGGAGAGCGTGCTGGCCATAATACTGGGCCATGTGTTCTTAACCATCGCTGAGGAAAATGATGGCCTAAGTAATTTCTTACGGTAGCACTGCTATGTGGAGCAGCACCATCCTGTGAGAAAATCATATTTATTTTGGAACGAAAAGGTATTTTTTCCGTTAGCTCCGGCAATATCTCCTCCAGGAAAGGTAAATATCGATTACCATTGTCATCAGAATTCAACACCAAACGTTAGTTCCAAAAAGTGCTTCTCAAAAGCCGTGGCTGTTCAATGGACCAATACCTGGAATTTTGTATTGAAACTAATCCATTATTATGGAATCTACTTTCATTTGACCAGAATATTTGTTTGAAGAAATCATGTTGTTGACCTCGCAGTTCTAAAACCCAAGCCATAAACGTAAGTCTCCTTTCTGGATCTCCAAAGTAAAGTTTATGTATTCGTATACGATTGTATTCCTTGCATTTATACTGCTTTAAAATGGCATATACTAAAGATTTCGAAATATTACGCCAAAGCTACATGTCGTATGGAAGATGTAGGATTAACTTCAACATATCCAAGAACACCTACTGTATGTTCTTCATTAGCAGCATGTCTGCTTGCAGCAAAAGGTTTTCTTTTATTTACTGTAAACGAATTGTTTTCACGTAGACTGCGTTACAAAGTCCTGAATGTTTCATGATTGGCATGCCTTCTATCTAGATATAGTTGCCTGTATCATCTAGCTGCTTTTCGCGAATTACTACTACATAAACCGTACGTTAATACCGTATCACAATTTTTGGAATTAAAATAATTCATTATTATCAAAACAAACTTTACATGTAGTGATCTAATTAAAATAATGATGCGAGAAAAGCTTTCCCTTTTTGGATTATAAAATTCCATACTCCTATTATTAAAACTAATAACTGTGTGCCGTCAAAAGGCGTAACAAGACGGATGGAAAACAGGCTCAATAAATACTAGGGGAAAATGAATTTGGATTTATGAGGAACAGGGGAACACGGAAGGATATTCTATTCTTAAGGATGATAATAGAGAAAACAATAGAAAAAGGTTTGTAAATCTGAAAGAGGTATCCAATAATGTAAAATGGGAAAAATGTTTGAAATACTTAAAGGATAGGAATCAGTTTTACGGATAGACAGATTGTACATAGCTTATACAAAGAAAAAACATATAATAGAATTATAGCAAGAACTTAGAGAAGTAAATATTAGGAAAGGAGTAAGACAGTAATGTGCTCTATTCCCATTAATTTTAACCTGTATATCAAAGCAATGAATACTGTTAACGTGCTTAGATTTACAGATGATATAGGGGTATTAGCGTCTAGCAAAATAGAGTTAGAAGTAGCTGCTAATGACCGACAAATACCGCTGAGAATGCGGTGAGGGCGCAGAAAGTGCAGAGCACGTGCTCTTCGATTGCCCACTTCGGGTGGCAAATCGAGGGTTAGCTGATATGAAATTAGCTATCGCAGGACTAGAATGACCAAAGAGCCTAAAGGAAGTCAGGGAAGTGGCTAACCAGAAGGCGTTCTGAACAGTCTTCAAAGAAATTTCGAGAAAAGTCGCGAGATTGGAAGGTGATAACCGCGCGTAAATTGGAGGGGGTAGGGGAAGATTGAAAATTTTTGATTTTGACTTGGCATGAGAAACGGACATGAACATGATATAACGAAAACCTGTATTTAAAGAAAAACAAAAAAAAGAAAAAATTAAAAAACAAAGGCAAAAATCAATAACCATGATCTAATATGCACGACAAACTCCACACCACTAAAACAATTACTGTCCCACCCACCTTAAACGCTCGGAAAAATCGGAATCGGGAATAAACTAAAACAAATAAATAACAACAAAATAAATCAGTAAACCCTAATTAACATAAATCAGCAAGTAAATAAAGAAAATAAAATAAAGTAAAACCGCGCATCCACCAGGACTTAAAAGTGATAGTGATTGTGATTCCCCAAGAACGTTTAGTGCATACCCACCAGAACTTTAACAGTGCATCATCTCCCCTTAGCAGTAAGATACCAATAGACGTAAGAAGACGACCAGATCTTCGGATGCTTGGGAAATTTATATACGAGGTAGGATTAAAATTGTGGCGGCTGTACTCACATAAGCATTGACTTTTATTAATAAGGAGATTTTGAAATAATTTATCGAGCATGCTTTTGTGCGTAATGGCGATAGCCATCTTAATGCTTATGCGAGTGCAATTGATAATTTAGGCGATGCTTTTGCTAATTTATGCACTGTTGCATGCTTTTGCTTATTTAGATATTTATTAATTCATTTATATATTTATTTTAAGTTTATTTATATTCTTACACTATATTTATACTTATTTTATATTTATATTTATATTTTTGCCTGTATTTTTGTTCTGCGGTTTGATCTTATTTGCTAGACGTTTTACCGCCAATTTTTGGTGGCAGTATATATAGGAAAGAAGATTGTACTTATAATATGTAAGTTAGGGAATGATAGGGAATGCTAGGGACAAATTTAGAATGAAATTTGAATAAATACTTAGACCACGGAGGACAAATTTGTAAATATTTAGAACAGGCGAAATAGCTGGTTTCACTATTAAACATTTGGATCATGCTTAGAAAATTTGAATCCATTTTTAATATTAGCTAGCTAGATTTGAATAGTTTTAAGAAGACCCTTCAGGTCGCACCGGTAAGCAGAGCTGGCAGCTGCTATCCGGTATTACAGATCCCTCCCCATTCATTTTTGCGTGTGTCTTGTGGATCAGGCTAACTCCAGAATCAACGCTAACGGTACCATTCTTTAAATCCTATTTTTAGTTTCAGTTTGTTAGATTTTTATTTAGTATTGATTAACCTGAAGTTAGATTAAATTTGGAGCACGTTTACTTTTCGCGTTTAAACCAAATGTAGTACTTTCGGGTTGATCATTGGGGACGTGACCGCAAGCATAGCGGTCCTTAATTACATTATAATGCCTCTCATTCGTTTGCTTCTATTTTTCTGAGGCGGGAGACCATTTCCTATATTCTTATGGGCATGTAACACTGAACTAGGCTCCTCAATGTCGACAGGAGAGGTCCGTGAACAGTTTCACGTCCTGGTTGATGTCTATTTTTAAACGGCGGACTTGCTGCGTCTTAGTGTCGAGGAAGGCGGTTACTGGCTAAGACGCCATCTGCTTTTGTCCATAATGCTCGGAGGTTATGTTGGCTTTAAAGGTTGGACTGTCGTACTTGTCCAGAAAAAACCTTTTAAATTTGGTGTAGCTGAGTTGGAACATCGCGTGTGCTTCTCACCATGTGGCTGCTTGGCCTCGGAGTTGAGCGGTGGTGGTAAGTACATCCGCGTCCATTGCTTCCATCTGTTGAAGGAATTCGGTGGAATCCTCTAGAGGGGTACCAGAGAATGTAGGTTTTTCTACTTTGGAGGTCACTGAGGTGACGTGGTAAGGGTCTTCCACTAGCGCCTTGATTGTGACCATTTTGCTGGTTGATTGTTTAGCGCCACTGGGTTGTTGCAGTCCTAGAACCGTTGATGATTGTGTATCCTCCTGGGTTGGAGGCGGCTGTTTGGTGTCCGGTTGGACGTTTGATGTAGTTTGTCTCCTCGTCTCGGGCATGATAATGGTTCTTGCAAGCGCGCTGTTTGCAAAATCTTCTGTAAAGACGGATCAAGCACGTTGGACACCGCATGTTATCGTACGGGTGGGGGGCGTCTAAATGCATGTAGACTTAGCACTGTTATGTTTAATATTCACAAGCACAAACAAAATAAAAGAAAGTTCACAATACACAAATATACAAGTAAAAAGTCAAAATCAACAGTTTATGCAGTTTGAAGCACTCGGAAGTCTTCGGCAATTTTCGGTAATCATCAGAAGGTTTTGTGGTTGCTCGTGGAACCAAGTAGGAACTTAAATACTAAGTAAACAAATATATACACAGTTTGGAGAGGTCTTCGATAGTCTTCGGAATACTTCGGAAGGCCTCGGAATTTCTTGGTGAGGCTAAGTAAGAGCTTGAATAAAGGTAATAAGAAAGTAATTATAGTTTGAAGAGGTCCAGACATCTTTGACGATATTCGGGAGTCTTCGGAGGGCCTCGGGTGTTACTTGCGGAACAACGCGGAGTTATAAAGAATAATGATATAAACACAAGAACTATACATTGACACCCGACAACACACATACGCGCACTTAACCAAACTAGGAACAAAAACACAGATCATACTAAAGAACCTCCACCAATCATTCCCAACTTCAATACATCTATCAACACACATTCGACGCCAGATTCTTTCCCAAATTATAATCCCTTTCGTACAGTATGCATCCGATAACTGGTTGACATTAACCCCACCCTCTTCTAGAACGAAACTAAATACAATAATCCGCCCCTTCTTACTATATATATATATTCCGCGGATGCAGAACCACATCCACACTAGCCCTATATACCATTCTTCAAATCCCTCCCATAGAATTACAACCCAACGCAGCCTTACAAATCCGTAACATGAAACGCGACCTTCCAATCCAGCTCCACGACACCATTCTAACTCTTAACAAATCCAAAACACTGCCTATATCCAACATTAAAACCCGCATTCATTCATCGTTAAACTATTCCTGGCAACAATTCTGGTCCACATTCCCATCTGGCAGATACACATACGACCTGTTCCCCGAACTACTAAAAATCCCACAACATGTATTCCACTCCAGCTCTCAAACAATACAATTCCTAACCTCTCACGGCAAATTTCGATTAAAACTTCACTCCTTCAACATCACCCTAACCCCATTTGTCCTTGCGACAACTTCACGCCTGAAACTGCTTATCACTTTATCTACATATGTTCACTACTATCCACCTCTCGCTCAAACTTTAAATCTGCACTAAACCTAGATCCCTACACCCCACTACCTAGCATAACACACCTCATCACGCAAAATCCTAAGCTACTAAGCAAATTCCTCACAGACATCCTAAACACAAAACCCCTCAATAAACACTTAAACACTATAACACATAACCACATCCCACACTCCACAAAATGCACAACACATTTGCTTACTCCCCTACATCAAACATCCAGGCACTACGAAGAGAAGGAGACTTACCTCACCAAAAAACCAGTCACAGCAACAGACCTCCACACACAATAATCATCTTTAAAAAAGAAATCTATTTTTAAAAATTGTCACCATTATAATGTTTCTGCACTTAGACTGTACAAGCTAGGATGGGCCAATGGCCTAGGTAGAGCTTAAACCGAAGAATATTAAATAAAAAAGAAAAATAAAAATATTCATTGAATATATATATATATATATATATATATATATATATATATATATATATACCATATTAAGGAGTTCAGAAGTCTTCGGTGGGCTTCGGAATTCTTCGGAAGGCTTCGAGATTTATTTGTGAGGCTGAGTAGAACTTGAATAACGATAATTAGAAAGTATTTTATAGTTTGAAGGGGTCCAGACGTCTACGGCGGTCTTCGGGACTCTTCGGAGGGCTTCGGGTTTACTTGTGAAACAACGTGGAGTTATAAACAATAATAATATAAGCACAAGAACTATACGTTGAATATATATACAATATTAAGGAGTTCAGAAGTCTTCGGTAGGCTTCGGAATTTTTCGGAAGACCTCGGGATTTATTTGTGAGGCTGATTAGAACTTGAGTAGCGATAATTAGAAAGTATTTTATAATTTGAAGGGGTCCAGACGTCTTCGGCGGTCTTCGGGACTCTTCAGTAGGTTTCGTGTTGTACTTGTGGGACAACGTTGAGTTGTATAGAATTAGGATATGTACACAAGAACTGTACATGGAATATATATGCAACATTAAGAGGTTCAGAAGTCTTCGGTAGGCTTCGGAATTCTTCGGAAGATTTCTGGATTTATTTGTGAGGCTGAGTAAAAACTTGAATAACGGTAATAAGAAAGTATTTATAGTTTGAAGAGGTCCAGACGTCTTCGGGACTTTTGGGAGGGCTTCGGGTTTACTTGTGGAACAACGTGGAGTTATAAACAATAATGATATAAGCACAAGAACTATTCATTGAATATGTATACAATATTAAGGGGTTTAGAAGTCTTCGGTAGGCTTCAGAATTCTTCGGAAGATCTCGGGATTTACTTGTGAGGCTAAGTAAGAGCTTGAATAACGGTAATAAGAAAGTATTTATAGTTTGAAGAGGTCCAGACGTCTTCGGGAGTTTTGGGAGGGCTTCGGGTTTACTTGTGGAACAAGTGGAGTTATAAACAATAATGATATAAGCACAAGAACTATTCATTGAATATGTATACAATATTAAGAGGTTTAGAAGTCTTCAGAATTCTTCGGAAGATCTCGGGATTTATTAGTGAGGCTGAGTAGGAGCTTGAATAACGGTAATAAGAAAGTATTTATAGTTTGAAGAGGTCCAGATGTCTTCGGCGGTCTTCGGGACTTTTTGGAGGGCTTCAGGTTTACTTGTGGAACAACGTGGAGTTATAAACAATAATGATATAAGTACAAGAATTATACATTGAATATGTATACAATATTAAGGGATTCAGAAGTCTTCGGTAGGCTTCGGAATTCTTTGGAAGACATCGGGATTTACTTGTGAAGCTGGGTAGATCTTGAATAACGATAATTAGAAAGTATTTTATAGTTTGAAGGGGTCCAGACGTTTTCGGTGGTCTTCGGAACTCTTCGGTAGGCTTCGTGTTCTACTTGTGGGACAACATTGAGTTATAAAGAATTAGGATATGTACACAAGAACTGTATATGGAATATATATACAACATTAAGAGGTTCAGAATTTTTTGGTAGGCTTCGGAATTCTTCGGAAGGCCTCGGGATTTACTTGTGTGGCTGAGTAAAAGCTTGGATAACGATAATAAGAAAGTATTTATAGTTTGAAGAGGTCCAGACGTCTTCGGCGGTTTTTAAAACTTTTCGGAAGGCTTCGTGTTCTACTTGTGGGACGTGGTGGAGTTATAAAGAATTAATGCGGCGTGCCCCAGGTACGGCGTCGGGCAGCGTAACGGGTCGAGGATAAGCAAGCTATGGAGAGCACTGCTATACGTGGTTCACTGAACTATAGCGACGTGCCCCAGGTGCGGCGGCGGGCAGCTTAACTGGTCGAAAATTAAGCAGGCTATGGGGAGTACTGCTTGCTGAGGTGGTTTACAGGCTATGGTGAGCACTGTAGTTGTGTTCTTAGGCTATGGTGAACACTAAGTGTACTCAGTTCTGGTGGGTTCGCAATTGTATTTATATGCTTTCTTCCCCTATGCAAGGTATGTTGAAAAAAGGTTAGTGGAATGGGCATCCAATAGATTTGCTACTTTTAAGGTAGCACAAAAAATGAGTTGGAGATCCCAATTTTCAAAGCCTTTGTTCTATGTTTAGCACGTGTACTTTGATATAAGGTAACAAACACCACCATTCAACGAGATTCCAATTAGCGGTTTCACTCCGTCGGAGAGGACTGTTTAGCGGGTGGCTGGCTGGGTGGTATAGGACTGTTGTAATGTTGTAATATATATATATATATATATATATATATATATATATATATATATATATATATATAAGGTTCCTTTTAATACGTTGTTTTATTTTTCGGGAGAAAAGGGTTAAGTAAAGCTTTAGTATTGTAAATATTGTGAGTAATTATTGATAGTAATAAAATTGTGAGCGGTTTCCAGTAGATTAAGGGTTCTCTCTAAACATTTGTGACTAATAGGCGTGTATTCGAAGAGATAAATTAGTTTAAAATTGAAGTACGATCAACATATTGGTCTTATGCTCAATTTAAAATTTCTTGTATTTTAACCCAACCCCATTATAGTTCTCTCCACCAGCGCTTGTACTTGTTTTGTCCTACGACACGCCTTTTGACCATAATATAGAAATACAGACTATAAATGTTAGCGCAACAAGAGCTCTTGGTATACAACTTAGAAAATTGAACCTCAAATTTTCTTTTTCTTAGGTTGTTTCGTAAATATTGTTTCAAAGCTTAGTTGTAATTGTAAATGCGTTGCCTTTAGTTATGGTATTATCTTTCATTAAAAATGGTATAGTTTCAACAGAATAATATGCATATGCATTTATTTATTTGCGTAATTATCGACCTTACATTAGAGGTACGAAAGCAGGAAAAGTTTTACGTAAAACGATTTCATTGCGGGAGTAAAACCCGCACCTCTGTGACAATATAATCACGTGTGTAAGTACTAAAAATTTGTTACATATGACGGTTTAATCATCCATTAATTTAAGAATGTTCCAGAACAAAAGAACAACAAACAGCAAGCATTTCCAATGTTTTCCACACAACTCGGAGCCTACGTACGCCACTCATAGCGACCACAAAAAACTCTGACCCATGCGCACAGCGTTTAATGTAGCGCAAATTAATCTACCAGTTGCCTTGTCCATGCTCGAGTCTCGTCCCAGTGTGGCGTGTGATTGTATAGCGTGCAGTCGGTTCGGGCTTGTATTAAATCTACTAATTTTACACCTGCTTGTATTTGCTCATATTTTAAGTACACATTTACTACTATATTTTTAACCGTCCGACAACTTTTAAATAATTTTTCGAAGCTCTAAATTTCGACAATAAAAAATTTGTGAAAATGGTCACACAGTGCAAGGATATCAATATGAATATGGAAGATTCGGGCAATAGTTGTGGAAGTAGTGTTATTTCCGATTTTAGCGGACCTTCCGATCATACTGATTTTTATGATGGTGAAGGCGATTATGTGCAAGTATCCGATTTGGAAGAGGCCGAAGATAACATGCATATGTTTCAGGTACGTAAATTTTATGAAGCTTTTGTTTAAATAATTATTTTTTTTTAATCCAGTCAAATTGTAATTTAAATGCGTTGCTAAGATAAGATATATTCTTTCAACGTGCTTTATGTTATGATACTTTGAAAATCACTCTGGAAACCATAATACTTTCCATATGGCAAAAACATTTCGCCTCTTACACTGTCTTAAATGGAGCGATACTTAATAATATTCGTTATGAGGTTTTAAATTTAACTTGTTCCTTATCAGGCTTTTTGTTAAGAGTTTCAGGTTGTATATTGATAATGAATTTCGTGGCTTGTGGTTCAAGTAGATTTGTATAACTATATTTAATTCAAGGCTGTAACATTTCTTCTCATCAAGGTCATAAAGGCACCAGTTTCTTAGCGTCTGTGCTAAACGTGTTTATTTATTATTAGGTAACTATTCACGTATGGCAAAACCTAGCTTTATTTTTCTTAAGTTAACTGCAAAAATTAGGCAATTGTAGGTAATCAATTTTAGGAGATTTGTGTAATATACTGTCGACCATTTTGTATGCTGCAGTGCTTTCTTTTGGAATATACCGTTAATTTACTGGGCTACTGGGGTTTATTTACGTAGTTTTTCAAGGTCGTATACGTGGAAATAGTCATTAATAAAAATGTATACGGAAATTTACCATTGTCTACTCATAGCGTGTTGCAAAATTGGCGATTAAATTTTCTACAAACTTCACAACAGATGATTTACTTGGCATCTAATCGCGTTTATAATCTTTAATCGTATTTGATATTTTTTTATCCAAAATCTTATTTGTACGGCAATGTTTCCTATCGTGCAAAAAAACTTTTTTCAAGCTTAGGAATACAATTTTGTCGGTAGAGTAGTCGTCGCAATGTCAAATAATAAAATAACACTTTGAATAACGTTTTAAATAATTTTGACGAAGTGATTGAAATGTTGTTTTTAAAGACGTTTTTGTATTGATTTTAGTTCTGTGGATACGATTCCTATCATATAGGTTTAAATTTTTTATCAAAAGTAACATCATCCGTACGTAAAGTATACACTCTCTTTAACTCCTGACGCTTGAGCCTTTTCTTTTGTCCAATTCTACCTTTCGTTCTTTCTCAACAAATCTAATAACTGCACACAACTCCGAATATTTTGGAATAAACCTTTTATACTAACTCAACACCCTTAAAAATCACCTTAACGTTTTCACGTTCTTGGGTTGTGGAAACTTTTTCAAATACTCCAATCACTTGTCGCAGATCTCTACTCATTCATCGCTAAGTATGGAAACAAAAGATGCTACCATTTTCTTGAACAATTCACACTTTTTGACTTTCAATTTTAAACCCCCTTCGTCTAAGTTCTCTACGACCTTTTGTAGATGTTCTAGATAGGGTTGACAACTTGTAGAATGTAGTATGAAGGACATGGTAAATAAAAATGGTGGACAGGGTACAAAAATTATGGACATAATTATAAAACAATAAATTGGTATAACAAACATAATTCTGCATTGTACACTAAAAACGTTTCAGAATTGCACAACATTCCGAGGTTCCGGCAAAGTTAGAAAAACATAATTTTTACATTTTGAATGAGTATTTTTCATATTTCGCTGCTTCGAGTAATTTTTTTTTTGAAAGCCCATAATTATAAAAATCATTGCACGTATAACTATAATTAATTTTTATTTGTAATTCTGATTTAATATGTTCTGGTGTTGCACGATTCCGATAGTCAGTCCAAGAACTCTCACTGAGCGATAATACTCGCTCAGCATCTGAATTGGAACAAAATATACTCTCAACTAATTGAAATATTTTTAACAGATTCTTCAGATCCTTATTCACACTGAATATGTTATTCCATTTGTCCACAGAACTTTTATTTAATATACAAACTACGGGAATTGCTTCTTTTATTTGACAAAACTCTTCATAAAGTTGATCAATATCAAGATCATGAAAACAAAACTCATTCACAATTTTTGAAAGCTCATTAAAAGTAAATGGCTCTATTAACGAACACAGATGAAATTTGTTTAAATAATTGTTTTCAGTAAAGTCAAATTTTAATTCTATATACTCTAGAGCGTCGCGATACCATTATTGACAAACTTCTGTATTTTTTGTAGGGCCTTTTCTGAAAAGTGCTTCAACTGGTCTTCAATTCTTTGCATTAGTTTTTCCCGAAGTTCTGCAACAATGTGAAATACTTCAGGACAAATAAGATCTTTTCTTTCTAAGATTTGAACTGTATCGTGAAATAATTTTAGAGAGTTTTGAAAAAATCCTAAATAATATTCAGTAGACGTTGGTACTGTCGATGTGTCCATTTCTATAGGAAAATAAAAATTTAAAGTAACAGGGCATTTTTCACTTTGTGAATAGATGTAAGTTTTGATGGTAGGAAAATTTTTCAAAAGTCTATCTACTTTTGGGTAAAGGGATAACCATCTAGTTGGCACATGTCGCAAAATACGTTTGTACTCAATTTCAACAAAGTCAAAAACTGTTTTAGTTCTGCTACCTGTTTTGAATGACACGAAAAGTGTCCATATATTTTTAGAACCAATGTTTCTACATCAAATCCGCTTTTATCTAAAGCATATTTTACTGCATTATTTAACATATGAGCTGGACAGTCCACAAGGAAAATTTTATCATTATCCTTTAGCAATAATTCAAATACAGAATGATGTCGTCCAAAATTAACACTTGCGTTGTCAGCCGAATAACTGGTCACATTATCAAGTTAAGTCCCATATTTTCTAGACGCCGTTTTAAATGTTAGTAGACTTCTAAAGCAGTTTCGTCAAAATCATTAAAAAAATCGAGTAAATATATTTTAATGCCATCTGGTGGTAAGTAATATCTTACTAACAAAGGAAACAATTTCAAACTGCCGTGTGCCGTTAGCCGTGATTTGATGCGTCAATGAATATACTAAAGTAAACACTTTTTTCCAGTTCTTTAATTGCTACTTTTGTTGAGGCAGGTCCTAAAACATTGTGTGCAATTGTACTTGCCTTTGTTCGCCCTAAACTAATTTTAAATATTCGAATCACTATACACGACTGGAGCAATTTGGGTTAAACAATCAGTTGAATTAAAGAGTGCGAATGTCTAATTGCATGATAGACATTTGTTATTTCCGCCGCTATAATCTTCTGCTGTTCTAATTCTAGGCTTTTATTATTCAACACAAAAGCAGCTATGGTCTGATTTTGTTTCATGCTCATAATGTTTTTCTTATGATCTGCCTCCTGAGCATGTGTTTTAACGTCGTTAAGTCCCAGGAAACTTTTTTTGCATAAATTTCAGTATGCTTTGGATAAGCCAGAACTTGAATTTTCTTCTTTTATCTTAGGATATTTCTGTTTCCATTGTTTTTTATAGTAGCACAATCGTCTTGTTTTCTTTGTAGGGCTCGTTTCAACTTAAAAGACGTCCATTATGCTACCACTATTTAAAATAAATAATTTAAATAGTAATCAAGTCAAACAGTAACTTAATATAAGTACTTGCCTTTAATTAAATGCACAAAAGCTTTAATAATAATAAAACTAACAAAACAATGTCAACTGTGCATGCCGAATGCTGTTACTGCCGATGAGCGTTGCGAACAGTGTATATTATAGCGTATGGTGGAGACTAAGAATAAATCCTGAGTTTTGCGCATACAAGTTTTAATATTCAGAGCACTATGAAAGATTCACATTTACACTACATCAATTAAGCGGAAACGGGTTGGCGGTATTTTGCACAAAGTTAACATTAAAATAGAACACAAAGCACATGATTTGTCATATTTAAAATGGTGGACAATTGCCGTCCACCGAGGACACTGGACAACATCGCCTGAATGGTGGACATCCACCGAAATGGTTGACAGTTGGCAACCATAGTTTTAAATGCTCTTCTTCGTTCCTAAAAAAGATCATCTTCGTAGTGTATACTAAAATCTTCAAATGCATCTGCGTCGCCCTAACCAATGCTGTGGAACTTGAAGACAACCCGAATGGCATTACTTACAGCAATAAATCTCCCTTCAGTGCTGAATCCCGTGTATTTCCTGCTTTCTTCATGTAGCGGAATCGATCAAAAAGAATTTTTTTTAAATAAAACCTGCTGAAAATCTTCATATCGCTACCTTATACAATAAATTATCTAAAGATTGCGGCCACTCAAATTGTGGTTTCGTGATTGCGTTTTTTTCTTGCATTTAAACGTAATCTAATATCTACTTTATCTGATTTAGACATAACACCTATTGAATTTATGTATGTCGTCTTCGGTAGTTCAATAATCCTGTTTTAAACATTTTATTTATTTCTTCTTCGACTCTTTCCCTTAACGAATAAGGTATAGCAAGCGCCCCTTTTCTTCATCGACCTCCAACTTATGCATGCATTTCTTCACAATCTTTGCCTCCTCTTTAAAAATGCCTATATAATCATTAAACATATTACATAAACGTACATAATCTCTTCATTAATCGTACGTATCTGCTTCTCTTCAAAAACCTTTTCAAATAAAGTACACAATCATCCATAATCTCTTCAATTGCTATCTTCCTATTATTATTGCATTCCTTATACGAACTCAGATCCGGAGCCACCCAATTCCTTTTAAATTTCAAAATCTTTATATAATTGTCCTTTTTACTTGGGCTACTCCATTTCAAATCATCCAAAAAAATTGTGATTTAACATGCAATCACCCACCACATCAGATTTTGATGAAACTTTGTATTCTTTATCTTTTCATTTAGATAGTAACTATACTAAATTTTATTCTTTTATCTTAACTGATTTTACGGGCACTTAAAATGTAAGTAAAATAAGTGTTTTTGTCGTTTCCGAGGCCTCCTGATGAACCTACTTCCACTGAAAAAATGTCTGTCTCTGCTATTTTTAATTATTTATTAATTCTCATAACAATTCGGTAATTGATTTGCAGAGAACACTAAACGGCTAAAGACTTTTTATAAAGTTTTGGTAGCAGTTTCAAGTATTTTAAACAGCGCGTGTTAGAAAGACACGCAGTAGTGGAAGAGTTTAATATTAGACATTCAACAAGCCACAGCTCTTTGGAATTCTAAGATTTTAAAAACACGCGTGACCGATAATAATTAACGATTAGCTGAGTTCTCTTTTTTTTATTACCCCTTGCGTTTTTTATCTCTTTTTTACAAATTTGATTACGTATGGCTCCTAATACTAAGATAGTGAGTTCTTTGCAGCATTATTTGTTGTGTGCTGAACGAAATTCAAAGTTTAATACGTTATTAGAATGCCATTTGCTTATGTGAGTATCCGAACTTGATTAAAAATAATCGCATCGATTTGCGTGGATTTTACTTTATAGCACTGGATGGTTAAGGAGCGGAAGAAATATTTACGAAATAAAAATCAATTTGTAAACAACTGGAATTTAGGTCACTGGCTGCATTAACACGAGGCATTATCAGACGAGATTAGAGAATTAGGGGCAGTCACTAATTTCGTAAATAAACCGTCTTACTTTTTTTGATTTTGTTTATGAATAGAAGGTTTACTTATGTTCTAAAGAGATAAGCTTTTTTATTACCGTGTAAGGTATTCCTTTTTAGATGTTATAAGGATAAGTAATCAACTGCTCTTATGCAATAATTATTAAGGTAAGAATTTATAAAATTCACGTGTAGTATATTAAGTTATATGCCCTATTGCAAAAATTGAGGGTGTGTTCAAGAAGGGGGTTAAACGAGCAACATTTGTCTTGTTTTTTTTTGTGTACAGTAGCTTTAAAATTTTTATGATGACTGAGGGTATAACATATTCTGATCTAATAAATAGTAGGTGATACTTGAGAATTTTTTTTTGCATTTGTTTGATGATGAAAATATTATTATAGGAAAACCAAACAAAGTTAAAATGAATTATGTTCCATTCTTGAGATACTAAACGCATACTTTTCTCGAGGAAAACTTAGAGTTTTCTATACTTTGCTTCTTGGGTGATTACAAATTTGGGGATTTAATTTCAGGTTCTAGTTAGTAACCACGCAGATTGGAATCGGCATGCTAAAGGTATGTAATCTGCGGTGTTTTCAATTTTGGGTCATCGCCTTTGGTTCTACCTTTGAGCACGCATTTGTATCGCGATTTGGTCGTAATCTTATATGGCCAATAAAGATGCAATGACTATTAATTGAAAACATAAAATGATATGATGTGGATTCTTACCTTATTTTACCCCTTTTCTTGTGCTAGCTCAGCGATAAATATGGTACAATTTTAGAAACACTCCTCAATACACTTAAAACATCTTTCTTCTACACATTATTTAAGAAATTTACTTACACACACATATATAACGAAAGCCTACAAATTCAATATACAACTTAAGTTTACAAAGAAACAACATTTTATCACTACTTACATATTAATAGAATCTCTACCTAATCCTTGTTGATAATTAAAAAACTCCGTCACAAAATTCTTTTTAAAATTTTTATGGATAATTTAAATATTCTTCAATTACTCTGCTTCAGTGTAGCTCATTAGCGACCTTGAGCAGAAATTTTTGTAGAGGTCAAAACACTTCGAGATCTGACCTCAAAATTACTAAAATACACACTTTCCATTCACAAATAATTTTCTATACGCAAAAAAAGACGTATGCTACCTTAATGTACTTAATAATACTCGAATCGTCTCTGTAGGTTATCTTTATCGCTATCTAAACATCGTTTCCGTTAAAATTAACTGTAAATTCCTGGTTCCATTGTTAATCTTCACACGTCGAAGTATTAGTTTTCAAAAATACTGTTATTTCTAATAGTTTAAAATATCGGTGATCTTGTACAACATAAAACGCTATTCGTGAACTATCTATTAATGATTTAATGTCGAAGTACTTATGCTCAAATCTTGCATGTTAAATCTTTAATGATTCCTTCTCGTTAACTTCCGTCTTTTATATAAATACATTCTTAACACGCCATCTTTTATCGAATTTGGATCATATTCTCGGCGGTGAATTATCTTCATGATGTAACAATTAACCACAATTTCGCGTGTTCATTATCTTTTAATGACCCGTCAGTTTAAAATATATTGCGACCATAAAAGTTTCCTATTTGATTAAACTTCTCTCGCACGAAGCAGTCGAAATGGGAAAAGTAGGAAATAATCGTCGAGAAAATACGATATTGCAGATTTCAGGTTTGAACTAGAAATTTAAAACTGAGTTCATCACAACTCAAATTTTTCTCATATTGTTTTTCTGCTGCCACCATTTGCAAATTTGTAACGTTTATTATATTTAGAGAAGGGCCAAACAAAAAGCAAAAACTGTCATATATAATATTCATTTGTTTATAACGCCAGTTTGTTTCAGCCAGAACATTTAAAGCGTTGTACAGTTGCATTGTAAACAAATCTTCAGGATTCACACTACTTTCTTCTTTAACTCGCCTAATACGTCGTTGAGGAAATATAATGAATATGGAATTCATTGTTAAGGCGATTTTTCTAGCATCTGCAAGAATTTGTTGAAAACATGTAGTCCTTGTAAAGCAAAACATAGGTTATCGATTGATTTTGTCACATGATCTACCCTTTTGCTGCAAAAGTTTTATTTGTTTGGTCAATGCATTGCAAAATCTTAGTCCATACAGACAGAGTACACATAAATTTGTAATTAATTTATAGCCATAAGCTTTTTGCATGTGATACAGTTTCAGGGTTTGATAAATCATTTTCTATTCTTTCAGGTTCTTTCTTTACTTCCGGTATTTGTAAACATAGCAATTTATGACGTTAGCCTTTGATGACCATCTTGTATAAGAGAACCTATTGAGTGATAATTACCCCTTTATATTTGCTAGTCATGTTGGCACCGTTGTCGTAACCTCGTCCTCTAGTATCATGTATTTTTAATTTGTTAGTTTGTAGTATATTTAAAATCTGTCATAAAACCATCTCCGGTCTCTTTACGAGGTTGAATAAAGTCCATAAAACTTTCTTCGATTATTACTTTACCCTTAGGATCAATATAAACGTATCTTATAATCCCACTCATGTGTCCCTTCTTGAAATATCCGGGGTACATCAAATAAGATTAAATAATACTTTGCCTTCTTAATTCGGTTTATGATTTCGCTTCGTGTTTTTTCACCAACCAAATTTATTATTTCATTATTAATCTGCACGCGTTATTGCACGAAGACAATAGGCAAACACAAGATCAATTTGTAGAGGCATTAAACATGACTCTCCAAGGTATTTTTAAACGTCTACATGCCATGGGAAAAACTCAAAAAGGAAGGAAAATGGTTGCTGCGTGAGTTGACTGGAAGGCAGTTGAAAAATCGAAGAACCGCTTCTGAAATTTTGCATTTACGGCATGAAAGAAAGAGTTTCTTGCATCAAATTATTACTGGCGATGAGAAATGGATGTATTTCGAAAATGCCAAGCGCAAAAAAACGTGGCTTTCATCTGGCGTAGCATCAACCTCGACGGAACAGTCAAATCGCTTTGGAAGAAAAACAACGCTCTGCGTTTGGTTGAACCAAAAAGGAATCGTGTACTATGAGCTACTAGAACCGTTCGAAACTGTCAATGGGCATCGCTACCTACAACTCATCAGTTTGAACCATACATTGCTCGAAAAACAGCCAGAATGTGACACGAGACACGAACGAATGATATTACAGCACAGCCACGCTTCGTGCCATCGTATTTCTATCGTTCAGGACACCATCAAAACGCTAAAATGGGATCTGTTAAAGCTCTCGCCGTATTCGCCAGACCCCGCCTCTTCCGATTATCCCTTGTTCCAGTCGATGACGCATAGCGTGGCTGAGTTACACTTGGCCAATTTGGAGGAAGTACAAAATTGTTTGGGTGAATGGTTTCGATCGTTTTATCGTCGCTGTATTTATGTATTGCCAGAGAGATGGCAAAAATGTGTAACTAGCGAGGGACGATAACTTGAATAAACCATTTTGATGTGACCCGGGTGCTTAACGCTGGGAGCCACAAAAGATGCTGTGACTTGGGTACAGCCGAATTGTATTAATGACGATGCAATAGAAAATATGAAATTCTACCTTACCGCGTCCTTTTCTTTGCCTGGTTAGCTCTGTGGAAAATGTGTTGTGGATTTTATTAAAAAGAAATGAAACAGAAATTTCAAGAAACATCTGCAAACAATCTTCTATGCATTCAAAAACATTTTTCTTTTATACTCATTATCTAAAGGATCTCTTATGTAAACAGATTTCAATAACAATTTACAGCTAAAGCTTAGACAGAAAATTTAGCTAATGGCTACTTACTTATTAAAATAATCTTCACCTAATCCTTGCCAATAATTACAGAACCCAAACATCTCATATGTGTTCCAAAAATTCTCTTTAATGTTCTCGAGATAATTTACCTATCCTTGTATTACTTCGATTATCGGTGTAGTTGACCAACGACGCTGGGCAGACAATTTTGCTATAGGGCAAAATGCTTCGAGCTCGGACCATAAAATTATTGAAAATTATCCCTTAACAAATATATTTATAACATTAAAATCTTAGTCTAGCTAATTTACTCAAACATTCTATTAGGTTACAAAACAAAATTATACCTGCAGTTAGTATTGTCAAATAGCGGTTATGAAAATCTCTTTTTTATTGTAATTAATGCCATTGAATACTTCATGGTTTTATTTTAGATTTCCATTTCTAATCAATCTTGAAGTGCAACTATCAGTTTGTTAGTGCATTTATTTTTCATAAATTAAATTTTGCAGTTGCTCATGTCTCAAGATTTTTTTATATCGAAGATGGCGTAATTTTTATAGTATTCTTAAAAATAAATATGCTTTATAATTATGAAAAGTTGTGTGTTACATAGTGCATGTCGTAAAATGAATTATAAATTACTCGAAACTTACACGTTTGATGTCGAAAAATGAATGAATCTCCTCCTTAACTACTTCAGACTTATATACTAAAACAAACTCAATACATCTTTTTGAAGCTTCTAGGTTTTATTTGAAAATATTAGTCATTGGATGATGTAATAATTACCCTGATTTCGCGTTTTAATGAGATATTAGTATAAAGTTAAAGTAGTCGTGAAAATATTCCATTCTTTGTTAATAAACGAATTGAATGGATGGCATCTCTCTTAGAGTTATTAAAATTTCATAGCGTTCCTTATAGTAACGCTTCCTCAAATTGGGGCGTTTATTCATTAATCGCAAACAATTAGTTTATATAATAGCTTTTACAACATTTTTGGGAAAAATGACGTATTCCTTTATTTAATAACGTAAATACTGTAACTTTCTGGACTTCTTGGTTTTTCGTAAATGCTCTAAAACTTGTTGTGTTTTTGAAGAACGGAAAATATGATTTGATTTATAAATTCGTAAAATTGATATTTTTCAAACGCATTCTATGATAAATACAAGGAAAACTTGTTATTAAAAAGGTATTTTTTAGGAGAATAGAATAATTATTTACACACGGCTGAAAATAAATGCTTTTGTTTTCACGTATTTAAAATTCGGGCTTCGCTTTTATGCCTTATTTAAAATGAAAGCTAGCTTTATGGTATCTCTCAAGAGTAATTATTTACATACGGATGAAATGAATTAAAATAATTAGTGAATTTAAAATTTGGCTTCGTTCCTAAACGGTATCAGAATCTTATTTTATGCGCTAATGAAATACGCTTATGCGCTTATACATGGTGAAGAAATTAAATATTGGGAAATTCTAATTTTTTGTTTTTGAGTGGTGTATGCTTTTTCACATAATTTGGCGTTTAATAACCTCTTGTGACCTCATTATCACATCAACATATATATATATATATATATATATATATATATATATATATTACTGTGATATTTGGTGCTAAAAAAGTATTAGTTTTTAATTTGCAGTTTATTTTGTGAGTCAGCATGTGGAAATACAGCAAACCACTTTGAAACGCTTTTATTGTAAATAGTTTCAAAATTAATAATTTTCCAGAACACATTTTAGGAAGCTCAAATGTAATTTTCATAATTCTTTAGAGATAAATACTCATACAGATAAAGCGCATTGCATATTAAAAACACCCTGTGTTAGATAGCATTTAAATTTCGTTGGTATAAACAAACGTAACCGTCGTATTTAATAAATGTAGTTAGTAGGAATATTTCTAAAGCTTTTCGAACCTGCTTTGAAGATATCAAAACGTTTTAGCTCTCCGAGTAGTTGGTAGTTATATTATTTGTTTAAAACCATTTTGAACGTGCTTCGAATGCGCTAAGTTCCGTGAATTAATATTAAGTAGGGAAGATAACAGTCGGACAAACAACCGCAATTCCAGTTACCGACATTAATTAACGAGGCTAAAGAGAAACTTATAGCTTCTTAAGAACGATTAGCATACGCAGAAATGGTGTGGGTTAGCAACAGCTGTTGTCCGTTACAATAAAACTTGAAAACACGGTATAAGAGAGATTGTTGATGTGAGTATAGATAGATAAGTAAGATAGGTATAACACGTGTCAAGGAATAGGCGTAGTTTGAACGTTAGCGTTCGTTGACTTGGGTGAATACACAAGGTTATTAAAGGGGGTAACAGTTGTTCGTTGTACAATGGGGATTGAAAACAAAGTTAGAGATAGGGGATTTTTAGCGCGTATGCAGAAGTGGGATGAAAATAACAAATGTCAAGATAAGCGCAGTTTAAACGGTAACTTTTGTCAACTGGAATGGGTATACACAATGTTATTGGAGTGAGATATTTGAATACGACGAAACGATTTAGTACGGGAGTGTTGTTGTGAGCTTGAAACTTGTGTTTTCGAAGAAAATCGTGTCGGTTAGAGGATGAAATACATACGTGAGTTTGTTTGTGTGGGGATTTTTTGGAAAACTGTGGCTGCTGGAAGTGAAGTGATTTTAAGAATTGTGTACGAATGTATGAACTGAAAGAAATTTGAGGAATTGTGGCAGGCTTTGAAGGGTGGAGAAACTAAATATAAACGGCCAGACATGGATGGAAGGCTCTCTTAGTTTTCTACCAGCGTACAGCTCTTGTGTTTTGACAAGAGTACGTCGCTCTTGATTTTCGATAAGCTGACGGCTCCAAGGCTAAAATGCTTTTACGTTTGCATAAAAGTTCAATTAATGTACACCAATTGATGTAAGTAAAACTGTAGGATTTTAATTTGCACTGAGTGTGCCAAGTATGCAATTTGAAATGAAGTAGATATCAGTATTTGGCTGATATTGATTGATTACCAACGATTTATGGTATTAGTAGAAGAGGTTTAGAGTTTGGAAGCACTATCAAATTTGTAGCTGAGTTAACTTCGTGGTGATATGGTTGCAGCTTGCAGTTGCGGTTATAGCAATCCAGATTGGAGTATTCTTGAATGCAGCTGTTCTCGATATAATGGTAGCTGACCTGTGGGTGAACATAGAATTCAGGTAACTGATACTTTTCGTTGTATATGTGTGTAAATAGGTGCTTAATGACTTAATGCATTGTGCGTATAATTTTATGAACTAAAATGACAAACAAAGGATAAACATAAATCATAGCTTTACACTAATTAGCTTATTAAAACAACCGTGCAGTCCTGGTAAAGATTATATCGCCAGGGTGACTAATCCTTCTGAATCGAATAGGAAGTATATTAAATATGACGTATTGATTTTGTTTTGGTATATAAATCGGAACAGAATTAGAACTGGTCATTCAGTATTCGGCATGCACGCAGTTATTGGCATTTAAAATGTAACTGCTGAGTAAAGGAATTTATTCAGATTGAGATTTTATTCGCGGTCAATTGATTTTACAATATGAAAGTTTTGAGTCAAGTTTAATTTTTAAAGACATCGAACGTATAAGTTCAAGTAATTTATTCATAATACTACATACAATTCGAAACATAGAACTTTGCCCAATTATGCAGTATAATTATTTGTAAAATACTACGAAAATTGAGCTTCGACATTAATGATGCTGGTACAAGAAATACGGCAGATTTTAAATGATTAAATATAAAATGCACTTTCCGAACTGATATTTTTGGAGATGTGGAATGGAACCAATGAATATTTAATGGCGTTAATTACGATGGAGATGAGTTTTTGATAAGCGCTATTTGACAATATAACCAGCAAGTATAACTTGTTAATTTTTTTTGTAACCTATAAAGACAATTAAATGTTAGCACTTAAAGTAGAATAAGTTTTTAATTTATTTGTGTAAGGGGTAATTTCCAGAAAAATTTTAAGTTTGAAGTATTTTGATCTTTACTAAATAATCTGTACAGCGTCATTGGTCAATCGCACTTGCAAGCGGGGTAGTAAAACATAAGCAAATTATTCACATAATAAATTAAAGAGATTTTGTATCTGTTAACAAAGACTAGGTAAGGATTATTTTAATATCTTTAAGTAGCTTTTAGGAACATTTTTCTTTATGAACTTAAGCTGCAAACTGTTTTATAATGTTTTTTGTACGAAAGAAAAATGTTTTTGAATGCATAGATGTATCTTGAGATTTCCTTGTTTCATTTTCTTTATGCAAATG
Source organism: Platerodrilus igneus (assembly GCA_036346225.1). Taxonomy (NCBI): domain Eukaryota; kingdom Metazoa; phylum Arthropoda; class Insecta; order Coleoptera; family Lycidae; genus Platerodrilus; species Platerodrilus igneus. The sequence continues at coordinate 880,686 of JARFIW010000195.1, read as the reverse complement.
CCACAGCACGATTTTTGTTGAGCTAGCCAGGCAAGGAAAAAGAAGGTAAGATAGTAATTTCATATCTGCTATTGCATTCTCATTAATACAGTTCGCTGAGCCCAAGTCACAGCATTAATTTTTGGCATCCCCAACTGATAGGCGTACCACAGCAATTATATATATATATGATATATTTATTTATTTAGTTTGTTGGTCTATTTGTATTAGAATGATTAATCATCGAGGCCACGAAGTAAGAACTACCACACCTGGGAATTTAAATTCTTGTTGAACACTAGCTGTCCTCAGCAAGGAAAGTACTTTAACATACTACATGCCAACTCTCATTACCCGTTTTAGGGCTTCTGGATTAAACAGACAGAAAACTGCCCAAAAAGTATCAACAGTTTACTAGATATTTGTTAAATTAGTTATGCAATTTTAGTTCAATCTTGCTTCTTATGAAGCATTCTATTTAAAAATTCTAGGTCATATATTGATGAAATTTATAGGTTATGAAAGTGGGTTTGTATACAATCCGAGGCTGTAACATTTCTTTTATCAAGGTCATAAAGGCAATATGTTTTTTCTTAGTGTATGTGCTAATCATGTTTATTAATTATTAGGTGGTTATTTATGTATGGAAAATTTAGCTTTTCTCTTGCTAAAATTGTTAATTTAATATTGGGGTCGTGTTTGGAACTTTCTTGATGAGTACAAACTTTTTTAGGGAGATTGTGCAGTTTTAGAATATATCATTAAATTATTCGACGTTGGTTTGGTTTATTTACGTGTCTTTCAAGGCCAAGGCCATATTCGCGGAATAAGTAGTTATTAAAAACAATCACGGAAATTAATTTTTTTATTTCTATTAGCAATTACAATTTAAGGATAATTTAGGAATTTAATACTTAATGCCTAATAAATAAAAAGGTTTTGGGCTCTGCATAAACCAGGATGACTGCAAGTTGTTAATCATTTGATTACCTAGATTTTTGGGTAATCGATAGCCAATTTCTGTTGTCTTTGTTGGACGTAATAATAATTTGTTTATAACAAAATAGTAATAAGATGTATAAATAAACACCCTCTACCGAAAAATCGAAAGATGTAAATTATATACACACATACACGCACACACACGGAGCACGCACGCACACGCACGCACGTACGCACGCACGCACACACACACGTTCATTGACTAATTTTGGCCTTTTGTGTCTCATCAGAATGGAGTAGTTTGCAACTCTTATGAAACAATCAAAAACACTTAACAATAACAACCTCGAAAGAACCTTTGTGAAATGGCAAGAGTAAAATAGAAACGCCATCAACTGATAACCACCAGCACTAGGCCAGTGAATGTACAAAACTTAATTCAAAATTAAATCACTATTTTATAAATGTCCATAACAATTACGTTTTGCATATGGGTAATTAGGTACTATCGCATGGTATAATACCCTGGAGGGCAAAAATTGTAATATAACAGTATATATAAAAGAAATAGTCTGCAAAAAATCTTTGTTTATAACAAAATAGTAATAATTTGTATAAATATACATCTTCCGAAAAATCGAAAGATAGAATTCACATATAAAAATTAAGCTAATATTTGCATATACATTAATAAAACAATAATTTGTTTGTTTTATAAAGGGGGTAAACAATTATTGACCTGGTTCGGTTTTTTTGGGCCTCATCAGAATGGAGTAATTTATAACGCTTATGAAACAAGCAAAAACAATTAACAGTAATAACTTCGAAGAAACCTGCACTAGACCACATATATAGATATTACTACCGTTCGAGAAACTACCTATATTATATATATATATATATATATATATATATATATATATACCAATTTATTCTGTTATATTACGATTTTTGCCCTCCAGGGTGTTATACCGGGCGCCGCCAAGGCACAGTGTGTTATATACTGCAAAAATGTTGCATCTAACAATACCTAATGACCCAAAAGGTAAACGTATTTGTTGTGGCCATCTGTAAAAAGCAATTTAGTTTCGAATTAACTTTTGTGCATTCACTGGCCTAGTGCTGGTGGTTATCAGCTGATGGGGTTTCTATTTTACTCTTGCCATTTCACAAGGGTTCCTTTGAAGTTATTATTGTTAATTGTTTTTGGCTATTTCATAAGAGTTATAAACTACTCTATTTTGATGAGACCCAAAATGTCGAAACTAGTCGACGGGTGCTTATTCCTTTTATGAAACAATCAAATTATTGTTTTATTAATGGCTATGCAAATATTAGCTTGATTTGTATAGCTAAATTCTTTCTTTCGATTTTTCGATGGAGGGTATTTATTTATACCTCTTAATATTTTGTTATAAACAAAGAATTTTTGTAGACTGCAATTTTTTTATAATTTCTGGATCTATATACACGCGCGCGCGTATGTGCATGTTTGTGCTTACGTGCGTGCGCGCGCATGCGCGCGCGTGCGTGTGTATAGATATGCTACCTATGGGCTGTAGCAGAAGATCATTGTGAACAAATGCTGTTTAACAAAAACGATTCCACTACAAAAACAATATTTTCATTTCCTTTATAAACCAACCCTAAGAGATCTATCAAAAACACACAATATAAAAAACCCATTATTTTCACCCCGGGAAAAACTCAGGGTCAATTATCAAAATGATAGGCTGTAAAAGAACATAAATTGGAACGCCTTATACGCTCAGGTTTATAAGTTTAGGGTTTCAATTTGGGGTTTGAAATTTTGCTGCAATTATTTCTTAGATCATTGCTTCAAGTATTAGTTATAAATTCAATCAGAGCTTGACTAATAATTTCAAACATTACTGCTAATATTAGCTGTAACATAGTTGGTTTGGTTTTGCTGCAGTTGAGTTCGTACGAATTGGGTTTTGGTTTAGACCTTTTGTCAGTTTTTAAAAATTTTGTTTGAGTTTTAATCCTTCAGATGGAGATCTGTGTTCAAAACTTCGAACCGTTGGGAGGCTGCTTATGTGAAATTGATTTCAGGCTCTCGAATTCAGAGGTCACACTATTTATAAGGATTTGTGCTTTTTTTATAAAGGACTTTTTGAAATGAGCATTATGTATTCAATAATTTTATTGTGAGTTTTTGTGACTTTTAGAATTAATTCAAAAATGTATTTAGAAAATTATTTATAGCAAATGGCAATTTGTACGTATCTTTGTTAAAAGATATTTTGTAAAGAAGTAATCACAGTAACGAAAATATCCTGCTTTTGGAAAGTCAATGTAGGTATATGCTAAGTGTTAGTTGATACTTTGGTAAACTTTTTTGTAATTTTTATGTAATTTACACTGCACTAATTTTCATTCTTAAGTAAGTAATTGGTCAATCATTTGTTCATTTCATCTTGTCTTTGACTACTTATTGAAATTTTGTCTGACAATGCCATCTATATTATCATGTCGGAGACTTAAAAAGTCACCGATTGTTAGTTGTTCACATTCGAGCATAGAAAGCGCATGAGAAACATTTTATACTTATTACTACACCATGATTTGTGGTATTATTCAAGAACTTCATTGGTTGTTTTGCAAAAAGAAATGCGCTAATCTGACGAGCTGGAATAACAGCAAAACCTGTCATCGACTTTTGGTTTTGCAAAATAACCAGCAATTTTAAATTAATTTTCGTTCAATATACTCTAATTACTTTTCCTGTGCCAGACAAAATTATTCATTACTATTTAGCTGGTAACGTGTAAGTTTCTGTTGACCAACTTCCTCATTTAACATTGGGTGTAGTACAGAATGGTGTAATAAAAACGGATGATCGGGTTAACTTTCTACTTGCAACACACGTTAGCCGAAGAAAAGTCGGTTATAAAGGGCTGAAAAATATAGTCCTCGGACGCAATATATAAAAAAGATAAGACTAAAAACTCAAAAGTTCACTATTCGGAAATAAGTACCAGAAATGCTTAATTAACAATATTATTTAAAAAATAACAAATATTACAATAATAATCAAACAAATAGCACAAAAACCAAAAATAACATTAAATATCTCTTCCTTACGTTTCAAAATTTTTTAGACACCTCCAAAGATTGTTTAAGAAATTGCAAGCGCAAGTTTTAATATAACTTAAAATTGTTTTAATTCTTTTAAGAATAAAATAACAATATAATTTAGTAATTTCAAGATTTCATGGATCTTTTTTTTTAAAGAAGATCCGATTTTCTTTACACTGCGGCTTAAATTGCCATGTTTCAACATTTTCATTAAATACCGGCGTAGTCTTTTGTGCACAAAAATTACTACCTGATTTATTATCAACATATTTTATGTAAATCCTAAGTACTTCCTAAATACCATAACTACTCTTATCTTTCTGATCCTAAACTTACTACTATCTTTTTGCCATCGCTGGGTTTACATAAACTTCTATCTAATATTCTTTTCAATTTATTTAGTCTTATTTTTAGTTTTCTTCTATTTATGCTAATACTACTACGTCATCGGCTTATCTCAGCATTTCAATGTTTTTTTTCTTGAATTATGACACCTATACCATCTGCTTTTTTCCTCATTGATTTTTGATTCTGCCGCTTCAGTATCTATTTCTGTCACATTCGTTTTTCTTATACAAATTGTAAATTACTTTGTTGTTTTTTGGAACTGCTTCTTTTAAAATCCTAAACAATGTATTCCAATCTACATTGTTAAAAATTTCGACTATATGTATAAGGCCCACTTACTGCAGTTTCTCATACTCTTACCCTTTCTTCTAATAGTGTTAGGATCGTTTACCTTGCACCACTGCGATGTCGAAATCCGAACCGATCTTTTGCTAATCTCTTGTCAATTTTTTTCCATACTTTATTATAAACTATTTTAGCAATTACTTTTAAGCAATAACTTAAAATTCCAACTGTTCTAAAATTTTTGCAACCATTTCATCCTGCTCTTATTAGAAACATCATTAATCCATTTGTTGCGCAAAGGGTAGTTTCCTTATTCGTATATCATGTCATCTGTCTATATCCAGTACAGCATTATTTAGTGCTGATTTCATTTCCCAATTCTACATCTATTTCGGTTTAACGTGGTTGCACAATCTATTTTATCGTTTATGATTTTTAAACATTGTATTAGCTTCTGATGAGAACTGTTAGCTTATCACTTCTTTCATTTTCTCACTCTTAAACTGTACTCACCTAATGCGTTTCCTTCGCAACCTTGACCTACAACTGCAATAAAATCTTCTATAAATAACCATCTCGCTCCTTTTTTAGCGCCTTGATTAATCTTGAATTTGATTATAAATTCTCTCGATTACTTCATCATTATGAAACTAATGGCGAGTGAAAAAGTTAAAGAACAATAAATAGATATTTCGACAAGAGTATAGAAGTAAGGAATAGCTCGTTGTGTGTCTAGATATTATATGTGTGTCGTATATGCTAAGTATTTTTTAAATATGCATTTGTCTATAGCAGCTTATTATGCATAGATAACTTGATAATGTATGCAAAAGATGTTTCGCATACACAGGATATGCAAATTTAAAACAGGAGATTGTATTCAGTTTGATATATTCGCTCATGCGGTCGAACTATAAAGTAAAGTTACTGCAATAATTAAAAATGCAATGGTAACATATTTTTCAAAACAAAGTCCTTTCTGGTCCAGATGAAAGAGGCCAGCCATAGAGTGATCAAGTTGTGCAAGTATAACTCGACACGTTTCGACAACAGTGAGCAAGTTTAACGACAAAAAGACCAGGTACAAGTAAAACACGTTTATAGAAAAATTGACTATATCCAACAAAGGAATTAGAATTCTCCGAACCAACAGTTCTTCGTGTTCAACCAACCAGAACTTTTTCTACTCTAATCTGGAGGACGAGGAAAAGGTGATTGACGAGAACGTCAGCAAGATCGCGACTAAAGGGCTTTGGCAACACCTGTGAAGAAATTCTAATAAAACCAATCAGTACAATGAAATCGTAGAGCTTTTACCATCAGCTGAATTACAAATAGAGTTTGACAAAAGCCGAATCCACGAATTTATTGAACATTATCTAAAGTTTTTACCAAATTTGAGAACCCTTGGACCAGTTAAAGTATATAGCTTCTTCATAAAAAGAGTATTCACTCTATGGTCGACCAAATAATATCGAAAAAAGAGTCAGTGTGAACCATGACCTAATGGACGATCGCATTTACATCCGAATATAAAGAAAGCGAAACAAGCCCAAGGTTTAAGACTGATCGCATACTTACCCACCATCTTCAAATTGATCAGCAAAGTGATGGTGTCTATGACAACAAACTTTTGTGACATCAACCAGAAATTTCTGGAAACCAATTGGGAACAAGAAGAGTCTGTTAAGATGCTAAGCAACAAGCACTAACGCATCTAATCAAAAATATAACAACCAATTACTCACTACCTGGACTGATATCCCAGAAGCTTGTAGTTTCTACTTACACGATTGCCAAGTATGTGAAAATTATCCAAAGAATCCAAGCAAAAACCGACATGATAGTCAAGTCAAATTTGAAAAAGAACTAAAACAAGATGATTTACTTTGGTCGCTGATATTCATTCTTGCAATGGAACCGCTAAACTGAATGCTGAATAAGTGTTGCTATAAAGCACACGTCGACAACTATCGAGCCTAACCACCTGGTTTGTACGTCAAACTGGTAATCGATAACGAAGAGCTAGTTCACTTAGGCCAGCATCCAAAGATCACCTTAAACGATTTGGTCTAATGTAAATCAAGAAAAGTTTGGAAGCAATATTGATCATAAGGTAATGTTCGGCAACAAGGTGGACTATATCAAAGGCTACAAGTACCTTAGAGTGCATGAAAATTTCCAAGGTGTGATCAAATCCGAAAACAGAATCATCATTTTAAAAAAAAATCAATTCAAAGGTTTCCAAACTATGCCAAACCCAACGAAAAATTCTCGATTTCTTAAAAGATATTAACGAATTTACTATGTCCATATCATGATCTATTGCCTTACGATCTAAAGGGATTTAATAACCTCGACGAACAAATAAGCCGAAATTTGAACGTGTTCAACTTTACCTGAAATGCACGGATAGAGTGTATTTGAAAAGAAATCAACATGGAAGATGGAAAATTAATGTTGCTTCCTATTCAAAAATCTAAAAACTAAAGGTTTAACCGAACAAGAGAAACAAAATGTAACACCTTCAACTTTATGTAATATCTCAACGAAAAATAATAACTAAATGACAGCACTGTGGATGTAAATACAATACAGACCAATCATCTGGAACACTTATGAGAAAAAGTCAAGGGAAGAAAATGGATCAAATTTTTCACTGTGCAAACATGTCCAAGTGACTATCAATAGGGATCATTTCACCATAACCAGAAACGATACTTTTCAAATTCAAAATAAAAATTTATATTTTGCTGTATTCACAAAATACCCACATTACGGGCTAGGACTCAAAGATGTTGATTATCTTGCGACTCACTGTGGACAATTATTAAATTTTGATTACAAGAAACGTCATGATGAGATAATAAGTTGTCTTCATTTCCAATGGATTGATCACACGGACCCAAATGTATTATCGTGATGTCTCGATACTTATTGAAATACGAATCGATCACAATGAACCTTACCCATCGGTTTAAAAACCAAACAGATCATACTGATCGCATTCAGTATCACCCTTTCCCTCTCCCTCTCCCCTTCCTTCTTCTGCTTCTCCCTCTTTTTCTCCTTCTTCCTTTCTCTTTCCCGTTTCCTTTCCTTTTCTTTCTTCCTTTCGCTCTACCTTGCACTCTCACTCTTACCCTCAATCTTCCTCTCCCTTCCCCCTCCATTTCCCTCTCCATTTCCCTCTCTAACCTCTCCATCTCTCTCTCCCATCCCTTCCCTTTCCCTCTCCTTTTCTCTCTACCTCACCCTCTCCCTCAACCTTTTGCTCTCTGATTCTTGCTTTTTTAGTCATGGACAGCATATTTTTACATCCTTGAGTACAATAGATCAAAGAGCTTTGGTGACTCATTGTTTTTTCTTAAACACCATCTCTTTAATGTTCTTGGCAAAATTTGTTTAAACGTAATCTTTTTTGCTCTTCGTTCTTTCATTAAATTAGTTTCTTGGTATTGCTGAAGTCGTCTAATCAACTCTGTCTTCTATTACTTTTACAGCATTAGTCTTTCGATTTTTGCGATCCATATCCGTATGGTTTTTTTTTTGTTTTCAATTTCTATTTATCGTCCGTTAGTGTGAGATTTTCCATTTCTCGTGTCGATCCTTCGTCAGTGCGAGTTGACTATTAAAGAAATTCTATTTCAAGCTTCTAACCAATCGTTCTGTGTATTTCTTTGGATATGGTAGTATCTTGTTTGTTTATTTTTTCAAACTGATAAGCACTTTTAAGAGCCGATTGTAGATATAAACTTAAACATGTAAACTACAATTGACAGATATAATTCAGGTTGATTATTCCCGGTCAGTTCTCCATACAATCTTGTGAATACGTCTTTCGAAAGTTTGCCAAAATGTAACATTATTGTCGGAACTCTTTTTGTGCATTACGTACGACGTAGTTTCTCCCATAGTGTGTCACAGTCAGTCAAATTAATTTTTTTTTTTGATGCGACACTTAATTCTCACAAATGAAAAACAGTTTGTAACAGAGATATTGTTTTCCGTTATCGTGATTTGGATGATAGCGTTCAATGGATTCGCGATTCGTTTAATTTTTTACAGTTATCATGATGAGAAAACGTGACTAGTTGAAGTAGTCCACAGTTCAAGATTATAGTAGCAACGTACTTTTAATCATTTAATCGTATGATTTGTAACGAAAAACAAATCTGAACAGGAAAAACGAACTTAAACGTTTCAAATTTATCAATCACCATGCAAGTCTTCAAACAAGTGTATACCAGGAAATAGAGCTTTTAGTTTTGCAGAACAATTTATGACGTTTTTATTACGGAATTTAATTTTTTGAATTTCACTTTTGTGGAGAAATTTTTCATATAAACTTGGAAAATTTAAGAGAGAATCATTCATTGGACAAAATCTTTTTGACGGAATTAATCTTCCTTCTTTTCATATTTAAATCTTAATTCAAGTTTCTACCTAAAAACTTATCTAAAAATAACACAATTATTAGATAAGATAAATACTTGTTAAAGTCTAAGTGTCCTTACTTTTTTATTGTTTACGCTGGGTTAGAATACGTTGGGATTATTAGTGGGGTCCAATTTCCAACACGTATATTGGTATTTGTATAAAAAATTATATTACCAAAAGTTCTGGCGCTATCTTATAATTACCTTGGAAAGCTTTTGAACATGTTTGAGATAATTTTAAAGCTTACAGTATCTAGAGGTGGACATGAAGAAGCATAGAACCTACTGACGAACCTATTGCCATTAATTTAACGATGTTGGATAATAATTTTTCAAATATAAGGAAAATGTATAGAAGGCAGTCAAAGTTGTTTCCATAGTACTTTGAACCACAGTTTCATTTTTCCTTCCCTTTTGTGGTTAAGGTTTATGAGTATGAACATCTGAAAAGTTTTTGGAATGCATTTTTTTTCGTTGGAAAATGCCAACTTCACAAATCAATCCACTCTGCTGAAAGAAACACGTTAGAGTGAAATTGGTAAGGCGAATTAAACGGTTCTACTTGTACCGATTGTAGGCAGTCCGATATTTCCTAGAATTGGTATAGGTAGAACCGTTTAACTCCCTTTATCAAATTTACTCTAGCTTGTTCCTTTCAGGAGAGTGGATTGATTTGTAAAGTTGGTATTCTCCTACGAAAAAAATGCATTCTGAATACTTCTCACATGTTCATAATTATAAATGCATAGTACTTTGTCAATCAATCAATCAATCAATCAATAAATCACCAATCGCGGTATCCCGTTTCGGGATAACTAAACCAAGCACCTCTTTCTGGGGGGATATGCAGGTTATAGCTCTAGACTAGTGCACTAGTGCACTACTCAGCACCATTCACAATCTTTTTCTACGTCCTTCGGTCTCTACACACTTCTTTAGTCTCTGCAATATTCCATACATTGCCTTTGGCATGCTCTTTTATTCTTCAGACTTTTCTCCTGTCGTTCTTTCAGAACATCTTCTACTACATCCAACCATCTATTACGCGGTTTGTCCCTTGTAACTCTACCAGTCATCTTACTTGCATATATACGCTTGGAAAGTCTATCCTCACTCGTTTTTCCATATATCCATACCATCTAAGCCTGCTTCGCTCGCTTAACACCTTAATGATCACTTGCACTCCACACTCTGCTCTAACCCACTCCTTCACCACTTTGATTCTTAATGTTTTTCCGCACACACATCTTAAGAACCTCTTTTCTGCAGTATTTATACGACTAACATGCTTCTTTTGCCAGATCCAAGTTTCGCATCCATAAAGAACAGTTGGCTGGTTTTGAATTTACGCTCAATCCTTCATTCCTGTTCATTGTTCACGTACTTCCAGGCACCTTTCTTTCAGCGTTCGCCCTTCTTTCTATTTCAACATCCAGCTTTCCACTACCGAAAAACTTTCTACCAAGATACACGAAGCCATTCACTTTATCGTGTCATTGTCTATTCTAAATACCAAGTCATCAATTTTCGCTCCTTTCATTCCTTCGCAAAAGTGTCTGATGCATTTATCTATAAATACATTGAACAGTCATGGAGACATCACACCTTCCACAATGTCAAAGTATTGTCCCATGTTACCATTCACAGGTACAAACGTTGTACTGCCTTTGTACATAGTTCTGATAGATTTGATCAAGCACTTGCTTACACCGTATTTACGTAGCGGCATCTATAATTCACTTCTGTTCAGAGTCATACGCCTTTTCCAAATCTACAAATGCTACATACATTTTCTTTCTGGAATGCATACACGTTCCAACAATTTGTTGTATTGCGAACATCTAATCCACAAATTCTCTTCCAAGCATAAAACCACATTGAACGTTTGCACAAACATTCAAACAGCAGCCCGAACCCATACTTAAGCATTTCACTTGTTATTCCATCTACACCCGCCGCTTCGCCATTCTTCAGAGTTTCCCCGTCTTTCACACCTCATGTACAATGTATTCCAACTTTCTATCAGTATCTACGTTTTTGATCAGTATATTAACTGCTCTCTTAATCATCCACACGGTCATCTATATCCTATTGCCATCACCATACAGCGTCTTAAAATACTCTTTTCGACAGTTTCTCACACTCGCTTCGTCCCAAACAATTTCATTTCTACTGTTAACAAACGCCGTTCACACGCTTATTTCCACTCTGTCTTGTCTTCCTTACTCATTTCCAAAACAATTTTTTATTTCATTGAAAATCACTCAGCATTTTTTCACACTCCCTCTCCCTCAATTGCTCTTTGCTTGCCTTTTCTATTTCTTTGGAATATCGCCTTTTTCCTTATATATTCCTGAGGTTGCTCTCTTAACCCATCATCTTTTTCTGCAATCATTCTTTTATACGCCACTTTCTTTTTCCCAACGACTTTTTGACCTCATCGCTCCCCCATGCATTTTTATTACATGTACCAATCATTGTCGTTCCACATACTTCCAAAGCCCATTTCATCACACTATTCTTCAAACAGTACTATGCTTTCCCCACATCTTCAGACTTCAAAGCATTCTTCCATTCCTGTTTGCTGTCATACAACTCCCTCTCTAACATAGTAGCGTATTCTCTTTGACTCGACTCTTCCAACAAGCGTTTTACTTTCATCTTGACCCTCTCATTACGCTTGTGTCTTTTATCAGTTTTGTTAAACTTCTATCAAATACAACCAAATCAATTATATTTCTCGCATTTCCCCTTTGCCATGCGTACTTGTTTATGTTCTTATGCTTATACCATTTGGCAGATACAAACAGTTCTCTTTTGATACACATAGTCACCGACATATCCCTATTTTCGTTCGTTCTTGAATCACCAAACGAACCTACCACATGTTCAGCATTTTCTCTTTCACTTTCATTCTAACCCACAAGATGCGAGGAGACACCAATTTATATTGTTTCATGCATGCTTGTGTTTGCTCATTCAAAATTAAACCAACACCTTTCGCCCCGAACTCATTGCTTTCTACTCCATACCACAAACCCAACATTCCATCATCTAATTTAACCTCTTTCCCCTTCAGCTTTGTTTCACTCACACACAGCACATCCATGCGCATTTCTTTCATTTCATGATTTTATACTCTTTACCGTACATTCCTCCTGGCATTCCAACTACCAAATCTCCATTCCTGATTCATGCCGTCGTTATCTGATGGACCAGATATTTTCCGTCCCAGTCGCTCACTATGCCTTTGACGATCCGAAGCTTTCGCAAAGATCTTGTTAATAAGTCTTAATTAGGTTGAACCATGTTACCAACCTAGATCGCAACTGTGTCGTTGTAACTTTCCGTACCAGCGGTGACGACATCTTACCGTTCAGTGCTGGCATGTTTAGCCTCTCTGCCACAGACGTCGCCACGATTCCTGGTCCTCCTGGCGTGCCTAACGTCTTTCAATACAAGCTAAAACCTCCTTTTCTCTAAGGGGGTTATGTGTTAAACCAGCAGAAGGTTGCCCACGCTATGACCACTTGGAGGTACATGCTGTGCACTGACACACATCGAACACAGTCTATCATTTATTCGTTTTAATTCCTAACTGAATTTGTCCTGATTTTGTTCTAATTTCTGACTGAATTTTTCCCAACTTAGTTCTCACCTTTTTTTCTTCCAGCGTATTACAGTTTTTCGAAAAATTTACACTAATACAAAATTTTAAATAAATCTAACTGATTTATGCCTCTAACCTCTGATCTTTTAACAAAATAAAATCGAGTCTGAATGTTGGATCGAGCCTCTTTAGTTGGGTCGCCAATTATATCGTGGTGTCCGTAAGCCCTTGCATTGTGTAGTTCAAGCTAATGACGTTGGATTTTCGAGCTCTTCTGAGTCACCATTCTTATCTGCAGTAATATTGAAGGCTTACCCTTTCCAACGCAATAGACGCAGAAACTCAACCTAAATTTAAGAATCCACTTCCTCGACAATTTCAGTTAGAATATTAAAGAATTCTCCTGCTCGAATACAAATACAAGTATTTACAAATAATGAGGTAGAGAAAAATGAAAATTTGTGCAGTTATAAACCACTTAAAATGTAACAAAAATTAAGTTTTAACTTAGACCCAAAATAAACTTTCGATGCACTTCCAGCGTTAGGGTATACGCTCACGACGGTAGTTACTCCTTTAAAAATATACGTTATATTAATTATACGTGTATATTGCCCTTTATTATATAAATTTATTGCCTAAGTGAAATTTTTAAATTTTGACTTAATTCAGCCATATAGTCTCTTATACAAAAAAATTACAAGTCTTATGAACTAATCTAACCTTTGATCTATGGTGCCTTGAAATTACGCTTGACCCACCAGTTCTCAATACTTTAAACTTCAAACACAAGAAATGTAAACGCTCCTTAAATAAGGACCTCCTCTTTTTATGAATAACTACCAAACTTCAGAAAGTGGTTGTTCTTTGTATAAAATTACACAATATCTTCTCAGCACAAACCCAAAAATTAACTAATTTGCAACGAATTCAATTGGAATAGAATTAAATTAAATAAAATTTAATTCAAGTTGCATAAGAACTTGAAGCTTTAAAATAACCTATTTTTTAAGCTAATTTTAAATTTGCAGGTTTACTTACAATTTCTCAGAATAGGCGAAAATCAACTAACTGCAAAACACTACATCAATTACAATATTTTATGGTCACTAACTTTACTTAGCATTTTAAATTACTTTATTTGTTCATAGAATAACAAGAATAACTGCTTTTAAAGTTATTTTTGTCGTATATAAAAACCTTATCTTCAGAGTATAAACAAATTTTCAGAAAATCCGCTATATTATCCAAGTAGAAACTCGTTGCATATCACGTAATTCAAACTAATAATAAGCGTTTCAGTTCACAATAAAGCACCAGTTTCGACGAACGCTTTTAATAATGCGAATCGACTTTATTTGCTATATATAAATTCCGTCTCTCCACATATTTCTCTCTTAGACAGAATATTAATTTGTGATATCTTTGATTATCATGCAAATGTTGGCTCTTATTTAATTGAATAACCAACAATTACATGACTTTTTACCTATAGTACTTTATAGCAGAAAAAGTAAAATTTTTCAGTGAAATAAGTGACCTTGAAATTGAATGAATGATATGAGTAAAGCATCCAATAATTTGACACTATAAAACATAGTTATATGCACTGAGTATTTTTAATGAAATTTCACGTTTCTTAACGAATTTTAAGAATTCGAATTTTGTCTTAATTGACCAAGTTGGCGTTTTTTTTCATCAATATATATTGCTATGATATTAACTTAACATACCTATCGTCATAAATAAATAACATTTTTTTATGTGCGTGGCAACTCACGACTAGTACTTAATTACAGTGTTGTAGACTAAGAAAAAGTTGCCATTAATCGCAGAATAAACATATTTACAAACCTTATGAGACGTTTTATACCGATCACCAAAACTCAGAAAAATTCTTGCAGCTAGGTATATATTTCCCGAATATCTTACCTTCATAAAGATCAAAATTGAAATTTTGAAGACCTTTTTGACTATAAACCTCTTTGCTCTTTCTATTTTTATTTTCTGAAATTTGTTTCGTGCAAGAAATTCAACACTTAATGTTGGATATAATTTCCAATCGAATACTTAACTAGCTGATTAATCACTGCAGTTTCCCAACTTTTTGCAAATTATCCCTCTCCAACATAGCTTTTCTAATCTAACCTATTATTACCATATTAAATAAGCTTATTATAAATCCAAATCAAAATTAATTTTTAATGTGCTTTCAAGACACAAAATTTTATTTGTAAACAGTAAACGTTACTGACCCTTCTCACCCATGCTCAAACTTGTAGTATAATTTAGATAATACCTACTCAAAGCTACCTTCCTTTCTAAATGACTTTTTTGGAGTTTTTATTGCAACTTTAGCGTCCATAAATTTTCTTCCTGTATAGGAACTAATTTGATGAATGTGATTCAACTAGTTGAAGTTTTCAGACATTCAGTTTAATGTTAGAAATAATAATAGCCTATCAAGAATTTTTTAACGCTTATATAAATAGGTTAGAATCGGTTACGATAGGTTCGGATTTCGATTTTTGAGGTTTTAAAAATTAATCGGTGTAAATGGCATACAGAGGTTTTTGGGTAAAATAAGTTTTCCTCCCTTCAAATTTTAGCGGCTATCTTCTCTAAACTGTTATTATTCATGCGCATTATCTGTTCTCTGAAACAATAGAGACTAATTCACTAGATTTGGAAAACAATTTCGTAGATAACCTTACAGTTTGTTGTCACGAATTTCATCCCGACTTTTTAATTAATTCCTAGTAACCTATTTTAAAAGCTTACTTCTTTGCATTAATACTAAGAATGCTTTATATGCAAGTTAGGAGGTAGCCTTTTTATTTATACAGGGTAAATCAAACATAGTTTTGCTTGAATGCATTAAGTATGACTTTTATTAAGTTTGATGGGCGAATTCAACTTGTCTCTGGGAATAATTTAGATCGATTGGGGAATAAGTATGATTAGGGAAAATCTGAAAATTGGTGTCATATCAATGTCGATTGGGGTCATTCGACTAAAATAGTTTTGAAAATCCTGCAATTTCAGTCATACTGGAAATAAATATCAACTTGTTTATTTTAAATATGACACCCTACATAATATTACATTTCATATATCATAAGTTGTTCCGTTTGCAATTATAGTTTAAATAAAATCATCGCATAAGATTTAGCTTTCTGGTAAATTCCCCTCCGTGGTGTATATAGTATAATCTATGATTTTACCGCGATGAACCTTCAATTGCTTGTGTTATGTGTACCGCGCCAGTTGTTGTACGAAGTTGTAAGAATGTGGGTGTTCATAGCTATGGCGCTATCGATGTATTAACGTTTTTTGAGTTCCGCAAATGGTCGACCGTTGTTCGTCTTGCTATTGCTGCCGCCGCTAATTGTTGGAGTTTACTACTGGTAGGTACAGCATATTAAAATTGCTCATAATTTTACACGTCAATTTTCAACACCATCTGTGGTTATCGAAGTCAACGCATGCAAAACATAAGTTATACTTAAGTCTAACTATTTGGATCAAATTTTATACTTTATATAAAAAAAGACCTTTGCGGATTAAAAATAATTGTAGAATTTTTCCTGCACGAAACCCTTTTACGTTTAATTTATGGTGGTTTCCTGGTACAAATGAAACTGGTTAGATAATTTAGTTATTCGTACAAGGTGCACAAAAAAGTACGAAAATGAAGTTGAATAAACTATCAAAAGTCACTTTTTCAAATAGTAATTTAATTTTTATTATTTTATTTTGTTTAGCATTAAAAACAAGTTGAAAATGCAAGGCATTGTCGCAACGAACTTCCAAATGTAGACTTACTTTAAAACAATTTATGTATCGCACATTAATTTTGGACCTATTTGAAATTTTTGATAAAAATTAATTCCCGGGGGGGGGGTATCCGTGGTCAGATTTTGTGGGGGGTACCATATTTCGACTCAGCTATGTTAGGGGAGACCAAATATGTATCGCACATTAATTTTGGACCTATTTGAAATTTTGATAAAATTAATTCCCGGGGGGCGGGTATCCGTGGTCAGATTTTGTGGGGGGTACCATATTTCGACTCAGCTATGTTAGGGGAGTCCAAATATGTATCGCACATTAATTTTGGACCTATTTGAAATTTTTTATAAAAATTAATTCCCGGGGTATCCGTGGTCAGATTTTGTGGGGGTACCATATTTCGACTCAGCTATGTTAGGGGAGTCCAAATATGTATCGCACATTAATTTTGGACCTATTTGAAATTTTTTTTTTCCCGACGGAATATCGCGGGGGCACGGCGCCCCCGTGACCCGATTTTAACTGACATCAAAACTTAAGCTCTGGACACCGAGCTGAATCGATTGATGTATCACACATTGATGTCCGACCATTAGAAAGGCCTCGGACGGACGGACAGACGGACGACAAATCGATTTCATAATCGAACGAAGTTCGTTGATAAGAGTAACTTTGTGTAAAGCTGCCTATTCTGAAAATTACTAGTTTTTAAATATTGGCAATTGAACAGCTTTCTTTATACTAATACAGCATTGAATTTCTGTTGCTTTTGGGTGGCCATTACGAAGTCGGAATTAACCGAACTAATAAAATTTTGTGCATACATTTAGACCATTTAAACTGTTTGCAGATTATTTGTATGAAGGAAAGGAAATGAAATGTATATGGTGCGTTGCATTCATTATATCACCTGAAAATTAATAGTTTTCTAATTTCATGGCTTAGAGATGAGGTTACTGGTCGTAAATTGTGTGGTCGCAAGCTTCATTAATTGGGAAATTGAGTTTTTGTGTATGTTGCGAACGTGAGTCAAAAAGTTTCAAAGAGATTCCCGAGGTTTTATTTTTAGCCTGTTTAACAAATTGAAGTAGTCGGCGCCTGGATTTATTCTAATGTTTTGGTTCTTTATTACACAATCTGTGGTTTATTGCCTACTATTTATCATTGGCTAAAGTTTGCTAATACTATGGAAATATTTAATTATAACTGCTTACGCGAGATGCGAAGTTATAACCTCTCACAAAAATTATTATTTGAATGAAGCTTTGTCGCATGAATCTAGGATATCATTATATCGCAATACTAATGATCATGATTACGGTACACACTTGTAAAATAACTAATTTAATATAATCATGAATGAGTTTAAAATTAGCGGCCATTGAAATACACTATTTATCTAGCTCGCACATCATTAGATATTTGTTCATAAGCACGTTTTTAGGTCACTGCGTACGATAAAGCAAAATAGTGACGTTTGATAAAAACGTCAAACCTATTTTTTACCGTGAAACGAAAGGTGAAGTGTATTTTGGCAAAGATCCATTGAGGGCATTCCTTTAGTGATACTCATAGCGTCTACAAAGTTGCATGGGAATTGGAGAACTGAATCATTTTAGATCCTTTGATGTTGAAATAAGCAATTCGGTGGATTTTTTTGTTACTCATTTTTATCTAAACAGTATCATATATAAGTACTCTCACGATTTAACGATGCTCTATCGGCTAGAAACCAAAGAAGGAATTTTTCTGCTTTTTGACTTGGCGCTTTGTGTCTTTTTTCACTAAACACTAGTGTTTTCCAACGTTTTTATAAGAAACTTTTTAAATTACGCCCTGTTAAGTTTTTTATGGAATAAGTGTAAAATTGAAATTTTATTCTGCTAATAGGGATATTGCGGACCTGAACGCATCCTGCTAATGTACACACTGTTTTTTTTCTCTTCTTTGACACGGCTTTTCATTGCTTCATAACTTGCGCTAATTCTTTAGATGCTCTGTAACAATCTTTACGTACAATCTTTTACCTTCCTCTATCACTGGTCTAACTATTCCTTCATTCCCTAAAACATCACTTATCATCCTTTCACGTCTTCTTTATTTACAATACTCGTGCCTCTATTTTCCTAAATCACTTTAAAAGCCAGTCTTACTAACTTCATCTGTCCAGCCAATCTCCTGCAGCACAACCTCTCGCTTCCTTCAAAACTACTAAGTTCTTCTTTGTTTAATGTCCATGTTTTATAGTCGTATATTTCAGCGCTTCTTGCATACGTTTTCTGTAGTTTTTTTAAATCGGGAGTTGTCTTACTTTTTAGTATTGTGCTTGCACCCCAACAGCTGCTATTCCTTTTTATACAATAATTTCCCTTCCATTGTCATTTATGATTCAGCTTCCTAAGTAGCATAACCCTTTTGCCATTTTTAATCTTTTTGACCCTAGATTTTCTGGCATACATCTTTTTACTGTATTTCTTATCTCTGTTTTGATATTATTAATTTTCATTCTTAGGTTTCTATCGTATATATTCTTTTTTATTTTATGTGGTTTATTTACAACTTCGCCTGTTTGTGCTTAAATTACCGTATCATCTGCATGCCCTTCATGCTTACTGATTTTTTATTTTGGTACCACATTATTTATTTCTATCGCAGTACTTTTTTTCTACGTAAACTGGAAAATATTCTATTGTCTTTATAATCTATTCATAATTTGTTTTATTCCTAAAAAATGAATTATAATATGCATGATCAAAGCCCTAACCAAATATATATATATATATATATATATATATATATATATATATATATTGCTGTGTTATTGTTATTATTATTTTGAGCCCCACGATTAAGCATGTCATAAAATGCTGTTATTCGCCCCACGATTGGGCGTACCATAAAATTCTATGTTATTACCTGAACAATCGAGTCCCAGCGTTGGGCCGTATAAATTTGCTGTATTATACCCTATTTGATTTCTTTATTAATTTAAGCCCCAATGTTATGAAATGTTAGATTAGGATTTTTACCCCGACTAGCTTACTGAATGGAGCTTATTGAATCAAATAAAGCAATTCTATAATACACAATATAATAATTGATAATATTTACAACACTCAAAATTTTCCTTTTTGTACAGAATGTCTACATATACCAGATTTGTTTTTCTGAAAGCCAGCAAAAATATCTTTTACTTATTCAGGGACCTTCGAACGTTCCAAGATACGTATTCGATTGTCATAAATTTTTAAGTGACCCTTTTTGATGACTCTTACAAATATACAATGTGACAAATATTAAATCGAAACAATTTTCACTAATAAAGTGTATTAAGATTGCTAACCTGGAATGGGTTCTGTAGTTCCATCCTAGTCTTTGATCGGCATCCCCTTTCTGTGTTCGGTTTGCTTATTGATGTGCCGGCCCCATATAAGAATCGCCTCCCATAAATCGATTCCAATTAAAATCATACCAAGTCGGAATATGTCCAAATTAGAATACTTTCATTTTTAAAATGATCTCCAAACTTCATTGGCATGTTGACGTTCTAGAACGATACTTCTACCTTATCTCGCATGCCTTGGAATTTTCACCGATTATTTAGTATAAATCTTTCAATGCATGCCTTGTCTGTCACGTATGCATTTTGCAATTCGTGGTATTATTTGAGAATTTCCAACTTTTTACTTTTATTAACTCACGTATTCGGATGTTTGTTAAATTTTATCGTCTAAATTGAATCGCCTGGTGCTTGTTTATTTCTACAGAATATTGGATTTTTGAACAAATGTGATTTTTTCCAGTCACGTAACGATTTTCTAATAATGAATTATTTAGAATGCGTGTACGATGATATTCTCGACGCAATTGTTAAATATTTGCATGCCAATTTATCTATGCTTCCGGTGATTTAATTTTGATGCAATTTGTTGCGTTTTAAAATCTTATCTTTACTTGTAAACTACACTTAGACATCTTTATGTTCTCATGCATTTAATCCCGTGTATTTTATACAGTGTCCTCTCAATTAACAGTATGTAGAGTGACAGTTTTACTCTTATGATTTCTGGAATTATGTGCTTTTCTTAAAGTGGAAGTTGTTTACATTTATTCTACGACCCCCATGACTTAACCTATCCCTAAACTACCCTATTATCATAGCATTATATATATATATATATATATATATATCGTTATGGATTCAAAGGGTTAAATTTGGGGTAAGCAAGGAGAGCGTTTTTCAAAGGGGTTCGTTCTTAATAAGATAATTTAATGTCATGTTTATGGTCAACGGTGTTTATGATGCGTAAACAATTCGCCGACAGATAGTCCTGAATCTTAGGGATAGTAAATTGAAGTGACCTAAAACTGTAGAGATGAAATGGTACACCACACATCTGATGTCTGGAATATCCTCATTTGTTGTTATTTATACTGAGGTTTGGAAAGCAAAACTTAAATATTAGTGAATATCTTTGACTACTTATTGTATTTTTGCATGCAAATTTGCAATTCATTCTGTGTGTGTGTTTTTGTTTATTGCTCATCATGGGATTAGTAACAATTTAAATTAAGTCGATTGCTTACGTAGTGTACTGATAAATCAGAGGAACTTATTTGATAAAACCGTTTAATTTGTTTTTAATTTCAGCAAAGTAAGTTTGTATCAGTTGACTATCTAGCTTATTTTGAGTTTGTTTCCTACTTGACCAAATTATTGAGTTTTAAGTAGTGCTTAATTCTTTTGCGAAAAAGCACAGGAAAAATAAATAACGGAGAAAATGTTATTTATTAATTAACGAACGAGATAAGAAAAAGTAAGGCAAAGAGGACCTACTGAATACTCCTACTTTCGAGTAGGACGGGAATATCAAGAGAGAGTTGTCTCAATAATCGGTGGTTTGACGTCTTTTCAACTCTGATAAAAGAACAAAAAGGGTTACAACCTTTCAGGGTAAGTTTGTACTATAACGTAGTTTCTTTGTTATTTAGCTATCCTTATAGTTGTATTTTTTCTTAGGAACCCCTCCTACACCACTGAAACTAGTCGGCGCAGCTTTTAAACTGTTACGGTGTTCCCACCCTCTTCAGGGAAATTAAGCTCAAAGTTGGATAATTAACGTAACACAGTTTCCATACGTAACGCATTTTCTTACACTAATTAACGCGAGCAGTTTTTTTGGGGCTTCGGTTAATTTATGTGGTATACATCGGCAACGAATCTTTTTTCACACCTCATTGTTCATGCAAAATCAAATGTACCGCAGTCGTCGGCATGCCTAAGGAAGCCGCTGTCTCACTAAAAGTCACAATTTAATCTTCTTCAACGATATTACGCTTAGCAGCGATTTTTTTTATATAGCAACGGATTTTAGTAGACTTTTACGAAACATGAGATATGAATTTTCTATGCATGAATTACTTCAGTTATTTCCTCCTCCTTTTCTACTTTCTAATCGTGCAGCCTTATCATTTGTTTCTATTACAGCGTATTATTTCCTATATAAATTGCAAATTATATTACTGCCCTTATAATATGTTCATTCTTCCTTCCAAATTATAGAAAATGTATTCCAGTGTAGAGCACCAAAAGCGTTAACCAAATCCATAAAGGTAATTACCGTAGTTTTCTTACTCTTATCTTTTTTTAACGCCAACAGTCTTAGGATTGTTTTTTCTTCCAAATTCAAACTGATTTTCTGTTAAAGTCATCTTTATTTCTTTTTTATTTTATTCTGCACCATTTTAGTTAACATTATCAAAACATACTGCTATCCTTGAATTTTTGCAATTTTTTGGGAATATCATTAATCTACTTCTTGTAGTGTCGTGTGTCCTGTTGTTACGCTTTAGACACTCCCTCGCCTTCTCACCGACTGTATGTATGCTTTGTTTTCTTTCTCTTCTTTGTTACACGTAATTTGGACGAGCTTTCCGTTACTGATTACGCTCCTTTCTTACTGGCCCGCTCGTCTTACGGGTACCACTCTGCCTGCTTCTTAACACTCTACCCCGCTTAAGTCTTTCGTATTATCTAATCCTATTCACTAAAATAAAAGGTTTCTGTATTTGTTCTACCTACTTTATCTATTGTTTCTACTAATACCTGTTTTAGTTTTATTTTTCGTTCTTCTATTCTCTCCTGTAGGTACGTGTTTTTTTATTTTTGATGAGCTATGTCTGGTCTGCTATTACTGAGTGCTAGTTCCAATGTATTATAATTACTGTGTACACTTTTTGATCTTCCTATGTAATCTATCTATCTTATTTCTAAGTTCGCTATATTTTTAGCTACCTTCCTCACTTGCAAGTGAATTTTCTTCTTTTCCAGCTACGTTCTACTTAGTTACTAATGTATCGCGTGCATTCTTTAATACTAATTCCGTAGCAGTTGATAGTTTTTTTTTGTAGTTTGTTGACTTGGCCATTTTATTTTCTATCTTAATTTTGAAGTAGTCTAGTTTTGCAACTTTTTACTTTAACCTTAAATCATAATTTGTTACTATTAAGTACCTGCTTCTTATAACTATTACAATCCGTTACCCTATTCTTGAATTTATTCTTACCCAACGTATCTGCAATCCCTAGGTATTTTTCACTTATAATACAGCTTGCGTTTATGATGCAGCTAATAATTTGAAAACTAATCTGTATTTTAACGTAAATATTCGTTTCAAGCTATACTTAATTGACTTTTAAGAACTGGAACATCTATTACTTATATCTAAAATTGAGCGAAAAATAGAATATATAGATTTAGATTATTATTGTTTAATTAACAAAATATGATACTTGTACTGTTACGTCATCATCGAACAATTCGGTATTTGTGACAATAAATACCATCAGTGCGTTCACCCTACAGTTTGAGTGAAACATTTTATACCGACAGTGGAAGTGCGTTGAAGAACACAGTCGCATTCGAACCCTTGCAGAAGCCGGTTGTATGAGAGCTTTTGAAAGCGACACCGACATCACCCGGTCGAGCGTGTTACTGGTGGTCCGTCGAAAGCTTTTGTGTGTGAACGTTATTGCCCACAGCGGCACAGGATAAAAGGTATTTATACCCTTTATTAAGTAGTTTGGTGTAGTTGTTTTTAATTATTACATAACCGCTCCACCGCCAATCGGTATTGCTACAAAAAGCAATTGGTCCTTCCCTGTAATTAGCATATTTATATCATCTCCTTAATCCCCACCAGCCATGTACATTTACTAGCATTAACAACCAATCATTTATTCATTTTGCTTTGAAATAGCTCAGTCTATAAGCAGCATGTGTTATTTTCAACTTGTTGTAAAACAAATAACTTGTTTTATTTGTCTGCCTGAAATTGTTTATTAATATATATTGAGTTTGCCTACTCAATTTCCATACATACCTCCTACATATATTATATAATTAACTAACATCTACATTGGGTTTGTCTACCATACTTTCTAGAGAAATGAGTAACCACCTCATCTGTTTATGAATATTTCTGTCCATTGTTTCCTCCAAAACCTTTTTTAGTTATTAACTTGTAAAGAATAGATAAGATTTGAATAACTAATGAGTGATTAGTTTATTCCAAACACCTGGCACATAATAATATAAGGGTGTGTCGGTTAACTGCAGTGGTGGGAGAGTGGGTTCTTATGAAGGAAATTATCAAGGAATATAGAAGAATTCGACTAAAAAAAATAAAAATAATTAATAAAATAGTTGAAATACGAAAAAACAACGTTACACTAATTACTTACCCTGAAATGTTTTTTCTTTTATTATAATTAAGGACGCCAAACCGTCTGTCACAGTAATTGCTTCTGATATTATTCTTTACACGAAATACGGTTATTCCCATGCTTCTGGTTTTCCAAAATGATCATATGATACGTTACCTTTCCCTACACTACCTTAAAATTACTTATTACATTTTTATTCAATTAAATAAAATTGAAAAATAAAATACTTTCTAAATACGATTCCATGACTGGAGTAGCTGGATGTCCTTTATAAATGTGTCTGTTTACTTAGTTTTTAAATAAATGCAAATGAAATTCAACCTATACTTTACCTCTATTGACTTAAATAATTTGCCTTTTTAAAATACAAATATAGTTTCCTTAAAAAACCTAAATTTATTAACCTCTATCTGGCCAGATATGGGTTTTTATTACTACATTATAATCTATAACTGTAATTGTCTCAGTGTATTATTAAATGGAATTATTTCTAATGAACAGTGTACAATAGCTTTCTTAATTTTATGTGAGAAATGCATAACATTGAAATCTGCTTTCCCTGTTTGAGTTCCATCCTAACATGTATTTTACCACAAATAACTTTCTGATTTCGTGGTTTGAGTTCATGGCATAACGCCCTGTATTCATTACGTAAATTTCAGAGCAGTAAAATTCATAGCGTAAATATGGACTATAAAAAATTAGTAACTTAAATCTAAAGAAACTGCCAAAAATTTACAACACAATTATTTCGTATTGGAACTGACGGTGTTTTTTTTATGTTTTGATAACAATAGAATTGCAAAGCAGTTTAAACGCCGTTGGAAATATGGGGTTTCTATAAGTATGCCGTCTGGAAGATGAACTTCAACATCGAACAAGTATGTGAAACACTTGGTAGTTTTCTGAAAGTTTCCAGTTTCTGTTGAATATTAGAGTTATGGATCTTCACAACTTCTGTCTGTTAAAAATTCTTGTGTGTTGAATTTTCACCAAATCTTGGTAAGTGGGTTTTATGTTACATTGTACCAGGTGTCGCTTTTATTTTGCCTTTGGCAAAAAGTCCTATAACGCTTACAGATTGTTTCGACGTATCAACCTTAGAATAATAAAAGTTTCCAGGTGAAATTTATAGTTTAAAGTTCAGCACATGTAAAATATAAATATTCAGAGTAGTTTATAGCCACCTTTTATAAATGGTCATTACGAAAATCATTCATATTTGGTCCATCTTTAGTGTCTGAATATATGTTTTTATAAAACAGATTAACAAAAGATTACCTGTAGTGTTAAAAGTATTATTTTTAATTAAATCTATGAAAAGCATTTACATCTTTTGAGTGTTATTCTATAGCAATCTTCTTATACAGGATTTTACAACTTAAGTACTTGATGTGAGAAGTTAACTGCATTGAAAAATTGCTAATTGTAAAATTTTGCGTGAATATAATTTAGAGGATTAGCTTTTTTGTCATCATTCATGAATGAAAATGCCAATATTTCTTGGCCTACTTTAGACATAACTTTGTGAGACATTTGAAAGAAAACTTTTCAAGTTGTTTGATTTTAAAACTTAGGGAAGTTGAAGTTTAAATAACAGTAGTTAGGAGATGTTCTAACATACTGAACGCTATTATAAAAAGCTTTGTACATACATATAAAAGTGATTTGTTAAGAAATTTAGTTCTAGCTTTCCTAAAATTGAATTTATCCTTGTTACAACAAATATTTGTATCATGGCATACATAAAAATGTTTGCAAAAATAAAAATTGTTACTTTAGCTATTAATTTAACTTATTTAGTTTCCCTCATTAAATTATTTAGAAATAAACATAAATTTATTGATTGAAAACAACACTTCAAAATACTTTAAAAAAAACATTTATAATTGTTTAAGAACGCTGCTGAGGATATTCTCCTCTGCAGGTAGCCTGAAGTGGGCTCTTCTACCCTAATGTTGCTTGGAACACACAAGGATATTCTTTTTACAGCAGGCTAGTGATCTCCACAACAGAGCTTGTGACAGTTGACCTGCGCGCTGAGGAAATTTCTTGTGTGTGTTTAAAGCAATATTAGTTACTGTATATTGGAAATGTTCAGTGAAGAGAATAACTTTAGAAGGTTCTTGGGTAACCTTCAGTATTTTAAAGTGTTGTTGTTGATGATGACCACTTACTGGTCGAATTACATTTCTAATTTTTAAAATAGTGCATGGTTGATTTGATTTTAATAATAAGATTTCATATTTACCAAAACGTCAATTTTTATTATCTTTACTGTTTGAGAATCGTAACTTTTGTTCTAAAATATGTGTGTTCGATCTCAATTTACAAAGAGAAAACAACGATAACCAGTTTCCCTGTATTTCCAACTAGTTATGTTGGTCGATTTCTCTCTTCCAAAAAGCGAACTAAAGTCCTGAAGTAATAGTCAAGGTGGTCGAAGTGGAAATACTCAAAATTCCAATTAATCAAATTCAACAACAAATGTTATAGGTTATTTTTATTTAAAAGAACTACCTAGCAGTTGTGATAACGACTCTGTAGTCGGTTTCAAACCGAAAATGAACCAGTATCTGATATTAATGGTGTTTGTTATTGATTTAGAAAAAAACGATCAATCTGACGAGTTGCTAATATAGTAAAACCAGTTATTAGTTGTCCGTTCTTTAAAAACTTCCAACAAATACATTTATTATTTTATTATTGATTGATATTTGGTTTGAAACCGGCTACAGAACTGTTAGATAAGTACTTTTAAAGGCACCACAGTTTTTGTTATCCAATGTGGTTTTGAATTTTGTATAACTTTTTTACGGTCTACATTTTCGATCGGCGTAAATTTTTTTTAACACCGTAGTAATAAGATATTCTCTACAGATTTAAATAGGGAAAGTCGTTGTGATGAGCACGTGTGAGGACAGACAGATGTGGAATTGGAATTTTTGTGATTTTTTTCTAACAAAAGTAGTTTGTTATATTAAAAAAAAAACCGAATGGTTGTTTGAAACCTCAGGTCTTTCGGAATATAAATTAAAGCGAGATTCCAGGTTCGCTCTTTTAATTTCAATTTTTTAATGTATGCTTTTAAAGTATTATTTATTATTATTATTATTTATTATTATCCCTTAGTGAATTTTGAGCTTGGGGCTCAATTAATGTTTTAGCTTTTGCTATGAGTACGACAAATTGAAAGTGACATTTTTAACAACGTATGGTTATGGAATGTAATAAGGACATTTATTATATCATTAAAATTAAAAGGTATACAGGTCACGCTCCGTTACCAAAAGGTCATTTAAAGTCACTACTAGATATTTCATTGACAGCGTTTTCCGCTATTTGTTTTGCTTGTTAAAGTAAAGGCGTTAGACTCTTGATTTTTATGTTCTAATTGGTTAACTTTTTTTAATAAACCAGGGATTTTATTTTTAGATACGACAAGGATAAATTAGTATTTGTATCTAGGGTATTTGATTATGATGAAAGTTTATTAAAAATCGCAGGTGTTTTATGCTTAATTATACAGCCCCTATTCTAGCGATTCATCAATTATATAATAAGGTGTGGAATATTTATTATTAAGATTAACAGTAAATAACGAGAAGGGAAATTGGTTTTGTTAATAATAATTTTTGAGTTTGTAAATAGTTCTTAAGATTTGGGAAATACTTTCCTTTTCTCAATTTGTAACACTTTCTTAACACCATAGGCAAATATAGATTAGAATATATTTTTATTAAAGGTAGTGTAACGTATAGCACTAAAAACAATTTTGGTAAACTTTCTTGACCTGAAGGATACAACCATTTGGCGTGCATATTATCTTGGGCAAGTTAGACTTTCAGCTAATATGAAATTACATTTTAAAGTTAATTGTTATATTTTAAACGTCCATTTAAAGGTTGTACAAATAAGTATAATTGTCGTCTTATGATAAAATATTTAAAGTACAAAATAAAGCGAACGTAAAATGACTAATTAACATAACAAAATGAGCATAGCACCGCATTCAAATTCACTACTTACGATTTTTAACTCACCT
Organism: Platerodrilus igneus; assembly: GCA_036346225.1. Classification (NCBI taxonomy): domain Eukaryota; kingdom Metazoa; phylum Arthropoda; class Insecta; order Coleoptera; family Lycidae; genus Platerodrilus; species Platerodrilus igneus. Next base: position 852,419 of record JARFIW010000195.1, on the reverse strand, counting down.
GCTTCGATACAATTTTTAGGGGACGTTCTTAGCTATCAAATTCCGTTGCATCTTATCGCAAGACTCAGGAAAAAAAGTATAAAAAGAGGAATGGGTCCCTTGCTGCAGTCACTGCAGCTATGAATCATTTAAAGGCTCTCTTTACGGTCGAGAAAACTATCTCATTCCCACTCACGGTAGATAGTCAATTGTCATTGGAACGACGACTACACGATCGTAAACAGCCAGTCGCACAATTCCTAACATAAAGTTGCGTATTGTTTAGAAAAAGCGCTTAATTTAAATACAAGGTTAGGATTAAATTACAAAAAGTGGAATACTAAAAAGGGTTTGATGCGCTTCAAATGACACGTATCAAATGATACTGACGATTATAGCTATGTACTTTGTAAAAGAGGTAGTTCAACTTTGTACATGATTGTTTATAAAAAATTACATTTTGTATTCAAATTTGTTTCTTATCAGTAAATCGGAAAGTTTAGATCGTCAGATTTTGTTACTATGTAATTTAAATCATTCTTTTTGTTTCTCGATATTTCTCACAGTGTGCACATATTTGCAGTTCGTCATTGCGTGTGAAGATATTAGCAGCCTTACAAAATACAATATTTATTTTATTTTTTAAATGTTACTGAATAATTCAAAGTAATCTAGCCACTTAATGATTGTTTATTGTTCATTTTAATTATAAAAAGGGCGTTGTATAAATGCAGCAATTTTATAAAAAAAACAACCACGTTGTGTTATTGTAAATGTTAAGTATTTATTTCGTTTCGTAAAATCTAATTTTCACTAAAATTTACAAAGAATTTTTAATCTACTGAAATGCAGTTGTATTACTATGAACAATTGTTACGTTAAAGTCTTTCTTAACACGACGAGCGTGCTATATTTATTACTAACTGAACTGCGCACATTGTATTGGGTTGATGCACAATTAATTTATTTATACAAGCACTAGTCGACTGGATGTTATATTAAATATACATAAACACTAAGCGTTTTTATTTTAACAACTCGATCAAACAATCTATTTCATATCATTTGTGAATTAAATCCCAGAATGAACTAACGTCAGGTTGCGCGGCTTAATGGCATGTGATATCTTTCACGTTGTTCTAGAAATTATGGGAATCTACATGTGTTTTCTATTGTATTCAACCTTTTTAGCTTTCAACTATACAATTGTTTGCTTAATGTCTGTTATCAGTTCCACTTCTAGACAGTATGGCGATAATATTACCGTATTTCCTTGTGATCGAGTTGTTGCTCTGTAAGATTTAAACTTTCTTGAATTTTAAAAAGCATTCGCAGAGCCTGTCTTATATCTTTGTTTAATTTTAGATTTTCACACGTTATTTGTATACATCAAAAGAGTACCATGGTCAAGCAGATGGCTCATTAAAAGCCAGGCTTGTTTATATTTTGAATTTAAAACTGTAGTTTCCAGTTTTTGATTAAGAATGTAAAAAAATGGAACAAATACATGTATGTTGGTTTTCTTTTACCTGTAAATTTAATCCCCATCCCGATGAAAACATGAAGTATTTTATCCATAAAACTCACGCGCATGATAAAATTTTTGCGAGTTATTCTTTTTCTAAAATTGTTTTCTATTATTGTGATATGTTATAGGATCATAGACATCTTTCTTATTACCAAAATACATTATTTCTATTACTGTCCAAAATTGCTACTTTTATAGAATGTATGTATTTTTTCACCCACTTTTCGAAAAATCCCTAGAACAGAAGCTTTGCTTATAACTAGGAACTGCTACTTTGTATCTATAATAATCATTACTACGTACTAATGTAAAATAACTAATTTAATATAATCATGAATGAGTTTAAAATTAGCGGCCATAGAAACTTATTATTTATCTAGCTCTTAAATTATTAAATATTTGTTCATAACCCGTTTTTAGGTCACTAGTTATAATGAAGCGAAATAATGACGTCGGTTGTTAAAAACGTCGTCAAACGTATATTTTTTTACCATGAAACTCATGTTGAGGTATATTTTCGCAAAGCGAAATTGAGAACAATCCCTTAGTACTACTACTCATAGCGCCTACAAAATTGCATGGAAATTAGAAAAAATGGTATTTCTATGGATGAACGCACATGAAACTATCAGCAATTCGGTAATCTTTCTTCTTGTTTTAGTACTTGATCCAATTATACTACATCTATTTTTAACTAGAGATTTGTCGCATTGTACATATGTAACATTTATCGATGTTCTTAGACGTCTGGCAATGCATTGTAAAGAATGATGTGAAACTGAAATGGATAAATGAATAAATAAAAGGTGGAACGACATAAATCTCTCATTTCAAAAAATAAAAAAATTCTCAATCAAAATCCTCATCTGGCAACGCATTTCCAGATGGATGTTATTCCGTGAATGCATTCGAACGAGTCATCTGAAACATTTTAGAAGGAATCTTTAGGAACAACGTTTCGTTGTATTCTATTTATGGCACTAACACTGGCTGTCATCTACTTCATCAAATATGATGCTGCCGTAATTAGACATGCGATGAGTAGAGCATTCCTTTTACTAAAAACATCATTTTATCACTCACTTTTGTGTGAAACTCAAAAAAAGTTGATAGTATAGCTAATGCGCGCGTCGCTGGATCGTAATTGGTCTAATTCGACGGTGTCCATGTTGGATTTGAAGCCCGTTCATATTTAATAATGGTCGCTTGATATTTAGGTGATGTTTTTAAATTTCTTTTATGCTTCACCACTTACAGGATCATCCGCCTGTTTTTTCTAAATTTGGAGCTCGTATTTACCAATGTTTTTTTAATTACGGTGTCGCTCACGAAATGCATCCGTTTTATTTTTAAATATGGAGCCCGTATTTACCAATTTTGTTTTTCGTTTTATTGTATTATTGCACTAAATTATGTATTAACGCTTTGTCGATATTTGTTACTTCTTCTAGTTTTTCGTAATTACTCTTACCTTCCAGATTGGAATATCAATTTGAAAAATACATTTTAATAGTCGCAAAATCTTCTTTTAATCTAACATTAATTCTTTGTAATCTATGGAAATTAAATTTTAGTTTAATCTTTGTCTACTCATGTTTATTTTACTTCTGGAAATTGTAGGTTTTCTCCATTTCTTTTTTAAATTTACATTTTGCTATTACGACTGATAATTTCTCTTTTTATTCGTCTTTCAAATTTTCAATTTTATATCTTTTTACTAGTAGAACAATTCCCATATTCTATCGGATTTTTTTCATATGTATTTCTTTTTTGATTTCTTTCAATATTGTATTTTACCACTATCCTTGCTTATTGTTCTTCATTTAAATTACTTTTGGTTTTTTGTAGTACTACTTTAGCTCCACATTGGATATCGACTTGCAAAATGTTTTCCAATAATTACCGGACCTTAATTTTTTCTTTTAATTTTGCTATTATCAAAATTAGGTCTATAGATTCGATCTAGTTTGCTTTTTATTCAAGACCTTCTTTACACTGTTCATCTTTTCCTCCAAATATTGTAGCATCTACCTCTTCTTTATCTAAATTCTATACTGCTAATGCGTCTGGTTTTCTTTTTCATTTCATACTATATTTTAAATTCTTTCCTTTGTCGTATTTTAATAAAAGTTAGACGGTTCATAATATATTCTATCAGATATCTTTACAATTTTTTCATAACCATGATTTTGCTTACTCATTTCCGCTATGCTGGCTTTTTTTTTGTTCTAATGACTTCTAGTCTTTTGTAGTATTACTTAAACCCCACATTGGACATCGACTACCAAAATATGTTTCAGTAATCACGAACTTATTTTTTTTTAATTTTGTCATCAACACTGAGTCTACAAATTCAATCACAATCAGTTTTTGTGAAATATTCATTCATTTCTTTCTCCACGCTGTTTATTTTTTCCCTCAAGTATATATTGTATAGATCCCACCTCTTCTTCATTTGAATTGGCGTAATGCTAATCTGATTCTTTTATTTCGTCTTTTATCTATTCTATTTTATCTAGTTTTATTAAAAGTAAGGCCATTCGTATGTTCTATCAGATATTTTTACAATTGTATCAGAACCACTTGTTTTTGCTTTCGTGTAATATTGTATGTCAATTTCTCATTACCGCTGTGCTTGCTTTTTGTTTTTCATTTTAATTAGTTCTAGTCTTCTGTAGACTGTAGATATCGACTTGCCAAATACATTTCAATAATCATAAGAACCTATTTTTCTTCTTGTTTTTCTATTATTAACATTAAATCTAAAAATTTAATCATAATTAGTCTATGTTCAAGGGCTTCTCCACGCTATTTGTTTTTTTCTCCAAAGTATACATTCATTGTATAGTTTCTACCATTTCGCCATCTGAATCAGCATAATGCTAACGCGTCTAATTCTCATTTTTATTTCATCTTTATATTTCAAATTTTCTATTTTATCCCGTTTTAATAAAAGTAAGAATATCTACATATTTTATCAAATATGTTTAAGAACAATCTGTTTCTTCTTGTAATATTATTACTAGTTGGTTGCTTTTTGTTTTATTTACTTCTAGTTTTTGTAGTACTTTGTTACTCCTGCATTGGATATCGATTTCTGAAATATATTTCAATGATGATAATAACTTATTTTTCTTCCAATTTTACTATTAACAACATTAAGTTTGCAAATTCAATAGCAGTAAGTTTTTTGTTTAATCTATGTCCAAGACTATATCCATGCTCTTAAGTTTTTCTTCCAAGGTATATGTTAAATAGTGCTACGTGCTGAATTGACGTTACGTTGCCGAATTATTTTACTCTATAAGGGGTAAAGTTGGTGCACTGTGTAGTTTACATTAATGCGGGGTGGATTCTATAAAAATGAAATATAATACAAGTTGAGTCTCTTCTACCACGTACCTGCATGATTACCTTTATAGGTCTTTGAACTCCCTTGTCTGTATTAAAGTCTTTGAGCGCCAATCTACCCGAAGAGAAACTAAATCTAATCGGAAGGTGGGTTTTTCCGAATAGCTCTGTAGCGGTTCTTGCAGCCGCTGGGGTTGATGGAGTTTCGATAACACCTCGAAAAATTGTCAGCTCTGGCGAAAATTAAAAAAAACTCCGCTTCATCTATAGTTAAGCTATATTGCAAAACTAAGAAAAGCCCTTCAGTTTCATGAAAACTTAACTAACTGAATTTTATGTGCTAAATTACCTTCTACAATAATGCTATTTTTTATGAGAATTATATACATGCGATTACCTTTAAATTGTTCTTCTTCTGCAGCGCATTAAATAAGCGTGCGCCAACCTTGGTAGTCCTTTTTAATAAGCTGTATGTCTCCACCAACAATCACAGATGTACAAACAGTTACTAAATAAAATAAAACGACTTATAATTTTTTATGAGCTGGATAAAAAAAAATTAATCGACATACAGTTCCGTTTGCATAGGAATGTGTTTTACTTACTAATTACCACTGTTTGCTTTTCGTTTTTGTTCTAATTACCTCTAGTTCTTTGTAGTATTTCTTTATTCCCAGATTAGAGATAAGTTACTGAAATATAGTTCAATACTCACAAGAACTTATTTTTTTTCTTTTAATTTTGCTATTATCAATACTAAGTCTACAAATTCAATCACGATCAGTTTTTGTTTATTCTTCGGTCAAGACCTTCTCCATGCTGTTTATTTTTTCCTCCAAAGTAATATTAATGCAACTGATTTTCTATCTTATTCCATCTTTTATATTTCAAATTTTCTATTTGATCTTTTTTTAATAAAAGTATTCAAATTTTCTATTTGATATTTTTTTAATAAAAGTAAGAGAATTTGCATATTCTATCAGATACCTTTAGCTTTTTATCAGATCCAACTGTTTTTTGCTTGTAACATCGTATTTCAATTATTAGCTACCACTGTGCTTGCTTCTTGTTTTTGTTTTAATTATTTAGTTTTTTTAGTATCTCTTAACCTTACATCGGATATCAATTTCTGAAATATGTTTAAATACTGCCAAGAACTTATTTTTTCTTTTACTATGACCACTATCAATATTATGTCTATAAATTTAATGACAATTATTTTTTTGTTTAATTTATGTTTAAGACTTTTTCCATGCTGTTTATTCATAATCACGAGAACTTTTTTTCTTTAAATTTTACCATTATCGGCACTAAGTCTACACATTCAATCACAATCAGTTTCTTTGTTCAATCTTCGTTCATAGCCTTCTCTACGCTGTTTATTTTTCCTCCAAACACTACAGATTCTTCCTTTTCTTCATCTAAATTGGCATAATGCTAGCACGTCTGATTCTGTTTCTTATTTCATTTTTTATATTTTAAGTATTCTATTTCATCCCGTTTTAATAGAATGAGAGCATTTACATATTCTATCAGATATCTTTATGATTTTGTCAGAACTATCTGCTTGTTATTGCTTCTAATATTGTATTTCAATTAGTAATTACCACCATACTTCTTTCTTATTTTTTTTGTTTTAATTACTGCTGGTTTTGTTAAGTTGTCTTTACATCCACATTAGGTATCGACTTTCGAAATGTATTTCAGTAATCGCAACAACTTATTTTTTCTTTTCAATTTGCTATTATCTAAACTAAGCTTACACATTCAATTGCAATAAGTCTTTTTTAAATCTTGGGACAAACCCTTCTCCACGCTGTTTATTTTTCCTCAGTATACATTGTGTAATTTTCGTCTCTTTTTCATCTTAATTATATGATGCTAATACGTCTGATTTTTTATCTCATTTTTTATTTCTCATATTTTAATCTGATTTTAATGGGCGTAGGACTTCTTTTCCACGCATTTTATCTAACTTTTAGAGTTTTGCCAGACTTCTTGCTCTGCTATACAAGACAGGTTCTTAAAGGGCACAATAGTAGCTACCTGCCAGTCCCACTGCTTAACGTCATGTCCAAATTATGGGAAGAACTTTTCCTAGAGGTATTGCATCTAAAATTCAACATTCACGCACCTTACTTCACGTAATTATTAAAGTATCTAGGTGTAGAAAAGTTCTTTGCTTCGTACTTAGTTGTTTCAAGGATCATTTCATTAGACCTATGCAACTTTCTTCGAATTTTACGTTTTATTTTGTACCTTCAGGTTTTTCGTCTTTTTTTTGTTTGTGTTTTATCATTTCTTATCAACTTCCAAAGAGCGGTATGTTTCTTTATGTATAATTTATTAAATCTAAGAATGTCGTTGCAGATTAAAGTGCATCTTTAAAATCACGTAATAAACCTTTCACAAAAGTTTCTTAAGGTTCTATGCACTTTCCATTTTGATCCGAAATAGTCGTATATGATGCGCTGTTTTTTTCCAAATTTTTCTCGTAGTATTTGGCGTTCTGTCACGGACTATAGACACCTTATATTTTGCTTGTCGGTCTACAGGCTGATAATTCATAAGATTGATATGTTTTGGCACGAAGCAAAAGGCTAGTCACTTCTACGAAATTTTCTAGAAGAAAGAAGCTTAATGTAAAAATCTCTCTGATAAATATTCAGACATTTCCGTCAGTCAATAAATATTGCGTGAGCAAAAGTTCAAAGTATATATTTTACGTCTGGTGAATGGATTGCTGGAACGACCCAGACTGACGGTTACAATTTTGCGAATTTCTTCTCTATCGAATACTCAATACGCCGTTGGACACATGTTTCTGATAGACTCCAACTGTGTATTCGAGAATAAAATTGAATAAAATTACAAACGCCTCTCAAATATTTTAGGTCTTCGAACTTAATTACCATTCGCTGATCCTCTGCCAACAAACTACACAATACATTTTCGGAAGGTTTTTTCGAGTACGTTCGTTCCCCTAGAAGTCATTAGCGACGAAGCTATTAAGCGTGAAATTTTATTTTGCTAATGAGGAGTGAGAAACGAGCTAAGTAGAACACCTTATCGAGTAGAATAAAGTCTTTTAAACATCAATCTATCCTCTATTTGCTATCTAACTCCTAAAGGTTGAAGTTGTATAATAAAATTGAATAGAAAGGAGTTTTCTGCTTTTGACAACTGTGAAAGTAATCGTCTTGTTTGAAACTTTGGACATATGCATCTCAAATCTGAAGCTGAACACTGAAGTAATGGCTGCCTTGGCATCCTTTCCGTTTCGGCATCGTTTCTTAAACGAATTTTTTGTTTTCTGTACCTTGGACCACTTCAGGAAATCTCTTAAGGACAAAACCTTGCTTTTCTCTTTTATATTTATGAAGTGTCTTATATTATTGAGGATTTTGGAGTTTTCTTTAACATAGTATAGAAACTAATAAAACTTTTATCACTCAGGGGTAGCTGAAATAATACGTTTCCTGAACAAAACTTCTACAAATTCTAATGTTCCACATGTCACATGGTGTTTAAATCTACTTTCAAAGTTATGCTCATTTTAATTTATAATACATCAAAAATTGATGTTTATATTTTTGAGCATGGTAAACTTTGTGAATCACGAACGAAAACTGTTTTTAGAAACGTGTTATATTTATTAGAAACTTTTGCAATAAACACAAAGACAGACAGCAGTTATCGAGCTTTATATAAATATTAATCTTACTGCACTAATTTCTTAAAACGACCATACACTTATCCGCTATAATTGATACTAAAAGCACTATTAATTTATTTTGTACTAATTAACTAACCCTTAAATTCTAATTTATATCTGCATAAACGTATTTATTTCAACTACTAGCTCTAATAATTTATATCACATTAAACGTATTTATTTAAACACGATCTATTTTATTTCATAACTACGACTTCATTCTTCAATTAAAACTGATTGATTTTCCGAACCGTGCAGCTTTTTTATACGTAATCTTAGTTGCTTCTGGATCATTCTAAACATTACCACAAATTTCAAAAACATTCTCTTTTGTAAACTTTGTAAGTGCACTCTTGTAACTGTCGATCGACCTATTACTAGCCTCGAACCATAAAATCCCACTTTTCGTAAAGCTGCTTCATACACATAAATCAAAAAGTCCAGACATTTCCGGATCTTTCTATATTTTATGACGTAATAAAACCACATACTATATAACCAATTAAAGAATGCGATCAGAGGTCGGTGTTTTAGTATCCGTTAAAGAAGGCATTCAGTGATTAATAATGAGCCGGGTTAATAATCAGTGCTGAATACTTGTTTTAAACGTAAAACGTACTAAATAAAGGAATTTGAAAATTATGACTAGTTTAAAGAAGTAAGACCTTGCAGTTGATAATTGAACTTGTTTCTAAATCAATGCACAATAGTAATTGCAGCAAAATGGATTTTTAATTTGAATGAAGGGTTATTGTATATGGATTTTGAAATGCATTTAATGGTAAATTAATTTTAAAAGTACTCATCGACATTGGTATATGTATTTGAAAAGCATATAGAAGTTTAATACCATTTAATGGACATGGATGCCAGTTGATGATATGGAAAAACACAAACTGCTTAATTAATTTTTAAAGCGTTAAAAAGACATTGCTTTCATAATTTAGGTAGGTTAAATTACGTAAGATTTTAGTGTGTAAAGCTCTGTGTGCAAGTGGATAATTTAAATTGGGTGGTGGAATTTCGGTAAGTTTGGCCATTATAATAAGATTTATAGAATTATAGAATTTTAATCTTAGATTACAGATATTGTGGCAATATTGGACTTTAGATATTTATGTTGGTGTGAAAGTATTTTTTTTAAATCACATGCAAGATATTGTTTGTTAAAGAAAAGCTGTATGTAGATGTAATTGTTATTTGAAAAATTGTTTGTTAAAGAACATTTTATGTCATTATAAGTTCTTCTGGTTTTGTTTAAACTGAGTTAGAAAACTAATTAGGCAACACTCTTAATTTAGATCAGCAACAGTTTACAGCACTTTTGTTGATACCCAAACCCAACCTGGGGCTCATTTTTTATCGCTTCAGTCTACAGCATCCTTTAATTGACTCCCAACGTCGGGCCACATCATCAGCTATTGCTCACAGCAATATATATATATATATATATATATATATATATATACAAGATAAATATTGTATATATATATATATATATATATATATATATATATATTGCTGAAGCAAATAAGCGCTATTTTGGTTAATTTATAATAATTCAAATCAAAGCTTGAATTTCCTTGAAAATACTTAATATATAGAACTACGTTTCATATTATTTGAATGGATGGATATTTTACTAGTTTTATTTGTTTATTATCAAGTGCAACTTTTTAAAAAGAAAATATCGTTAATTTTACTGAAAATTGCATTTGTTATTATTCTAACTCGCTACATGCATGTTGACACATAATTGTAAGAGTTTATTATTTCATTTAAATTAACATCTGCAGTGATAAGCCATAGTATCAAAGTAAATATTGTATTTATGATAAATCATTTGGATTTTGAAATTGCGTATGTGATCGATAGTAGTTTGAATTGAGGGATTTTACGTATTGTTGATAAAGTTGATTCTCGCATGATTTAGTATGCTTAATTAATCAGGTACTATGGTGTGGTCAGAAACCATTATTATTGGAGTGGTCTACGTGATATGTGGCAGGATTAATATTCTTGGTGAATAGTAAAATTCCTGAACGATGTTAAGTTGTTGGCATATTGGGGTTAAGTTATAAATACGGCGAGTGTAGCCTTAAGGGAGATTTTTGATGTTTTGAAGGCAAACGACTTATTAAAAGTAATATAATGAATAATAAAACTTAATTCAAAGTTTAAAGAATCTACAATTATTATAAAATGTCTTCAACTATTTATTTTTTTGCAAATTTTGTAAAAGTTTCGATTAGTTTTTTTTTATTCTATTCTATTCTGTTCTGTTCTCTTCGGTTCCGTTCCGTTCCGTTCCATTCCGTTCCATTCCGTTTTGTTCTGTTCTGTTTCGTTGCGTTCCGTTCCGTTCCTTTCCATTTTATTCTATTCCGTTCTCTTCTGTTCTGTTGTACTCTATTCTATTCTATTTCAATCTATTCTAGTCTATTCTATTTTATTCTATTCTATTCTATTCTATTCTATTCTATTCTATTCTATTCTATTCTATTCTATTCTATTCTATTCTATTCTATTCTATTCTATTCTATTCTATTCTATTCTATTCTATTCTATTCTATTCTATTCTATTCTATTCTATTCTATTCTATTCTATTCTATTCTATTCTATTCTATTCTATTCTATTCTATTCTATTCTATTCTATTCGACTCTATTATACTCTATTCTACTCTATTCTACTCTATTCTACTCTATTCTACTCTATTCTACTATATTCTACTCTATTCTACTATATTCTACTCTATTCTACTCTATTCTACTATATTCTACTCTATTCTACTCTATTCTACTCTATTCTACTTTATTCTACTCTATTCTACTCTATTCTACTCTATTCTACTCTATTCTACTCTATTCTACTCTATTCTACTCTATTCTACTCATTTTACTCTATTCTACTCTATTCTACTCTATCCTATTATATTCTACTCTACTCTACTCTATCAAATCATGTCGGATACAAGTGTTTTTAGTGTTCAGGAGCGTTTGATAGCTCCTTTGTGGGTTCGAGAACGTCAAAATACGAAGAAGACCATTAGAAATATTTTGCGGGACTTTGCTGTAATTTGTAACGGAAAGTGTTCTGGATGCACCACGTAGCGCGAGACGTAAGACTTGTATCAGGACTTGTGCTGATGTGGCGGAATCCATTGCACAATCGCCGATTAAGTCAATTAATCGCTCCGCAGAATTAGGCGTCTAGGGATCGTGCAAGACTTGCGTGGCGATCCGTAGTGAAGAGTTGAATGATCGTAATTTGGAGCAACGTTTGCATATATGTGAAATGATGCTCACACGCTTTCCGCATGCAAACGATCAAAAAAGTTTTGTTCTCAGGCGAGTGTGCATTTATCGCAGCTCGAAAAATCGTAATTTTTTTTTTTGGGCAATAAAGAAAATCCTCACTTTTATCATTTTGTGATTTGGGCAGGAATGATATCGGACCATCTGCTTGAATCATTTCTTTTATTGGTCCTGTGAAGGAGCACACTTACCGGCACATGATTAACGCATCGTTGCTTCCGGAATTAACGGCCCGAGGAATAGCTGACATCGCTACGTTTCTACTAGACGGTGCTCCACTGTGTCCGCACGTGACTGAATGAACTGTTTTCAAATCGCTGGAATGCACGTGGATCACGAAACCTTTCTGTATGGTTGCCATAGCTTCCACGAAACCTGAACCTTACCACACCGGACAATGCATTCTGGGGTTCGTAATCAACGATACGTGAACGACAATCAACTGAAAGACAGAATTCGCATAGCATTCCAAAAGACCACCACTGTCACGTTGCAGCGGATGAACACAAGAACGTGGCGACACATCAACCTTTGTATCGAATATGGAGGGATGCATACAGACGTTGTTGATAAATAAACCATGAACTACGAACCCTTGTGAGAACAATGTTTAGGTGCTATTTATAACAAATGTTAACCTTAACTCATCAATTTTTTTTTGTATTCATAACACTTTATCTACCTACTTGTCTAATTGTGCTATGCTAATAACATGCAAAGGAACTTTTCAGTCAACCTGTACTAGTATAACTGAAGAAGTCTTGTCAAATTTCTCCAATTTCTTAACGTCATAAGCATTGTAAATGAAATGTTCAAATATATTAACAATTACTGGCAAATGGTGGAAATTCTTTAAAATCTATTAAGGGCAGATAGAAGTAGTGATTTCGAACTACATTTACTAACAACGAGACAGACCTACGGTACCTTACTTATTCGCGATGAATCACAAATTACGTCAGAGGAGCAACACTTGCAGGATTTGATAAAATTATCTATAGAAATCGTAAACAAAATCAGGGAAAATTTAACTCAGTATGCTGTAATTTAGCATTGGAGCAGTCTCAGAATCGTTCTTCCGCTGTAACTGAAGGCTTAATTGGAATTACTCTAGAAAGATAAAGAAGCAATGCAAACATTGCTGATTTTATATTGTTATAAAATGATATTCATTCTACTCTATCATATCTTGCAATAAAAGCTTATAGTACAGGTTATATTGACTCTAATATTCATAGTGAATAGTTGCAATCAAGGATCAGTAAAGACGAAAAAGACGTTCAAAGCATAATCAAGCGTTTCAGTGCATGTAACCCATTAGAGGTCAATGAGGTATGCTGTCTATATATAGGTAGTTAATTACACAAGGTAAGTTGATAAATACTAACGTATTACAATTAATAAGATGAAATAATAACTTAGACTGTTATGCAAAACCCAAAGGATCATTTCACATCGAGCTAGTAATTGAAAGAAGAAAAGTATAAGGTCTTGGACAGGACTTGTACCAAGATACAGGTTCAAGTCCTGTCCAAGACCTTATATTTTCCTTCTTTCAATTCAACAATTCAACACATGTAAAATATAACCCTAATAAAATACTTTTACAAGCTTAAATGACAAAACAATATTAAATTAGTGGTTTAAGGACAAACATCTAAATTCTTCACTCCACACGTACTAATATTAAATATTAATTATATGTAAGTAACAATCAAACTGAAGGGTGCTTTGTAGATAAACGCCTAACAAAACTAAGTGGCATTTAACCACCGTCATTATTAACAATTTGTATTGGCATAGCAAACAACTAATTAATTATATTTACACAGCGGTATAAACATACGTATAATAAATATCGTCAGAATCTTAACTAATTACTCTCTATTATGGGCGAGAGCGTAGTTACTTATTATATTGATGCAGACTGAGCTCATTCTGAATTGAACCTACTGAAACAAAAGCGCATAAAATACACTTAAATTCAAATCACAAAATTATTGGAGAAATGTTATAGTATAAAGTATTTTTCTTAACATTGCTAGAATGTAGGCAATCTACTTACCATGAGGAGTTAAGTAAACAGCATGATATAATATTCCTTAGGGCAGGCTGTGAAGGATGTTGGTACTTTTCAAAAAGGTAACGGACTGTACACGAAGTGTTAGTATTAGTTAATATTAGTAACCAAACTTGTGAATTCATTTCATGGTAGTATCAAGATTTTTCTTGCTAACTTCATAGTTGGGTTTATAGTTAATAAATAGTATAGCAGTAAAGAAACAAGTCCATGCGTTATATATACGACCAACGCATAGTACACTCTCTATAGAAGCGTTTAACAACGTCTTCCTAAGAACGCTTAGGTTCAAAAACCACTGCACGAGACAATTATTACAACGGAATAGCAGAACCAAAAGAGACTTTCAATTGTATTTTTAAACTAGAAATATTCGGTGAATTTTTATCGAACATATACCTAGGAAACCAGAATGTGTAATATAAACAAAAACTTGTGCATTAGATAAAGGACAAGCAACGTTGGTTGTCTAGCTAAGCTAACTTGAAATAATAAAAGTGTAGCAAACTAAATAGGAATTGAAATGGTTTTTAAACTAAGCAAATAGTGTGTACGAAATGGAACGTAACAATATCCACAAAAATCTTGTAGTCATGTTGACAAAGTAAAGTAAATCTGCTAAAAAAATTCACAATTTCTAGCGAATTAACAAAAATTCTAATAGATTGCAAATCTTTTTTTTTTTAAGTACCGAAAATAAATTTAGTTAGTACAATTTCTTTTCAGTAGTTCGTTCACATATATACAATTAACAGAAGATAGTCAGCAGATGTACTTTTCTGAAAGTTCGATGATCCAACAAAATGTTTCAAATTACAAGGTTCTTCATTGTCTGAGATATTTGAATTAAAATCAGATCACTTAGAGGCAGATACGAAAATGTTTTATCATGTATTTCATGCAGTAACGATGCAACCTAATGCCAATGTAATTATTCTCAGTGCTGATATATTTGCTGTTATCCATAACACGAGACAAGCGTACCACTAATAAAAGAATGAAATGTTTGCCCGAATTACGTTAATAAAGAAAGGGAAAGAAAGAAAACGAATGTTGCTTTTACACAATTGGAGATGGAGGGAGTCTAAGGAACGAAACAAAAGAACGCAACCCAATTCGTCCTGAAAAAAAAGTAGTTAGTATATATATATATATATATATATATATATATATATATATATATATATACAACATATACATGCGGACAAAACACTAGTCTGTCCAGTACAATAAAATAAAACACTCAATTAATAACATTAAAAAATGAACAGAACAATTATGGGGTTTATTTCAGTATGTTTCTACATTTTTATTTTCTTAAGACATAAAAAAAGTTCACACATAAATATGAATAGAAATATCGCACGTAAATGTAAAGATAAAAGATAATTATGATTAGAATCTTACCTACTTATTTTCTACGTTGTCGATGAAGAGCTCGGCTCAAATAGAATCTACTAAAAATCAAGAAACGAAATAAGCATTTACAATAGTACTTTTAGACGCAATCAATAAACCAGCACTAATATTAACTAAGTACCACGGCTGACGAATAATTATCAAGTCTATATATAATTTCGAAACTAATTCATTCGGTTATCCATTAATATAAAAATAAATCACACAAAACCTAGACTAATATCCTTATTCTAATAGATAACAGTATTAAATAAGCAAAATGATTTACTTATCTCAATATTTATGGAATGTAAGTACAAATCCACGTATCATGAACGAGAAAGGTTATTCGTTACCTGCTGCTTTTGATGATATTCCCTCACGTAGTCTGTCAAGGGTTGTTGATAATTGCAGTGTGTACTGGTTTCATCATAACTTAATCTGCGTATAGACGGCAGTCATGCGAAATGTGTCGTAAGTGAAGCTTCTGTGTTAAATCCAAGTAAGCATTGGTTTAAAGAACCTAATATTGTGGGTTACAATCCGGAGAATATGGGCCTACAATCCAGTGAATACAGGGTGCAATCCAATCTGAAAATATTAAAATGTCTATTAAAGATATATCACCTTTGAATTACTTACCAATCACATAAAAGAAAGCAGGTTCTTGCCGTAAAGATTATGTATCTACTAATTCAAGCTATTAATATTCGTCACCAAAAAAAAAAGTGCAAAGCAACACTTGAATATAGTGAACTCGTTCCACCAACGTATTGTAACATTGTTTTCTGAAGAGCACTTCACCGCAAATCCATTATAGAATAGCAACAGCTTTTAAACATACTTCTAACCTTTAAAGGTAACACAGCGGCTTTATCTAATGACAATTAAACTAGGTTATTTAACTACAATAAATATTGAATATTTCGAATCACAGAGCAAGTTTCCGAACGTAAAAACAAACATTTATTGAAACAGGGTATAGGAAGTGTAAAATGCAAGAAGTATTCAAACTACGAAATGGAACGTAACAATGTATTTATCTTAGGAATTTTTTACTGGAAAATGCTTGCAAATATTGTTTGTCAAGGACTATGGTTCGACGGTTCACGTACCAAAAAATGCGTTCTAAGATGTCATTTAGCAGCATAGTCCATTCGCGAAAATATTTATAATAATTTGCTAGCGTTACATCCTATAACAGGTTCCGACACAACTAGTCGGCCGGGTAATAAAAGCAGGACTTAATGGTTGCATCACAAAATTTTATTCAAAACACCCTCTCATTTTTCGGAAATAAATTTCTAGATGCAGAACATTTTAGAGATGTAAATAGTATGAACGTACATTATTTTTCAAAAATTTAACCGCTGATTAACTTAGGTATAAATTGATATAGGTTTTGACTTAAATTTATCATCCTATGCATTGTACTTACATTGTTTAAGGGTTTTAGCAAAAACTATATGTGGAAGAATGCGTTCCAACCGCTATTCGAACCAATCGTACCCAAGGCAAATGACCAAACCATCGATATCCAAATTTTTAATAAATCCATGCAAATTGAATTCTGATAGCAACGCTAGCGCATTAATTATGCATGCATTAATAAATTGAAAAACATTTATCAATTTAAGCTAGTTAGGAACCGTAATTAGAAAATATACGAACAATTTTATAGAAGCTGGTTGATCTACAATTTACTATCATGACTATTTCATCATATTATTAAAGTAAAATACTAAAAAATTTTTAAAGTACTTAGTACATTCTTTTACAACCAGCAATTAAAAACCGGGACTTCACTATAAACATACCAAATTCGACAAACTCCAACATATGCCCACGACTAATCAGCCTACGAATTTGAATGTGACTTTATTCTCACGTATTGACAAAAATCTATATAATTGTAAATTATTTAAATAGACAGAATTCATAAAACGTTATAAAATTTAATGGGTAGAGACTAAACCTGGCGCAGATGTGATAGTAAACAGAACGTGTGAAGATAGCACTACACATATTTTCTCATGCAGCAGGAAAACCCTTCACGTCAATGTTAACACACTTCGTCGCACGAACACTATGCATTAGAACTTCACATAAACCCACGAGGACAGTTGAATTTATATATACCGTCAAATCATAGTAGAAGCGATTAATTGATTCAAACACAGTCGATCAGTTATGCTTTTCAAACGGTTATAAGTTAATCGACCAACAATTACCATCGTCGAGTGATGACGAGTTCGTAGGTAATCTGAAGTGCGGTAGCTTTATATATTTAATTGTGGTAGTGAAAAGCCCTCAGAGGTGTTTGTAAACGCGGAAGTAAATAAGTTACAGGTACGTAGTGTTAGTGATTTGGTCGTATATGCTTTCATCAATATTTGTTGGACCTAGAGGATTATTTTATTAACAACCCATTGTTGTCTTGCACGAGGTCGCTCAAACCTTAGAGGAAAAAACTAAGTTGTTCAACTGTTTCCACCTGCTGCATATTTCAAACTGTTTTTCAAATTTTAACTGTGTTCCGTTTGCAATTATAGTTAAAATTAACCTTAATTATCGTATAAGATGTAGCTTACAGGTCAGTTCCCCTCCGTCGGGCAAATAGTATAATCTATGGTTTTTACTCCAACTAGCCTTTAAATCCTTGCGTTGTGTTGTGCAGCGACAGTTGTAAAATGGCTGGTGTGATCGTAGCTCTGGTGCTGCAGAAATATTAACCTTATAGTTCCGCAAAAGGTTGACAGTTGCTCGTTCTACCGCCGCCGCTTAACTTTAAAGTATTACTGGTAAGTACTTGAAGGTTTCGTTTATAGAATGTGGAACAGCCAAACGAAATAAATTCATTATTTCGGTAACTGTACATATTTAAAGAAAATACCGAAATACCTCAATTTTAGATTATGAATCGACATCCTGCAACGAAAAAATTTGTTCCTTACATTAAACCCCATTGGAGTATACAACCCCTAATTTTTTAATGAGAAATATTGGCTTGTAATATATCGTTTGAAAGGTTTTTTCATTCTCTATTCATAAATGTTATTGTTTTTACATGTGTTCTTTTTAAATGGTATCAATTAATAAGACAAAAGATTACCATGGCAATGTTAGTTTTGTTTAAAACGCCTTAGCAAATTGTTGTAGGATTATAACTGCATGGCAGTAGTTGTCAGTGTTATACTTGCCGATTGAATTTCGTTAACTGCAATTCAGAAGCATGGTTAGATCAACAGAAATACACAAAATAACAATCTACAGATGATTGGTTATCGAGATAACACAGGAACACAAATGAAGGTTACTCGCCTATTTCATGAAAAATTTCCTGATTTGCCGCATATAACCCAAGGAACACTTAGTAGAATAGAAAAGTAATTTCGCGAGTTTGGTCATATGAGGCAGATAAAAAAGCACCAGCCAATGCAATAAGTGATGATAACAAATTGGATGTGATGCTTGAGTTTGAAGAAAATCCACATACATCGAGTAGACAAGCAGCTGCAACATTGGATGTTAGCCATACATCTATTGTAAGAATATTAAAAGAAAATAAAATGCATCCCTACAAAATGATTCCAACTCTAGAGTCCATGGAAGACGATTGTGATAGGACAACTAATTTTTGTGCAAACGATGAAAATGTTGGATAACAATGTTATCCAAATAGAAGACGTTATGATTTATCATGAGTACACTTTTACACTTAACGGTCATGCTAATCGTCAAAATTTCTGCTACTAGTCAACCTCACTGGATAAGAGAAGAACATACGCAATGCCCTCAAAAGGTGAATGTTTGGGTAGGGATTGTCGAAAACCATATAATTGGTCCCTTTTCCATTGAGGGCAATTTGAATAGTGATAATTATTTAACACTACTCCAAAATAATGTCGTGCCAACTTTGGCAAATTTACATCCTGATCCAGGGAACCCTCAAGTTCCAGCGAATGCGATATGATTTCAGCAAGATGGAGCATCACCACATTACTAACGCAAAGTTCGGCAGTACCTCGACGTAATATTTCTAAATCGGTGGATAGTTTGGCGAGGATCGATAGAATGCCCAGTACGATTACCTGATTTTACGTTATTAGACTTCTTTTTATGGGGATATGTGAAGAGTATTGTATACAAAACTAAGCCCTTAGATTTAGATGACTCAAGAAGGCGAATAACGCTTGCGATTAGGTCGGTCAAGCCTGAAATGTTAAATAAAGTTAGAAGACATTTTTATTTAAGGCTAGGATGTTGCCAGGACTTTCGCGGTGAACATTTTGAACATCTACTTAATTTACATTTGTTTTTTTTTGTTTTTTAAATTATGAACACATAAACAGTATTACTTATTAGTTTTTGAGTGTGTTCTTGCGAATTTCGGTAATCGGATGATTTTTTTATGTTGATTTTTGCAATATCTGTGAAAACAATAACATTATTGAATAGAGAATGAAGAGACCTTTTAAAGGATATATCACAAGCCAATAAAAAATTGGGAGTTGTAACTGTCACTCGAAGAGGGTTGTATGTAAGGATCAAATTTTTTCGTTGCAGGATGTCAATTCAAATCTAAAGTTGACGTGTTTTGGGATTTTCTATAAATATGTACAATTACCGAAATAATGAATTTATTCCATTTGGCTGTTCCACACTGTATAAACTTTCTCTCCACCATCTACAGTTATCGAAGTTAACTCAAGACAAACTGCATACAACCATTTTTTATTACGCGCATTTTTACTTGGGTGCACACTTAAACGAAAGCGATTTGCAACCTAAGAAAGCACAACCATTGTAATTTCAGGAACCGATAAATTCATTAGCTCGATTTGATACTTCTACTTAATAATTCTTCTTAATTTTCTTTATTTACGTTTTGATCCATGATCCAAACGTAAATAAAGATGTTTTTAAAAACTATGAGTGGTTTAATTCCCAAATAAGATTTAGAAGAATGCTAAACAAACCACAACAAACATATAGGGAGTATTTATTCTATTTAATAAATTTAGTTCTTTTTCGTGTTGATTTGGCCAAATAACGATAGTTAAGTTAATCAATTTGTTTTGTTACGATGATATCCATGAGTTAATGTAGGTTAACGGACCAGCTTGGAGCTTTTTGTAGATTCTAAGTTAGCAATTGGAGCAGAAAGACAATTGTATACGGGGTTCTATCAACCTTAGTTGCAAGAACTTATTAATTATTTTAGTATCATCTCGGAGATTACTCACCATCTGCGAGATAAGGGTAGTCCCAGGTGAGTTGGCACCCATCATTTATTATCGGACTGAAACTTCAGAGACCTTTCCAGTTAGGTGCACGTGTTAGAACTGTATACCACTAAAAGAATTCCTGTTGTTTTCATAAAATCTACCCTTCGCCACAGTAGCTAGCCGGTGCATATTTTTCTGTTCAGTTTCCGTGGTAAAGTAGCTTAGGCGTCGCCGTGGATAAATGTAGTAAGCGTAAGACTACGGATCCCAAGGTCCTGGGTTCAAATCCCGACACGGCCGACTGCTTGAAAAATGACAGGTGAGCATATTTCACAAAAATTACGCCCTCGTCCGGATGAGAGGTTAATTGGAGGTCCCGTGTGTGAGTGTTGTCACGCACGTTAAAGATCCCTACCTTGCCTGGAACGGCAAGGGTTCGGCAAAAGTCTAAATTTCCAGGCAACAAAAAACTCCCCTCCTGGCAAATGTAGTACCTTCTGGTGGAGCATTGGAAATAAAAATGCACGGTAAAGTAACTTAAAAAGGACAATAGCGTTAATTTCACACGTAACAGTGTCTTGTAATTGTAAAAAGTAGCGGTTAATTTGTATTTTAATATGTGTATGTGTGAGCAATGATTGCAAAAATAGATTGAACTAAGTACTTTTATATTTTTACTTTTACTGTTTGTTCATCAAGTCATTATTGTTAAACAATAAACAATATTTTTATGTCTATGTTATTATTTACTATTATAACCTACTATTACTAATGTCCATAAAAAACTAATAGCTGTCGTTCAATATGATTATTCAAAACTAAAGTTGTGTCTAATCCATTTCTATAATACCTAATGGTACGGGTGAATAAATAAAAGTTGGACCCAAAACTGGACTGACATAATCCAAATATTAATTTTTGGGCTCTTTTGAGCTTGTCATATTGTCCGCACACATTTCCTTCTAGCATCTCGTCTAGTACGTTGAAGTATCTATTGATTATATTTTTAACTTCAGCCTCTTTTACAGGTACTATTTTAATGAAATTTTCATAAGCTGTATTTTCCTAATCATCCCAAGGCACGTTATAATTATTATACAAACAAGCGTAGGCAGCGTAGTTCAATAATTGCTGTTATTCTGACTATATATTAAATTCATTTCCAGAAAATTGCTGGGTTTTACTTTTGGGTAATTGACGTTGTTGTATTGATCATCAAAGTTCTGATATTGGTTGCCAATGTAGGTAATTTTTGAGAAACCATTAGCGATGAACTCAAATGTAGATGAGCTTTAATTTCTTTTGTGTATAAACGTGCAACTGGGTAGACGACATGCTGAAAATTTCAGCGAGCTCCGAAAATATTGATTTTATATTGCGACTCCATACTAGATGGAGATTAAGCAGGAAACGCAAATCTCAGTTACTGAGGATTTAATAACCTGCAAGATTAATTCCAAAACTTAATAGTTAATATTTTAAGCTTTTGAATCTACATATATTTGTTTATGGCAGTCTTTGGTTTTTGGTATCAAAATAAGTATAACTTTTGATAAAGCTTGTACTAAGCGTGTTTAATTTCTAGCTGCGAGGCAGTGCAGATCATTAACGTATCTGACTAATCTTTTTGAGATATTATTTGGTTGCTTGTTAAAGTAGCAGTTATTAGTTCAGGCAAACATTGTGTCTTGGTATTTAAATTCAGTAAAGGACAAAGGAGAAGTTGAATTACGCAATGGAATGGAATTAGTAAGTTTGATCTTGGAAATTTATGGACCATTCTTCCAAGCAGTGTACTCTCCACCCTCACTCCCTCTTGATCTCTCATTATTAACTTCAAAGTCAATTTGACGTTGTTGTCCACCATTTCCTATCCTGAGCAAACTTCGTATAGCTCATGTTGAATTTGTGATTCTTGGACTTATTAAACGTATGAAGAGTATTTTTTTTCTTTTACTAGAAGGAAGATAGCGCAACAATCCGTTTTATTGTTACAAATTTTAACTACGTTTTCATTGATAAAAGTTCACATTTTCAAGAAAGTATGTAAATTGGGGCAAGCAAAGGCTCAAGTAGGCAGCAGACATGCGTCTCTATTAAGTGTGGATAGCGTTAGCTCACCCCGTGTGGAGCCAATTACTCTTGATTAACTGTTGAGATGTCAGTGTTCTATGTGTGAGCATTATTCTTTTTTCTCTTTGTTCTCTTCAGGTTTGTATTTAGTCCTTCATGTTTCAAAATACTTTTTGATATCACCAAAATTTATTAAATTCACCATGAAGTTTATAGTTGGTTTTGATGCACTTACTCATGACTTTTAATCCTGAACAAACTTTACGGACGCCCTGGCGGTCTATGACTGTTAAAATTGCTATTTCTGCCCTATGTACTCTTTTACTATTTGAACTAGTCCTTCATGCTGTTACATGCCAAAATGGCATGTAGCATGTTTTAGTTTAATTATAATTTATAAGGTAATTCCCGCGTATTTTTTAAATTAAAAATGTCAATTTCCGTCGTCTCCGAGTCGCGCCTGCGCAGAGTGAATGGCGGAGTGCGCGCGTGGTGTTATAAGACGCCGTTAAGTTACGAACCCTCGACAAAGCAACATCTATCTTTGTGTGGGGTGTCTTTTCTTTTTTAGGCATGTAGGTTCCTTTTTATCTTGCCTTGTGTCGTTCCTCTACTTGGTGTTCCTTTATCCCCTACGAGCATAGAATACACAAGAAGAACGTAGGGAAATCTGATTCAACATGGCGTGAATTGAACCCAGTCCGCTAAACATCGTGGGACCCTGAGAATGTAAGTACTTTGCTTTGATTTAAATTGAGCTTGCAAATTGACTTAAAAGCGGTTGCATCACTTTTAAAAACGTGTGCCGTATAAGTTACAATTGGCGGGAATTATATCACGAGTATAACAATTGCGCAGTATAACTGTTGCCCGACTGTAACAATGCTTCAAAATACAGTACCATCTTTTCACACCTTCTTTCTATTAAACTAGTAACACCGGGCTCATTAAGTTTTTCTGCTTATTTTAAATAACATAAAAATTGATGAACTTTACTACGAACTTAACGGCTGCTTTAAGGAAATTATTCTAGACTTCCTTTCCTCAGCAAACTCTACGCATGCTCTGGTAGCTTATGTCAGTGAGAAATGGCCCTTCTTCCCACTAATTTTTTTCGCTGTTTGAACTAGTCCTTGATGTTTCAAAATACGGTACAATCTTTTAACGTCATTATTTGATTAACTAGTAATACCGCGTTCATCAAGCTATTCTCACCATTTTAAATAGCTTATGAAAATTGACTAACTTCACTGTGAACTTCAAGGTTGTGTTGACGCAATCATCCACGACTTCCTATCTTGAGCAAACTCCATGTGCGCCCTGGTAGTCTATCTGTGCAAATTCGTCTTTTTTTAATATTGCTTTCTTTCACATTTCAAAGTACGCTTTCTGTCAATCAAACTATCCGGGGTTCATCAATCTATTCTGCTTATTTAAAATACCTTATCAAAATGGAGAAACTTCACTGTAAACTTCAATGCTAGTTTGACACAGTTATCTACGGCTTCCTATTCTATGAAAACTTTTTAGGCGCTCTGCTAGTCTGTCTCAATGAGAATTGGCCTTTCTTCCCAGTTTGTTCTCTTTCGTTATTGTAACTAGTCATTCATGTTTCACAATGTGGTATCGTCTTATCACGCCTACTTTCAATTAAACTAGGGATACCGGTGCAACAAGCTATTCTGCTCATTTTAAGTAACTTATCAAAAATTGATTAACTTAACTATGAATTTCAAGGTTGGTTTGATGCAGTTACCCACGGCTTCCTATCCTGAGCAAACTCTTTAAGCGCCTTGGTTATCTATTTCAGTGTGAATTGATTTTTCTTCCTTATGTTGTCTTTCGTTATTTTAACTGGTCCTTCAGGTTTCAAAATCCGGCACCATCTTTTCATGCGTTCTGTCGATTAAATTAGTATCAGCAGGTTCATCACGCTATTCTGCCCAATTTAAATGGCTTATTTGAATTTATTAACATTAGTATGAACTTCAACGGTAGTTTCACACAACTACTCACGACTTCTTATCCTGAGCGAAGTTTACTGGTGCCCTGGTTGTCTGTGTGTGCAAATTGGTCTTTATTCACTCCGTTGTTTTTCGCCACTTCAAGTAGTTATTCATGCTTAAAAATTCGGTATCACCATTTCACGTCTTCTATGGATTAAATTAGGATCTGAGCCCGTTAAGCTATTCTGCTCATTATAAAGAACGCATCAAAACTGACTAACTTCACTATGAACTTTAAGCTTAGGTTGACGCATTTACTCACGACTTCCAATCCCGAGAAAAAATTTTTCGAGCACTCTGGTCGTCTATGTTAATGAGAATTTATATTTCTTCCACCGTATTTGTTCGTTATTTGAACTAGTTTCTCATGTTTCAAAATACGGTACCATATTTTCACGTCTTCCTTTGATTAAATTAATTCGGGATGTTCTGCTCATTTTAAATAGCTCATCAGAATGGATCAACTTCATTCCGAATTCAACGCTCGTTTGGCGCAGTTACCTACGGTTTCTTATTATGAGAAAACGTTTCGAGCACTTTGTGGTTCTATGTCAATGAGAATTGTCCTTAGTATCACCGAGTCCATCAAGCTATTCTGCTCATTTTAAATAGTTAATCAAAATTGACTAACTTCATTAAGAACGTCAAGGGTGGTTAGACGCAGCTACCTATGGTTCCCTATCCTGAACAAACTCTTCGAACATCTTTGTCGTCTGTGTCAGTGAGAATTGGCCCTACTTACAACTGTTTCGCTGTTTTCGCTATTTGAACTGGATCTTTATGTTTCAGAATACCGTTTTATCTTTGCATGCCTTATTTCGATTAAATTAGTTCTACTGGGTCCAACACGATATTCTGCTCAATTTAGATAGCTTAGCTATGAACTTCAACGATGATTTTACACAATTACTTAAGACTTCCTATTCTGAGCAAACTCTACGAGCACCCTGGTTGTCTGTGTGTGCAAACTGTTCTTTATTCTCTTTATTGTTTTTTTGCTATTCCAACTAGTCTTTCATGTTTCAAAATGCGGTACCACTTTTCACACCTTCGGTCGTTTACATTAGTAATTCTGCGCTCATCAGTTATTCTGCTCATTCTAAACAGCCTATCAAAATTGACTAACGTCACTACGGACTTCAACGTTGGTTTGACGAAACTATCCACGTCTTCCTATTCTGAGAAAACGTTTCGGGCGTTCTGATGGTCTATGTCAATCAGAATTGATTTTCTTCCAGCTGTTCTTTTTCGTAATTTGAACTAGTCTTTCACAATTCAAAATAAGGTACCATCTTTCACGCCTTCTTTCTATTAAATTAGTTCTACCGGGTCCATCAAGCTATTCTGCTCACTTTAAATAGCTTATCAAAATTGATTAACTTTACTATGAACTTCGACTGCGGTTTGATGCAGTTACCCACGGTCACCTCTCCTGAACAAACTTTTCGGGTGCCCTAATAGTCTATGTCAGTGAGAATTGGCCTTCCTTACCACTGTTCTCTTTTGTTAGTTGAACTAACCCTTTATGTTGCAAAATACGATACCAACTTTTCAAGCCTGCTTTCAATTAAATTAATTTTACCGAATCCATCGTTTTAAATAGTCATCATATTCGACTAACTTCACCACGAACCTCAAAGATGTTTGACGCAATTACCTACGGTTTCCTATCCTGAACAAACTCTTCGGGAGCCCCGGCATTCTATATCGGTGAGAAGTGGTCTTTCAATCCCGCTGTTCTCTTTCGCTGTTTGAACTAGTCCATGTTTTAAAATACGGCACAATCTTTTCACACATTTCGATTAAATTAGTTCTACCGGATCCATTAAGCTATTGTACTTAATTTAAATAGCTTACCAAAACTAATTAACTTTGCTATAAACTGCAATGGTGGTTTGACACAATTACCCGCGGTCGCCTATCCTGAGAAAACTCTTCGTGTGCCCTGGCGGTCTATCTCAGTAAAAATTAGCCTTTCTTGCCAGTGTTCTCTTTTGCTATTTGAACTAGTCCTTCATGTTTCAAAATACCGTACCATCTTTTCACGCTTTCTTCCAACTAAACTAGCTATCCCGGGTCCATCTAGCTATTCTGCTCATTTTAAATTGCTTATGAAAATTTATTGACTTCAGTGTGATCTTTTTGGTTAGTTTGACGCAGCTACCCTTGGCTTCCTCCTATCCCGAGCAAACTCTTCGGGCATTCTGGTAGTCTATGTCTGTACGAATTGATCTCTCTTCCCTTTGTTCTTTTTCGCTATTTTCGCCAATCTTTCATGTTTTAAAATACGGCTCCATCTTTCGATTAAACTACTAATGCGCAGACCATCAAACTATTCGGCTAATTTTACATAGCTTATCAAATGCTATTGACTTAAACGTATAACAAATTAATATTCGATTTCTTTGCAATTCAGTCTTCTGAACGGCTGACAAGGACGTGCTGATGAATAATATTAATTACATCCAAAGTTTGATATTAAATTGTGTGAATTCTATATCTTACACAAATACTATAATTTTGAAACAACCCCCAAAGAGAAATCAGGAACAGTAGAATCAGAAGATTTTGTTGACCCGTTATGATTCCATTACTTGAAGTCAGCCAATGGAAAAAACTCCCTTAAAAAGTTCATGCTGATTCTCACAGCGACTTGTTGCGCGTAACCGAAACCGATATTCTCCAAGTTCTTCTTAAGTTTCTGGCAAAGAGAATGTTGCAGCGTTTAAATATAACGCCTAGCACCAACTATTACTATTTGATCTTTTTCCTCAAAAAATAAGGCCCTGTGATTTTAGATGAAGAAGCGGTCACTTTTTGAAACTGTCTGTGACGTTGTCGTTTTGACATACTTACAAGATTATTGTTAACTGGGGTAGGTTTCTTTTGCGTATAAATTGCTAATGATTTCAGTATAGATGGTTCATGAAGGTATTTTTTAAACGTTAGTCGCATGAAGCAATTGATGAAATTGGGGCATCAGATTAGTACTTAATCCTGAAGTCATTCTGAATATCCATGGAGTGATTTAGTAGAAAATTGAAAATCCCACAAACCGTATACTTAGTCAATCCTCATTTCTGGTATACAATTTTTACTAGTTCTAGACTACGGTTGAGGACAAACATCGAGCGGTAGTCAGTATCTTCCTTGCACTAATAACGACAGTTTTTGTAAATTTAATAGGCAATAAGCAGTAAACGCAAGTATCGTGACTGACCACTTTGGTCTTTTCCTTACTAAAAGAAGGTAATGACTGTCTTGCTGCGGCTGCATTTCCTTAAAGCTGCGATTCTTTCGGTGACGGCCAATTTTATTCGAACCGTGCTTGGCGTATATCTAATGTCGCTGATAGTTTTATGATCAAGGCTATAATGCTAAAACAGTTGTAGTATTTGGACCTGATTTTCTAAATTATATTGTTAAAAACTTGCCTTATCCGAGCCGCTTAGCAATTCTACTCAATGAAGAATTTTTGGCGCATTGTTTCATAATCGAATGGAATTATTTCTAGTTGTACTTGTCAAAAGCATTTAAAGTTGCTTGTGCGAAAGATAATTATCAGTAACATACGCAGAAGCAAGCAAGTACCAGGAAAATGTTTTTGTTAGTGGATATGTTACAAACGCAAACAGTGGCATTCCGGTATAAGCATCCCGAAGTTTTTGGGAACCCAGAAACGTGGTAACAGTTCTTTGAGGTTGGTTCTGTAACTACCCATGCGACTATTGATCGTAAAACGTATTAAAACACTTAACAATCTTTCACATACCGTTTGTTTAAATATGTTACTCAGCAATGCATAAAAAAATCTTTTTATCGAATACATTGGATACATTTAAATTTTTGCGGCTGGAATGTTTTCGAGGAGCAACAAACCCCTGCCGTTGTTGAGAGTTATGAATATTTTTCAATTCGTTGTACTTATTGCAGAAATCATTCTAGAACCATCTAGCGCTTTTATTTTTGACAGACTCAGAAGAACCAGCTGGAAACCTGTTTTATATTTTATCTATCTATATACTCACATTGAAGACATCATTATAGGAAATGCAGAGGAGGTGGATAAATGGCATGAATGTATATGGAATTTATATGCAGGACAGAAACTAGAAGCACTAGATTAGGAATCAGAGATTGAAAAGAATGACTTTGGATATCCAATGCTTAGAAACGAGTTTGAACTAGCATTAAAGGGCCTGAAAAACAACGAGGTGCCGGGTATAGAAGAGGTGAAACCAGAAGATCTAAAAGCCGCTGGACAAGCAGTATCAGAACGTCTCTTCCAATTTATAAGCTATATGTATGACACAGGCGAGGTACCCAAAGATTTGAAACATAACACCATAGTCACTACAGCAAATAGAAATGTACGGATAGATGTGAAAATTCTCTAACAATAAGTTTGACAGCATGTGTCAGAAACATCAACTACAATTGTGCAAAGACGGATGCAAAAACGCGCTGAAGAAATATTAGGAGAAGATCAATCTGGGTTTAGGCGAAGAAGAGGAACACCGGAGGCCATTTTAGCTTCAAGGGTGATAATAAAGAAAACAATAGAAAACGAAGAAAGCGTGTATATAGGGTTTGTATATCTGGAAGAAGCATTCGACAATGTAAAATGGGAAAACATTTTTGAAATACTCAAAAAGATAGGAATGAGTTTTAGGGATAGACGGATAGTATATAGCTTATAATAAGAGCAAAGAGCGGTAACAGAATTAAGGCAGGAACGTAGGGAAGTGAATGTTTGGAATGCAGTGAGACAAGAATGTGCGCTATTCCTATTAATTTATAACATGTATATCGAAGAGACAATGAATACATTTGAAATTATGATTGATGCAGGGCCAAACGATTGATATGCTTAGAATTACAGATGGTAGCATCTGGCAAGAAAGAGATAGATGCAGTTCTTAATCAAATGGAAACAGGATTAATAGAGAGATACTATATGAAAATTAACAGAAATAATACAAAAGTGCTAGTATGTAACGGAGGGGAGAATAAGTCAAAAACCAGAATACAAATAAGAAACTAGAATTTACAGGAAGTTAAGGATTTCTGCTATCTAGGAAACCAAATAACGTAAGATGACAAAAGCTGAAAGGGATATAAAACAAAGACTAGCACATGGCCGTCCTACATTTAGCAAACATGCAAACAAGGAAAAGATTGCTGAAAGCATATGACTTGTTCACAGCACAGCACGTAAACAGTAGGAGGAGCGGACAAGAAAATATTGAAGCCTTTGAAATATGGTGCTACAGACGAATGATGAAGGCATGCATCATGGACCGACAAAGTTAAAAACAAAGAGATACTGTAGGGGAAGAAAAAAATGTGCAAAAAAGTAAAAAAATAGGAGAGATAGGATAATGGGACACGTTCTAAGGTATAAAGGAGTAGTGCAGGATGTATCAGAAATAGAGAAAGGAAAAATGGGAGGTAAAGGTAGACCTAACTTAGACTATTGCACACATAGAGAAATATGTAGGTTGTGGGTTTTTCAGTGAAATGTCTAGGTGAGCTCAGGATAAGAAACAATAAGGTACGCGCCCAACCAGTTCTAGGACTGAAATCTTAATGATGCTGATCACATTCACATCCTAATCATGAGAAACCTTCTCAGTGTCTAGATTTCTAAACATTTAGTTTACTAGAGACGAGATACAATAAGCTCATTTGCTGTTTTAGGATATTTTTGGTTTACTCCCAAATTAATTGTGCAGCTAAAACATTTCGAATTTCTAACAATTTAATAATTGCCATTCTAATTAAAAAGTTCAACTAATATTTGGAAGGTGGAACTTTCTCAAAATCTTTTGACCCTAAATCTGTTATTGATTTTCTAATGGACTGCTATAAAGGTGGATTTACTTTTCTTAGTGTGATACGAAGAGCTAGACTTGATTTAAAGTTGTTGTTGAACATAATGAAAGTTTTTTCTTCACAGTGCATAGTGGGAAGAAAATTGTCAATGAAGAAAATAGTTGTAGTTCATCAGCAAATTGTTTCCCAGTGTACACGTTGTTTTTTAATAGGGATTGAAGGGAAAAAATCGATGCTTTTTTATAAGTAATATTGTATCACGTCCGTTAAAAAAAATATTTTCCCAATAGCCGGACATTCCGTGTAAATAATTACAGCATAAATATCAGTAATAAAGCTCTTTAAATGCTTATTATTATCCATTATGTACTAAATGTGTTTCCCAAAAATTGCTGAGCTCTTTGCCTTGGAGTTGTTATTTTGACCTTGTGTTTTTCTGAGACAAATTAATCTTTTAATGAAGCTGAGAAAATGAGTGATAAAAGAGGGTATCTTGAAGTATATACAAAAGGTGGCTTGACAAATTCATTCATTCCCAAGTTCTTTGTAGCAGACACAATTAAGGAGGTATTATTCTCCTCGGAGAATATTGATTTTGTTATAACGATTCATAATACATTGAGACGCATTGGATCAACACTGTATTTAACGAATGGAAACTGATGTCTAACTGAAAAATTTCATTGACCTTATATTATTAGTTGTTGCAGTCTGTAACGATTGGTTATGTTCTTATGTGATTTAACTGAGGTACACCTTAGGAAATGAATGATTAGCGGATAATTTAAGACCATCTATCACATAAGTGTTTCCCTCGCACTCCAAGAAAGCGTTCACATTTTGGTCATTTGGACAACGTTTTGCAATATAGTATGTGTTCATTGCAAGCCATGACTTCTATCAAACCGCATTACTCGAAATGTACAT
The DNA here is from genome assembly GCA_036346225.1 of Platerodrilus igneus. Classification (NCBI taxonomy): domain Eukaryota; kingdom Metazoa; phylum Arthropoda; class Insecta; order Coleoptera; family Lycidae; genus Platerodrilus; species Platerodrilus igneus. The sequence continues at coordinate 820,982 of JARFIW010000195.1, read as the reverse complement.
ACAAGGTGCGTTTTAAAATAAATAGAACTCGTTCAATATGACAAGATTTATTTCAGTGAGCTGTACAACAATTTGCACGTTCAAGAACCATGTTGAACGAGTGTTTCATGTTGTCTGTGGAGATGTTCTTGATAATGTCGGTGCAAGCCTATTAGATAGCCCCCACACCAACGTAACACTTTCTTTCTTTACCAAATGCATTTTTTCGAATAGACAGAAATCACATGGTGCTAAATAAGGCGAATACGCCAGTGGCTGTTGGTTAAAGTAAGACTTGTGGCACTTGATGGCACATTATAATGCAATAAGCGTCAACCTCTTTCTTCATAATATTTTAGCCGTATACGACGAATACGTCGCACATCGATGCATGTTCACGGTGTGACACCCCAATATTGAGACGTAATTAGACGTCCAAAAAATAATTCGCATATTTAATCCACAACGCTTCCGACCGTCGAAATAATACACATATTCTGTTAGAGTGTCACATTAACTACACCAATTTAGTCCTGTATGTAGTTCACAGATCTTAATTATGTGCCGAGAATTTATCACGAATGACACTATTCACATGCAACTTTGTAGTTTTGGCGTCAGTTTCGTTGATATCGGGATGTAACTGTTCTGTTTATCATTTCGTAGAGATTTTCATCAATTTTATTTATAATTAGGTACACTTACTGTTATATTTTTTAGATAGCATTGGCTATTACAAACATTTATTTGCGGTGTTGAAATAATAAATTATGGATCCTCGTGAAAAAGCAAAATTTTTACGATGGTTTGAAGAGTGTGCTAATGATCCGGTTCATAGAATCGGAGGATGAAAGCCGCTCGTACAGTTATGATGCAAAGTTCCATGGTGATGAAAATTATGCCCCCTCCGTTCACCTGAAGACGATTCTAAGAGCGACGGGGAAAGCGAAGAAGGTGTCGAAAGTGTTAAAGTAAAGAATTGTCAGAAAAACATTGATGATGAAAGGAAAAATGATAATCCAGCAATTAATAATTACAATATTGCCGACAATATCTGGGGGGAGATACAGACAAATATTCCTAATTTTAACTTTGACGTTACTCAAAGCGGTATAGAATTGATGGAGTAGAAAATATGTTCAAACACTGTTACATTATATTGGGTGCCAGGCCATCAAGGACTCAAGGTAAATGAAATTGCAGATAAACTTGCAAGACAGGGGACACAAGGGCCATTTACCGGTCCCGAACCTGCCTTGGGTGTCACCAAAGCTGCCATCCGTAGCTATATCAGCGAATGGATGTGCAACCAACGCCAAAGAGACTGGCAGAACGGACTAGTACTAACACATAGCAAGATGCTGGTAAAGGGGTCTAGCAAAAACAGAACCCAGGAACTACTTTGTTTAAGCAGGCAACAGCTCAGAATCACTGTGGGGTTCTTGACAGGACATACTTCTGTCAAGGTTCAGCTTCAGAGGATGCATAAATATAAGGGAGACCTCGAATGCAGACTCTGCTTACAGGAACCGGAGACTGCAATGCGCGTACTATGCAGATGCGAGGCGTTGGGTAGAACGAAACAGTGCCTATTCGTGCGACCAAAGCTAGACCCGAAGGAAGTCGATACCCTTTCATCGAGGGACCTGTACTCTATGATTCGGAGTGCAGGCTTTGCAGATTGGGTATAATGCTTTGCTTAACTAGGGTTAGCACAATAAGCCTTTTAGGCTGCAGGACGGCGGAGCCGTTTGGCAGACGCACCCGCCAGAGGGAGTGGTTTTAGTGGGTATGCCGTTTGGAGAGTCCCACACTTTCGCTATAAAAACTTTCCACTCCACCGGGTTCGGATAATTATCAAAAAAAAAATTATGTTCAAATTAAATATTTTCTGAAAATATGGAATAATGATAATTATAATTTAATGATCTTTTTACTAACCTGTACAAAAATTATGATACTAGACTTGTAGACGCAAACCGCCTGAAAACTGGATACTGTCAATCTCGAGAATTTAGACCTGAAGACGTAATGCGTACGTACAATTCTGTATTCTTCAAGGCATGATAAAGGTTCTTGTTATTAGAAAATTGTTTAGTTACGACCCAATGTATTACCACCTTACTTTTTTTACATTTTAAGTGGACGTCGCTTTAAATAGATATACTTCAATAATACTCTTGATATTTTCAGTGCACAAGATCGTTAAAGGTTTATTGGATCCGGTAACTTAAAATACTACTATCTATTCATCACATGAAACTTTATCGCTACACGAGTACATGTTGTTATTCAGAACCGTTTAGTTTTTCGGCAATTTATAACGAATAGAAAAATCAAAATCTGGATTTAAATTTTATGAACCTGTTACCCCTGACTGTCACCTTCTGACTAAAGAAATTTATCAGGGTCAAAGCCGCGATGATCTAAAATTGAATAACTGGTAATACCGTTACTGGGACCCCTATCTGAATGAAGTACACCATGCCTATATGGACAATTTTTACAACAGCGCCTCCTTGTCTTCAAAATTGCTTACACATAATACGCATTCTACTGGAACTTTATTATCTAACCGACGACATAATCCGGCTATCAGTACCAGAACAAAACTTCGAAAAAAAAACGAAATTTTAGTGTATGTGTCAGCAAGTGGAAAGATAAACGCGATGTGCATACGATAACAGCTGCAGGTCAACCCAGACTAATATTCGGAAAGGACAAATATGACGTTGAAAAAGAGAAACCTTGCGAAGTAGAACAGGCTTATGTCTGGAATAAATAGAAGTGACCAGATGTTGAGTTACTACAGTTGCCCTTGTAAACTATTCGATCGTGTAAATAGTATTGTTTTACTTATTGGCTATAGCAGTCAGGAACTTTTATCTCTTATACTACAGAAATAAAAAATTGGCATTTCTTAAATTTAGAGAAACTGCAGTACTTGTCTTCTACAAATTGAAGATACTGGTGATGGAGAGCTTTAGTTAAATTTTAAAACTTAAAGAATAATTCAAAATCTAGATTTAGTCGCCAACATTTTTAGTGGAGATTTTTTTTCTGGACAGTTATAAAAAATCATACCTCTTTTTAAAATGTAGTGAATGTACCAAGGAAAATAGGAGAAAATAAACAAGATAAAGATGTGAAACCTGTGTGAAAGTCTTCTTTGTATCTTGCACCATGTTTTAAGATGTGGGACACGTAAACAATGTTTGTATTTTCCTACGGCTATAAATATAAATTGACAGAGAGAGAGACAAAAAGAGGTACGTATGTGTTCCTCACTGTAACAAACTGTTTAAAATAATGTTTTTAGTATAACAGTGACGTCTACAGACGTGTCTTTTTTGTTCAAAATCGGCCTATTCAAGTTTTCCCAAACCTGTGGACATAACATGTTTTTTCTCTATTGAGCATTAATACAAATATGCTAGTGGGTTATTAGGCTCAACCAACCATATCATATTGTCCTTCAACGTGGAACACCAAGATAAAACAGAATTAACCGTCTGGTCAGGTGAAACGAATTCCTTATGAATTATTCTCTTTGCATCCTACAAACAAATTAACAATCTTCACTTTTGATTTCTCCAAAAGGCGCTTTTTTGGACTAGGTTTATACGAGTGCTTCCATTCTACACTTTTGTATTTAGTTTCTGGATCGTATTGAAAGTAGCACGATTCATCACCAATCACAACGTTGGATTAGAAGATTTGGTTCTCCTTTGACTCCTCGACAATATCATTCGAATGTTGAATTCTTCTCAATTTTTGACCATCCTCAATTTGTACAAAGTGTGAACACACTTTCCAGAAACCCAAGTGTCTTGTAAAAATGCGATATATTGATGTTTTCAATATATTCAATTCCAATTCCTTTAATTTCAATGAATATTTTGGCTTATCTGTGATGAATTCACGCACGGTTTTGATGGCATCTTTAGTTATCACAAATTTTGATGTAACACGTATACCACTTGTGCATTCTGCTACGGGTTAAACACTCATCACCGTAAACTTTCGTCATGTGAAGCGTTTCTGTAAAAGCGTAACTAAATTTAAAGCAGAACTTCATGTTGGCTCTTTGTTCAATATTCATTTCTGCACTGATGCAACAAACACAGTCACTTACAGCGCAATAACTCAGCTTTTCGATTGTCATGGGCGTTTGACAAAACGTTAGTTTGCAACTTAGCAGGCATCAATAGGTGGCGGCATTTGAATGTTTTATTTTGAACAAATCCCGCTTACTTTGGAACGCGCCCTACATGCATGGGTATATGCAAAATGAGTATTTAGTGGGTGGACGGAAAATTACTTCTTAACAAAAAAAATATCGTTCCAAACTTATACTTTTACATGGACACGCCGTATATTTTTGTATATTCGTATTTCCCGTGGCGCTAGATAGGTTTTGGGCCCTTTGGAGCGGCTTTTTAAAAAGGTTTCTTTCAAAAAACTCTTCTATCAATTTATTTGAAACATAAATTACAATATTAATATCAACTACAGGTACGTTATATGTAGTAGCGTATTTGGGATCAAAAATATTCTAAGTTGACATTCACTTTAAATTAACTAAAATTAGGATGAGTAGCTGAACGACCAACAATGTTAAAGTTGTGAAGCTCTAAACTGACTGGCCATCTTGGGCTCCTCAGGGTATTTATGCTATCCCTGCCCCTCACATTACTTGTGGGAACTGCAAATTTTTTGTTTGATATTTCTTTATTTAATACAAAGTACTACTTCTTAGTAATCTTAATTCTAACAATAAGTTTATTATAATCTATTGTGACCTACACCTGCAGTGTCATACTACGTCTGCAATACAAAGTATTCACATTCGTTCTCATGTCTGGTTTATGAACTTCCATTAACCTTTTGTAATATGTCCTTCAATTTATACATTGTAACAATCTAACTTAAGATTTAATAATTCAATTTGATTACCTATTTATCCTAATTTTGGGGATATGTATCTCGCTTAAATTTAAAAAAGGATAGGGATTTTAAATGACTAAGTGAAGCCGATATGGAGATAGTGTTACTTCAATGTCGAAATCGAGTAAACTTTGGAGCCTTGTTATTATGGATCTAGACAAGATTTTTTAAATCTGTTTACGTCATGGACTTTCTATACTACTTGACTTACTAAATACGTACTAAAGCGTAATGTATTCAGCAATTGCATTACGCGAAATGCAACTATTCTCAGTTTTTCAAATAAAATACCCTCTATATATTTTTTATAAATTGGTTTGTTGTGAAAAATACAGAATAAAGGTTTTATAGGCGCAAAACGAATCGTTCTTAAGATACTGATATTTATGTAAAAATACTGAATTAGAATATTATTAATAGCATAAATAGCAAAATGATACTGAAAAAAACAACCTACAGATGAAAAAATTTATTAAGTAAATAACTTAGAGGACATCCAAATAAAGAACTCAAAAAGAAACATAAAACAAGTGATAATGACTGGTACTCAGTAGAACCGACAAAATATAAATATCAGGTAGGCCAACATTACAATTTAAAAAGTATTAGGTCACTAATTGAAAATAAAAATTCAGAAAAGATGAAGCGTTATCAAAAATTGATTCTTATAACAACAAATAAGAGCCAGGCAATGGTAGCGTCTTTGTGCATTATCGCAGAACCTTAAAACTCGGCCCCACGCGCCACTGACAAACCCAAGCAAAAACCTTTTCAGCTGCAAAGTATAAGGAAAAATTATTATCATTGATGTGTATTATAATATATCTGCAGTTGGGACCAGGAAAGAAGGCCGTTACATGATCATTTGCATTTGTCTGAATCAACATGAGTTTCCGGGGTCAAATGACCATCCACTTACATTTAAAGAAAGAAACAACATTTGCCCATGTACCCAGAAAAATTTATAGTAGCGTTGGTAGTTTACATTAATCACTTTTTTAACGTAATATTAAATAAAAAAACATAATTAAAATAGTAAGCACCTAATATATTAAATACAAACGTTAATATCAGGACTTTACTTCGTTGTATTAAATTTATAAAAATACAGATAGATACTAAGGAAATAGCCAGGATAGGAAAGTTAATTCGTACACATCCATATGAGTTAAAATAAACCACTGAATCATGGAATTGTACCTACATACTGTACAACCACAATAGTCACAAAATCATAAAAATTATTACGTTGCATGTAAACCGTGGGAGGTCGCCTCCTACTTTTTAGGGCAGGATTGTCAAGAAGTAGTTTCTTCTGGGTGGATCAATTTTAGCGGCGAAATGAGTGTGCCTGCACTGTGGCGGAACACGAGAGGAATCACTTCGTCGAACTAACGCGCACACGTCCGATCTCTTCGATCGCCGATAGTAAAGTCCCTTACTTTAAAATGCCTCGTTGCCATGAGCCGTAGTATCTCCACCATTCCATGCTCCTTAAGACGGTATATTTTAACCACATCGCATTCTTTTAGCATGAGAAACACGAGCGTATGTGGTTCACATGTTATAAATAATGTAGTGATTGACCTTAGTTCTGCGAGACACTCTTCATAAATTTCACACAAAAGTGTTTAATTTAAGGATGGGGAAAGAAGCTTTTCCATGCTGGATTCAAAAATCCCTTAAATCAAAATATTAAAATAGAATTTGGTAGAGCCAAAAGGCGCAACAAACTAGAAAGCGGGTGTTCGTGAATGAACAAAGAGAAAGATGCATTTCAAGCAAATGAAGTTTTGTAACAATCTCTGCTGCGTATAATCCCTAGCGGCTGATACTTTTTTGGTATCAGTTGGTCGGCTGATGTAATACAACTCTCCAAGCTTCCAGATTCTCGATAATTGCTACATGTCAGCTTAACCTTTCGAAAAATATTGAAATCGTTATATGTCTCCGCAATTTTTCTGTCTAGCCTTAATACGATTATCAGTGATACCGCTACTATATGTTAGTGATATCTTGTCAGTTTATCGCTTCTCGTTGCTGCATTTCTCCAAATAGACCGTCCTTTATTAATTCCTTTTAGTATCTTCTATTTTGTTCACTCAGTCAATTTTCGACGTTTTTGTATAGCACGAGTTTTCAAAAGCTTCAATCTCTTTCTTTTCTGTTTCTACCATAGAGCACAGCATGCATCACAAACATAGAACACTTCATTCCAACAAATGTTATCTTTAGATTAATGTTTGTGAGCAAATTACGTTTGTAAAAGAATCCTTTCTTCATTGGTACAATGAAAAAAATATGATTGTAGTGTACTAGTTGCCCTTTACTGAGAGGAGAAAAAATATGTGTTTTGGCAGGTATAAGTGAAGCCCCTGGTACATTTTCTACTTCAGTTTCAGAAGGAATTTGGGATGTCGTTTCGTGTATAATTAGTTTATTGTATGTTAGTCTTATCTGATAACTGATTTTCAAAAGCGTAAACTAAGCATTAGTGTAGGATTTTTTCTGAGAAAATGATTAAGTGCCATGATAATGGAAAGTTTTTGTAGCTACATTATATGAGGGGCGGCCGTATTCGTTCATGACAACACCTATTCTTGAAATCGAAATTAAATTCAATGGAAGAAAACGTTTTTTGCTTTCGTCTTTTCGAAGATGGAACTATAGTACCGTAGAATGACGCTACTTTGATACTTTGGGCTTTTTATAATTAAGCTACTAATATTACAATTAAGATACATAAACTGTACTGTAACACATTTAGACTACTGATTCGATTGCTGCATTCAAAATTTTTCAAAAGTTAATATTTTAGAGAGAAAAACGAGAAAGTATATCAAAGATAGCTTACGTTGAGATCCACAAAAGGTGTCGTTTTTTATGTTCCTAAATCTTTGTTTGTTTCTCTTATTTATTCAGAAGTTCCAATTAGTTTGTGTGGTGAACCTAAACAGACTTCTTCATTGTTAGACAATCCTTCAGAATTTGTTTCAGACTTCATTTTGCTTTATTGGATACAACTGTCATTCTAGGAACCAGGTATTATATGTCTCGAATTTATATCACAATGTTGACGATAACGAACGAAAATTCTCTTTGGGTAGGGTTTCAAAATTTTCAGACTTTTTTCCATTTTTCTCATAATGTGTCTCAATATAAGGAAATAATTTTTAATTATATTTGTTTGGAGTGTGGTATCATATGGTTGTGATACACGGCCTATGAGGGAAACGGAACTGTTGAAATATGGTACTATAAGAAAATGTTGAAAAGTAGCTGAAAGACAAGATAATAAATCGGAGGTACTAAAACGAATTAATAAAGAACGGCCAATTTGGGAAAATGCAATAAAGAGAAGTGGTCTTTACTTATGGGCATATTGCAACGGTATCATTATAATGGAAGAAAGGGTATATCGGAGAAATGCGTGGGTAGAAAAGTATTTTCCATAAAGTATAAACGACGTAGGTTGCGGCAGGTAAATTGATATGGAAAAACTGGCGAGAATAGGGAGGTTTTGAGAGTTGCAACGAGCTAGGCAGTTTGCTGATGGCAAAAAAAGGATCAGTCCCTAGGAACTTTACTCTGCAGAGGTTGCTACAAGATTTCATTTGTTTGGCCATTCACGAACACTATTTTTTTAATTTTGCTAAATTGAAAATGATCTTGCATGGTTAACAAGAGGCGCTGAATTAAGAGTTACAGTAACTCTCAGATTAATCTACAACCTGAAGCCAGATAGGTCAGTTATAAATAAACCTAAAAGACAAATCTTCCCTGCATTCCACAGCCGAGGGTATTTTTGCTTGGGTGTATCAGTGACGAATGGGGTCAAGAAGATACTTTGACTACTATACTCAAGGTCCCTGGTTCGGATCGCGGCACCGTCCGCTTGAAAAATGATAGGCGAGCATTTTTCACAAAAAATACGCCCTCGTTCGGATAAGAGGTTAACATGGAGGTCTCGTGCGTGAGTGTTGTCACGCACGTTAAAGATCCCTGCCTTGTTTGCAACAGCAAGGGTTCGGCAAAATTTCAAATTTTATAGGTAAAAAAACTCGCTTCCTGGCCAATGTGGTATCTTCGAGTGGAGCATTGGGAAAAAAACCAGTGTAGACGTCAAGAGGCTTGAGGTTTTGGAATCTCTGACTCTTAGTTCTTATTACGACAAATGCATTTTCTATAATGCTTCACTTTCTAGTCCTTTGAAATAATTTTTCTAAATTTTGTTTTTGACTTACTATAGAGTGATGTTTAGGGTATGGATTAATTTGCCGCTTAGTCAAAAGAGTACCAAATATTTTTAAACGTCCGTAATTATTGAGCTTTCATCGGTGATCCTTATAATCTTCATTCAAACGTGAAAGCTTCTGATTCGATTATACCACCAGCGTTCCGCATAAAGCTTTGCTGATTTACTAAATGGAATTTTCTGGTTCAAGTTTTTTGCTAGTTGATCGAGTTGAAATAACTGATGGCTTTTATTTGCAGCTACTTTTTTCTTTTCTATATTTCCAATCGCAGTATTAGCAAACTACTTTTCCGGGTGTCTATTTTTGTAATTCTTGTACAAATCCCTGAGGAGCAAAGCTTAGTAGTTACACTTATTAATATTAAAGCGTGACTTAAATGGGTTCCCAAAGATTGAGTTTATGCTGGAAAATATATTACATCGATCCTCAATAAAGATAACATGTTAGTAAAGCCGATAGAATGCTTTCGAACAAAGAGTATTCTTTTGTTAATCTTGTAGAATACGCAAGTAGCGAAATTTATTCAAACTCCCGTTTCTTTTGTATGCAAATAAGGAAGTTCGTCCACATAATTTGGGGAAACCTCATGGAGCTCTGGAAACATCGATTTTGTACAAAGAGTTATTATATTCAAAAACGTAAGTGTTGATTACTCATTGATTTAATGACTAGCAAATGAGCTCTGTAATTTTTGTTCTCACATCACCCATTTCTTTGCTGCCTTATGATAAACATCTGAGAGTTAGCTTCAGATCAAGTTCTTATGTTATATAAAACTTTATGAAAACTCTAATATGGAAATGCTTATTTTGATGGATGTTTCAGCGCAAAATATTTTTAAATTCCTTAAACGTTGAGATCTGTTTGCTTACTTAAAACAGTTATAATTAATTTGCTAAAACTATTGAGAAAATTAATGTCTACCATTAACGTCGACAAGTTTGATCAATGGGCACAAAAGTATTGCGTTGTTAAAACACGTGCTTCTTTAGAAGTAATGAAAACTTTCGTCTATTTATCCATGATCAGTTTTTTTTTCGGGAATCTAACAATCCCTAAAATAGTACATCGTGTTTACGAAATGCTGATCTTGCTGTTTAAGGTTAAAAGTTCCATCCAATAAGCTTACAAACCTTTTTCCATTTTGATTGATGAAATCAATGTTAGATTGTTGGTTGTTCCTAATTTTTTTGCCGATACATAATGAGTTCATACACTAGTTTGTTTTTGGGAAAAGCATTACAACTCCAATTTCCGTCTTTCTAATACAAGTTGTTATTAAGGACAATATCCCTCTATCTTTGAGATAGAAAAATGCAGTATTTTAAAATAAGCTTAATGTATGGGAAAATACAACTTTGATTCCTATTTTCGTACTGGCGGCCATATAAATAGGTATGAGTTTTGCCGCATGGCACAATGTTACAATTACATCGTTTAAGGATAAAATGAATAATTAATATAACATAACAGGTATTGTACCGTTATGCAGCTTTATTTACAATTTTTAGCCCAGTTTTTATAAGCCAATTTTCAGGATGGGACCCCTGACTATCAGATTTTGTGAAGGTTCAGAAAATAATATATATTATTAGAGGAAAAGGAACAAGGTATAGATCCTCCGCAGCACCTGCCCCTACGTTTGATTTTCCAATGCACCACCCGAAGGTACTACACTCGCTAGGAAGCGAGTTTTTTACCTGTATTTTGAAATTTGACGAACCCTAGCTATTTCCTGCATGGTAGGGATCCTTAACGTGCGTGACAGCACTTACACACCGGACCTTCATTTTACCTGCCATTCGAACGAAGGTTTATTTTTGTAAAAAATGCTCGCGTAATATTTTTTAAGTGGTTCGTGTCTGGATTTGAACCTGGGACCTTGGGATTGGTAGTCACACGCATCCAACTAAGCCTCGGAGCCGATTCTGCAGCACCAGCCGCAGCTCTTCATTACAACGGCCACGCAAACAATCGACAGTCAGCCGCGTAATCCCCAGCAGAAAGTTACGTAAATGTTCAGTAGTGTGACTTGAGGCTTTGGGACTGTGCCGCAAGGCTTTTTGGGATAATTGATCGTGCTATCCTGCAGGTTCAGAAGCAACTTCTCTTGATTAACGATTCCACCTTGGCACCTGATAGAAACAGCGGTAAGCGCGAATGCAAAGCAACAGAAGTCATATCAGAAAAGTTAAAATGTTGAAATTTCCTCAAAATGTGTATTTTGGTATTTCTTTTCACTTCCTGAAAACCCCATAAGCTGAAATATTTAGTGGTATCTCTTAGCGTGAACACACTATATAGTTTTAAGTTCTGTTGGATGCTCAATAGGATTGGGCATTGGTAGATTTAGATAGTGCAGGTGTCCGAGATTTTGCTGATGACACATGGACGTAGCGGTGAAGAGAGGTTAGGCTGAAGAAATACAATTTTGCTCTTAAGTTTCCGTGGTTGGTTGTAAATCGGAGAGTGTTTTTACTGGAGAAAGATGTGATCAGTGATGTCCGTGCTCTTTGGTACCAAGAAAGCACAGGATTGCTGCGACTGATAGAGTATGGATTTGAAAATGCGAGTATATTTCTGTTGTGGAAAGGGTGCGGCTGCCATGTGATAGAACGCTACCGTGTAAGGCAACAGGGAGTTGAACTTTAGTTTCCAAGTTGGACTATATCTTGTAATTGGATTTCTAGACGGAATTTTCAATATTGTGTACAGGTATGAAGCAAGGATGGCTCTGTAAGCTCTTGATGCATATAGTAGGAACGAAGGAACGATGAGATTGAGTATACTGTGGCCGATGTTTGGTATCATTATTTGATTAAAGAATGGCGTGCAAGTTGAGAAGATTTTGGTTGGTTAGGGTCTCAGTTTTGAATCGTAAAGTGTGAATGCATGCTTATGCGGCTTTCAAGGGGCAATTGATTTGAATTTTAAGGCTACGACGTAGATCAAAATGATCGTTTTGGGACAGTATTTTGGATTTCAGAGAAAATGTTAGATATTTATTTAAAATGGAAGATTCTATGTGATTTGCGAAAATTGACGTTGGTAGTTCAAGAGGGGAACGCGAATGATCGAGGAGTCGGAAGGTAATTCCATCGCGTAGGCATAGGCGGATGTATTCGGAATGTTTAAATCTAATAGGGCGTCGATTACTAAATTCCAAAAGATTCGAGATAGAATGAAACCTTGTGGACATCTTCGAGTCAGTGGGCTGGTAACCGAATGGAAGTCGATCTGTAGAATTACTGCACGAAAAGTCAGAGAGAGTTTATTTGTACCAAAAATATCAGAAAGGAAATTGGGGGAATTTAAGTTGGTTAAGGATGTTCGGTCGCATAAGAAATCCGAATGCGGATGTGGATTTTATATTCGAAATGAGGGATAGATTGTTTATTCTGTACTGGAGCTTTTCAGAAACCATATTGGTTGGTTGGTTGGGGTTAAGGAGTTGGTATTTCTGTGGAAGTCTTTTTTTTTCGATGATGACTTGCTCGAGGATTTTACTTATTGTAGGAAAATGTGCAATCGGTGTATATGAATTTCGGTTATCTGGAGTTTATTGGATTTTAAGAAAGTATGACTTTTGGTTTCAGTATGTTTATGAAGGCATGGAATTGTAAACATTTGTGGATTAGAATTAAGATGGGTTCTGTAGATTGATCAAATTCGTAGATTATGAGATTTGCCAGCAGGTCAGGATCTGAAGCCTTGCGAGGGTTTGGTTTTGGAATCGTGTTAACGTGATTGCATGGAGCACCGTCTGACACCTTTCTGGCTTCAAATTATCATAGAAGAATATTTGTCATATCACTCGACTACCAACTATGTCAGTCCAAACAATAGTTTTGCCGAGTACTGAGTATGAGTTTTTTGTCCAGATGGTTTTTTTCCTTAGACAAGCCATGGCAATTAACGTGATCATTTAAAAACATTAGGTTCAACATAAAAATATTTTCACGAGATACTTGTCTGGCTGCACTTTCCTGATTTTCTTCGAAAGCCAATAGTACATGTAGTTTAGTGTTTTCATTGATTTTAGAACAAAGCCTTGTCTAAGAACATCTCTCACATGTCCAACATCTCAGAATCTTTTTTCAAGTTGACAACCTCCTTTTGAGTTCGACTTATGCCTCTATAACTGATCATTCGTAACCAATCATTAAGATTTAAATTTTGTGGTACTCTTATAAGTAAGACATCGGCGTAAAAAATGTCAACACTAATATGACTCTGAGAGCAACAACATAACAAAAGTGCAGATATCCGGTTCTTAGTCAATTATTTGTTCATCCTAATAAATTTTAACTTGACAATATGTAAATAATGGATATTTTGTGCTTCTTTTATATTAAGACTTATTTTTAAAAAATTTGTCTTTTGATAATCACAAAACCAGAAAGTGTGTTGCAATCTTCTTGAAGTCTTCATGAAATGCGCTTTTCAACTGGGTCATAATAGGATTATCTTTCTATTCGAAAAAGATTTGGAATAGTGCATCCTATACGGAAAAAATATTAAAAACCCCTAAAATTTCATATACTTTAAACCAAAATCGACGCCTTATATCTGAGCCAGGTTTATCCTAATTTTCCTCACGAAAGAATATGGTTTCGGCAAGACAGAGAGCATCGACATTATACTATGGGTATGCGTCAATATTTGGATGAAATTTTTTCAAATAGATGGATTGGCATAAGTGGCACGATCTTTTAATCTCACTCTCGCACGACTTTTTTCTTATTGGGATAACTGAAATCTAAAATTTATATAAAGAAACCTGGAAGCCCTGACGAACTCAAAGAACGCATTAGGCAAGAAGTCTGTCTAATATTTACAGGAACTTTATAAAATGTTAGAAATTGACTTGGACGTTGCTAATTTTTGGGCCTTTTTTACATTAAAACTTATTTTAAAAATTTCATATTTAAAATTTTTCCGTTTGATAAATACAATACCAGGAAGTGTGTTGTAATCTCCTTGAAATGCACTTTTTTTAACAAGGGTCACATGACTACCTTTTCAGTCAAAAAAATCGGGGATAACCCTGTATAGAGAAATATACAGAAATCACTTTAAAATGTAGTAAACCTAAAACCAAAGTTGACGTCTTAGGTTCCTTCTCTGTGCGTCTTTAATCTGAGTCAGCTAGATCCCGATTTTCCTTAAGAAAAATCATGTTTCAAACAAGATGATTGGGCGCCTTTATATTATGCTTCGGACTAGTGTAAATATTTAGACGAAATTTTTGCAAATAGGTGAATTGGCAGAAGGAGTGCAATTGAGTGACCGGGGCGATCTTCTAATCTCACTTCCACTCGACTTTTGCTTAATGGGTTACATGAAGTCTAAAATTTATTTAAAGTCTCAAAACCATGACAAACTAAAGGAACGTGTTAGGCAAAAATCTGACAAATATTTACATGCATTTTGTAACATGTTAGAAGTCGTCCTGGACGTTACCAACATGTTGAGCCTCTTTTACAGTAAAACTTACTTATAAAAATTTGCTATTTAAAATTTTTTCTCGTTTTTACAAAACCAGAAGGTGCGTATAATCCCCTTAGAACCCGCTTTTCAACAAAGTTCACAGGAATACCGTTTTATTTAAAAAATGGGGATAATTCCCACCTTTCCGTCGGAGCAAATTATAAAAACTGTTCTAAAATGCGGAACATTTTAAACCAAAATCGAGCTCTCGGGCTGCTTTACATGCCTTATATCTGAGTCTTTTTTCCCCCGATTTTCCTAAAAGAAGTATATGGCTTCTACAAAACAGAAGGCTTCCTCATTATGCTCGATGTATGCGTCAATATTTGAACGAAAATTATCCAGATAGATGGATTTGCTGAGAGGGTCCAATTAAGTGACCTGTACGATCTTTTAATCTCACTCCGTCCGACTTTTTCTTATGAGGTTACTTGAAATCCACAATTTATATAAAGAACCAGAAAATCTCGTGAATTCAAATAATGTATTAGACAGGAAATCTGATAAATATCTTCAGGCACTTTAGAAAATGAAAGAAATCTGCTTTAAAGTTGCCAACATGTGAGCCTCTTTTACATTAAAATTTACCTTTAAAAATTTGCTATATAATTTTTTTTCGCTTTTACAAAACTAGAAAGTGCGTATAATCATTTTGAAACTCGCTTTTCAACAAGGTTCACAGGAATATCTTTTCATTCAAAAAAAGATTTGGGATGCCCCCCCCCCTCGAGAAAAATATAAAAATCAATCTAAAATGCGGCAAACTTAAACCAAAAGCGACGTTTTAGGTTCCTGCTTTATGTGCCTTATATCTAAGACAGTTGTGTACTGACTTTCCTCACAAAAGGATATGATTTTAACAAGACAGGAGCTACCACCTTATGCTTGGCGTATGCATCAATATTTGGGCAAAATTTTTTCAAAATAGATATATGGGCCTAAGAGGTGCAACTGAGTGTCCGGTACGATCTTTTAATCTGACTCTCATGCGACTTTTTTTCTTGTTCGAATATCTAAAATTCAAAATTAATGTGTTCAAACTAAAAAACCTTGGCGAGGTCAAAAAACATATTAGTCAAGAAATCTGACAAACATATCCAAGTGTTTTATAAAAGATTACAAATCAGCTTGGACGTTGCCAATACTTTGAGCCTTTTTTTACATTTTAAAACTTACTTTTAAAAATTTGATGTTTTAAATTTTTCCTCGCTTTTTTTTAATCACAAAACCGGAAAATGTGTTGCATTCTCCTTGGACCCACTTTTTAACAAGGTTCACGAGACTATCGTTTCATCCATAAAAAGAGCGGTTATAATTCTCAGCCCCTTTGTAGGGAGAAAAATATGAAACCGTTCTAAAATTTAGCAAACTTTAAACTAATAATCGATGTTTCGGGTTCCTGGCTTATGTACTCAGAGTTAGCTAGATCCCGATCTTCCTCAGGAAGGATATGGTTTTAAAAAGAGAGGGTACCTCCACACATTATGCTCGGTACATGCTTTAATATTTAGACGAAATTTTCCCAAATAGGTGGATTAGCAGAAGTGCAATAAATAAGCCTGCACGGTCTTCGAATTTCACTCCCACTCGACTAATTTTTTTATCGGAATACCTGATATTTAAATTAAGCAAAAAATCTGATAATTATTTCCAAAATTTTATAAAATGATAGAAATCAGTTCAAACCCAACATTTTGAAACTTTTTTATATTAAAACTTAATTTTCAAAATAAATTTTACCAGCGGCTTGGATATTACCAACATTTTGAGCCTATTTAACATTAGAACATATCTTTAAAAATGTTATACCTTTGCACTTTGTTCCTATTTTTCTTTTAATATATACAAAACTGGATGTTGCAAAGTATCACCTTAAAACGAATGTACCTACATGAGAAGGTGCGTACCCCTGTAAGGTGCAATACCCTAGACAAACATCAATGGAGACCGTATTTCACATTTAAGACTAAAACTCCTACTTCATTAAAATATGTGTACCTACCCATTATAGCCAATGCCACCACTTTTCTAAGTTCAATGTTAAAAACTCCAAGGATGAAGTGCGTCTCAATGTAAAAAAGATGGTTAACTATCCGTCTATCATGTTTTTACTGTATTAGTCACATCTCCGATGAACCGACGTAATTTGTTCAAGGTATTAACTGTTATTATTATAATTACGTCTGCTTCCTTCTTAGTAAATTATTGATGTTTATTTAAATGCAACAGACAACAAAGTATTTAAAACTTTCAGTGGCAATTATTCTGTTACCAACTATAATATATGATAAAAAACCAACTAGAAGTAAATAAAGGTCTAAACTAATGAGATAAATATCATGGTTTTAGATTTATTGTCATTGACCTATTTTATGTCTGTCTAATTTTATAGTGTAATTACTTACAAACGATTAGTAACAAACATAAAATCTACATACAATAGTTTTCTTTTTTTTGGTATTCACAAGTAAAGTAAAGGCACCCTGCCTTGTCATGCAAAGGTACACTCAACTACCGTGGTGGAGTCATACTTAGGAACCTTTTTCTAAATACCTTATAAGGTCTTTGTAAATAGAAGACAAATAGATAAGATATAGTTTTACATGCACAATTTTCTATCAGACATCAGATTTTTTATATATATAAAGTTTTCGTCGCTACGAAATGCAGCAAGTTTAAAATAGCGAGCGAAGTCAGGCAACAATATGTCAATCGGGCGCCGAAACCTACATCAAAGCGTTAAACGTGGTCGCATGTCTCTATGTCTGTATAGGACCACAAAATGTATTTGCGAATTACCATATCCCATGATTGTGGGAGAACTAACAGATAAAGAGAATAGTTCACTAATGTGGCTGACCGCGATGACCAGGTATTCCATGTGGCAAAAGTTTTTTCTGACTTGTCCACTTTGTCCAGTACTGGTAAAAAATCATAAAAATATAATTTACTGCCGAATTGCAGTTTTTAAACATTATCTACGTTTCCGGAAACTTTTTCAAATATCATGAATACTTTTTAATCTACAATTTTCTAGGGAATTTTAATTTGTTTCAATTTTTAAAGTCAGGCTTACTCGTACCAGATTACAGATCTTTCAAAGCCCAACCAGCAATTTAACCTACAAAATTGAATAGAACGAAACAGAAAATATACTTACTTGAATTAAGAAGGAAGTAACACGAAATACATGCTGTTGTTTCAATTTATTTACATGTGAAATATAACATATTCAACAGAAAATGGATTGCTTTAACAGATATTTCAAAAAAAAAATTTTCATATGCCTTCTATTTATAGTTCTGCCAGTTGTTTAGTCGGAAGTCTAGGAAATTTCACGCTGTAAATCTAGGATTAATCCATAACCTCTTATTACATTCAGCCAAATTATCAGAAACGTCAGAAATCACAGAACCTACTCACCATTTTTTCAAATGTTTGTCGAGCGATGACGTGACGGGAAGGAGGAAGTTGGCGCCTAAAGTTAGAATTAATTTACTAATAGTTACATGGCGCAAAAAGCTGAAATTGATTAAAACAAATTAGAATTATTACCAGAAGTGTGGAAGTCGTCAGCACGATACATTTATGGCGAGTGTCATGTTGGCGTGTAAAGATAAAATTTATTTAAAAATTGATATACGTCGAAACAATTGCTAAAACTGCTTGATTTGCATCTCGAGTAGAACAAGCTAGAACTACTTTCCGGAGGGCGGAGAATCGCCAGCACGGCACAATTGTTTGTTGAACTCTATGGAGCTCGAGTAGGACAAGCTGGAACCACCGTCAAAGGTGCAGAAATTCGTCAGCACGCCACATTTTTGCTAAGTGACATGCTGGCGCTAGAAGATGAAAGTAATTTAAAAATAGATATACAACATAACAATTGCTAAAACTGGTTTAATTGTATGAAACTCGAGTAGCACAAGCTAGAACTACCACCAGAAATGCGGAAAGTTGTCAGCACGACACTTTTGCCGAATGTCATACTGGTCTCTGCAGCTAAAATTTATTTAAAAATTTGTTACGACGGAACAATTACTAAAACTGGTTAATTATATGGAGCTCAAGCAGAAAAGCTAGAATTACCATCAAAGGTGCGAAAAGTCGTCAGCATGGAACGTTTTCGCTGACAGTCATGCTAGTGCTAGAAGATAGAATTTATTTAAATATAGATATATGGTGGAACAGTTGCTAAAAGTGGTTGAATTGTATGGAACTCGAGTAGAACTACTATCAGACGTGCGGAAAGTCGTCAGCGGGGCACGTTTTCGCCGAGTGTCGTGCTGGCTCAAATATTTAAAATGGTACAAAATTGTTAATTATCGAAGATTTGTACTGAAATGGTTCATTATTATGGAACTAGTTTAGGACTAACAAGAACTACGTTGAAAAGTATATTATACTTTTGCTCCTTGCTGTAACATGAAGTTAACACGACATTTTGCATTTTTGATTTTTTGATACTATAAATGCGGATTTTTTCTTTTTATCAAGAACTATAAAACTATGAAAAATGCTACTGGGACTAGTATTTTTCTTTTAGTTAAAACGTCGTATCAACTTCACAGATGCCTTTTATACGTCTTAAGTTGGTTTTAATCCAGAATTTCGTGGATAATTTGAATTTGTTTGAATATTTTATATTGAACATCTCCAACGAAGCACTTACTCACTCGCTCAAACAGTATTATATACGTTTCAGAAATTTTTTTTAGATATCTAGTGCACATTTTTAATCCTATAATTTTCCGGAATTTTTAGTTTGTTTTAATTTTTAAAATCTGGCCTACTATGCCAATTTACAACCCTTTCAAGACCCAAACCAGTAGATGTAGATTCTGTGTCTTTTTCAAAAGTCTAACACATGTTTAATCCACAGCTTTTTAGAGAATTTAAATTTCTTACCGAATTGCAGTTCTTGAACATAATGCAGGTTTCTAGAAACTTTTTCAGATATCCAGAACACGTTCTTGATCTACAATTTTCTGAGGAAATTAAATTTTTTCCAATTTTTAAAGTCAGGCCTACCCGCACCAGGTTACAGGCTTTTCAAAATCCAATCAACAAAAATTCTACGCATGCCGATTCTATATGTCTTATTATAGACCCAAGACCTATTTAATACGGATTTTCTGGATAATTTAAATTTCTTAATATTTTTCAAAACGACTCTTATTGAATTAAAGTCCTCGAGCAAATGAACCATTAAGATTCTTGCTCATCTAGAACTATCTACGTTTCCTAAAACTTTCTTTGATATCCAGGATACCTTTTTTAATCGAGTATTTTCTGAGGATTTTTATTTGTTGCAGTTTTTCAAATCCGACCGACTCATACTAATTTACAGGTCGTTCAACACTCGAACAAGAAAGAATTATGCTCATATCTTTTAAATACGTAAGAAGTTTACTTGATCAAGGGTCTTCTGACGAATTTAAATTGGTTGATATTTTTATAATCGGACAACTACTACCTAACCGCTTAAATACACGAACCACCAAATTCTTGTTCATCTAAAATTATCTAGATTTCCTGAAACGTTTTTTGACATCTGGGGTATGTTCTTAATCTATCATTTTCTAGGTAATTTTAACTTGTTTCAATTTTTAAAGGCAGGCTTAGTCATATGAAGTTACTGGCCTGAATCAACAAGATTTTGGCTCTTACAGATTTGTGTCCTTTTAGACGCCTGAGACATCTATTTGATGCATAACTTCATGAACGATACTTGCCAAAGTTATGATTGTAGATGATTGACCGTGTAGAATGCATCCTTAGAACCGACTTCTAAGCTGCTCTATTCAATGACCGGGTTCGTATTTCGCATGTGATAGAGGATAACGGCTACCTCAACGGTTACTCGTCCAACAAGATAACGATAAGTTTACCTACTTAAGAAATTGAACTTAAATCAAAAAGCTGTACCAAATCTCTTACGCACAAACTTCAGCGTACAATATGAATACAAAATAACACATACAGCGAAAACTTAAAAAACGTGAATAAAAGAAGTAATACCATCTACAAGCACAAAATAAAATAATAGCTTCGAGTTGCGCATAATGTCAATAATCAACCAAGGTAGCATGGGTTCCTGGTTATAAAGCCTTTCCTGAAACACCACCAATGACTATACGGTACGCTTATCCGCTTCAAAATCCCTCATGTACACGCCCAATCCCAGCGGCTTATTATCGACAACTTCTTTAACTCATTCATCTCCACCACCACTACACAAAGACAATACTAGGAGTTTCTTGAACACTCATGATAGCATATGATTCCAACAAAACAGGGCATTTCCATAATATGCTCGGGGTAGATGCCAATATTTAGACGACATTTTTCCTAATGGTTTGAGGCAGAGTTGTGCAATTGGGTGACCGTCGCGATTTCCTGATCTCGTCCCACTTTACTTTTTCTTATGGGGATACCTAAATATCAAAATTTATGTAAGAAACTAAAAAACATTGACGAACTCTCAAAGCGTATTAGTCAAGCAATTTGACAGATACCTCCAGACATTTTACAAAATGTTAGAAATGAATTTTAAGCATTGCTTTAGACGTTGGTAATATTGTGAGCCTCTTTTACATTAAAACTTACTATAAAAGTTCCATATTTTTAAATATTATCCTTATTCTTTTTCTTATGATCATAAAATCAAATAGTAAGTTCTCATTAAAATACGCTTTTTAACAAGGGGTTACAAGACGTACCTTTTCATAAGTTAGCCCTGCGGGGAAATATTAAAGATAAGCCTAAAATGTAGTACATTGTAAACAAAAATCTCAGGAATCTTTTGAGAAAACTGTTGGATCGAATTTATTGAATTTATATCAGTTAACGTAACCGCATTATATGGTAATACTAATTGAACGAAACCCTAGAAGTGTAAAATATTGCGGTAAATTTCGAATAGCTAATTAGGGGAAAAAGTGGACTGTATATAAAATTAAATGATATTGAACAAACAACAAATAATTAATGTTTTTAACCAAATTAAACGTTTACTAAAAGCACTCACCTGGTGATTTATGCAGCCGTGCCGAAGAAAAAAACGATGAAACCAATACTACTCTTCTTTCTGCGGGTGAAACGAAGCACATTTATAATGATGGCGGTGCTGTAGCCAAGCGGTTCATCTAATTTGATCTATGTAGAACGTGTGTGTAAAAGCTATGCGGCCCGTTCGAACGACGAATCGATTCTCTGCTGAGCTTTGTGAATTTCTTAGTCACAGCACTGTTTGCACATGCGGAATAACGTTCATCACTCGCGGCACTAGTTGGCGCGTGCTTCCGTAAACCAAGAAAATTTCACTCTAATAAATTTAAATATACCGCGGCGAATTTAAATAATCAACAAACTCGATGTACTAATAAAATTGGCAGTAAAATTTACAATGTAAACGGAACAAGAGGTGATACCGTTTATAGTTTCAAAAGGTATCTTTACCTGTCGATCAAGACATTATCAAACCAATTGAAATTTAGGTAAGAAATGTTTTCCAGTTAAGATTCATTCAATTATTAAGAGTGTCTAGTCTTGCATTCTAAAAGTACGCCAGTATGCAAGATGAAATAATCAGAATAAAACACTAGAAAAAATATTTGTTTATTTTGGCAAGTTTTTGGCGCTCTTTTGCCGTGCGATATCACTATTATTAATCTCAAACACCTGTCATAAATCGTGATTTATGGAATTGGATATATATGAAAAAACATCCAGAACCGAGGTTTTGTGCTCTTGAAGAGTCTTTAAACTTATTAATAAGTTCTGAAGAATTTTTAACTACAACTTTCACAATTTCAAATCAGAAATTTGTTGATATCATTTTGGTAAATAATAAGTCGAATAGTAAAAACTTGCCAGAATAGAAAGTGTTGATTTATCCTATTATCAGCTGTAAATGCCAAAAACCTAGTCTCTTTCCAAATTAAATTTCACGTTCAATTTGAACACCTCAACTGGACCAGCAATCTAAAGAAAAACGTAATCACTTGTGGTATGATCAAAAGGATAGAAAAAAACTTGTTAATTTTCCAGATGAACATGTTAATAACCTGATATACCTATGAAAAAAGGAGAAATCTACGAAAAACCGAAAAAGTGACTTACAATCAGAAAAGGAGTACCTACGAAGTGGTAATGAGTGTCAAGTGCGGGGTTTAGGGAAGAAACACGTTTAGATTGTGCGAAGTATTAGCTTAGAAACCTAAAGATGGGTGCTAAGGAAACCCTTTTATAGTGGAAAACATGCCAATAAACAAACCTATGTAATACCGTTGAGAAAAAGCAGACATTTTTTAAATCAAATAAATTAAAGCTAACAAACTCTTTTGTAGTGGGAAACATGCTTGTAACTCGGTGAACCAAAGAGAAAAATTACAAATAGTATGAAAAACCGAATAAGTAGTGTAAAACAACAAAAGAGGAGCCTATGAAGTTAAAATTGATGACGAGGGCTGTGATTGGGGAAGACAAAATATTGTGGGAAGTATTAACTTGGTAAAATATTGAAGATGGGATTGACTCAACGTGTGTTTAAAAAACTCCTTTATAGTGCAAAACATGATAATGACCCGATAGACCGATGAGAAAAAGTGGAAATCAATGGAAAACCTAAAAGATTAACTTAAAACTAGAAGAGATGTGCCTATGAAATGATAATAAGTGCTATTGCTGTTATCGGGGAAGGCAAACACGATCAGATTATGAGAAGTTCTAGCTTGATAAAAAAAACTATAAATGGGATAAACTCAACTTGTGTCAAGAAAACTCTTTTTGGAAACATGCTAACAAATCAGAAAACCGTTGAGAAAAAGTAGAAATGTCTTAAATACTAAACAAAGTAAAGCTAAACCCCTTTTGTAGTGCAAATATATTTATATCGCGATATACCAATGAGAAAAGGTAAAAATAATATGAAAAGCCAAAAAAATAATGTAAAATAAGAAAAGAGTAACTTATGAAGTTATAATTGGTAACGAGTATAGTTATGAAGACGACAAACAAAGTCGGATTGCGTGAAAGTTTAATTTGATGAAAAATGAAAGACGGGATTGACACAACTTGTGCTAGAAAACTCTTTTACAGTGGGGAAAAACGTCGATAAACTTATATAATGTTGAGTAAATGTAGAAATCTGTTAAAGCCAAACTAAGTATAATTAAGAAGCTCTTTTATAGATAGAAATTTATCTATAGCCGAATATACAGAGGAGAAGGTGTAGAAAAGCTGGGAAAACCCGCAAAAAATATGTATAACAAGAAAAAAAGAGCCTATGGAGTTATAATTCGTGACGAGTGCAGTGATTGTGGAAAACAAGCAAGATCATATTATGGAAAGTGTTAATTTGGTAAAAATTAAAGACTGGATTGACTCAACTTGTGCCAAGAAAATTTGTTTAGAGTGAGATACATGTTAATAACCTGAAGCGCCGATGAAAAAAGTAGAAATTTATGAAAAGTTGAAAAAAGGAACTTAAACTAGAAGAAAGGTGCTTACGAAGTGGTAATGAGCGACGAGTGCGACGACCTAGGAAAACAAGCACGGTCAGAATGTTGGATTGTTGGAAGTACTAGCTTGGAAAATAACTAAAGATGGAGTAAACTCAACTTTTGTGCTGATAAAACTTTTTTATAGAGGGAAACATGCTAACAAACCTATATACCGATGAGAAAATGTAGGTATCTGCTAAAATCCAAAGAAAGTGAAGCTAAAAAACCTTTTTAGAGAAACGTGCTTATAGCACGATATAGCGATGAAAAAAATAGAAATACTATAAAAAACCAAAAAAAAGTAATGTAAAACAAGAAAAGAGTTGCCTACGAAGTTATAATTGGTAAGCAGTGATTGGGAGCGATAAACAATGTCAGATTGTGTGTTTTAAGTTTTAATTTGATGAAAAATGAAGGACGCCATTGATTAAACTTGTGGCTAGAAAACTTTTTTATAGTTGGAAACATGATAATAATCCGATACACCGATGATAAAAAATAAAAATCCGTGAAAAACCCAAAGAGTAACTTAAAACCAGAAGTAGGATTCTACAAAGTGATAATGAGTGACGAGTGTGCTAAGCGCGAAGGGGAAACACGATCAGATTGTAGAAGTGGTAGCTTGAAAAAGAACTAAAGATGGAGTAAACTTAACTTATGTTAAGAAAATCTCTTATTGTGAAAACTTGCTAACAAACGTGTATACTGTTGTAAAAACGTAAATTTTTTTTAAAAATCAAACAAAGTAAAGCTAAAAATTTGCTTGTAGAGGGAATCATGCTCATAACCCGATAAACCGATAAGGAAAAGTAAAAATTGTATGAAAAACCAAAAAAGAATATAGTAAAGCAAGAAAGGAGGAGGTTACGACAGTATAATTGGTAAGTAGTGGAGTGATTGGAGATGACAAACTAAGTCGGATTGTAAAAAGTATTAACTTGGTAAAAACTAAATACTGGAATGGCTCAACCTGTGCCGTGAAAGCTCTTTTATATTGGGAAACGTGCTAATAAACCGATGCACCGGTGAGAAAAGTAAAAATCTTTGAAAAGTCAAGAAGTTACTTAAAATTAGAAGAGAAGCCTGCTAAGCGATAATGTGTGACGAGCGCGATGATCGTGAATGGCAAATACCATCACAGTGTGGGAAGTACTAGCTTAGAAAAAAATTAAAGGATGAGATAAACCCAACTTGTGTTATAATTTTTGCCCAACTTGTTTTCAACTTTTTTATGGTGGGAAACGTATTGCCAAACCATTAAAAAAAGTGATATACACTGATGTTATAAAAAAATAGTAAACGGTATAAGATTAATCACATACTGGTAAAAGGAACATCGAAACACTTCTCAAAGAATGCGTCGGACAGATACTGAACAAAACTATGAAACCGGATCCTGGATAAACACCAGATATGAAAGAACATTGGTGGTATGGATTACAATCTACCATTTGCCCTGACACCGATTTAAATAAAAAGATCGGCCACCTGAACGAATGGTTTGGAGAAGGAACAGCAGGAAACATTAGAAAACTACCATGAAACTGCGAAAAAAGCGTTTTCTATACTACTCTGTCGACGGTTATTTTGGCACAGCTGACATCCCCCGTTTTCTGAACAATCGTAGAAAATGTGATTTTTGTTTGCAGTTCAAAGCTAAAGGTTTAATTTTAATTTCTAGTCAAGGAGCATACTTTTATGACATTTGTAGTTTGTAAAAAAATTAAAACTGCTCCATAATTTTACAATTTATTGATTCCCCAAAAATTGTATTATATTCATTGCAACTCCAACTCTCTAAGGTAAACGCATAATAACAATTTCTACCTTTCGTATAGTAAATTTAATCGATGGCCTGTGATTGCAGTCATTAAAAATGTTTATTACGCATTGAGGGACTGAACCTTTACATTTGATTATCCAATTTTGCCCATTGCCCAAAAGTTACCAAACGGAGCCCAAAATGAAAATTTTTGTGCTACCTGGATTTTTCGTGTCCAGATTTGTTTGAAATAGTAGAGCCTTTGTGTGCTATACAAGAATTTAAAAACCTTCCAGAAAATTATGTGGTATGACAAAGTTCGCCATGAAAACGAAAATTGTACACTGCGCTCGACCATCGACCATTTTGTTCATTTGTAGGTAGCTATTACGTTACAAGTTCAAGAGCACTCGACCTATGCTAATAAAAGCATTGTTAATGAGAGAGAAACCCTAAAATTTAACTCTCAAGCATGTAGAAACCTTCAAAGTGATTACAACTACGTAAATTTGTCGACTGCTACTGTTCAAGGTTTTCGTTTCATTAAAGCTGTTTATTTTGGTATTACACAAGTACTGTTTGTAAATATAAACAATTTTGCTCAACCTTCTCGATTTTTTTAAAATTATATATCACATTGAACTTGACATTCAAGGATAAAATAATTCTGCGGATGAGTAATTCATGAAAACGACTTCCTAAACGTCGTCGATTTAACTATCATTAATTTACAGTTTTTGCTTTTACATCAGTATTCTACGTACCTGCGTTGGCACCTTTTTGGGCAGTTTTAAAGCGTTTTTTCTCCATACGACCAGAACTTTGTCAAAAAAATAGAAACCAGTTTTGTGGGTTTTTCAAATTATCTATTGTGGGTTAACTCTCATTAGAATGTGGATTTGTACAGTTAAATATGATTAAATGTCAAGGTCTCACTAAATTAGTTATATTTAATGCTGGTTTCCGTTTTGCTAAAATATTTCCTAAGCGCTTTATCTTTTTGATTGCGTTGATAAGCTACCAGGACACAAAACATTTTGATGGAATCTTATCTGTATTATAATTAAAAGTATCTTTATTAAATTGTAGAATCGTTTTACAAAATACCTTTCTATTGTGAAAGATATACGTGATATCTAATAAAACCAGTTGCTATGAGAATTTTGAACATAACATAGTGGGTGGTACTATTTTTTTACTTATCATTTATTAGTCGCCTGTTTGCTATATTATAAATATGCTTGTGAGGAATTTTTGTGACATTATAATGTAGGTAAAATACGCGACTGCTTGAATTGAAACTATTTGTTAGTATATGGAATTTTGAAACTCTATGTAATACGTCAAAACTTTATTCGTTGCAAAAAAAAATTTTTTAGTAGCTGCAAATCCTGCGTCAATCGCTTGAAAGCAACACATCTGGCATAACCTAAATCATGGCCTTATCAGTTGGTTCTTCTTTTTACTATACTTTCCAAAATATATTGTTCATTTTTTACTAACCTTTTCATGTCTGATCAGTTAATATTCAAGATTTTTCCATAACACCGCATGTCAAGAGCTGCAGTATTTTTCCTTTGTATTTTTCACTTAGCCCATCATCATCATTATGTCTTCAGTCCTGGAACCGGTTAGACGCGTACCTCCGTTGTTTCCTATTCTGAGCTAACCTACATGTTTCCCTGAAATTCCCACAGCCTACATCTTTCACTAACTGCGTGCAATCGTGTAATCTAGATCTACATTTACCTCTTCTTTTTCCTATCTCTGCTTGTAATATATCCCCCACTATTCCGAAATTGCCTTAGAACGTGTCCTGTCCTATTTTTCTTATTTTTTTGTTTCCCACAGATATTTTTTCCCCTGCTATTTTTAGAATCTCTTTGTTAATAACTTTGTCTGTCGATGCAATCATCATCATACATCCGAAGCACCACATTCTAAAAGGCTTCTTGTCTGCTTCTTCTTCTGTCCCTATTTCATAAGCATACAGTGCTGTGCTCCGACACATATGCTTTCAACAATTTTTTCCATGTTTCTATGTTCTTTGTTTTCGAATATAGCCTCTGCTCTTTCTTGTTAGAAACAGCCCTGTTCTCCTTCTATTATTTTCTAAATATATACCTTATTTCACCGATATTCAGTGGTATGTGAAGGGGGTTACCAACCTGCGGCTACCAAAATCCTCCAACACTTAAATATTTGCGGAATTAATAGTTTTCCAATAAATCCTTTCGCACAATCAACATTAGTTGAGGATCTTGCAAAACCAACACCTATATTTGCTTATAATAATAATCAGGTTTAAGTACAAATAGTTTTTTTATCATTAGATTTTCTTTCTTGTAACTGGTTGGACGCGTATCTCTACTGATTTTTATTCTGAGCTGGCTTACACATTTCCCTGAAATTCCCACAGCCTACTTTTTTGACTATCTGTGTGCAATAGTCTAATCTAGGTCTACCTCTACCTCCCTTTTTCCCATCTCTGCCTCTAATATGGCTGATTACCTATTCCCTCATACATTAGTATGTGACCTATCAACCTATCTCTCTTATTTTTACTGTTTTCCACATATTTCTTTCCTTCCCTACCATTTATAGAAACTCTTTGTTCTTAACTTTGTTCGTCCATGATATCTTCATCGTACGTTTGTAGCACCACATTTCAAAGGCTTTTATCTTTTTCCTGGCCGCTTCTCCTACTGTCCAAGTTTTACAACCGTACAGTGTAGTGCTCCACATATATGCTTTCAGCAATCATTTCCATGTTTCTATATTTGTTGTCTTTGAACATAGTAGATGCTTTTTCTTGTTAAATGCAGCACAGCCTTGTGCCAATTTTATATCTTTTGAGCTTTTCCCATCTTGCGTTACTTGACTTCCTAGGTAACAGAACTCCTTACCCCCTTATAAGGTCGCGTTTCCTATTTCTATTCTGGTTTTTGACTTATTTTCCCCTTCTTTACATACTAGTACTTTAGTTTTATTTTTGTTAATTTTCATAGTGTCTCTCTGCTAGAACTGAGCTGCTTCTAATTATTCCTTGCTAGATGCTAATACCGCTATATCATCTGCAAATCTAATCATATCAATCTTCTGTCCCTGCATAATAAAATGTCTTCCTACATTTGATGGTATTCATTGCCTCTTCGATGTACAAGTAAACATTTATTGGGGTAGTACACATCCCTGGCTAACCCCTTTCTTAATATTTACTTCTCTACGAGTCTGCTCTAATTCTATTACCGCTGTTTGCTCTTTGTATAAGCTATGTACTGTCAGTCTCTCCCTAAAACTCATTCCAATCTTTTTGAGTATTTCGAACATATTTTCCATTTTACATTGTCGAATGCCTGTTTTCAGATCTACAAACCCGAGATACACAGTTTATTCTTTTTCTATTGACTTCTCCATTATCACCCTCGGAGTTAAAATAGTCCCCTGTTTAGTCTAAACCCAAATTGATCATCCCCTAGTATTTATTGAGCTCGTTTTCCGTCTGTCCTTGTACAATTCTAGTTAATATTTTTAACGTGTGCTGTCGAACTTATTATTCGAAAATTTTCACATCAGCGCCTCTCTTTTTTGTGTAGTGACTATTGTGTTACGTTTCAAATCTTTGGGTATCGCACCTATCTCTTACAAGTTGAAAAAGGCATTCTGTTACTACTGGTCCAACGATTTTTAGAAATACTGCTTGCACGTTATCTGTAGCAGGTGCCTTACCTTTTTTCAAACCCTTTAATGCTAATTCAAACTTATCCCTAAGTATAGGATATCCCAGGTCATCCTTTTCAAAGTCTGATTCCTGTTCTAGTACTTCTAGTTCCTGTCCTGCATATAAATTCTCTATATATTCTTACCATCTAACCAATGCCTCTACATTTTCTATGATGATATTTCCTTCCACGCCCCTTATATTTTTGCTATGCGGTTATATATCCCTAAAATTGGTTTTATCTAGTTTGTATTATTCGACTGTCTTTCCTATTTCCAGCCTAGTTTATACCTCTTTGCACTTTTTAGCAATCCATTGTTCGTTAGCTTTCCTGTATTTGTGAAAATTTCCCATTTTATGGTTTTATATCTCTGTCTTTCTTCTATTAAACTCAGGATATCCTTTCTTATTTTCATTTTGTATATTCACCAGAATATTTCTAGCCACCATGTCTAAGTTGCATTTAATATTATTTGATTGTGTTTCTACTTCCTTAGTATCAGAAATTTTCCCGATGTGTTTCAGCAATTCATTTGACTTTTTTCAAATCTTTCGTGGATATCTTTCTCTTTTTGTTTTTTAAGTCTAAGTGCCGTTTTTCTGTTCCTTTTTTTCAAATTTTTTAATTTATGCGCTCTCCTCATAACTACGATGTCGTGGTCAGTGTCTATATCTCCTTCCGGATAGTCTGTACACTCTTTTACTTGATTGTTGTCTAACAAGAATGTAATCTATTTGATATCTTCTTATATCTACTGATATCTTCTATGTCTATCGTCTTCCCACATAATGTTGATGGTTAAATTGTTTTTGTCGCAAAATTCTACCAGTCTATTTCTCCTTCGCAAGTGGTTGCTAACCGTACTACACATTTTTCCCAGATGTTTATAAAAGTTGAGACATCATTAATAAATCTGCGTTTAGGTACGCCACAAATTTTTAAACTTGGTGCGCAGTTAAATAAATTATTAATTCTTTCTTGACGTAACTCATTTAGGATATGGAGAGAATAAAAATCGTTAGGGATTTGCAAGGTAAATTATGCTACCTCTGTTAACTTTTGTTCAGATATCTACATGCTGCGAGATTTAATTTCCTTGAAGTTTCGCTTGGTACGTTTTGAATGCTTTGCACTAAGTCTAATGCCTCTAGATCCGATTGCATATCATCGCGTATGTTGAACCATATAACATCTTCTTTTATAGCTAGCTTTACTTCCATTGTGAATACTTTTTTTGCACTAACGTTTGGTCTAATTTTTGAAGAGACTTTTGTTTGTCTTTTACCGAACAAGCCTTACGCTTTTGCTCCTAGCGATTTCCGCCCAATAAGTATTCTACCCACTTTGTAAAATGCACTTAAATATATTGCAACCGCCCAGGTCACTGCCTAATTGCAAGAAAATTCTTTCTTTGACGTTTATTGATCTGGTTTTCACAAGAAGCATACTACCCTGCTCACTACTGCTTTGAGTAGTTGACAACAAACAAATTACGATTCGTATTTTAATTGATTTTACTAAGCTGAGTCAACAATGCGGTTCCGTGCCTTAATTGGTTCGCGTGTGCCTACTAAGTTCATGGTCTCAAGTTCGTTTCCCGACACGTACCGCTTGAAAAATGTCAGGCGAACATTTTTCACAAAAATACGCCCTCGTCCGAATGAGAGGTAAAATATAAGTTCCGTGTGTCAGTGTTTTCGGGCACGTTACAGATCCATACCTTGCTAGGAATACGAAGGGTTCGCCAAAATTCAAAATCTTCAGGTAAAAAGAATTTGCTTCGTGACCAATGTAGTACCTTTGGATGTAGCACTGTAAAATCAAATGTAGGGTCGGAGGCAACAGGTTGTCACTGCTGGTGCTAATTCTTTTTCCAAATGGTTTAAACTAAAAGCAGGTGTTCCACATGGGTGTGTTTTAGGTCCCTTTTAGTTTATATATGCAAGATCCATCAATGTTGTTACATTATTTTGCTGCCATTGTTGTGCGGGTGATATTTATTGTCTGTACGTTAATGACAAATTGAAGAGATCGATGCAATCTCCTAGTCAGATTTTTAGCAACTTAATGTTGTCTATAGATGACAGTTCATTGCAAACGTCTGGGGTACATTTTGTTTTAAATGGCTTATAAGTCCAACATAGCACCCATACAGAGCCGGCGTTCTATCTGCTGCCGCTGGAATTATATTTGATAAAGTAATCGCTTTTACCGTTCAATAATTTCTCAAAGCATTGCATGTTGATTCCTTTTTAGTGTCTGTTGTTAAAAAACGAGCATATGCTAATAATCATGTTTCATTATCAGTTAAAGTTGACTCGTCCAGATGTATAGAGCAATGGGTAATTCGAAGATAATTTCACAAGCAGCTTTCAATATTATAACTCATTTCATCAATACGTCTTTGAACTGCATTGTTTCTCAAAAATTTTTTTACTATATAGTTTGCAGGTTTGTATAGAACAGCTCTTAATACCCCTTCAATGGCTGGCAAACTTAATTGTTTCTCGATAGTATGCGGTTTTTCAAATTTTTAGGTGTATACAAACTTTAACACGTGTACTTACATCTACCTGGAAAGATCTCTGGGGTTTCTCTCTACTGAAAATTGTTGGGCTCCAACCCACCTGGATTTCGGTCTCGCTAGACGATGGATGGTCTAGGAGACGTATAAATGGGCATTTCTTTCTGCTGCACAGGTTGATGGAGCCTAATATACACTTTTTCTCCCCTATTTATGTAAACTAAGCACACACAATAGTAAAGCTGCAATACGTTCACCTAACAAATATAACAACATGATTATCACAGTATTTATAAACACAGCTAACACAAATAAACTAATCTCTTATCATAATTGGTTAAGGATGTGTGTATCTAAAAGAAAAGAAACATTTTAAATTTATTCATTTATAGTTATCCAACAATTTGACTGGTATATATAAATGTATGCGAAGACAATAGTAGTGCTTGTTTATATTAGAACTTTCTATTATATTACGTGTGTAGTTAAGCGTGCGCCATCGTAAAAATCTAAATACCAACCAATAATATAATAAACACAGCAAAGTATGTACCAGGTGGAAAACAAAAATTTTATCACTTACAGCGTGTTAATTGAATACAAGGTCCAAGCGACCTTTTCGTGCAGAACAAACTGGAGTGTCAATAATCCATCTATCCGACTATCGTTGACGGAAAGTATTCACTCCCGAAACACTTTTCTCAAATCTGTGAGTACTTTCGCGTTTGGGATTCTATTCACTACAAGCCCGAATTCAAAGCTACCGTTACGAATTATTTAACGCGTTTCACCTGCTCGACGATGGTGCTTGCTTCTCGACTAACTTAAGATAATAGCTTGTATCGAAAGCTTTAAATGAATCTGAATGATACCTTCTATTTATATTATTTTAGCTGATGACCCGATTTTCTTCTTTCACGCGTTTTCTACGAATAGAAGTCTTACGGTCGAGATCATGGGTTTTTCGGTGCATCAGAATATATGTATTTCCACAGTGCCTATTTAATATCAACATCTGCACCATTGATTGCTCAGTACGATTCAAATTTGATACTATTTTATGTTTTCTGTCTGTTTGCGTAATTTACAATGATTGTGATTCCTTTCAATACGAGAGACTGTTTTCAAATACACTTTCCAATGCTTATTAATTTACGGAAAGGTGTTGGTTTTTTTCTAGTTGTTGTTGTTTTCTGGTTGTAAAATAATGTACTAGGTACTTTATTATTTATGTCTTAAATAAACAAATGGCCGATCACCTACTTAACATTGGCGGACATTCTAAGAAGGTACTACGCCCAATGCTAATTGAGGAGCATGGCCAGCTGAAACTAATACGTTTCTGGTTACTTGAAAATGAATAATTTTGTCTGGAATTAGGAAAGTAATTCGAGGATAGTGGACTAAAATTTAAATAAATTGTTGGTTATTCTGAAAAGGGGAATTTCCAATGACCGGTTTAGCTATTATTGGAGCTTCCCAGATTGGACCATTTCCCCGGTCATTGGAATTTTCTCTTTTCAAAATAACCAACAATTTATATTATTTTCGTCCACTATGCTCGAATTACTTTCCTAATGCCAAACAAAATCATTCATTATTTGCCTTATTTTAATATTAGTAAATTGCAAACCACCCAAAACGTGGTTTCAATTATTTTTTTAGTTCTAACGTTACTCTACTTGAAAATAGAACAAGCGGCGAACATGTAGTAGAGATTTTAGGTTCAATTGCATTGTCGCTACCGAAAATATCTCACGTTCTTCCTGTAATGTTAAGGGTAAAAAGTTATGTACAAATTAAATTGGTGGATGCCAAGTTTACCATCAAAATCAAACTAACTGAAATATTGAGTGTGCCCAAACATTTTCTCCCGTTCTTTTACGCCGCAATGCGGCCAAATATTAGAGGCAGTATCATCAGTTTAATTTGATTGATGATATCTTCGCGTTCAACACCAAACTAATTGAAATCCAAACATTTCTAACCATTACGCTACACGTTCTAGAAAGATTTACCTAAAATATCTAAAAGGAAAAACTAAGACTGCAGATATGAAGTAGAGTAATTATTTATAAAATAAAATTTTAGGCATGAAACTGAAGTTGATATCCAAGGACAAATTGAATTATGTATGGGTGATTCTATGGAAACTGACATTGCGTAATTGCACCCGTTCAACTGGACTGATTTTAAAAATTTCGATTGCCCTTTAATAAATTTTGCAAAGATATAGACATTTGTGACCACTGCTTAAAAAAAGAAAAACAAGTTTGTGGGCATCAGCTCTATCTATTATGGGTTCTTATTAGAATGTGGTAGTGTACAGTTAAATGCCAAGGTCTTCGTAAATAAAATACATGATACTTCTTTCGTTTTGTAAATAACTTCGAATGTTTAGATAGCACACCTGACATTCTTCTTGATCAATTGATAATCCGCCGGCGATATCGCTAACAATGATGGAATTTTTTCCGTTTGTAATCAAAAAAACGTGTCATTAAAGAACATACCTTTGAAATTGGTTATTTTATGTGGAACAAAGCCTGTTGCTATAAAAATTCCAATTCGAGTAACTATGCTGTATTTATCAGTTTTTAATACTAGTGCGCCTGATTTTCGGACGATATTTCCATGAGCATGTCTCTCCGTTATTCCAGAGGTGAGATATTAATTACTATGTTTTAATGCGATATTGGTTCATAAAGATAACCGGCTAAGAAAAATATTTGACGCTTATAAACATATCGTATCCACAAAAAGGTCAGACAGATTTCAAGGTTTAACATCACGAAATAATTAAAATACAATTAAATGATACATAGATAAACCCATAAACTAGTTATTGTTGTTAAATGAAAATGTCATAAGAGAGGCCATACTGTTGAAATATGAAGCTCCAGATAACTTGATATAATTTATAGCTTCACAGAGTTCCTGAGAAAAATGCACTATGATGAATCAAAGATGGGTCACCAGCCGCTTGTGGTGAAAAAGATAAACCCGAGGAAGAGAAAACTATGAGGATTAAGTGGAAGGATGTAGGAAACGAAGTGCTACTAGAAGACAGTTGGGTGAAAGTATTGACATCCTACTATTTAGGTTTTACAAGGCGTTTGTGGGATGATTTGAAAGCTTTGGAAGATAGTTGAAGTATCTAGACGGCTTTTTTTAAATAGTCGTGTTGATGAAGCGTTAAGTTGTTAAATTTTGAATTGCACAGAAGAGGCAGAAATCCCGTAACAAATTAAGAGCGCACCGGCTAACTATAGTGATACGGAAGTGGGTCCCTTTAGAAAAAATTTAATTTGGAAAAAATTGAAAAGTGTAAAAATTCAATAGGCGCAATTTCAAGCTACGTTACCTATAACATCTACTTTGAAAGGCGTTCAACTCTGTTTTAATTTAAAAGCACCAACTTATCTAGACTAGCGATTATTTTCTAGACAACAAGTATTCCTGGGACCCTAATTACGTTGGTTTCCCGGTGGAATGGAATTATTTTTACAAACTGTTAGACAAAGGAAACAACTACTTCCAGCTCACTGCGTCATCTAAAGCAATTTGAGTAGAACCATCATAACATTATTCCTGTAAACAGGTACACACATACACACACAATTGTGGAATTACATATTCAATTAGTCATTCTCTTGATAATCCAACTGTAAAAATTTTAAGCACTCCCTCAACCTTTCAATTTAACTTGCAACGTCTCGGTTATATATATTTTATAAAATTAACACTATACTTTACGCTGCTGGTAGACGTTGTATAATTTCATCAATATTTAATTAAACAAGCATCCTGCATAAATGCCACTAACAATCAATAAAAGAAATTTTTAATTGGCTACTAAACTTACAGTTGAATCTTATGATGGACAAAGAATTCCATTGAGCCAAGATTGAGTTAATATTTCGTCGGGTTCATCATTTCACACCTCTGTTGCTTTAGAAGCAGTCCGTTTCAATTCTCACGGTTCTGTTGGATTCCTCAAAAAATCTGCAGATACCACCATGTTTAACTCCCGTTTGCTAATTCATAGCCAAAGAGGTTTACTCGACTACCATCTCAACGTTCACCCTCACATGTCTTCGTTTTCGGTTCGTTAAGAATTAATTGTTTTCCATCGAGTATCTAGGTCCTGTCTTTTCTCTCACTATGCATGCCTTTGGAGCTTGTATGGAATCACGTGACAAATACGTGACTTTATATGGTTTAATCGTTAATGTCACGTGCCCACTGTTATTTGATGTTCTCAGCAGTCTAAGTTGATACATTGAAAACATTTTACATTATATCTGTGTAAGGCTTGTCTATTGAAATCATTTGTAACCTAATATTTGTGTTTTACTAAATAAACGCTTGTATTTAAGTGATTAACTGCATTGTAATGATATCGTATATTCTGGTCTGGAAAATACTTTGTATTATAACTTCACGTGTTTCCCTGTAACGTTGAGTTTGCTTAATTTTTCTACAATTTCTAAAAAGCTCTCTTCTTATATTTGGCATAATTATGGCGTAAAACATGGATATTAATAATTTCACTATTATTTACCTTTTTAATTATTCTAAAAGTTTTCTTAAAATGACATGACCGCGTTATGAAAATTTACTATTGTAATTATTCTGTTTATACAACTAACTCGAGTAACTATTCATATTTACATCTTTGTATACGACTTTGTAACATAATATTGAAATCTGTTCTCTCTTTTTGCGATTTTGAAATAATTTATTTACTTGCGTTATGTTCAACTATGTATGGTACAAAAATATAACTACGGTTTTGTGGTTTTAATTTATTGCCTAAATTCCCTTTATAGAACATAAAATTTATTGAAATATCATGCTTATGAATACTACTATTCATGAAATGATAATATACAGGGTACCTCCGTAATTATTTTGTCTGTTTAAGATACATTTTCTCCTTTCTATCTGGTTTCTATTTAACGTAATGCAAGCGTGTTACATTGAGTCTCGAATGTCATTACATTTTCAAGAGTTTCTGATAAGTATGAGGTTTCGAAGGTCATTCTCTGTATCATGAATTTTGCTGTTCCTGGAAGTGTAGATCATATCTTTTTTTTAGAGATAGCTTTATTTGGTTAAAATATATGTCCTTCCGTATCAGTTTTCGGTTTTATATAGCTAAAGATGTGATGTTAGTGTTACGGTTTTTAATTGAAGCAAAAACGTATTAAATATCTTTCTATACACTCTAGTTACCTATTTTATGAGGGAAATGTGTTCTTTAGCATAAAATAAACAGAATGCTCTAGAAGTTACTCCTATCGAATTATCGACTCTTTAAGTAGTCTAAGTGAAATTGGAGGTTTTTTCAATTATTTAAAGCTACCTACACATCTTTTTAATGAGAATAATACAAGCGTATCCATTTTACTATAAGGGATTCCATTGGTAAAGGTGGGCGCCCATATTTTACCCCGTAAATTTTTATATGTAGGAATTTTTGAATATTTCTATGTAAAAAAAGGCATTCTTGAAGTCTATCTGTATCCATTTTCGAGTTCATTGAAATGAGCATTCAAGATGCCTTATGATACCTTGCCTGTTACGTGTTAAGTGAATTAAACCGCAACATGCCTTGATTACTGGATAACCAGTTTTCACTTATATTTAATAAATCTATTATTTATTGTATAAAAGTAAGGTAGTTTTCTTTGTTTTCTAAATCCGCATTTATTATTGATTACATTGTAGGTTTGGAATGATATTAATATGTATAAATCCGTTAAGATACCCTCGGAAATTTTTTATCGTTCTCGGGGAAAATACCGTGAACACGCATTATTGAAGTGTCGAAGTTATCTGTTCCAATTGGTTGAAGGACATCAGCCAATTTGAATAAGCGAATACCGGGGAGCGATGAATGAGTGTTGAAATGATGGAAATATTTTTACATGAACTTAAATTGATCCCTTCAGTGCCGGAGTTTGGAGAGACAACTACGTTTTTGGTGTGTGTTACCGCGGGTGTTGACGCAATGCTCATAGCTTACCGTTCCTCCCTTCTAATCTTTTCTGTAGGACAGAACAGCTGCTACCGGGAAGCACCATATCATAAATTTGCTAAGAACCTGACCACGATAATCTGAGAAATCTATCCCACAGCATGAGGACATAGGCGGGTTCGTGGCGTAGTTGGTATACATATGACTATTATGCTCAAAGTCCCAGCTTTGAATCCCGACACGGTCCGCTTGAAAAATGTTAAGCAAGCATTTTTCACAAAAATGCGACCTTGTTCGGAAAAAGGTAAAATGGAGGTCCCGTATGTGAGCGTTGTCACGCACGTTAAAGGTCCTTTTTTGCTTGGAACAGCAAGGGTTCGGCAAAATAACAAATTTTTTGGGTAAAAAAGCTTGCTTCCTAGCCAATGTAATATTTTCGGATGGAGCATTGGAAATTCAAATGTGGTGTTCAGGAGGATAAAACCGTAAGTGAAAATCTGTTATAGCTCTAATATAGAAGTTTACATGCTTGAATTATAAAATCTAGTAAGGTTATGGGGTTTGTATAGTGCTTGAGAATCATATATTTTTAATACTAACTTGCCATATGTAACATGTCTCAGATGTAAATATTATAAAGATACTCAGAGTTAAAAGTGGTATTTATTTAAAAATTGAACCTTTGAAGTGATTGTTCAACGTGTCGACCATTTTGTTGTATTTAGCAATCGGCACTGCAAATTCGCTACTTTCTGGCAAGTCATATAACACCAGAACGGCTCTTGAAAGTGAAAACAGCGCTTACGACCCTATTTCTTAGCCCTTTTTGTGCGTAAATTGTCCACCAAAACAAATACTTTCACTTTGATTAATTTCTATTTCGTAAATACAAATCATACATGTGTTCAGTTCACAAGTACAAAATTAATAAATCTAAACATAAAGTCTCACATTTTACTCACTGTATTAATTCCAAACATATCTTTATATCTGAGGATTTCCCGAAACCATCAGTATGCCCATTTCGTGCTTCCTTTCCAATAACAAAGCTTTTTTGACTCAACACATCACAAAATTACAAATTAATGAAGGTGTGTACTCTACAGGTCCTAACTCCTTTTTGATTAGTCGCAACGACGATAATTCCAGAATTCATGAATTCAAACCCTTTATCTTGTCCGTGCAAGCGTAAGTTCAAATAAATTTAACCACACGCACTTTTTCCCTGCGGGAAATCTATATTCTCATCTTAAAACAGCACTTCTTTTCACCCTTCATCTTCCAAACCCCCCTTTAAAGTTTCCTCTTGTTGCATTCAGTTTTTGTATACCGTATCGCCCACACGTTTGAATGTCTGGTATGGTGAGTATAATATGACCCCATTTGGTAGTCTTTAATGTGTTAGTGCGCGATACAAACAAGAGGAGTGAGAGTTACTTTATACTAGGTGAAATAAAAGTTACGATGTTGTGTGTTATGTAAGAAAAAATACATTCCTTAGTGCACTTTTTTAATCTAAAAACTTTTTTAAATCTTTCAGAATAGTATGCGCTCTGACATGATACACCACAGCGTACAAGTGATTCAAACAAAGCAAAGTAGGTTGTTCTAGCAGTTGATGCGCTCAGTTCTTTTGATATTGTTTTTAGGGCATAACGGGCACTGGAAAGTTTAACTAATTGATGATTGTGTTGCGCAGTTTAGAGTTTTGTCGGTTGTTTGTCCTAAAAATTTGATAGAATCGACGTTTTGAATTGAGTAGCTTCCTATAGAAACATATTTAAAAGTTTTTTTGTAACATAATACTGTGGATTTATTTATATTGCAGCTCAAGTTATTAGTATCACACCATGTTTGGATAGTGATAAGCTCTTTATTAATTTCATATTATAATGCCTCTAAATCTAAATTTTCATAGCGTAGTCATGTTATTTTAAAGAAATTATTAATATGCATGTTCATAGTTATGTCAAATATAGGAGGGTTTTTTACAAATTATAGTAGAATTAAGAAAAATTAACGTTACAGCGACACGCGTTTAATTATAATATAAAGTAACCTCCAGACAAGATAATGTCACTACAATGTAATACAAACCTTTATTTAGTGAATCTTACAAATATCATGCTACACATAATCTCAACCGAAATATAACACATATATAATGTAAAATATTTTCAAGGTATTCATTTAATCTCCTGATGATTTGAAATAACAATCGGCACGTGACTTGACATGATGAAACCATATGAACTCACGCAGATTTCACGTGATTCAGTCACAAACTCTCTAGGAATACTATGCAACGATAGCATCCCGAACATATGAAAAGTGGGAGAAGTGAATAACGCAAAACAGTGAA
This sequence comes from Platerodrilus igneus, assembly GCA_036346225.1. Classification (NCBI taxonomy): domain Eukaryota; kingdom Metazoa; phylum Arthropoda; class Insecta; order Coleoptera; family Lycidae; genus Platerodrilus; species Platerodrilus igneus. The sequence continues at coordinate 780,451 of JARFIW010000195.1, read as the reverse complement.
CAAAAAATCATGAATTAGTTATTCGTGAGCCATAGACTAGAATACATATGAGGGCAACTGTTGACAGGGAAGTCCAGGCTATGAATTAGCAAACGGAAGATAAACCTTGCAAGATCCGCGAATTTTCGACAAAACCCAACAACACCGATGGAATTGGAACTGATTAGTTCCAATACAACAAAGATTTGAAACGATGTACCCCACAGAACAATAAGTCAACCCTGGCTCCATAACATTCTTTATCCACGTTAATACTCAACTGTGAGTTTAGTAGCAAACTAGGAGTCCTATTTTATTGATTGTTAGTGGCATGTATGTATGACGCTTGTTCGATCAAATATTGATGAATTTATACCACGTCCACTAGTAGTGTCAAGTAGAACTTTTAATTTTATTAGGTATATAAAACCTGAACATTACAAGTTTGAAAACTTGAGGCGGTGTTGTAAATGTTTATAGTTGGATCATCAAGGTTATGGCTAATTGAATATGAATTGATTTATGTAATTTTGCAATTATGTGCGTGTGTTTACTTATTTGCAGGAATATTGTTATGTCGCTGGTATTTAAATTGATTTGGATAAATTTAAAAATTTTGTATGTATACCTGTTACAGGAATAATGATACGATGTTGTATTAAAGTAGATGTAGGTGACGCACTGAGCTGAAGGTAGTTGTTTTATATGTTTAGACATAAAGTGTAGCATTTTTAAAAAGAATTCCATACATCAGGTGGACGACGTAATTAGAATCCACGGGAGTACTCATCGTTTAGAGGATTATCATTATAGTAGACGAGTTGGCGCCCATAAATTTGATAGCATTAAAAGTTTTCCAAAGTAAACGTTACTGATAGTGTAGCTTGAAATTGCACCTAGTTAATTGTTACATTTTTCAATTTTTGGTTCATTTCTTTAATTGTTTCTATAGGGAGTCACTCCCGCGCCACTGTAGTTAGCCGGTACACTCTCAATTTTTTACGGGATACTCGTCCCATCTGAGCAATTCTAAATTTAGTAATTTAAAGATTCAATCACCTGTAACATGTGGTATGCCGTAATTGGTTGGTTTGAAGTTAAAGAAAGATTTGTTTACGCAAACACGCTGTCTTCTATTATAAAGGAAAGATTTGAACCACAGCAAAGGAATTCCACGTATTCTACAAGAGCTCTGATGTGTTTCAATTAAAACAACTTTAATTGAGAAATTAATTGACGTATATATAGATGGCTATATTAATATTTTTTCCTGTTCCAGCCTAGTCTCAGATACTGATCCGATTAATTAACAACAGAATTTTTATATGGAAACTTTCAATTATATTGAATCGAAGATATAATTGGGTTTATCATTATACTATACATCATTTTTCCATTCACATTAATAGTCAACTTTTACTTTTCATGTGCCCAAAAACCTCTAACATACTTTTTTTAATTAAGTAAATTTTAGCAGCTGGTAAGAATAGGTGTGCGTGCGATGACCTTTTTAGATAATGCACTTTACATTCATAAAAGCAGGTGCCATTTAAGTGATGTTTCACTATTTGGCTAATTATGCAATTTGCTTTAGTAAAGTGCTTTTTACAATTGGTATTTGCTCACACAACCGTTTGTTTTTGGCATGTTTATTTAGAATAGGTGCAAAATTCCTAACCTGTTTGGTGTTTGACATAATTAATAAAACCTCAGTTGTAATTACCATAATTTTGCAATACATTTGGGTTTGCTTGTTGGTTTTAGATAAATCCGTACGAATTATTTCCCAAACAAACATTATCGATCAGGAGTTGTTTCAGCTTACCGACGTCGCTAATGCCAATGAACAAATATTTACAGGCGTCAGGTTATATATAACGAGAGTAGTATTTCCTTAGTGTAATAATAGCTGTTGCTAACGAAATTACTTTCACACTTGAAATGATGACGACTTAACGAACTATTATTTTTTCTACGTTACCACGTGCTAAATCGCGGCATTTTGGCAAGTTTCCAAAAGAAGCGCATGTCTAGTCTATTCTACATTTTAATAAGCCGCTTATCCAATGTTATACTAGTGTATTTTTACCTGCCATTTCTAAAAACAAAGTAGTTGTTTTCTGAAATTACTTGTTACTAACTTGTGAAGCGAAGCGAATGCGTGTTACTAAATAGAAGGGAGTTACTTTCTGTGGATCCAAGTGCATTTACGATTATCATTTGAAAACGTTTTGCAGGCAGAACGGTTATTACGTACAAATTTAAAATAAAATGGAGTATGTGAAAAATTAAGGGGTTAGTCCTAGAACTAGCTAGCCACCTAGGTCATTAACTCGTTGGAGCGTGATGAAATAAAGGAAATATTGAAAAATACATAACATTTCATACCAATCTGACTAAGCTATCTCGGTCTGCCTCACTCATGGTCTTGTTCATCAACAAAAAGAAAGAGAACGCCAACATATAACAAACTTTTTGGCGTTGGAATAACTCTTCCGAAAACGGGCTACAACTCATAACTTATTAAGAAATTCTAAATGTTTTTGCTAAATATCGCTCTTAGTCATTTGCCATTTGCAAAATTTCAATTAAAAGTTGATTCACTGTTTTTACCCTCCCCTCCCTCCTCTCTCTCGCTCTACAAGGGCATTCTGTCGACGCGTTTCGCCCTAATTGGGACTCATCAGGACAGGAGTAGCAAAGTTGTAATATTTAACACAGACACATTATGAGAAGTACAGCATCATCTAGCTCACAATTTGTCTTCGTGTCGTTTCATCTGACATCGCAGGTTTGTTTTAACAACAGTTGTTAAAACCTGCCATTCATTCTTTTTTACTTTGTATTAATTTAACATTCATTAAACCTACTTTTCTTCTAATTATATAATTATATTATATTATATTCACAGCGATATATATATATATATATATATATATATATATATATATATATATCGCTGTGAAAGGTTTGTGACATAAATAAAAATTGCTATAATCAATGTTTCACATTGTCCGTACTAGGTCTTTGATTAATGAAACCACTACAATCATAGGACCTCAGATTTATAATAATACGAAATATCCTTTTACAGACATTTAATACATCCACAACAGCTTTATATTACGAACAATATCTTAACCATAACATGGATAAGAAATATAACCTCCTCTCAACACCAATCCTATATACTAAAAATAAAGTTCAAAATCTCTTTTTAAAACTAGAATGATCACTCACGTAGTCTACAAATCTTAATCTCATAATTATCATTGATAATCAACTCCATAATCAAATCTTTCTTAATATGCACAAAACTTATCTTAGTGAGTCATGTAATTTAATATCCTCCTTCTTAAAAACCGTATTAAGCTATCTGAACTCAGCTAGGTTATTTAATCACTTTCTGTTATGGCGAAAACCTTTATTGTAGGTTTGCCAAGCTTTTTAAAATTAAATTATCTTGAGTTTAACACAGTTTTTACTCTAAATTAAAAAGACTTGCACACAGAAAAATCTCGTCATGCAACTTAACTAATTGATAGATATGTCTTTTTAGAAATTCAAACACGATATATTTATTTTACTGTTAGAGATTTGCTTGTTGCTTTGCTCTTGAACATAATTACCAATCCATGCTCCAAAATTATTTAAATTGTTTTACAAATAGACCTTTACATCCTAATTCATCCATATACCATTTAACACACCATTCTATTCATATATGCGTGATTCTAATTAAGAAGGCTGTATTTTGCAGTAGTTTTAATTATTTTTAATTATTAATTCTCCATTTTGAAGCCATTGTAAGTACTTCAAATAATCTACTTACGTCTGAGTATCAAGAGTACCTCATCGTAGGCTGCCAAATAACATTCCTTAAAACCATTTACAAAATCGCCATCTTCTATAACATGTAAACAACTTTTACTACTAAATACTGTACACGCTAGTACAACTTTAACTACGTATCGTATTATCTGATTAGGTCGACTGCATGGTGACTTTATAAACACGACTGACCTGCCCTCAGCACTGATAAGCTTTTTATAAAGGCGAGCCTCTGCTGACGTAGAAACTTCGAGAACTTTTTCCGTCAATCTGGTTGTTTCCACATTTGAATCGGTTCTAGAAGTAGGTGTGACATTCACGCCTGTTATTAACATACGAAGATTTATTGTTTTACTAGCCTTAGGTTATATTTAATTGAATGCGTTGTCTTATTTATGCTGTTATCGCAACATTTTATCGTCGCTTCCGGCTATTCACGTCATTTTCTTATCTAAACATTTAAGTTCATTGATTCTTTACATCCTTGCTATTAAATAATTGGTGGACGTTTATTGATTACATGGTGCTAGAACATGGGTCAATAACTATGCTCCTTAAAACTTATCAATGTATCTTTTCAATTGACGTAAATTGTTTTGATATTACATGAAATCAAAATATTTGTACACGCGGCTCTGCATAAAATTGGCAATAAATTCAACTGTAAATCTCCTTTAGAATATTTACGCATTTGAACAGGACTAATTAATAATTTATGAAAATCTTTTAGAATATGCGAGTTTACATAAAATTGAGTAGTTCTCTAAATACGATGCTTTTATTATAAGATATGGATGAAACTCTTTCAAAAAACGCTTGTTTACTCGAAGAACATAATAAATACCATTATTATTATCTAAAGCACGATTCTTTCGTCATTAAACTATGTAATCATCACGCTTTTTGTGCATTGATATATTTTTATACTAGCCCTTCACGAATACGTTTTCTATACAAATAAATATCTACATAATTGGACTCCATCGCGAATTTTGTCGAGTTTACGACGTTTGTCTCTGTATGACCTTTATTTACATTAATATATATTGATGTTATAAGGAGGTCATAAAGGCCATTGAGCACCAAATTTTGTAGGAAAACAAACTCAAAGCTAAGAAAGTAAAATTTTCCAATATTTAATTTTACTCTGTATAATATTTTCCTAAGATTCCTTTAACACGAATGGCATGTAAAAGAACACGCTTCAAAATATATATATATATATATATATATATATATATATATATATATATATTGTTGTAGTAGGACTAATCGAATCGAGCCTCTGGTTGGACGTCGAATTTTATTGCTGTAAAAGGTTCGACATTGGACACTTTTATTGCTGTGAAAGGACTAATTTCTCGATCTGCCTGCTGGCTCTTTGAATTAATAAACCCACTGTAATCATACGTCAGATTTTAACAAAACAAAATAATTCTCTTACAAGCAATTTTCAAATAGGAAATGATACATCCACTATCATGCATTAACAACTTCATGATTAAATCTTCCTTAATATGCACACTAAGTACCTTTATAAGTCCTGTAATTTTAATAGCCTATCTTAAAAACTGGATTATCATTCATTAACAGCTTAGTAATTAAATCTTCTTTAATATGTACAATAATTATCTTAATTTATTTAGGTTTAATTGTTACCGTGTATCCCTGTATCGCAGCTTTGCCAAACTTCTTAAAATTAAATTAGATTGGTTTTTATACACAACTCTTACTTTTAAATTAAAATTTCTTAAAATTAATTGATTTAAATTTTACCGTTACAGATTTTCTTACAAGCTTTGATTTTTTTCTAGAATGTAATTACTAATCCATGTTCTTAAATCGTTTCAAAAGGTACAAATTTTTATGCAAATTGATGCTTTCCACATATAACAAACCATTTTAAATCATATATACCTATTCTAATTAGGAAAACTTTATCTTACGGTGGGATTAATTATTTTGAATTAACTATTTTCTATTTTGAGAATTTTAAATAATTATCGCCACTAAACATTATACATTTCGTGTAGGCTATTAGTCACGTAAGAATGTCAAATAATATACTTACGTCGGAATTTCAATCAACTCTCTAACGCCGGCGAATTGAGTAATACTGAGCCTTATGGCCATCCAGTATTGGATTTTATAACCAAACCTCCTCTAGCGTAATTTATTATAGCCGGGTCCAGATGTTTCCTGAACCTTCGATTCGTTTCGCTATGTAAAATATCTACATTCGAGTTTGTTCGACAATGTTGGTGTATTATGTTATTACCATTCCCGTTTCTTCGAGAATCTTTAAGTTCATTTTATTACTGCTTTGCGCTATTTAATAATTAGGGAAACGTTTACCTATTTCAACATCTTATCGTTCTGGAACATAAATGATTTAACTACGCTTTTCTCTTAATTAGAAATACGTTTTTTCAATTAAGATACTAACGTCCTTTTGCTATTAAATGCAAATTCCTTTTAGAATATGAAATTTTACATAAAGTTGACATAAATTGATATTGAAATTTTTTTAAAATATTTACGCATTGGAACAGGATGAAAACTCCTATATAACATTTGATTGAGTATTTAAATGCATTTGAACGTAATAAATACCTTTATTTTTATTTAAAACACTATCAAACTGTGTAATAATCACATCTTCCTGCATCAGACATAATTGATACACTTTATACCGGGTATTTCACAAATGTCTTTTATACAAATAAATATCTAAATCAATTCAACTTTTTCTCGATTTTTTGGAACTTTCTGGCATTTATAAAGTCACATCTTTACCATATGATGGAATATGAGCTTCATACGACTTCAATATATAACGGAAAGCATTTAATACATAGTCACTTTTGCCTGGTAACGGTAATTTATATAACTCCGCAATCACCTGCGCGCTCGGGAGCTTTTATATACTGGCAAGCTCGAATTTATAATATACCGTTACTCGAATTACTTTAAACTGGTTCATTTGCTTGGCGGAAGCTACAAGCTTGTATTCAACGACTTGAATGAATTCAAGTGAGTTTTTCGAATTCCACCCTCCATTATGCGATGGTGATATTTATAAGCTATATTATTTTAGGGAATTTCCCAATTTCAACTATTCACACAGTTCGTCCGATATGAACTGAACTTGGGGTTAGTGATTTAGAGTTTTTCGGTACATGGGAATATTAGGTTATCTCAGGGTTACCATTTACAATGGAACATCTGCGTCATTGTGTAGACCCAGTACGTCTTAGATTATATTATTTTATGAGCTTCTGTGTGTTTGAGTAATTTATAATAATTTTGGCGTGACAGTATTTTCGGCTCCACGCTTGTAGGATGATTAGTCACGAAAAATATGTTGGTGTTTATCGAAATTAGTATGTCTATGGTGAATGTTCGGTTTTTATTGCTGGTCATAAAAGATTGTACTAAGTACTTTACTATTTATTACGGTATTTTACTTTAATAATGTCATGAATTAGGCCAATTATAGACTGTAAATTACACAACTTCTATAAAATTGTTCGTGTAGTTTTTTACTACCCTTCTTATACTATCTAAAATTGATAAATATTTTCCTATATACCGACGTATACTTAATTAATTCGCGAGCGCTACAGATGCCAGTTACAAAATTTTGGATTAACTTAAATGCGTGACAAATATTTTATCTTTTAGTTGGGTGGAATCGATACATTTAGGAAAAACTGACTTCCACTAATATGTGCCGATAACAAAATTGTCCCGGGATCAAATTACCCAAATAGTCGATAGCTACGATATCCAATTGTGCGTTAGCCTAAATATTCACCACGCTATTGCAACATGGTGAATTCTTTTATTTTCCTAGCTTACACTTTTTGCAGGTTAAAGTTGTTTTTTTGTTAATGAAATGTTATTTTTGGCGTAAAACGTTTTCCTAAAAGCTATGAATATTTTTTCATTTCCAATGTGTCAGTACGTACGATTTATTTCCCTAATAATTTCTAATGCTGTTTACCGTGTAAATACCAAAAATTTCTCGTCGTCTATCTTTTGAACAACGAAACGATTCTTCAAACAATAACCCCTCCGCTTTACTAAATCGTCATCTCTCAAATTTTCTTAATATGTTCCTGCTGCTGTATTAATAAGAATCTCGATCTTGTCTAACTTCCTTCTTCTTCGAACTGCGATAGCGTCAACAAATGCCCTTTTTCTTTCTTGTATTAAAACCTCCACCCTTCCTGCTGAAATAATCCGCTGTTATTTTACCTTTCCCCGGTTTATATCGAATTTCAAAATTATACTCTTGCAAGTATAACACCGACTTTAAAAATGCGACCACCACATTATCCGTATCAATCTGAAAACTATTTTCTAATATATAAAACCTTAATTTCCTCACTGCATAGACTATCACCAACATCTCTTTCTTCACAATCGGATATCTAGTCTAAAAATCTATCAAAAAACCGGTAGTTCCTTTTCAATTGAATTTGCACCAACTCCGCCCCAATAGCATGAGCCGACGCATACGAACGAAAAATAAACTTAACTCTAAAATTTGGATACATCAACGGCAACAACTCTTATAAAAGTGACCCTTTAATTCCTGCAACGTCTGGTTCCTTTCTTTTGTCCATTTCCATCTATAGTTCTTTCTCAACAATTCTAACAGCACGAACAACTCCGAATATTTTGGAATAAACCTGTTACAGTAATTGAACACCCCTAAAAATCTCCTTAACATTTTCATTCCTGTGTTGTGCTAACTTCTTCAACTTTTCCAATCTCTTGGAGCAAATCTTTACTCCTTCATCGCTGATTATGGAACCTAAATTTGCTATCCTTTTCTTGAAAAATTCACACTATTTGATATTCAACGTTAAACCTCCTTCGTCTAACTTCTCTATGACCTTTTGTAAATATTTTAAATACTCCTCTTCATTCCTTGAAAAGACTAAAATATCATCTACGTAGTTAATGTGTACAGAACCCTTCAAATGCGTACAACCTGAATGGCGCTATCTTACAGCAATAAATCTCCCCTTAAGGGTTGAATTCCGTATACTTCCTGTTTTCTTCGTGTAACTGAACCAACGAAAAAGAATTTTTTAAATCTAACTTCCTAAAACCCTTCATATCACTAACCTTATAGAATAAATTATCCCAAGATTGCGGCTGCTTATACATACTGTGGTTTCGTGATCGTATTTTTTTCTACTTTATCCTATTTAGGCACAACAACTGGATTTATATATGAAGCCTTCGATGTCTTAATGATCACGTTTTTAAGCATTTTATTTATTACTTCTTTGACTTCTTCTCGTATCGAATGAGGTATAGATTACATTGTTGTATAGAACCCTTTTCTGCATCGACCTGCAACGTATGCGTGTACTCTTTCGCAACCCTTGGCTCCTCATTAAATACCCCTACGTACTCATGAAACATACTACATAAACCTCCTCTAATGTGCTTCTCATCAAAATTCTTTTCATATAAACTGCATCATACTTTAACCTCATCTTGTGCCAAATCATCCATAATCTCCTTCCCAATTGCTATCTTTCCTATTATTATTGCATCCCTTATATTAACTCAAATCCGGAACTACCCGATTGCTATTAAACTCCAAAATCTTTACATCATTGTCTTTCCCGCTTATTATCATTCCAAATCTTTCTATAAAGTCCATTCATATAATAAAATCCAAGTGGAACCCTTAAACAACAAAAAATCAGTCTCTCCGAGCTGCCTTTCCCCAATGGATATCGGTCCACAAATCGTCTTATTGATTGTAGATAACTTATTTTTCATCTCAGGCCATCTTTTCCTTATCACAAATTCGCTGTTTTAACCCATCTGCATGCATAGAAACGACCTCGTCCTTGATCAACCACATACCAGTATCAACTAATGCTAAATATTAATTATTCCCTGACTTACAATAAATTAATGGTAACGCTCTTTTATTTGTATAATTATTTTTAAACGATACATCAATACAATTAACATGAACAGTGCCTAAACCCAATATGTTTGTTGAAAAACTACTTCCATGAGCTATTTAGCCTAATTCAATTGAAGTGCGGCAATAAGTGAAGAATATCCACAAATTTTCATGATCATTATTAGGTCTTTAGTCCTAGAACTGGTTAAACGCGTACCTCCATTGTTTTCTATTCTGAGCTAACCTACACATTTCCCTGAAATTCCCACAACCTACATGTTTCACTATCTGTGTGCAATAATCTAATTTAAGTCTATCTCTACCTTTCTTTTTCCTTTCTTTACTCCTAATATATTACGCACTATTCCCTCATGCCTTAGTATCTATCCTATCATCCTATCTTTGCTATATTTTTTTACTGTTTCCTACATATTACTTTCTTCCCCCTATCATTTCGAGAACCTCTTTGTTTTTAACTTTGTTTGTCCATGATATCTTCATCGTACGTCTGTAGCACCACATTTTACTTTTTACTATCCGCTGCTCTTATTCAAACATTTCAAGGCGTGTTCATTTAAAGAGATCGTTACCGAAGTATGCTTTCAATGGTTAACACATTTCAATGCAGAGTATTTCAGGTTCGACAGCTGGATTTAAATTCATTATTTTTGCATAATCCTGGGAGATCGATACATCCTCTCTAAATCCAGACAATACATGCAAACTCCTTGCTTATTAGATGGACGTTAGCATCGCCTGCTTACTGAAATATAACCGAAAATATATATAGTTCAATTAGATCTCTTAAGTTTAGCCAAGAAATCCAGTCAAATGGCGTTTCCTAATGTTATGAAGTTTCAGCTTCCCTTTATCTGAGGTCATTGGGTTTACTGTTGGGACAAACACGCGCTTTTATATCCCTTAGATTTTTTCCAAGAAATATTCCTAAATACTCAATCAATTACAATTACTCTAATATCGAGGGCAAATCTATCAAACACACTTAGTTTAATTTTTCAGTTCCCTTCAGAAGAATTTTTTATGAGGGCTAACAATGAATACATACATTTTTTATATTTCCAATTACCAATTTCATGTACTTATGTAAGGAAATGTTTTTAATTATTCTTGGATAATTAAATTATTTAGGGTATAGTGTAATTAATATTCAATATTTCTTAGATATAGGCTTATCGTTTATAAGAAAGCTGTCATTACGCTGTTTAGATTCATTAATAAATTACCCGATAAGTACTAGCACAGTTTTTTCTTTGCGATCAATAGTTTCATTTTTGATATTAGGTTATTCACATCTGTTATTGTAGGCGAGGACAGATGTTTTATATTTTAAAAGCGTTAGAGCACTTACAGATAATTAGAAATTAAACAGTAAGGGAGATTTTTAATACAGGTAATTATCTGTTGCATATATTATATGGTTGTGCCCCGTTCTCATTCTCTACCAGACAGTTTGTGTGCACATCACAGCACTGAAAGTTATTCAGAAATAATTGTAAAGCTTTTTTTGCGAATTGTTACTAATAATGTAGGTATGTGGGAGGGAGTGGATATGAAAACTAAGGCAAATAAAAATTTACCCTAGTAATAAGCAAGATATAACTATTTGCTCCTTTATTTTCATCTAACTTTTTCACAAATAGAAATGAATTTGATTTTTGTATTTACTTTTATCTCCATCTATCTATCTTTTATTTTTTCCACTTTTTCCACTTGCTGCACCACCGGTGGATATTTACACCTTTTTGGCTTATCATGCCAGTCTTTGGCATGGATGACTTTGAATTAGTTGGTTTGCGTGTGACTACTAAACCTTAGGTCCCAGATTCGATTCCCGACACGGACCGCTTGAAAAATGTTAGACAAGCCGTTAAGGACGCCGAAAATGGTTTGTAATTAAACCGATAAAAGTACAAGTATTACAATTTTTATACACTAAGTGGGTTTGTAGATCTGGAAAAAGCATTCGACAATGTAAATTGGAAAAAAATGTTTGAAATACTCAAAAGGATTGGAATGAGTTATAGGGATAGACGAATAGTACATAGCTTATACAAAGAGCAAACAGCAGTAATAGAATTAGAGCAGGAACGTAGAGAAGTAAACATTAGGAAAGGGGTGAGACAGGGATGTGCCCTATCCCCATTGATTTTTAACTTGTACATAGAAGAGGCAATGAATACTGTCAAATGCAGAAAGACATTTGGAATTACTATGCAGGGACAAAAAATTGATATGCTTAGATTTGCAGATAATATAGCGGTATTAGCATCTAGCAAGGAAGAGTTAGAAGCAGCTCTTAATGAAATGGAAACGGTTCTAACAGAGAGATACGGTATGAAAATTAACAAAACTAAAACTAAAGTTCTAGTTTGCAAAGGTGGGGAAAATAAATCAAAACAAGAATACAAGTATTTAACACGAACTTACAAGAGGTTAAGGATTTCTGCTACCTAGGAAGCCAAATAACGCAAGATGGGAAAAGCACAAAAGATATAAAACAAAGATTAGCACAAGGTCGTGCTACATTTAACAAGAAAAGCAACTATTGTGCTCAAAGACCACAAACATAGAAACAAGGAAAAGATTGCTTAAAACATATGTGGAGCACAGCACTGTACGGCTGTGAAGTAGGAGAAGCGGACAAGAAAAAGGTAGAAGCCTTTGAAATGTGGTGTTACAGGCGTATGATGAAGATATCATGGACAGACAAAGTTAAGAACGAAGAGGTACTAAAATGGTAGGGGAAGAAAGAAATATGTGGAAAACGGTAAAAATAGGAGAGATAGGATGATAGGCCACATACTACGGCATGAGGGAATAGTGCGGAAAATTTTAGAAGCAGAGATAGGAAAAAAGAGAAGAAGAGGCAGACCTAGATTAGACTACTGCACACAGATAGTAAAAGATGTAGGCTGTAGAGGTTTCAGGGAGATGTGTAGGCTAGCCCAGAATAGAAATCAATGGAGGTACGCATCCAACCAATCCCAAGATGGATAAACTAGTGACGAAAAGATAACTGTGCGTAAACATGATGATTATTATAAGTAACTACAAGAATTGGTTGGGCAATATTCTCGAATAATGTTAAGTGTGTGAAAGGATTTACTAGAAAACCATTATTTCGGCAAATGTCTAAGTGTTGGGGGATCTTGGTAGCCACAGGTTGCTTAACCTCCTTCACTGAATCTCGGTAAAATAGGGTATAAAATTAGAAAACAATAGAAAGAGAACGAGCTGAATACACATACTCCCTGAAAAGAAGAAAAGAAGAAAAAGAAGACAACCACCAAAAACGCAAAATCAAAGAAGCTGCCTATATAACCCTACATAAAAATAACTGCGTTGCAAACGAATCCGGGACTTTCAGTAAACAATGAATTTCATTACTAAAAGAAATAACAAATGAAAATCAAATGCCCACAATATCTAGGTAGCATTGCAAGTTTTTCCTGGATTTTCCTTGCAATATTAACATGAAATACAGCCTACATACATGATTTCTATTTATACATAAAATAACTAATTACATAAAAATAAGCATATTAACAATCCTTGTAAAACAGCACTGGTATCTGACAAGTATAAATCCACAATAAGGTTACCTCAAAACCATATACAATCTCCGTTGAACAGTATTGGTATCTGACAAGTGTAAACTCGCCATAGGGTCGCCTCAGATCCATATACAATCTTCATAGAACAACATTGGTATCTGACAAGTGTAAACCCGCCATAGGGTCGCCTCAGATCCATATACAATCTTCATAGAACAACATTGGTATCTGACAAGTATAAACCCGCCATAGAGTCGCCTCAGAACCATGTTAAAATCTACCAAAGAGGTAACTTAAATCATAATGAATTTTCCCCCTCAAAATAAATATAAAAAAAAAACGACTACTTAAGCCTTTCAATAATGCAATCGCACACTTCTTTAATAACCATCCTCTCAATTGTATACATAGAAACATGTTAAAAAATGTTGGCTGAAATGCAGACACAAAAACGGTAGCAGTCTTTTGCAATGCTCCAGATGTATGAGGACGATAGCATGGACAGACAAAGATAATAACAAATAAGTTACAGAAATAGTATGGGAACAAGGATATCTGGGGAAAAAGAGAAATAGTAGGGCGGAATACGTTCTAAGGCATTTTTGGGGAATAGTATGTGATATATTACAAGCAGAGATAGGAAAAAAGAGGTAGATGTAGACCTAGATCAGACAGTTATAGATGCAAACTGTGCATATTTCAGGGAAATCTGTAGGTTAGTTCAGAATAGGGAACAATGATGGTACGCGTCTAACCAGTTCTAGGACTGAAGACCTAATGATGATGAAGTGTACATGTTATTAGAAAAGTGCATTTACTAATGAAAGGCAAAAACTTTCATTGGTTGAGCTTCTAGTATAGTGCGAGTATTTTACTATTTTACTGATCTTTTTAGAAAGACTTGTATACAAAAATGCCCAAGTAGCGATAGAGAAACGAAGAGCAAACCCACGAGCGCCCAAGCGAGCTAACGAGCGCTATAGAAAAGGTGTACTTACCGAGAACCACAATAAACACAGAATAGAATTGTCGACAATCACATTAGGAACATCCGTACTTACGAAACTAAAGTTGTGTCGGAAACAAACAGAATTTTATACTTCAGAATTATACCTGTAGTCAAATACTGGACTTCAGCAAGTTAAACCGAATATAATTACAAAGTAGTGGTGGTTTATATACCACGTCTCAAGATGAAAGTTCACAATGTCAAGCTCGATGACAAAACAAGGTCAATATTCAGAAGAACTGCCACAAGTTTCGGTAAATTACCAAAATGTGACTACATATCATCTTGTTAGACGTCAAATGAGCTCTTGCAATTAATTAAAGAAAGCAGCAAAGTTGTCTATGTTAGTTCACCGACTAGAATACAAAGAGAGATGCGACGCTTTACCAATGCCTTTTAAGAGAGATAATAACTTTTATCACTCAGACTGGTGGCCTGATAATTTCCATCTTCAAAAAACTACACGCATATGTTGGAATGTACGAAAGCATCTTTATATTTTGTAGAATAGCGGTAATAGACGCACCATCAAATCATTGATGTTTTATAGTCAATTCAAAAGGTTTAATTCTTTATAGGGGTTTCCAAACTGCCAGACACTATCAATCATATATTAAACTTCATATGATTATTACATTTGGGATGCTTTGAAGCTTGTGCTTTGTATTTTAAACGACGACTTTATATTTGCTCAAATGTAGAATGAGAAATAATTTGAATACGAAATCCAAAAAATTATTAATGATGTTTTCCTGATCTTTTTTATTTTGTCATTCCATAAAATTGTATCGTTTTCTTTACGTTCCTTCATATTCCCTTCGGGAACAAGAATTAAAGTAAACACATTTTTTACGCTGTGAATTGACGTGTTAACAGGTTAAAGAAATAATATGAGGCCAACTAGTTTTGGGGCAAAAGCATAAAATTTCTATGTAATTGACCATCCTAAAAAATTGGTACGGGTGCTCTGGTTTTAAAAATTTAAAGGCATTCTAAAAGAATTGTCTTGTAAGGAAGTTCCACGTGAGATGATGTGCAAAAAGAAGCCTATAGGAGTTTTGAAAATAACACAGAGAATCCCTTCTCAATGTCAAGAACTGTAAGCAATTTCAGAAGTGTATCAAACAGAAGTCACGGATAGTTTAGCTTCAGGAATAGTGGAATTTTTTAATTTGTTAGTCTTTTTTGTCGTTTACGGTTTCCAACCAAGGCATTTGTAATAAAAACCATACAAATATTTCTTCTCAGCCGATAAGTCGAGAATTGAGGCACTTTTCACTGTAAAAAAGGTCGTACTTAACCGTGTTTTGACTACAAATCCTAACGTCTACTTTCTAAGAGCTTTCATTTCCATAAAAGGGTTCAACTGAATGAATTTTGCGTACGCAAATTATTCCAGGGCCTACAATAAAGGACGCTGTTTTGAGAAAGGTGAAGAATCTGTAATTTTAATTAGCATTTTTGGTAAATGCAAGTTGAAAGAGAAGCCGAAGGACATAGAAGAACTGCTAAACAATAATCAAAGAAATGCATTTGAAAAGTCTTAACAGTTTTAAAACACTTAATTGGAGAACAACGGTAAAACTAGATATATATCTGTTTAAAAATATAAAATGACATACTATGCTTTGGTTGTACGTTTTTCAATACTTTGCTCTATACTTAAACTTTTGTCATAACTGAAACTGTCTCCTATATTAGCATTATCTGTAGAGTTTTCATTCCTCCACAAGATTGAATAATGTTTTTAGAGACTTTTTAACTTTCGCCAACACATATTATTATGATGATTACCAGTATTATCAATTTCTTTTTTTTTTCACTTTATTATAAAGTGGTATTTTATTCTGAGATGTCGAGTTATACTAAGTAGTCTCAGAGTCTGTGCTTGAGTGGAGGAACGATCGTACTATATTATATGTTTTGAGAAGACAGATTTTTTGTGTTTGTGTGGATGGTTTGGAAAAGACCGAGTTGATTTAGACGTGTGTCGAAAGTATATGGGATCATGCTAGTAGTTGAGATGATGAATGGTATTATGACTAGTTTTTCTGTTTCCGTAGTCTTCAAACTTCTATGGCTAATTCTATATACTTCTCTTTTTTTATTGTAGTTTATTTTGGTGTTGTGGTCATTGGGTATGGATATGTCTTATAAGATACGAGATTTACTCTTTTCTATTTTGGAAGACGATGTCAGATCTATTGGATGTTATTATTTTGTCAGTGCGGATTTTTACGTCCCAGCATAATTTGCCTTCGCTTGCGTCTATGATCGTAGTTGGAATGTATTTATAGTATGATGTTTCGTCTATGGTGAGTTTGTATGTGTTTGTGAGTGCTTGATGGATCATTTTTCCTGCTATGTCGTGTCTTTCAGTGTATTCTGTGCTTGCTAGGATTTTGCATTCGCTTGGTATGTTATCTATTGTTTCCTTGAATTGATGACATTTTCTAGGTGTATCGGCGTGTATGTTTGGGTCGTTTATATTACGTTTTAAGTAATTTCGTGTGGTTATGACCTGGTCTTGTATTACGAGGAGAAATTCTTCCGTCTCCTGGAAAAAAATTTGAACTCGAGCCATTTATACGAGAGTTTTTCGATATGCGGTCGTGCTGTGTGTTGTACCTGTATTTTCTATGTAGTTATTTTTGTTGCTTGGGTGTTAATTTTTTCTTATATATTTTGTGTTCAGGTGGATGTATCTGCTGTGTGATTGGTTTTAGCTAGAATTAAGGGGGGTATAGTTTTTGTCTGATTTGCAGGGATGTTTGTTTGCCGTAGAAGAATTTCCGAGGTTATTGAATCTGTTTTGTGTGTAGTACTTGAATATCTAGCATTCGTTTGCTACCTTCTTTTCTATTTATTGTGTTAGGTTGGATTTTTCTGTGTCTAGAAAGTTCGCATCTGGTGAGTATGTGCATATTTTCTAGGTCTGCTTGGGTCAATTTAATTATATCAACGGAGTATGTGCATATTTGGCCTGCAAACGTCTTAATGACTTTAAAAAGGTTCCGGAAATGGAGTGAGGTTTTTAGTTATTGAATCTGTTTTGCGTGTAGTGCTTGAATATCTAGCATCCGTCTTCTTTTTTTTTCTATTTATTGTGTTAGGTTGGATTTTTCTGTGTCTAATAAGTTCGCATCTGGTGAGTATGTGAATATTTTTAGGTCTGCTTGGGTCAATTTAATTATACCAAAGGAGTATGTGAATTTTTGGCCTGCAAACGTCTTAATAACCTTGAAGAGGTTCCGGGAATGGAGTGAGGTTCTTACTATGGCTATTAATCTTTGTTTGTATTGCTTTTTTAATTGTGTTTTGATGTCTGTATGGTTTACCTTGGTATTTTGTTGGAAACCAAGATATTTGTATGTTTCATTTTCTGTCATATTGTCTAATATTTAATTGTTTATGTTTTTTTTTGTTTTCGCTGTTTTTACATTTTTCTTTTTCTATATGTAGTATTTTGCATTTGTAGATGTCGAATTCCATTTATATGTTTGTTGTGAATGTTTCTGTTATTTTGAGTAGTCCTTTTAGCTGTGTTAGTATTGGTGCGTAGATCTTAATATCGTCCATATAAAGTAGGTAGTTAATTTTATGTTGTGAAGTTTTCTGATGTTTTATGTTAAAACCGTATTTAAATACAGTGTGTTTGAAAGTGGGTTTATACAGATACAGAACCATAATGAGCTTAGCGAATCACCTTAAAAAATACCTCGCCGGATGTGTAGTCTATCGGTTTGTAAGCTTTCTGATTTTGAGTTATGGTAATTCTTGTTCTCTAGGTTTTCATTATCTCTACTAGGAATTGTTTGACTATCATGTCTATTTTGTAAATGTCTAACGTTCTTATTAGCCAACTGTGTGATATGGAGTCGAAAGTTTTTTGTAGTTTATGTAGCATGTGTGTATGTTTCTGTCTTCTTTTTCTATTAGTTTTAGGATGATTGTGTCTATTATTAATTGTTACTTGCATGCTTGCTTAATTTTTTGCACGCTTTTTGTTCTTCGGTGGGTACGTTATGTTGTGTTAGGTGTGTGTTTGCTTTTTACATATGGTGACAGTTATTATTTTATATAGTGTAGTGAACATTGATCTATAGTTGAATGGACTTTTTGTGTCTGCGCTTTTCAGTTTAACATGTGTGGTCTTGTGTTGGGAATTTTGGAAACGTGTTTGCATGGAGAACGATTTTGCTTATTTATCTGATGAGTGTGTTGTGTGTGGATGTGAACTGTTTGTACCATAAATCTTTTTTTTTATCTTTTCCTGAGCATTTCTAGTTGTGTGTGCTCTTGATGTATGTGAGAGTTCTTCTCTTATAATGTTATGATCTTTTTGCGTTTGTATGTGGCTGTTTCTTTCTGTTTTTGTTTGATCCAACTATTATGGTCGTTGTATTGTAGGGGAGTTGACCAGATTTTTGCCTAATAGTCTGATAGACTTCTTTCGATGATATTTCTTTTACGTGGTTATCTTCTTGCGATGTTATTGTTTTACAAAATTGTTTTTTGTTTCTTTTGAACACTGTTCGTATCTTTCTTTTCATTAAACTCTTTATATCTGCGTAGTCTACTAGTTCGTACAGCAAGTTTTTTTTTCATAATGTCGAGAGTTTCCGACTCTATTTGTATCGTACAATTTTTTACTATTTTTTCTGTCTTTTGTTTGCTTTGATGTATTGCCATTAATGTTCTAGGTCAAATGTCCTATGGGACATTCTTCTTAGGTTTTTATTTTATTCTCTATTTTGATTTGCCAATTCGGTATATAATTTCTTCTTTGTCTTCTTTGTGTGCTGTTGGATTCTTTGCTTGCCGTGTTTAATTATTGTAGGTGGTGCAACGTATACGATCGTGTAGATGTCTTTTAGTGTACTATCGTGTGTTAAATAATTAGGAATTTCTGTGTTGATTTTGTTGATAATTTGGGGATATTAGGTTTGAAGATGAGTCTTGGGATGTGGTTTCTTACATTTGGGTTTATTCCTTGCCAATATGTTAAGTTCGATTCCATTTCCTGATTTGAGTGTTTCTTCTAGTTGTAGGATTTATCTATTGTTAGGTGATTGTGTAGTTTAAGTGGTTGGTTTATTGGTAATTTTTTATTAGAGATTTCTGTTGTGCGTTTAGATATGGGTTGTGTGTGAGCGTTTGTGCGTGCGTGTGTACGTGCGTGCGTGCCTACATGAGTGCGTGCGTGTGCGCATAAGCATTCTCTGTTTATGACTGTTAGTTTCTATATGTATTTCTTTGTGTTTTCATTTTCAATATTGAGCTCTTGGGATACTTCTTTTTTTATTAGTTTTAGTTATATGGCAGTGAGTTTGTAGTTTTTATAATTATTCTTATCTGATCTATTAAGCGTTGTTCTGTTAGAATTTTTAATAGTGATGGGTATTTTTCGAGGAAGAATGTGTATAGTTCAAACAACGTATGACAGTCTGGTTAATTTCCGCTTTCGTGTAGTCCCTGCCTTTGTAGTTGCTGAAAATCCAGGCAAAACACTTTAGCTTGGTGTAGTTGTCGGTGGTGGTTGGATCATATTTCTTCTTCTACTACTTTGCTTTGGGTGTTTGTGTGACGTGAACGCTGTGGATTTCTTTTATTTAAAATAGATGAAATCGTCGTATTCCTACGAGTACCTGGGGAAGTATTCAGTCGGCCAAGTAGAGCCCCGAAGTACTCTGGTAAGGCTACTTTTAAACAGAATGTCACCTGATTACCTCAGTTCCACAGTTAAAATACATATTACTCCTGTACCATTCATCACTTTGGCCTTTGTAAGAGGGAGAGGTTGTTCACCGGACCTCATCGGTCTTCTACTAGTCGCATTTTACGACAGACAGGAACTACCGCAGTTGTATTCTTAACCGCAACTGCACGGCGTTTGTGTGTGTGTGTGTGTGTGTGTGTGTGTGTGTGTGTACATGAGTATGTGTGGGTGTATGTGTGTTTGTGTGTATGCGTGTGTGTGGTTGCAATCACCGAGTCGGTAACCTATTCTTCTCTGTTCCAAATAGTTATTTTGTATTAGAGCAATCGGCTCTTTGTCATATCACAAGGTTGCCATTCTTATACTTTAATTATTAGTTACAGCCGAGAAATTATGATTAAATGATCAAATATGCACCAACTATAACATTTTTTGCCTGCAGATGAACCTCTTGCTCACTAAATTTTAAAAAGTTCTTATTATCTTGGTATTTATTCGTATATACAGGGAATATTTTTTTTAAATGTTTTGGAGGTAAAATGCAAACTAACTAGCATGTTCTGGAATTAAATTAGGAGTTTTAAGAGGACTTTAATACTTATTGGAAATAAACCAATAAGAGAATAGCCAATGTGGAGATTTTGGAAATCACCTTCTCAGCTGCCACAATTTCGTGGAAGCAGCTTTATCACTTCCTTAATAATTATTCGGAAATTGCTAAAATCTTAGCTAGCAACGCCATAAATATACAAATATCTAAATTTCAAAATATTTCAATTTATTACCTATGCTATTCTTTTGAAGATTTGCGTTGGAACATATTCTACGATCATTTTTTAAAGCTCCGTAGTTGTATCACGTAGAAAAATTTTGTATGTATTGATAAATGTGTTTTTTTTTAAGAACAAAAGTGAAAATTTCGTGGGCATTATTTTTTCTATAATATCCAAGTTACTCTACATTTGAAAATACGTATAAACAAGAAACTTTTGAAAGAATGAAATGAAAGACATTAAAATGCCTTTCATTAAATAGTTCTGCAAGAACCCTCATAGAGGTTTCCCCAGTTGATCATGTATGCATATACATAGTTTATCAGAGGTCGTATCGTTTTAGGCGTATGGACATTTATGGTTTGTTTATGGCCTGCATCCCTTGGTAACGCATCTATGTCAATACTTTTATCCATCCTCTGCAAATTGCCAAAAGTCATTTTGGACTTTTCTTGGTATCAACAACGACCTCCTAAACTGATATCAAGAAAATCATATTGACCACATAACGCGATATTAAAAATCATCAGCGTCAAACGCACCCATAGTTATGAAAACATCTATTGCCAAAATTTAACGAACGTCAGAACGTTAAAATTTTAAGAGGATTTTATATGTTGAAACAAACCCCTTTTATTTTACTACAACCTCTGACCAAGATAATTCGTTGTATCCCAGTACAAATGAGAAGGTTTTCATGCTGGCAGCCACTTATTAAAATTCCAGGGTAACGCCTATTCACAGTCGGGTGACATTCATCTAAAATTCTCGGCTTTGTATTTAATTAGAGGAAAGCATATCCTCACAATTCATATTTAATAGGATACTTTGAAACCCTTTTTGCTTTTGATAAGCACTCACAAAGCAGACATACTTAATGAGAATTTGATATTCCTCCTATTAAAGAACAATTTATGGGTAATTAAGTTCATATTTTAGTAAATATGTTTTTGTTTTTCTCTGATTAATAAACAATTAACACCTGATAATTGTTTCAGTAGGTGGTTTATACATACTTATATAAAATTTATTGCTTTTCTAAGGAAATGCTACTGGAATATTGATTATTTTTTATGGGGTGGCCGTGGCGGTTTGGAAATTTCGACTTTTTCTACAATTTATTTCTTTGGAAACAATCGAGAACTTTTCATTCATTCGAAATAATTTCACTTTCACGTAGAAATTCTGTTTCCATTTTGTTCCATCGTTTTCGTTTGAAATTGGTTTGAAATGTCATGCTTGCTTTGGTAGGATGTGCATCAATATTTTTGATACGTACTTTGATGATCGAGATCAGATGTATGAGATTTGTCATTAACGTTAAGAACCTATAGAATTCAGTAGCAGTTTTTGTCGCTATTTCTGAGAATAGAATTTTTTGTTTGATTAATGACGTTCACTTCATTTTGTCATCATAAATTTGGGTTGCAAGTCTCCTCATCTGGACCGTGTATTTGGATAGGCTTTGATAATATTGGATGTGGAATTTCGTTGTCCTGAGTTTAATTTTGGAATAACGAGCTGGTGAAAAAAACGAGACTAGCGATTATCCCAATTGTAGGCATTATTTCGATGATACTATAAGTTCCAAGCCTTCTGTGTGAAGAAATTGTGCACGTTAGAGATTCGAATTCTATTCTGATAAAACGTGAGTGCTTCAGAAAAATTTAATTTTCAGGTGTAGCAGAAGTTTTCGTTTCTTGTAATTGTAGGTAATTGGCGGTCCCACCAGAAATGAATTCACAGTGGAGTACGTATATAATTCAGATTCCCGCGGTATCTTGAATTTGATTACCGGATAAGGAGTTGACGATAAAATGCCAAACAAAGACTTTCGATAGTTTTGGCTATTTATTCCACCATTAAGGGAGAAGCGGCCCTCCCTCACCTGTCCAAAACAAGTGGGA
Source organism: Platerodrilus igneus (assembly GCA_036346225.1). NCBI lineage: Eukaryota > Metazoa > Arthropoda > Insecta > Coleoptera > Lycidae > Platerodrilus > Platerodrilus igneus. The sequence goes on along the minus strand of JARFIW010000195.1, from coordinate 757,717 downwards.
CTACCATTCAGGTAATGATATGATTTCTTTGTTTTCTTGCTGGCTGTTGTATCCTTTATCCATCAAACGCAGTAATTAACAATAACAGCGAAAATAGATCGACGTATTATAATTATTTTGAAAATTAAGTATATTTAAGAATTATATACGAGGGTGATCCGATAAGTACTTAGCCTACAAAAGAAAAACGAAAATTTTGGAAAAGTGGCAGTTTAATTCTCAACATAGTCTCCGTTTAGCTCGATATACTTGACTCAGCGATGCTCCGACTTCTTTAACCCGTCTAAAAAATACGTTTTCTCAAGGTCTGCAAGCAAAGTAGGCCTTCGTGGCGGCGATGACCTCCTCATTCGACTCAAATTTCTGCCTGTCGAGTGACTATTTCAAGTTTGGAAACAAAAAAAAAGTCGCACGGGGCCAAATCTGGAGAATATGGTGGAGGGGCGGCAGTTTGTAGCCCCAATTTGGCCGGGCGAAGGCGGTTGCGCTTGTTGTCCGGAGTGAGCAAACGCGGCACACATCGCGTCGACAGCTTTCTCATATCCAAAATTTCGTGCAGGATATAATCCACGCGGTCTTTTGAGATGCCTACTGTTTTAGCTATCTCGCGCACCTTCGATCGGCGGTCTGCCAACAGGGGGCAGCTCCGTGGCGTACTGGTATGTGTGTGACTACTACGCCCAAGGTCCCGGTTTTGAATCCAGGCACGGTCCACTTGAAAAATGTTAGGCGAACCTTTTTCACAAAAATACACCTTCGTTCGGATGATAGGTAAAATGGAGGTCCTGTGTGTGAGTGTTGTCACGTACGTTGAAGATCCTACCTTGCTTGGAACAGCAAGGGTTCGGCAAAATTCCAAATTTTCCAGGTAAAAAAACTCGCTTCTTGGCCAATGTAATACCTTAGGGTGGAGCATTTGAAAAAATCAAATGTAGGGTCTGCCAATACGGGCAGCTTTATGGTGTAGTTGGTATGCGTGTAACTTCTATGCCCAAGGTCCCGGCTTTAAATTCCGACACGGTCCGCTTAAAAAATGTTGGGTGAGCATTTTTCATAAAAATACGCCCTTGTTTGGATGAGAGGTAAAATGGAGGTCCCGTGTATGAGTGTTGTCACGCACGTTAAAGATCCCTACCTTGCTTGCAACAGCAAGGGTTCGGAAAAATTTAAAATTTCCAGGTAAAAATCTCGCTTCCTGGTCAATGTAGTACCTTCGGATGGAGCAATGCGAGATGGAGGATTTTTGTCATGTTATCTTCCGTTGTAGCCGTTTTGGGGGCACCTGAGCGAGACTCATCATCACAGCGTCCGAGCGCTCTTTGATTTCGCTGCGCGATTTTCTTTCCGAAAACAAAAACCGAATCACCTACCGATATTGCTCTTTTTCCATTATTCTAAAATCCGCGGACACGCCCGCTTCCACACGTGATCAAACAAAACTAGGAGTTAGATTCGGCTAAAATTTCGACAGTAGCCGTCTAGGAAAATATACTACACGATAGTAAATTTCTCTTGCGATAGTGGCGCCATCGGGCGGTAAGGCTAAGTGCTTATCGGACCGTCCTCGTTGTAGGCTCATTGAATAGAATACAAGGCCCTCAGCGTTGAATGTCAGTCATGAATTGAAATGGGCGTTAGGGCGGCGTTGCGCACAAAGCACGGCATATGACGGCGTTCAATGTTGATAGTTGGCAACGTTTCTACTTAATATGCTCTTGTGTATCAAGTACATTGAACTGGTAACTATACTTTTGTTACTTGGACTGTTGTAAAACCTTGTGTCAACATTAGTTTTAAATGTTTTTAACGTGGAAATGTCAATTTACAAAATTAAATTCAACGACGTATATTCTGTGCATCATTCTTTTTTTTCTCTGCATCAACACGGTAACGTGACGCTTATCTTGTTACTTAATTACCTGACCTGCATCGACACCAAGCATCGGTAATAATACACATAAGTGTGAATATTAAAATTTGTATCTTATCCTAGTGAAACCTTTTTGTTTGTACTTTTTGTTGTATAATCACAGACCGTGCTACCCTACCCCCCTATTAACTACAACTCTATTCTAATCAGAGAGTTTAAGTGTGTTCTATAGGTAATTTAATTATACCTCTTAAGTATTGGAGAACATTTTAAAGTGGCATGACTATACATCCCTACACAAATATAAAAGAGTGACTCCTGGAACTAACAGTTTTACTTTCAAAATCTCTTATCCATTGCCAAAGTTTTTGAATGTATACTTGGCTTGTAAGTGGTTTTTATTAAGAAGATCAAAATTTGTCTTTTTTTAACTTATTGCTCCTACTTAATTAACTTCGATAAGTACAAATGGTAGAGAAAAAGTGGATTTGAAATTTAGGAAAATCCATGGATTTAGTTTTCAACCGATGCAAATAAATTAAGTTCAACAATTTAATTTGTAACCAAGGAAAGGTCGTTGTACCTTAAAACTGAGTATAGGCAAACAGCGATATTTAACTATGAAGCTATATTATTCTCATTATCGACTTCCTACACTTTATGACAAAGCAACTGGTGCTGAATATAGTAGGAGTTGGTGAATTGTAACAAATATACTAACCGGCGTGTGATAAAAAAGAAAACTTTAGCAGGTTTTTCCTTGGCTTTCGGCATTTTGTCTTTATCTCTGCAATGGATTGGTTGATTTTTGTTGCCGTCTGTCTTCATTTCTGTATTTCTTCTTTCTATGTTCCCATTTTTGTGGTGTGCTTTTGCAAATCTTTCGTGATCATAGGTTGTTACAGATTGACAACTAAGATAGAAATACCATCTAATACCAAATGGACATCGGAATTGCGGTTATTTCTTGTGAACTGCTCAACTGTGGGCTCAGAGAGAATCTGTGTATGTTTATTCTGTCTACTTTAGAATGATTTAGGCCTGGTTTACGTTCTATTTATTTTGTGATATGAATTGGCTATAACAAAGCGCAAAAGCGTTACCATCTAGTACTACTTTGTTTCTTTATCAGAGGTTTTTGATACTGGACATACGTTATATTGCATCTTCTTCTCCTAATGCACATAATTGATAGTTCACTACGCAGTCGTGCAAGAGTAGCATATTTTGTTGTTAAACATTATTTTAATGTTTGAGATTATTCACAACTTTACGTTTCTATAAATGATAATGCAATTTTAAACTCCTTCAAAAACCTTTTTTCTGATAATTGTCGTCCTTCTTTACACCATAGTATCTGTTGAGTTTCATGCAATTTTTAACTTGTCAAAATTTGTCTTTTTCTAATTATTGGCTTTCTCTTTTTGTCATGGCATCGCATTTAATGTAATGCAATTTTAAACTCATTTAGAATTTATCTTTTTTCTAATTAATATTCTCTTTCTCTTTTCTAATTATTGTTCTTTTTCTTTATGACATGGTGTGTTTTGAATTTAATGGAATCTCCAAGCCATCTCAAAATTTGTATTTTTTCTAGTAATTGTTCTTTCTTTTTGTCATTTGCATCCATCGAGTTTTTCATTGTTAAGTTGCCTTTCAATGTCTATTTAACCTTATAGTCTTTATATATTTGAAGATTATTGTTTTTTTTCTGCTCTTTGAGGCGAGCATTTTTCACAAAAATACGCCCTCGTTCGGATGAGAGGTAGAATGGATGTCTAGTGTGTGAGTGCTGTCAGCACGTTAGAGATCCTCGCCTTGCTTGGAACAGCAATGGCTCGACAAAATTCAAAATTTCCAAGTAAAAAAGCTCGCTTCCTGCCCAATATAGTACCTTCGGGTGAAGCATTGGAAAATCAAATGTAGTGCTCCTTGCGGTACCTCCCTGCTTAGTTTGTGCTGTTTATTAATATCCAAGTCCACATTTCCATACCCCTCTCAAGTCTATGCTCTTAATGTTGTTTGACAAGAAATTTCATAACCAAACTGCAAGAGTATATTGTACTATGTTTGAGTTATTCCCCATTTCTGCGACAAATAAAAAATGACCTCTTGCACTTAAAACAGGATGTCGACCATGATCTACGAACATAATTTTAAAGCTAGGTAGTCCAAAAATGATTAACTATGTTTTTCAATTTAATTTTGTATTCAATATATAATTGTTGTCATGACGCCTGTTGAGTTTAATTTTTTTAACTTATTCAGAAATTTTCTGTTTTCTCTTATTATTATCCTCGTTCTGTGTGTCATGGTGTCTAGTGACATTTTCCTTGTATAATTACTTCTTACGCATTATTTATTTAGCCTCCTAGTGGTTATGTGTTTGAAGATTATTAAATCTTTTCTGCTTTATGCAGTATTTCACGGTTTTTAAACTTCCCCGTGTATCTAGTTCTTTTTATTTATATCTATATCATTATTAATTTTTCTTCAATCTTCATGAAGGTTATGTACTAGTCAGAGAAAAATAATCTTGTCTAATGATAAATTGCATAACCAAAATTCAGGAGTATGTTTTACAATTTTTGAGTTTTATTCTCCGTTTTTCCGCTGAATCCAAAATGTGTCCTTAAAACCAGATGTGAACAATCATTCCCACAACCTTAAACCTATGCTAGTTAGAAAAAAGTTAAATATGTTCTTTAATTGAATTTTATAATCAATATATAGAACAGCATTTTCTATTTACCTACTGCGACTTCTGCATAAATCTACAGGTTCTTTGTACTTTTAATTTTAAACTTTGAAACTGCTCAAGATCCCGACATATACTTTTTTCTTTCTCGAAATGCTCGTTCGTGAAAGATTTGAGAATGTGTTGTTTCGCAGTATTTTACATTTTTAACATTTGCAAAGCCTTTCGGATAAAACGAGACTCCCACTCTAATGTTACTACATATTGTTGAGAGTTGACAGCGAAGGTAGAAGTACATCATAATACCAATTTCGTCACGCTTCTCTTGATGGATATCTTCTGGGTTCCTAAACTGTGGACTAGAAGAGAAAGGTATTGTTTATTTGTTAATTTTACCTGCTTCAGTAGTGATTTAAGTCACGCCTAAAGTGCTATTTGTTTGGTGGTGGGAATTAGGTGTTAATGAAGCACAGAAGTCTTTTCTTTTGCTACGGTTTCGAATCCTTTTGGGAGATTTCTTGTATTGTGGTTATATATGCTTTTTCTACTTTTCTCAATGCATGTAATTAACGAGCACCTAAGAACTTGGGTAAGATTTGCATGTTGTCTTTAGATATTGTTATAGTGTTAGATTTTCTAAATATGTGTCGCAACCACTCATTTAAAAGTTTATCTTTTTTCTAATTATTGCGTTTTTTCTTTTTGTCATGGCGTCTATTGAACTTAATGCAATTTTATACTCATTCATTGTCTTATTTCTAATTATTGTTCTCTCTATTTATGTCCTGGCTTATTTTGAGTTTAATGCAATTTCAAATCCATTCATAGTTTGTTTCTTCTAATTATTGTTTTTCCTTTTTGTGATGACGTGTTTTCAGTTTAATACAATCTTAAACTCATTCAAAATTTGTATTTTTTCTAATTATTGTTCTTTTTTGTTTTGGCATTTGCGTCTATCGAGTTTGAAATTGTACGCTTGCTCCTTAACGCTTATTTAACCTCATAGTAATTATATATTTGAAGATTATTGTTTTTTTCTGCACTTTGCGGTATTTTCCTGGGTAGCTTGTGCTGTCTATTCACATCCAAGCCCATATTTCAAGAGCCCCATTACTTTATGTTTTTTCCGTTCTGGAAAGTGTGTGCCAATCAGTGCATAATTAAGTGTTCTTTATTTTAATTTTGTAATCTATATATAGAAAAGCACATTCAAAGCGACTGCTGTCAAATCTATAGCGGGTGTTTTGGTACTTACAAGTTAGAATTTTATAATTTTTTAAGATTCTTGTGACACATCATTTCTCTTTCTGGAAATGACTTTCACGAAAGATATAGGATCCGTTATTTCTGTTTTACATTTTGAACATTTATTTACACATCCTTTTACACAAAACAGGGTTTCTTCCCTAAAACAATCTGTCTGACATATTTTTATGAAATTTGAGCCCAGAAGTAAGAAGGTCCTATAAGCTGGTGAACCATTTGTAATTGAGGGAATAATATCTATTTCGTATGTAAAGTTTTTTTATACTTTTTTCGTCACAAATAACTGCGGTTTTGTACCTAAGTTGTGTAAATTATCACCATTATTTCAATACTATTTTATCAGCGATTTTTTTAAAGTATTGCGCGTTCAATTATATTTAAGGGGTGGCCATTTAGCAGTTTCTTTTTAAAAAAGGCAATAGTATTTTTCAAATGTTTTGATTTGTTGGCAGAGTATTTTTTCCTATTATTAATTCAATACAACTTCATCCATACGGCTGTTCCGGCTAGTTTGACAGTGCCCATTCTGTCGACTCAAATTTTTCAGTACATTTTTGACGGTTTCGGAATCTACTTCGCAAATAACTCCTGCTTAAGAACTTGAATCGCTTGTGAATTGTCCGCATAACATTGATCTTTTACAGAACACCACAAGAAGAAGTTTAACAACTTCAAATCGCAGCTGCGCGGAGACCAACTGACATCACCAAAACGCTAATTACACGATTATCGAATTTAGGACGCAAAAGATCGTTTGTTCGATGGCTGGTGTGGTATGTTGCACCATCGTGCTTAAACTAAAGGTTGTGCAAATTCGTGTCTTTAATTTCTGACCACGAAAAGTAGGTTATTACTTGCCACTCTGTATTGCTGAGGATGCATTGACTTCTCTACGATTATGTGTGGATTTTCCTAACCCCAAAATCGGTAACTTTGCTTGTTTACATTGCGCCAAGATGGATATATGCCCCGTCCGAAAAAATAATTTTCCGAGCAAATTCGTCGTCAATTTGGAAGCGCCGTATCAAAGTTGAAACGGCCGTTCGCTTTCAATTTCTGAGTCAATTGGACCTTTTAAACGAACAATCCAAGATCTTTGTGCATAATTCTCCCGCACACTTTGTCTACAGCAGCAATATTCTCAATTGTACGCACTTCCCAAGCACGGGGACCGTTTCTTTTGTCTACTAGCATGCCTGTTTCAAGAACTTTCTTCACAAATTTGCGAATAGCAGGTGCGGGTGGTGCTGGATTTAGGTCGAAATTTCTTTTCAAAATTAGCACTGTTTCGGCAACACAGCACTTACTTAGGAAATCAGTTTCAATATTTTCTAACGTTGATCAAGCGTAAATGTACTCTTTTCGAACCGCGAAGATGTGATACTGTGTTCTTGTCAATATTTCGAGTGAAAACAGCTGTCAATGTCAAAATAACATGTGATTTAAAAAGGAACCACAAGATGACCCACCCTATATATTGTTAATGCTCATGCTTCTTCTTTGAAACTTTTACAACTTGACTCTGATCAAAAACCTTTTCACGTCTAGTTTAAAAATGAAAGGCAAAAAAGTGGGTGCAACTTTTAAGTGTTTGGGTAGAAAAATAGGCGTTCACATCGAGGCACTGTCTAAAATATGACACTACAAAACTATTAAATTTATTCAGGTAGAGGCACGCCAAAAGGAAAAATACAGATAAATAAAGACTCAAAGCACTTTTTAAATCTGTTACTAGCACGTTCTTGCCCTTTAAAAATAATTTTCAAAATGTTACGAAACTCCATCTTTGAGAATTATGTGTATAATATTAACTAAAGCATTCTTTTTTGCTATAGATTTAAGTCTGCCAAGTTATGTTCTTTTAGATCCTTTTTTATTCAAAAGTTAAAAGGAAGGGCGATGGAAAATTTAAACAGCCATCTTTCAGTTTTCTTTCTTGGAGGGAATTCTACAAATAAGCACATTTCATCTATAGGTAGAATAATCTAAATAAATTCTTAATGTTGTAACTATTGCACCTTCAAATAACCTAAATTTCACCGGTTGCGTGTTGATTTTAATTGCATACTTAGCGTAACGTAGATAACGCGATTTAATTTCTCTTGTCTACGGTTATGATTAATAGCGGCTTTATTAGCGTGACGTATTATTTTAAATTTTGGGGTTTATCTGCCATAAATTTACACTACTTTTTCACAAGTCTTTGGTTACTGAAACATTTATAAACGGAACCATTAGAAAACACTAACACTCAGCTATACGTATTTTGTTTCTATCTGAATGAAAAGCTTTAATTATGTGGTATGTAGAGTGACCAGAGTCACGCCAGTCAGACAGCGGTATGGAATTGACATAGAGAATATAATAAAAAGACTTATCAAAACATGTCATTTATTAAACTAAAATCTTTAATAAATATATTACACTCTAACTTCACCTCCATATTATCTCTTGCTTCAATGCTCGGTATAAATTTACCTGTCAACCTGCCAGTGACAGCGTTGTTCCACCTCTCTTCCCACTGTAAGATTAATTTTTATCACAACTTTCTCTAAATCAAAGACTTTGATAACGGCGAGTATATTATCTGAAAATCGCTTATTGCGGCTTTTTTGGCCAATTTATCCGCTCTATCATTCCATTAGTTGCCATCGTGTGACCTAACCCAACAGAACTTTAAATCTTGAATATCGAGTGCCGTAAACGCTATCTTCCAGAAGTCCGCTTAGAAGTCTGTCGAGGTGTTCATATTTGTCACGACTGTCATCACAGATTTACTGTCACTGGTAATGTAATACTCTCTTCTGCCCGTATGGTTGATTACATATCGATAGTGTCTCCTATGGCTATTAATTTGCACTGAAAAATGTTGCTCCTGTTCACGAGTTTGGTCTGAAACCGAAACACTCCCATTCTTCAACAGACTCCTATTCCCACGTCACAAGAAATTGGCAGAAAACTTCAGGATAAGAAGGAAAATCTGTTGTTTTTTGTTCAAGAAATCTTACAGATTGTGAAAACAGGTTTGCACAAATTGAAAAAGAATAATTGGCAGTGTGTTTTTGTCCATTAAAGTTTCATCAGTTTATGTACGGGCAAAATAAACTACCAATACATTCCGACCATAAGTCGCTAGTAAGAATACAACAAAAAGATATAGGGAAAATTAGTTCGAGGTTACACCGAAAAAGGCTTAAAGTTTTAAAGTATAATTTAGTGAATGAATGCTTACCTGGGAATAAAATGTTTATAACTGATCCTTTGGGTCGTTCTTTTAGATATAAAAGAAAAAGAAATAAAATGATAGAAGACATAGATTTTACAGAAGTTGTCCATTCTCTTGAAAGGGAACTTTCTATAACAAACAACCGTTTGCAAGATATAAAAGACACGACTAGAAACGATTCAGATTTTAGACGTATTATTGAATATTGTATAACTGGATGGCCTAAGAAAATGTTCATTGACTCTGCGGAAGTTAGACAGCTTTCATTACAAAAAGATATGGTAGTTAAGAGCGGAATAATTTTTTATGACCGTGTATGAGATAGACATTTTGTGAAAAGTTATTTAGACCGGAAAGGCATAAATGAAGTAAGATTTCACGAAAACTTGTCTGGGTATGATTGGATGAAGCTATTTTTAACGTGCAATGGAAAGTTGTCAAGAAAAGAGGCACAAAATATAAAACGGACAAGATACAATGTAACAAAAGTGAAAATTTAACAGTATTTCGATAATGTGGAACAAATTGTTAGGGATATTTTACCGCCAAAATTAATAAACTATGACGAGACTAACCTGACCGACGACCCTGAAAAAAAAATTGTAATTATCCGCCAAACTACAAAACGTGCATTTATATTATGTATCATTCTTAAAGTTGCACGTTTTTAATGTTTGCTGTCACTGCTTCTGGCATATAACTGCTGTTTATTATATACAGTAAAAGTAAGTTAAAGGTTTTAGTTAATCGCTTGCGTGCACAGAGAGTGCAATATATTGCACAGAATTTACAAAAGGAATGAATATAATATACGTTTCATATTAACAATGTAAATTAATCGATAAGTTTGCTTACCTTCTAAATTGATGCATACGAGCTAGCTGTGTGACAAATGATTGTTCTTTTATCTCAAGGTTGAACGTTGTGGATACAGATTTCCGCCTAGCGCAAATTTTTGTAATGGAACATTGGTTATCTGCAACAAAAACGCGATCACAAATAATTTAAAGTACGATAAGGAACTTAGGTACGGAATCAACAAATAAACACTTCACTACATAATCTATAATACACTACTTCCGCACAAGCAACTAAAGATAAGATCGTCAAGACTGGAACAAATTATGGCAACTGCTTTTCAACTAGTAAGATCACCACTCTTCCTTTTCGTTCACCATCTTGATTGGTTAAGAAGGCGATATACGTCTATTATGAGCCGTGGGAAATTGAATATAGCATTCCTTCCCACGCTATTACACGATAATAAAGCTATTTCTAAAAACACCTGAACATAATTCACACGATCCTATTTCTAACTACATTACACAAATATGTGTAATACACCCAAATTAATTATACAAAAAATTCAAAATAATGATTCAGTAAATTATTTTGTGAAGAGCTTTTTGTTGCGTACAACGATACATGTGGTTTGTAAGGCAAAACATTTGTATACTGAATGGATTGAGGAGGGACTAAAAGAACTGTGTATAACCTATCCAGGTCTGGCCGATTCGACAATTTAATATTTCAAGAATGCTTTTTAAAATTTTCTTACCATATCCTAGGAAATATATAGGAAAAAAGTCGTTATTGGTGATAACCTTGCTGCACTTTGTCACCAATAATCTTCCAAGAGTGTCAGAATAACAATATGGAATTAAATTTCCTACCTCAATCCATATCCATTTATGCCAACCATTAGGCGTTGCTCGTTTTAGGTCCTATAAAGCAGTGTAATGCAAACAACTTGTTACCTAGAAGCTAAAATACCGCGTTTGTATTCAAAAGACAATATTCCTATCGTTACTAAAACAAATGTTGACACCAATGCAAAATAAGCAAGCTGACAATATTTGATCTACATTTCGGTTCCACTAAATAGAAAGTTCTGAAACATCGTCCTGATTATGGAGAACCAGCCGATGAATAGATAAATAATTCTTTGCAAACCGGTTTACCAACATTATTTCTAGTCAAATTGGTCCACCTGAACAGAACCATAGAAAGAAGAAAAAATTAAACATTTAACCAGGCTAATCTGTTTCCGTGACAGACCTAGGTATCACACGCTCGAAGCTTTTAAACAAAATAAAAATAAACCAGTGGTTGAGACTCATAGTGACGATAATCATCGTCAAGAAAATAATGATAGTGAGCCAGAAGAGGATATCCCAGAGGAAATTGAAGATGCAACGGATGTAGAAGGCAATGAAATTGCTGTCAATGTCTGTGGATGTCAAATTTCTTGAGTTGTCTGACTTTGTGATTTAAAAATTTATTTATGGAACAAAAAAGAAACAACAAAGGAATTTGTTGTAAACATTATTATAGTAACCAAAACCACAATAACTATAGATTGCATTAAATGTTATAAAAAATCCAAGCAAGTTTTTGGTCTACCCTGATATAAAAGACACCACGAATATTTGCTTTGAACATGTTGCAATATTTCAAGTACCTGAAATTAGCAGAGGTTGTCATAAGTTTGGCTCTAAGGTGCCAATATAATACATGACCACTTGTTTTTTCTTTTGATAACCTTTTTGTATAACTACAAATTGTCCTGTGCAGTTTTAAATTTGTTGTATTGAGAAAAAAAAACACGCAAAAAAAAAAGTTATCCATAGTAATATTTTGAATTATTAACCGTTTACAACATGACTGTGGTTTTGTATCGTCTGCGTCATTCTGCCTGTAACCTTGAATTTTCAAATGTATTTCAAAAAGCTTCTTATTTTATGGACTTTCTGTAACAGTAGCAAAACGCTGCATATAACAGGAAGCTTTTGTGCCACTTCTCATGTTACGACAACCTAAAATAACTTGTTACAAAAAACTGGTTATGCACAAACATTCACAGATAGTTTGCATGTGCAAGTGCCCTTATCTGAAAGGAAATATCTGAAGGTATGCGAGTTGCGTTTTATATTCCGGGATTTCAAATCAAAAACAAATTGATTTTCGACAAAAGTACCTTTATTTTATCTCAAAGTATTCTCTATAAAGGTGAATACACCTATGCTTACGTTTGAACAAATTTTCGAAACCTTTTTTCCACTCCAATCAAGGCATTTGCAAAACATACATTTTGAACATATTAACCGCTTCTTCTGGTGCCAAAAAGCGTTATCATCTCAATTTATTTAGTTGTATAAAATTGATTGGGTGTTGTATAAATAATTTAGGTGAGATAGATATAGGAATAGCTAAGGGGATTAAAACAGGGGAATAGTTATATCAAATTAGTTAGGTATTGTGTAAGCAATTAGATAGGATATGTGTAAATAGGGAAATAAAAATACAAAATGTTTAGGATCAATGTAGAATGTGTTCACGTTGGGCACCAAAATGACATTGAATCAAAATTATATATTTTAGTTTGGTGGGAAAATGCTATGATAATAGGGTTATTTAGGGGTATTTAAGGTCACAAGAGAGAAATACTTTATATAAATACCATAAAAACCGCGAAAACCAAACGCTTAAATCATAAAATGTAAATAATTCGTTCATTATGCAAAAAGCAAATACAGGTCACCTTGTATAAAATCAATAATAAGCTACAATTAATTAAATGAAGCACATTCAGTAATAACTTAACCACATTCATCGAGATAAATAATTGCGGGCACAATGCAATCAATTTTAAAATATTTAAAACATTCTAAGCTCAAAAATAAATACAAATTCGGCATATTTGAAGAAAGATAACAGTAAAGCAAAATTTCTTTCAAGACGCATTTGCGTAAGAAAATAATCAATGCGTGTTTATAATAAACAAACTTTTTAAAAACAAACGTATCATAAAGTATAAAGAATTGAGGCGAAAGCGAACGTGTCGTTTCAAATGTAGGAATTGCAACATTTAATAAAACCCAGCATATGTAAACAAAGTATGGACACTAAAATTAAGACTACGTGCAGTTGAAATGTACAAAAACGCCAAATTCCATAACACAAAGCTTTGATGTACGTGCAAAATCAAGTGTCTATAGCATGCTATGCCGAATAAAACCCAACAGGTTAAGATAAATGGAGGGAACGAATTTGTTTATAAAACGAACCTAAACTGATAAAGGACATTCATTTCATAATCGACACACGGATTATAATAGTCGAAACAAAAGTACTACGTAAATTTCAATGTAGTAAAGTTTAATTGAAAGTTATAAGTGAAAGTCATTATAATTAAAAATTTCAAATGGAAAACAGTAAAAGTGCCGATTGAAATACCGGTGCATAAAACTCTGCCGTTGGTATAAAACGTAAGTCTAGATTTTATTAATATGAATAAAATTTACGGGAAACTATATAATTACGTTTTACTAAATCGAAGAAAAATCGACTCTAAATATCGAAAGTAAATCGACTTTAAGTATGGGAAATTAAAATCGACTTTAAGTACGGACACTGAGTAAAATTTTTTGATCTTTGATATTCTATTGTAATAGAATTTTTTCATGCTATCTTTACACTAATGTTTTCAAAAACTTTTAATAATTTTGTTATTAGATTTTGCGTGTATGGCATAAATTTGTATATTTTCTCTTGATTTATTGAATTCTTGTTATTTGTTTTATTATTATTACAGGAGTTATTGTGGTTGAATAAAAGTTCTGTAATCATTGTTTAGAAAGACCTTGTTTTTTAAAATTTTGCCAAAGGGTGTGATATTTTTAATTCTATTTTTTAATCCTAATATAAAGTTTAGTTTTACATTAAACATTTGATATGAATAGTAAATTAAAGTAGCGTTCTTAGCTGGATGGTTTTTTATAGATCTCGACTATGTATAAATAAGGTTATTTTGTTTTGTACTCGAAGCACATACTTGTACCAATATGATTAGAACGTTTTATCATTATATGTTAAATCTAAGAGTTAGTCATGCTTTATTTTCATTTGGATCATTATATTACCTTGAATTAATTTGCCATTGGACACTGAAAGTAAAGATGTAGTGAAGGTATCCAACAATAATGATTTTGTATAAACTATTAAAAACACAGATTGATCTTTATTTTTCTGATTTGGTTTTTATACTTACTAATTTATCTTTTTTTTACAGGTTAGTATATGTCAGAAGGCAGCAAATTAGAACCTAAGCTATCAGGTAAAGTCGTAACTATTGTCGATGAACATTGATTATCCATTTTATACTTTAAAAACTGATGGGATAACTTTTGCTTGTTATAAGGCGTTTAAGATTTCTTTAAGTATTATTTTATTAAAGTAACACCTTTTTAAAAATTTCTCCACGATTAACTACTGGACAGTGTTTACTATTGCCTGGCAGTACTATTGAAACCTTTGAAACATTCTTATGAATATCAAAGTAGCGACACACACGTCCATGCAATATTTTCTCAAAATCGTAGATAACGGTATTTGGTTTAGTATGTTCTTTAATCAGGCTTTGGTAAAAGAACAGATCCAGAACTTGTTGCCAATTTATGATATAAAGACGCTGTACTGTTTTTAAACAAAGTATTTGAAGTTTAAAACACAAGGTCTGTTATGTGTTGAATTGACGTTAAGTACCTGAATTATTTTTACTCTACAAGGGCGAAGTGACGTAGCAGTAAAATTCTGCATCGACTAGCTTTCAGTTGTGCGGAATGGGTTCTATGAAAGCAAATGAAAATTCTTTAGAGGTATATAGCCAATACTTTTACTAAATACTCTTATGGAACGGTATTTCAGCTTTTGTCTATACAAAACCTTTGGGCGCCAACCCACCTGAAGAAGCTCTAATTAAAACCTCCCTAGAAGATGGGTGTTCGACAGATGGTTTAACCGTTCTTATATTGCAGTAGAGGTTGATGGAGCTTTGTGTACACGTTTATCACTTTCTACTAATTTAAAATAAACAAATAATAAAAAAATTGTAAGTATTGTTTACCTAACCTATACTATCAAACATAAACATCACAGTTAATAACAGAAAAGTAAACTGAAATTTACCCCTAATTGGCCAAATCTGCGTGTATCTAAAAAAAGAAAAATGTTAATTTATGATTAATTAATTGTAGAGATTCAACCCATGTAATTTGTATATACGAATTACACGGCACAGTTGTGAACTTTACGTGCAAGAATTCCTGTGTTTACAATACGCTTTAAATAAGCGTACACCAACGTAAGAAGTTCTTTTAATAATAAGTTTTACTCATTCTTATTATTACCATCCATCACAATTATTAAATATACAACACCATGGAATGTTTAGCAAATAGAAAGAAAAATTTAGTAACCTATAGGTCTGAACGACCTTTTAGTGCAGGAGAATGGTTGCAGGTAATTAAACACAACTTAGCGTTGAATGAACCTTCCAACACAGGACACTTTCACCTTGAATGATCTTTTTAATTCCACGCTTTCACTCGCATATGGAAACCTGTTTTCTAACAATCCCGGGGTTTAATACAGTAACTTAAATTACCCGATATTCAACTCTCAGCCCGCACGGCGAAGGTTGCTTGTGAATCGAATTCAACGTTCTGCTCTGAAAATGATCCATAGACACATCCTTTCTTTTATTATCACGAGATAGTGCTTCTAACTGCTTTATTTTCGAGG
Organism: Platerodrilus igneus; assembly: GCA_036346225.1. Lineage (NCBI taxonomy): Eukaryota > Metazoa > Arthropoda > Insecta > Coleoptera > Lycidae > Platerodrilus > Platerodrilus igneus. Next base: position 742,075 of record JARFIW010000195.1, on the reverse strand, counting down.
TCAATGTCGTTATATTATGTGAGCGGTCATCTTATTCTCACACTTTTATTTTGTACATCTAAAGTAGCGTCATTTATTTATGTTTGCAACAGATTTCTTTAGGATTATTATTTACGATTATTGGAGTTGTAGGGTAGGTCGCTCGAATTCTAAGGTTCAACGGTTAGTTTTCAACTCGTGTGAATGTGTGCAATTGAAATTTCTTATGCCGGTTATTTTCCTAGTGTTTATCTATATTTTTTTAAATTTAATACGAAGCGTTTAAAGTCCCAATCGTTATTAAAGGTTGTATTTAATATATTAGGTGCTTTCCTGCTTATTTCTTAACTTAAAATTACATTAAAATAGCCACGTTATAGAATGTATACTACCAACTATACATTTTTTATTATGTTTCGTACTAATAGCTTATTTAACTAACGATAGTGTTCTATTATTCCCTTATATTCATAACTGTTATTGAATAAAATTGGTGTAAACTAAAATTATAAGACTAAAGTGCTAACCGATCAATAATTTTCGGATTCTGTTAAGTCAGTTACAGTAATCTATTGCGAATCCACGTAATTCTTTGTGTAGCGTGCGGTTTTTTAGCAAAATTGCAAGCTTTGAAATCGATTCCTCTACTTTGTCCTCTTTGACAATTTAACATATTTGATGTTGTCAAGACTTTCCATTTATCTTTAAATATTTGTATCAACACGGCCTTTTATTTCGGCATACTATGCAAGCAACTTCAGTTCATGGTAGTAAATGAAAACCCTAGTTACGGGTAAAAGCAATGCTACGTTACGAACTTCAATTTGCCCAGAAATGATGGGAACCCTGTACAAATTTTTAATGTGCACCGGCTAACTACAGTGGAGCGAGAGTGAGTTCCTATGAAAAAATGATAAATAGAATTTTAAAATATAAAAAGGGCCTAAATACAAAACTACTTTACAAATATCACTTAACTTAAAAGGCTTTACTAAGCGCGCCAAACCGTCTTGTATCCAGCACTTTCTTCGATATTACCGCTACCCGTAATACGGTTATTACGGATTGCTTTCCGTTCCTTCATTTTTTCTCTTTCTTGTCGCCTCCTTTTTATCTGTCTTAACCACACCTTAAAAACACTCCGTAACATTTCTGTTAAATTAAAACAATTTTTTCAAAATAACGGCCTCTTCCGAATATGACCTTATCACTGGGGAAACTGAATATCCTTTCACAATGATCACTTTTACCTATCTTATAAATAACTCCAAATAAAAATCTATCAAACTTTATGTTGAGAATTCACTTGACTTTTTCTTTATTCTAATGTTTCTCAAGCCGTCCCTGGCTTTATATTCATTCAAATTCTGTTTGATGTGTCTTTTGAACGCACCCACTTAATATTTGCTTGATTTTCCGATAACACGGGCGTTATAATAGTACAAGTTGTCTGTTCGTTGTGTGTGGTTCAAAATAAAACTTTCAGTGTTCCAAGCCTTAAATTCAATTACATAAATTGAAATACCAAATTCAATTTCTTAAATGCAATAATTATTGTATTTTATCAAAGTATAAATGGTGTATTGTGTGAGCATAAAGTTACATGCAATTTTTAAACGCAGATAATAGGTATCGTAGTTGTAAGAAATAAACCGTCGCCGTGTGAACTCGATCAACCTTATTTATCTTGTTAGAACATAGAAATAATATAACAAACATTTACGCGGATTTTACGGCATATTTTCCTGTCATCTGTTTATAATTATTATGTATTGATTAAATAGTGTGTGTACAAAACGATTGTCGTTCATTCTATTTTCCAGCGGACGCGTATCAGCGACCTGGTCCTTATCTGTCGAAAGAAAAATTAATAAATAAATTTAACTGTTGTAATCACTACTCAATAAAAAGAACAAGAAGTTTCAAAAGCGATTGTTAAATCCAATTTATTGACACCTTAAACTATCAGAAATATACCTACATTATTCTAAGAAAAATAAACGTAATACTTTTACTTGCATTCACTGGCATTAATAGTACTACCATTCCATTGTTTTAGTTTCCTAAATTGCTTTATACGACATTTAAATTCCAATTTATTTGGAAGAGCCCTTAACAACGATACATAGAAAAACAGCGCAATACCAAATTTTGCTTTCGTCATTCCAGTCTCCATTAAAAATGCTCAATTTGCACAGAAAAATTTGCTAGCAAATATATCTTACAATTAAGTTAGCATTTTAATTAATACGCGCATCTTAACGTTTCACAGTTTCAAACTTCCTTTGCAATAAAATATTTTATTTATATGTACACAAATTAATTCCGTCGCTCTCCGAACCAATTGCAATTTATATTTACAAGTTCATGCGACTGTGGGGATTTCAGGGAAATGTGTAAGTTTGCCTAGAATAGGAAACAATGGAGGTATGCGTCTAACCAATTTCAGGACTGAAGACTTTATGATAATTATGATTTACAAGTTCGTATGTACATATTTATCAAACGTAAACAAAAAAAAAACAAGAAATGCTCAGACAGTACTCACAGTTTAAGAATTCACAGATTTCGAGGTGAATTTTACTAACTCACCTCTCTACTTCCGTTGCACGTTAAGTCCCCTATTCCATCTATTTAATTTTCACCATTTAGTTACAGTGTGAAAACCCACTTATCGCCCTTCAGATGTACCACCGACGCGATTTAAATTTCGCGTTAAACTCGCGTGCTTGAACTTTCCGGCCCCATTATCCAGGAAAGCTCAAAACAATTACCAGTGGCCATCGATCGAGGGGTCTACCGCCTACGCGAGTTATGTATCCCCCAATCTATATATGTATAACAAAATAGAATTTATTAGGAATTATTAGAAATTGTTAATGAAACTTAAGTATATGCAACTATGTAAATTCAAGGATAAACCAGAGAGGTTAGTGAAAGTTCACAAGCAAGTTGTGAGAACGGATGCAATACATTGTATTCCAGACAGTAAGTGGTACTGCAGGTGCAGGTCACAGACGGTTAAGAAACAGCGATTACTTAGAAACTAAGATTGTTACATTGTATAATGACTAGAATTAAGAAACAAGTAGACATAAGGTCTGCAAGTTCCCACAGACATGTGAGGGGCAGGGACAACAAGTATCCCGGGAGCCTCAAGACCACCAATCAGTCAGTCTTGAGTATTTCAGCTTTAACATTGCCGTTTTCTTAAGCTACTCACTCATATTAAACTCCAATTATTATTTAATTTTCGACTTAGAGTATTTTAAATCAGTTTGTTAAAATTCAATTGTAATTTCTGTTTAAACCAAATAAATGGTTACGAAGTTTTTGAAAGAAGTTTTTAAAAAGACCGCTCGCAAGGCCCGAAACGTAACTCGCGTCATACTACTAAGACATCATTTTGTTCTTCCCTTACTAATTCCGAACTTAATCTTTTATATTCTATTTTCTCTTTTTGTAAAAATTTCGTTCGCACACTTTATGCGTCGAAAACTACCTTATGGTCAAGTTCAGTGTCTTTTGTTCGTGCGAATGCATTAATTTTATGGCATATGTTTTAAACTCCGTGTAGATTTATACAAATATTATTGCGAACGGTGATATTCCCGATTTGTATTACAGGTTGTATATAAATGTACTAGGTTTTTCCTAATTTAACTTTCTACTGAAATAGCCATGTTACTAAATTTAAACCATTCAAGCTTCTATAAATTTTTTCAGGGTGCTAAAAGCTCATTGAACTGACTGAAATTATATAAACTTATTTCTACACCCTAAATAACGCGCAAGCCTTACACTTTGTTATGTATGTTCAAATTTCCCAACTAGGTTTTATGCTTCCTTTTTAAAGTTTTACCTATAGATGCCGTTAACACATGTTTACACGCGACGGTTAAGGAAATGCCCATTAAATTACTTTCGGGAGGCGACATTGGCCATGGTCTTGCCAACATTCTAAAATAATCTGAGCCAATGAATCCCTTCCACTCGTTGACAAAATACTTCGGGATCCTTTCCTTTGAATGGTTTTGATACGTATAGTACCACAATATTTGTAGCTTAACAGGTAGATTGTGAGAACTGACTTATTACTTAAAATGCATGACAAAGTGAGGTAATAAGCGCCAGCAAAATATAATCAACAAAACCTGTAGATTGATAAAGTACCGAGGACTGGCAATATTTACTCAGGTAACTTTAAAGAAGAATAGGTTACATATCGTTTTAGAATACTCAGGATGGTATGGTTTTTGTGAAGTTCTTAGATGTGCAGAATTTAAACATGTTTGAAAGTTGTTTTATATCGAATAAGATCTTGAATAATGAACACATTGTTTCCCTCAATGGATAATAATGAATTATTAACATTCTCCTATTAAGGAAAATATTAATTGAAATTGAATTGGTCTGTTTAAAACAATTTGTTCTAGTAAAATCGTGGTATAAAACCTATCTTTCGTTAGATACTGGCGATAAATAAATATGTTTCGTAAACTAAGTAACATTAAATTAATATTTGGAATACCCCAATACTGAAACTTTGTTCCATCATTTCTAAATTAATGCTACAAATAGTGTATGGAAACCCCGATCATCTGTTCATACGTGCATGTACTAGTTGTCAAGTGGAAATAAAAGTGTACATGAAATCCATCCTCACGCTGTGTTTAGGATTGTTTATATTCTTAAAGGTACCCATTACTCTTCTCTAAATAGATTGAAACATTTACAACATTTATCATAGGGAATTCCACTAAAATAATGGAATATTCCAATTATTATCCATGATCCGCATCGGGTAAATTAATAAACGACATTGAGTTTAATAACGACATCTACTTTTGTTAGTTGTCGGTACTAGAGTAGAATAATTACTATTGAATTTGTTATTCGGAACAAGCTTAATTTTTAATTCCGTAATACACCGGAAATAATACGATAAGTAGTTTCTACCTACCAGTTTCCGTTAAATAACGTAGTGTACGATAAATATTGTATATTTACAAATCGCGGTGTCTTTATAATTACTAAATTTAAAAATAGGAATGGTCTTCTTGGGTGAATTCAAGAATGAATTAAAGATTATTGTTGAGAAGTTATACATTTGTTAGTCACGCAACATAAGAACCAAATTCAACTACACAAATTTCAGTTAATCTTTCACTGCTAGCACTGTATATAGCGTCTACCACATAAATTATTCATCATACACAACTTAATCTCAATAAACACTTTGTATTCAAATTTGAAAAATCGTATAATTTTAAGCTTTATTGGCGTTTATGAAAGGAAAATATTCCAATCTAAGGAGCTGCAAAAACCGCGAAATCGTTTATTGGTTGATTTTGTTTTATAATTTACCAACAAACATAAGTAATGTAGAATTCATTTTCGATTTCGATACCGACTACAGAGACCCTGCCACACGGCTGTTAGGAGGACTTTCATGGAAAGGCAACTGCACCATTGTTGAATTTGGCTAGATGGCGCTTTGAAGATTTCCACCTTCTATTTAAATTTTAGTCTATTTTAATTCAGGATTTTTGTGAAGGAAAACGGTCAATTTGAGAAGTCGCAAAGTTGGGGTGTGGAAATTAAATAATCGAACCAATTACAAGTAACAAAGCTTTTACAACACTTACTAACTGCCGTAAGACATCTTTGAAGTTTTTAGTGGACCGCCTTTATATGAGTTTTTCCAGCTCATGGTGCACAACCATTATCTATGGAATCAATTGATTGCACCTCTATTACCACAACCTAGGCACACACGACAACGTTCACAACGAATGCCCGCATAACTCATTCTGTTCTCCCAAAAATAACAAAATTAAACTACCGTTAAGTCCTTCAGAAGCTTGTCCTCATGAATAAGAGTGGTGATTGGTGGGGGATTAAGGAGATGATATAAATTGATAAAGATATGCTAATTACAGGGAAGGACCAATTGCTTTTTGCAAGCAATAACGATAGCAGTGGAGCGGTTATGTAATAACTAAAAAACAACTACACCAAACTACTTAATAAAGGGTATAAATACCTTTATCCTGTGCCGCTGTGGGCAATAAAAAACGTTCACGCACAAAGCTTTCGACGGAGAACTAGTAACACGCACGAATGGTGTCGGTCTCGCTTTCAAAGCTCTAAACACAACCGGCTTCTGCAAGGATTCTAATGCGACTTGCTTCTGTAAAGGCTCGAGTACGACTGTCACTTCACGCACTCACTGCCGGTATATAATGTTTCACTGACAACTGTAGGATGCACGCACTGACGGTATTTATTGTCACAAAAAATACCGAATTGTTCGATGATGACGTAACATACCGCCCACCAAATTCATAGAATTTTGAAAAGGAGGGAAGTAGGTTGGATGAAGGAAATCACATGGGATTTGACCTTGCTAGGAAAACAGGTAACGAAAGATAGGGTGGTGCACTACAGCGAGCGATATTACCAACTATGCAAAAATAAAAATATATATGTAAATAAGCAAATATGTAAAAATAATATACTACTATACATGTAAAAAATGTGTATATACATCTAAACATAAAAAATTAAATTAAAATACCGGTAGCGGCGCTAGTTTGACCAAAGGTCGTTTTAGTGTGCCATGTGCAGTTTTGATTTGGGTAATACGTGCTGCCGGTAGGTCTCCCATAGGAGGAGTTACCAGGACCGGTTTGGTACGAAAACATCTATGACATGATGATAAGTAATTTCTGATTGAATTTTTAATAGAAAAGATCCAGAAATTATGTTGGAGAAGATACGCTGTGGTATTAACACCGGGATGGCAATACCTTTCATGAGTTGACCGAATGATAAGTTCGGTTAATCGGTGCCGCTGAGGCAATAACGCAGGAAACTTTTCGAAATAGGAAAGCGAAGAATGTGTCAAGCGCCCACCTACTCTTAAGATATTTTGTGGATCAACAAATGGAGAAAGTTTTCGCAAGCTTTTAGGTAATTTACGGTTTGCCTTGATCGAAGCTATTTCCTTTGAAAATGTAACATTTTGTACATGCCGAACGATAATCATGAGAGCATTGTGTAATTCAATGTCTGTTAAGGGACCCGTATGACGTTGAGCCATGGGTTTAGAAAATCTATAAATGTAAGCCACGATGCCTTGGATTTTATATAACGATGAAAAACGACTTAGTAAAATGTCAATGACGTTCGGATCTGTTTGAGCGACAAATGTTAGGATCTTCTTTTCCGTAGTTACCTCAGCAATTGAGGTTGACAATGTTGGTTGAGGCGGCCACGAGTCACTAGGGTAGTGAAGCCATTCAGGCCCCGCCCACCATAGCGAACATGAAATAACCGCGCTTGGCATTAATCCCCGAGATGCAGGATCAGCCGGATTATGCGAAGATTTAATATAAAACCATCGGCTAGGTGCAATGCTTTCTTGAATGTGGCTAACACGGTTTGCCACAAAAGTTTTCCAACGAAAAGGTGGAGAACGTATCCAAGTGAGAGCGACCGTAGAATCACTCCACGCTGAAACATCGGAGATGTCAATCAAGCCTTGATAAGAACGAATGGTAAAAGAAAGTAAATCGGTTAATAAAACGGCGGCACATAATTCCAAACGTGGAATTGAAATGCGCTTAATTGGAGCTACTTTTGTTTTAGCGGTTACAAATTGTACAGTTATTTCTCCAGTAGTTTGATTTATTAACTGGAAATACACTACCGCTGCATACCCTACCTCGCTAGCATCGCAAAACCCATGCAAATGACAAGTAAAAGGATCCGAAGGGGGTAAACAACGTGGTAACTTTAGTGACGACAATAACGGCAACTCTTCTTGATACTGCTGCCATTGAGACGAAATGTCTGCTGGTGGGATGTCATCCCAATTCAAACCTAACATCCACAGATGCTGGATTAGGCGTTTTGCAAAAAGTGTTAGTGGTGCTAAAAATCCTAATGGATCATATATTCTGGCAACTTGTGAAAGTATGTTGCGCTTTGTACATATTGGGTTTAATGGTTTAACCCGAAATGAGAAAATATTTTCTGTAGGTGACCATTGAAGACCTAATATTTTTATTGATTCGTCAGAATCGAAATCGAGAGAAGTATATTGGCAAAAATCTGACGGAATGCCTTCCAAAATAGAAACTGAATTAGAACTCCATTTTCGAAGTTCAAACCCAGCCGAATGTAAAAGTCGGATAAGTTGATCTTTAATTTCGCGGGCCGATTGTATAGAATCTCCACCGGCGACGAAATCATCAATATATAGATTTGACCGTATAGCGTCAGCGGCTAACGGAAACCTTTGCCTTCGTCAATGGCTAATTGCTGAAGAGTTTTAATGCTAAATAAGGCGATGACTTAATACCGTAGGTCACTGTATTAAGCTGATATGTCTGGATGGGTTCTTCTGCGGAGAACCGCCAAACAATTAATTGAAACTTTCGATGTTCTTCGGTAACCAAAATTTGTCGATACATTTGGCGAACATCACAAGTAAAAACGAAACGATGAGTACGAAATTTCAGTAAGATTGACGAAATGTCGTTTTGGAGACTAGGTCCAGCCAATTGAGTGTCATTAAGTGACTCGTTGTTTTTAGCCTTTGCAGAGGCGTCAAAAACCACACGAATTTTAGAAGTATGACCTTCCTCTTTAAACACAGGGTGATGGGGTAAAAAATAATTATCGTTCCCAACGGGCGGAGAATCGAGTAATGCCATATGACCCGCATCAAGATAGTCCTGCATATTGGGCGCGTAGCTCCGGTTGAGCATGCAGTTTGCGCTCCAACGAAAATAGTCTTTTTTTAGCCATCTCAAAGCAATTATCAAAAACGGGCAAAGTATCGTTGAACGGTAACGCAACAATAAAACGACCGCTAGGGTCACGAGAAAACGTGTTTTCAAAATCAAATCTGCCTTTTCTTCTTCTGGAGAAGTATAAGGCTTGGATGGCAGTTCTTCTATCTCCCAAAACCGCCTTAGGGTCTGGTCGATAGGATCTTCTACAGAAGTAAAAATGCTTGGACAGTATCAGACTGCAAGCTTTTGTGGGACCAAGAATAGTCCAACCAAAATTGTATTTATGGCGGCAGGCTGAAGAAATTTGCCATGTATAACACCGCCATTGATGATGAACGGATAAACATCTGCTCCAAGGAGCATGTCAATAGTTCCTGGAGAGTTCCAGGTCGGGTCTGCAAAGTGCAGGCCGCATAAGTGTTCCCAATTATTAGGAACTTCAACGCTAGGTAATTTGCCAGATATTGACGAAAGCACAAAAGTTGTGACTTCTAGAGATTTTCAGAGTCTAACATAGAGCGAATGGTGCAGCTGACGGCACCCCTATTGACTGCTGAAGTTGTCTGCCCAAGTCCATAAATCGGAACTTGAGAACGTATGCGTGGAAGCCAAAGTTTGCTCACGCAATCGTCTCGAATAAAGCTAGCTTGAGAGCTCGGGTCTAAGAGTGCCCTGATCGGTTTGTACCTACCAGACCGGTCTTGAACTTCCACAACAGCAGTGGAGAGTAAGACAGTAACCCCAAGATTTGGATTCGTCTGTGAAGACAAACCATTTGCCGGAATAGGAGAGGCTGACTGCGTCCTATTGGCATTTTTATGCATAGGTGTAGCGATCGGTTCAGCTGAACGGCTAGAAGCAGGTTGCGGTTCAAAATGTAGCAAGGTATGATGCGGCTTGGCGCAAGTTCGACAGGAATTATAAGATTTGCATTGCATGGACGCATGGTCTGTTCGTAAGCAATTTAAACAAAGGCGTAAGCGTTTGACAATGTCGAAACGTTCTGTCGGAGTTTTCTTTAGAAACGATTGACATCTATAAATTAAGTGATTGCCCTTGCAAGAAGGACAATGGTGCGAAAATGAATTCTTTGAGTCACTGGAGCTACTTGGTGTGTCCAGTGAAACTACGTTAGAAGAAACTCTTGGTTTAAATTGAAACGCTGAGGATTTCTTAGGCACTGATGTGTGAAATGTATGGACAGTCGTCGAATAAGAAACAGGTGCGGTTGAAGAAAAGGTTTCCAACGCTGCACATTGTTGAGTTAAAAAATATCTCAAATCCTCGAAATTAGGTATTTGCTTCGGATCCGATTGGAGTTCGAAGCGTTTTCTAGTGAACGGATCGAGTTTTTCTAAAAGCAAATCGACTAGAATAAAGTTCCAATGTTCAGTGGGAAACTTTAAGTTAGTTAGAACAGCAAGGTTCTCTGAAAAACAATCAATAAGTGCCCTAAGTTTCTTTGGGTCTTCTGATTTTAAAGGTGGAGTCTTTCATTGCTTTCCAATGCAAAGTTGCCAATAAACGCGGGTTGCTAAATCGCTCACGCAAGGCGTTATAGGAAATAATAAAATTATCCCCCGAAATGGGTACAGATTTAACGATTCTTAAAGACTCCCCGCTACAACAATTAATAAGGTGATTTAATTTTTCGATATTGGTGAGTGACGCGTTATTATAGACCAGACTGTCAAATAAATCGATAAAGGATGTGAACTCAGTTACCTCATTATTAAAACTTTGGAGCTTTAACGGTACCAATTTTGATACCGTGCTGCTTGGAGCATTTTCGATGATTTGTGGTGCTTTCATTTCTTGCATCGTTTCGAGATGCAGCAGTATGCAAAAATAAGCGGAATCTACTTCCTTCCGTACAGCGTTGTAAGTTAATGATTCTACCTCGTCACATGAAGTTAAGACAGCAATTAAAATTTTGCTGAAATTTGTATAAAGGTCAGTTATTCCCCTTGTTTGAATAAGGAACAACGTTTTTAAACTTGGGTCACTTTGTATAGTGTTACAAAGCTCAAACATTTCTATAATACGTGTTTTCAGTAATTCTAGTTCTACCACATGTGCCTTCTTTGGAGCCATAGTGACTGTTATTTGAAAGATCTACAATAAAAATGTTGTAAAACGGTACCGCTCAAGATGTACACTGAGAAATATTAAAATATTATGAGTTTGTTCAAAGCACGAAAAGGTAAGACAGCGTATAAACCAATAAATCACGTTTTATGACTAACGGTTCGTCAAACAAAGTGTTTAGATAAGATGTACCGCTTAACAACCCGAGCGGCTTTTACCATCAAAAGATCACAGGAAAGTTTAAAACATGTGGCTTAACATATTGCAAGAAAGATGCAGCTTAACGTGTTTGCAAGAAGCGTTCAGCTTTTACATTCTATTACCCTTTGCAGATGTTCAATATTTTAGCGCAAACCGACTGAAAAGGTTGCATGTGATAGAAAACGTACAATAGCTTTTAAATACAAAGCAAATCCCTTTACCTTTCTTGTTTAAGAAGTATAAGGCGACTATAATTTTCAGGTTGCTGTGCTTTATACCGCTAAAATAAATTTAAAACTGAAAACTGACAAATTTTATATTATGGATTTGTTTGTAATTAAAACGCTTGCTGGTTTCAATTACGGCGAAATCACTTAATTTAATCTAAAGACAGTATAAATAATATTTACACATTTTAACCCGCTACATATGGAGCTTGAACACAAATTTAAAGCTAAAATATTTAATTAATTAAAAAGCTCGCTTGAATGCAAAATAATATTTAATTTAGGACATGCGTATACTATAGACTGGTGAATTCGGATCGACTTTAGGACCAATGGTTAAGGAGGGGGATTAAGGAGATGATATAAATTGATAAAGATATGCTAATTACAGGGAAGGACCAATTGCTTTTTGCAAGCAATAACGATAGCAGTGGAGCGGTTATGTAATAACTAAAAAACAACTACACCAAACTACTTAATAAAGGGTATAAATACCTTTATCCTGTGCCGCTGTGGGCAATAAAAAACGTTCACGCACAAAGCTTTCGACGGAGAACCAGTAACACGCACGAATGGTGTCGGTCTCGCTTTCAAAGCTCTAAACACAACCGGCTTCTGCAAGGATTCTAATGCGACTTGCTTCTGTAAAGGCTCGAGTACGACTGTCACTTCACGCACTCACTGCCGGTATATAATGTTTCACTGACAACTGTAGGATGCACGCACTGACGGTATTTATTGTCACAAAAAATACCGAATTGTTCGATGATGACGTAACAAGTGGCATTCCGATGGAAACGGAATCAAACCATAAAGAAAGGATTCATCATAATTAGGTCTTCAGTCCTGGAACTGGTTAGACGCATACCCTCATTGTTTCTTATTCTGAACTAACCTTCACATTTCCCTGAAATTTGCAGTCTGCATCTATCACTATCTGCATGCGAAAGTCTGATCTCTGTCTACATCTACCTCTTTTTCCTATCTCTGCTTGTAATATATCCCTAGAAATGCCTTAGAACGTATCCCGTCCTTCTATTTCTCCTATTTTTTTTTGTTTTCCAAAAATATCTTTATTCTTCTACTATTTCTATAACCTATTTGTTATTAACTTTGTCTGTTCATGAAATAGCATAGAAATAAGTAATTCATGCATTAGGTAAATAACAAAAATTTAACACCCGGTATATAGAGTTTTAGTAAATTTAAGTAATGCAAACAATGATATTTTTCAGAAGCACACGTATTTAGAAGTAAGCATAGTTCATGTAATTAAACACGCATTGAAAAGGATTCGAATTAATCATAACATAATACGGAGATAAGAGATAAAACTTAAAGAAGCGTAGTGTAAGTGCGTACATACAATTAACAATTTTTAATAGTAAAGGTAATTAGAAAATGCGTAAAGAAATAAACGTACATGAAAATCGAAATTCGAATTGCATCAGGTATTTTGGTATAATATGGAAAAGCAATTATTTTCTCAAAACACCGCATGGTCTGATAACAAAGCATCTGTAAGCAAACAACAATTACTCGAAAATCCAACAATGTTACATCAGAAAACCACTTTAAGTGTAGGAAATACAAAGACCTTATTGGTTATGATTAGTAAGCCAAACCTACAGACAAAGGGGGATATGCCCATATATTAACAGCGAGCAATGATAACGGAGCTCAATTTCAACTCAACAAAGCCAAGCTGTGTTACTCTGAATCAAAGACTAACGCGTAATAATAATATTTTAATAGTAAAATTGTTTAGTGACAGATAGTGTTACGAATATGAAGATTTCTATTGCCGTTTAACGTAAGTAGAATTTGGGGAATTTATTTAAACTAAAATATATTATAATAATAGGGCTCGGAGGCTGACGACAATAATTCAAGTAATATAATAATTCAAATGATATTCTGAGGTGGATGACAATAATTCTAAGTTCGACGAGAATAATTCTGAGGCTGGTGAGAATAAACTCTGAGGCGGATGACAATAATTCTAAGTTTGATGACAATAAAAATAAATTTTGACGACATTAATTCGAGGCTGATGATAATTTCAAAATTCCAAAGGGGTGCATAATTCAGTAGACAATATTTCAAATGGGTATATAATAATTCCGAATTGGTGGAGAATAATTTTGAATACAATGTTAATGATCCAAATGGATGGTATAATAATGCATGGAAAATTCTAATTGATGTTGGTTGATAATGGATGCGTCGATAATCTTGGGACAATTTTGAGTTGCGAGAAAGGAATGAAGAAGCACGAAGTAAACAGACCAGGTTAGATCTTTTTAGTTTTAAGACATTTTTTTCTATTTGAATTGAATATTGAATTTGCTTAATTAATATAAACTAGTGTAACAAAGTCAGCAACGAACTTTGCATACGTTGAAAGTACGTAATATAATAAAGGGGTTTTGAACGTTCTAGGCTTCTTTGATAAAAAAAAAATAGTTTTTGGTGACTTTAGATTGATTGCAAGGCATATGATTTTTGAGATAAATAAGACTTACAATATTGATTGATTGAAAAGTGTATTTTAATAATTTTCAAAACCTGTACATAATATTTGTTTTTGTTATATGGAATTAATTAACTTCATTTTATAATTCAAAATAAAAGCTAGTCGAGGCAGAATAATAAAATTAGTGGGAGTGAAGTTTATGACCAGGAAAACGCAGAGAACTGGAGTCAAGCAAGAATACGCCACTGATACCGAGTACGGCGTTATCATATTAAGAATTTATTGGGCAGCCCAACGTCGGCGATCGAGAGTTCCAGTTAATTCATAGCAAATTTATATGGTGCCCAAGCCTGGGGCTCGATAAATCCAGTTAGTACATAGCAATATATATATATATATATATATATATATATATATATATATATATATATGTATTAGGTAGTTAATTACACAAATATCAATAAAAAAAAAGTACGTTCTTATCTTTAAAATGCTCGTGTCCCTTTGCTACTTCAGTGTTTCGAAGTTCATCTTTTATTTTTTCCGTATTAATTATTAATTACAGATATAATTTTTAATAGAATAAGTAACTATCGAAATACCGGTATTTTTTACGTCAATACCGGATCAATTGTATCCGGCATTCCAGTATTTGAGTTAAGAGTTCCCGGTGGTATAAGCAAGGCATGTAAGGTTATGTTTCACCAACTCCTTTCAATATGCCTTTACCAATTAGCGTAAGAAACTCTATAATAAGGGTATTTATATGAAAGGGTAAAAAATGTGATTAAGTTGAACTGACTTCACGTTGCATCCTTATTTCGAAACTAGCAAAAGCAGTAATTGCTTTTTCTTATTTCCCTCAGGATTGTTACATGAGGCACTCAGTTTACATTTGAAACAAATGTAATTTATTACGTGATGGTCGGAACTCATCATATGTGTCTTAACCAAGTTGGAAATTTAAAATATATTCTCTAAAGTACAATGTTACTAAATAGTTTACTATATCCCTGCGCACTCCACCTAAAGATAAGCAAACCCATACTGAAAATTTTTATTTGTTTGTATATTAGCTAAACAAAACTCGCCATTTTTATAAATGAAACCAGTGAAATATTAAAAATAAAGGATGATTCGAGGGCAACGGACTCGACTCCAGGAATGGGTTCTGTACGTAAAAAGAATGAAAAACTATCCGATTTTCATTTGTTTTCAGGTTATAACATAATTACAAATTTTCGTGTAGTGTTCTATTTGTATTCGAATTTTTGCTAGCTGTTCATTTGAAATCAGAGTATGCCATGTTCTAGGCTCAAAACATCAGAGGCAATGATTTAACGTTTTTGTTTGGTTGGTTTTATCAGAAGTTTGTAGTTTTATATTCAAACTAGGTATCCCATTTAAAAGTATTAAGAGATTAGCAAATATGCGAAAATGTGTTTTATGCACTGAGTGATAAATTGAATCGCCTGGTAAAAAAAAAGCAATTTGACATTAATGATGAGGAGAGACCCGAGAGATAGATTTTTTGTCAACATCTGAAACTATCATTGCGCTTTACGATATGATTTTATCAAACAGTCAAATTGGACTAAAAAGAATATACAAGGCACTGCAGGTTTCACATGAATACGTCCATCGCCCATTACGTATTGATTTGGACAAGAGAAAAGTTCAGTAAATGCCTGAATCTTAACCAGAAGCGAGTTTTGTGCTCAGTCTGGACTCATTTTTGAAGACGATGCTAACTTCTTAAGCTACGTGATTAGTTTGGGTACGCTTTTGCGACCCAGAAACACAACTACAATCCTTGAAGTGAAAGTTTTCACCGGTGCTTAAGAAGTTCTTGAGACAAATCTACTGAAAAACTCCTTGCCTTAGGGCTAGGAGTTGTCGTGGAGTAATCGAGTTGAATATGTGGAAATGGGAAAAAATAGTTAGAGAATATATTACCACTTTATTTAACATTTTACAAGAAAAATGATACAGAAAAGATCGGGAATGTTAGTTAAAAGTTTTTTGTTTTTCAAGACCTGGCAGCATACAAACCGTGAAATGCAATGAAAGTAATTTGTGATGAGGGGATTCAAATTATTTCTTATACGTCTGATTTGGTTACCTTCCGACTACGATATTCCTTCGAATAAAAGGAGCCTGATTGGATATATGTGTATAAGAAGCAGCTGATAGACGCCGTGGAGAGCTCTCTTTCGTAGCAAGATGAAAATTTGGTTTTGAAAGGTCTTAGAGGTGTTGTAGGTTTTTCACAAAGAGGAGATTAAGTTGTATAATAAATTATTTTTGTTGCTTCTGTACCAGGTTAACTAGATATCAATACTGTATCCTATCATGACTGTTTATATCTAATCATTCACTAAAAAAAAATCGTATTAAAGAGAAAAAGACAACAATGGAAAATACATTTAAAAGCAAGCGCGAACTACATCATACGTCCCATAACTAATATTTCTTCTAATTATACTGTTCGACATCAAATTTTACCAATTATTCAGGCGATGATGTCAGTCGGACAGCGAAAGTATTTTTTGCTTGTAGTTGCACACTATATGGGCAACTCATTAAATCATAAGCAATGTGAATCACGTTGAGTAATTATAGACAGCATGTAATCTGTCAATTAAATGATGCTCTCAGACCGTAAAGGCCATAGGAAAAGACAAAAGAAGTACGTCCAATAAATCACCTTGCCAGAAGCGGTTACGTTTCCAGAATATTGTACATTTTGCAGTTAATCACGTATAGTTATACGAAGTGCAAGCGGGATAATATAAAAACTGAATTAGATGTAATAAATTGGTTTGTTCTCTGAGTTAACGTGACCAGGGCACTTAGCAACAGCGGATAACTAAAGGTGTGAACTACAAATGTTGTGGGTGAGTTTACGAATAGGATCTGCGGATCTATCAATAGATATTCAAATAATATTGTAAACACTGTTGAACGTGAGGTGAGCTCCACAAACTTCTATGAGCATTAGAAAGCGTGCCAGTGGTTTTACAATAGTAAAGAACCTATAAGAGACATAACTTTCCAAATTGTTTCAAGGACGGTATTGGATTAACATATCATTCCATGTAAGTCAACAAATTTACTTTCTTTCAGTGATGGTCGATTTTACCAGATATTTCTGGAAATGGCAGTAGCGCCTTTCTATAAAACTATTTTGAAATTTAAATTTGACAGTTTATTAGCTACAATACTGTATTAGTAGAGAGATTTTGGCCGACCACCGGTTAGGTTAGGTTTTCTTTATTTAAGTAAAGATGTCTGATTATTTGTAAATTATAATTGAATGCTATAGATGATACTGAAAGTTCGCCCCGGCCATTCCAATTAAAAACAACAAATTGAAAGCAAGGGGTTCAAATTACTAAACGTCAAAAATTAAGGTGTTCGATAATTTACGTGCTAAAGCGCAATAGTTTTGTTGTTATTCCGAGTCAATCTCTTTGCTTTTAATTATGAAAGAAAGTGAGAAATTGGTAAAAACAGGAAATTGAATTTGGTATTAAATAACTGAATCAAAAATGTTGGCAATTAAAAAAAATGGTTAGACAGTTGCTGTAATATAATTTTGTCAGTGGTAAATTATAAATTGTCCGTTTCCTAAATCGACGCAGAAAGAGACTTCTGACTGACGCTTTTTATTTTGCCACTGATCTAGCCAAAGAGGGTGTTACAATAAGTAAACAGAGTTGGCCAAGCAAGGATGTATAAACATGCGCTTTCAGCAGAAACTCCACTCTGCTTAACCGACTTGCTCTGAAACGTTAGGTACAGGTTTTTTGCTTTTCCCCATACCCAGCATTAAGTTTTTCTTGCATCAATCGCTGTTCCCATAGCCGGCGTCCTGCATCCTTGTGTCGTACCCATAGCCGACATTCCTTCTACAGTATAAGGACGTTGTACTCATTGTTAGCGCTACTCATGTTCAACGTGCCTGCCGACGTATATAAGTCATTGATTCAGAGCATGTTGGTATACCAACGACCAACGACCTGTGCGCGACAGAATAAAAAAGTCTAGCAACGGTTAGATCACAGTATATTAGGTAAGTTGCAGATTGGTGATTCTATCATACATCATTAGGTTCAAGTTATTGCTGACTGCGACAGTGTCACAACAAGGGAAAAGATCATTTGTACGTCATTTCATATATTTTTTATCTTTATTTTTTTATCTTAGTTATTTTGTTATATTGCAAGGAATAAAATACCCATGTTCTACATTAGCTAATTCCAAACTAAACCCCATTTAACAATACACCATTCTGGGAGTCACGATTACCCACACCATAGATGTCAGTAAGTTAGATTATATTTTTGACGTGAGAATACCTCATTCATCATCATTAGGTCTTCAGTCCTGGAACTGGTTAGACGCGTACCATCATTGTTTTCTATTCTGAATTAACCTACACATTTCCCTGAAATTTGCACAGTCTGCATCTATCACTATTTAATCTAGGCTTACATCTACCTCCTTTTTCCTATCTTTGCTTGTAATATATTTTATACTCTTCCCCAAAAATGCTTAAGAACGTATTCTGCCCTTCTATTTCTCCTATTTTTTTCCACAGATATCCTTTTCATACTATTTCTATAACCTATTTGTTATTAGCTTTATCCATGCTATCATCCTCATACATCAGAAGCACAACATTCCAAAAGGATGCTACCGTTTTTTTGTTTGTTTTTCCTACTGCCCGTATTTCATAGGCATTCTGTGCTGTGCTCAACACATATGCTTTCAACAATTTTCTTCTTATTTCTATGTGTGTTATCTTTCATCATAGGCGATGTTCTTTCTTGTTAGATGCAGTTCGGTCCCCTTCATTTGTTTTACAATTATATACCCTATTTCTCCGACATTCAGTGGTTGTGAAGGGGGGTAAGCAGCATATGGGTGCCAAGTTCCCCCAGCACTTGAACATTTGCCAATTTTATATTTTTTCCAATACATCTTTTCGCACAACCAACACCTGTAGTTGTTTATAATAATCATCAAATTTATCTGCGCTTATTTTTTCGTCATTAGGTTTTCCGTCTCAAAACTGGTTGGACACGTACCTGCACTTATTTATATTCTGAGCTAGCCTACACAGTTCCCTGAAATTTTCACACAGCCTATATACAGCTCGGTTCCTCTTCTATTGTTTTCTAATTATATGCCATATTTTACTGAGATTCAGTTAAGGGGGTTAAGCAACATGTGGCTGCCAAGATCCCCCAACACTTAGACATTTGCCGAATTAATAGTTTTTTAGTAAATTCTTTCACACAATTAACATTATTCGAGAATAGTGTCCAAAGAATACTTGTAGTTGCTTATAATAATCATCATGTTTAAGTACAGTTACTTTTTTCGTCATTAATTTATCCATCTTGGGACTGGTTGGATGCATACCTCCGTTGATTTCTATTCTGAGCTAGGCTACACATTTCCTTGACATTCCTACGGCTTATATCTTTCACTATCTGTGTGCAATAGTCTAACCTAGGTCTACCTCAACTTCTCTTTTTTCCTATCTCTGCTTTTAATATCTTCCGCGCTATTCCCTCATGCCGTAATATACGGGCTATCATCCTATCTCTCCTATTTTTTACCGTTTTAGTCTATCCTTATAACTCATTCCAATCTTTTTGAGTATTTCGAACATTTTTTTCCATTTTACATTGTTGAATGCTTTTTCCAGATCTACAAACCATATGTACACGCTTTCCCTTTTTTCTATTGTTTTCTCCATTATCACTATCAGAGTTAAAATATCCTACCGTGTTCCTCTGTTTCGCCTAAACCCAAATTGATCTTCTAGTATTTCTTCAGCTCGTTTTTCCATTCGTCTTTGTACAATTCTAGTTAATGTTTTTGACACGCGTGCTGTCAAACTTATTGGGATTCACTATTAAAATATTTAGCGAATGCTTAGAAAATTTAAATCCATTTTTAAATTAGCTAGCTAGATTTGGATAGATAGACGACCATTCAGGTCGCACCGGTAAGCAGAGCAGGCGACTGCTATTCGGTATTACAGACACACTCCAAAATCAACGTTAAGCATACCATTATTTAAACCTTATTTTATTTATAGTTAGTTAATTTTTATTTAGCATCGATAAATTTTGAGTCAGAATCAATTTGAAGCACGTTTATATCTTCGCGTTTAAACCCAATGTTGTACTTTTAGGTGGAGCATTGGGGACGTGGCCGCAAGTATAGCGACCCTTATTCAAATTATAATTTCAAACTTATTATTCGAAAATTTTCACATCTATCCGCGCTTTTCTTTTTTGTTATAGTTATTATGATACGTTTGAAACCTTTGAGTATCTCACCTGTCTCATGCATATAGCTTACCAGTTGGAAGAGATGTTCTGTTACTGCATATCCAGCGGCTTTTAGAGTTCCTGCTTGCACTTTATCTGTACCCGTCGCCTTACCATTTTTCAGACACTTTAATACTAATTCAAACTCATCTCTAAGTATAAGATATTCCAAGTCATCATTTTCAATGTCTGATTCCTATTCTAATGCTGTTAGTTCCTCTCTTGAATATAAATTCCCTATATATTCTTGCCATCTATCCACTTTCTCTACATTTTCCTCACGCGTTCTTTATATTTTTGCTATACGGTTGTATACCCTAAAAATAATTTTAATTAGTTTGTATGCTTCATCTGTCTTTCCTATTTCCATCTTAGTTTGTACCTCTTTGCACTTTTCATCAATCCATTGTTCTTTAGCTTTCCTGCATTTGCAAATAATTTCCCATTTTATGGCTTTGTATCTCTGTTTTCCCTCTTTCGTCTGATTTATTTTTGTATTTTCGTCTTTCTTCTATTAAATTCAGAATATCCTTTGTCATCCATGGTTTCTTATTTTCTTTTTGTATATACCCCAGAATATCTCTGATTGCCATGTCTAGGCTGGATTTAATGTTATTCCGTTCTATTTCTACTTCCTTAGTATCAGATATTTTCCCGATATCTTTCAGCAATTAATTTGACTTTTTTTCGAATCTTTCTTGAATGTCTTATTTTTTAGTTTCCCAAAGTCAAAGTGCCTTTTTCTATTTCTTTTTTTTAAGTTTTTAAATTTAAGTGCGGCCTTCATAATTACGATGTTGTGTTCAGTGTCTATATCTGCTTCTGGGTAGCTTCTACAGTCTTTTACTTCATTCCTAAACCGTTATTTAACAAGAATGTATCCAATTTGATATCTTCCTACATCTCCTGGCATCTTCCACGTATATCGTCTTCTAGCATGATGTTGAAATAATGTGTTTGTGATGATTAAATTGTTCTTGTCGCAAATTTCTGCCAGCCTATTTCCCCTGTCGTTTCTCGTGCCTAAACCAAATAAACCTACTACCGTTTCTTCCCTACCCTCACTTACAGCTGCATTAAAATCGCCCGTAATTATTAAATTTTCGTGTCCTTTTACGTATCTTAATGTGTCTTCGATAACTTTGTAGATCGCTTCTACCTCTTCGTCACTGTAGCTAGAGGTGGGCATGTATACTTGTATTATTACTGTGTTTACCGGTTTAGATTTTAATCTAACCATGAGTACTCTTTCGTTCTTTTGTAAGATTTTCTACACAGTATCTTTTTTTGTATAACTATTTCCTCACCCAAATTTCCTTCCTTTGCTCCTGTATGAATTACCCTGAAGTCTCCACTCCAAAAATGCCCTGCCTACGGCCACCGAACTTCGCTGATCCCTACTATGTCTAGTGCTAACCTATTCATTTCTATTTTTAGGTTCTCTAGCTTACCTACTTGCTTCATACTTCTAACATTCCACGCTCCGACTCGTAAAATGTCCCCAACTCTGAACTTTCCGATCGCATCCTCCAAAGTAGTCCCTTCCCGCAGATACGAATGGGGGATTATTTTAACTCCGGAATCTTTTACCCCAGAGAATTCCATCATGTTTATTACAATTTAAGTACGCTGTGTACTTGGGAGGTAATGTGGTTGTTTCCCGTTGCCATGCACATCGCGGTAGCGTATCTTAGACTGCCATACCGACCTCTGCCAATCTAAGTACCGAAAGAACCGCTGCCCTCTTTCGGGGACCTCACTAACGACCCTACTACTTTGGTTGGATCTGTAGTTTGACTGTTTAGCTCATTAGAACACGCAAGTCACCATTCGAAATGGATACCTCATTCAACATTCTAAAAATTTAAACTTTCCTTTTGTATCCCTCCAAATACTGGCCGAACACGCAAACGCTTTTTTTAATCCCAAAATTTTTTAAAGACTGTTTCCTTTGTCAACAATTGTATTAACTTATTTTTATTTGTTATTATGCTAACATTTTATCTTCCTGTTGAGAACTATTTCTTTAATGCTGTTTTTGAGAGTTGCAGAGTTGGAAGTGTTTCTTCAGAAATTCGTCCACTTGTACAGTAATGGCTGTACGAATAAAGTTTCGTGTCTTAAACCAGTTGCTTTTGCGATAATAAATAAACTAAAGTTATTATTTGTCGACCTATCCTAACCGAAATCTAGTGCCCATATTAAACAGACAGTAGTTATATCATAAATAAATGTTTGTACCGTAACGCAAGGCCATCAAACAACTGAAACTCATAAACACTTCATGTAAAACTAATTTTTAGTAGCCTGCGTAATTGGCTTAAAATACGACATAGTGTTGCATATTTAAGTAATAAACATAAAGTTAACATAGAAAATATTGCTATTGTAGGTAACTATAAATATTTGGTCGATAGAATCTACGTTATAAAAAACGAAGAAGAAATTAAATAAAATGTAGCACCTTTAGGTTTTTTGGAGCTTACCATGGTAATTCACTATTCGTGTGTCAAATACAATACATAATCTAATTTTTTTATAATTTTTAAACTATGAGAGATTCCTGGACAATGAATTTAAATTGTTGCAAAAAATACTTTCCATTTAACACAATAATCCGAAACTCTGTTTTATTAAATGTTTTTGGAGCAATTCACGATACTTCACCAAACAAAAATATTGCCAACATCGTCATTTTTGAATTCTTTATAGATCAAGAGTATTTAATCCATATTGTAATTGTGTAAAAAGGGAACAAACATATTCTGGATATCTTCGGTTCGTGTGAACCGATGATAATTAAAATTCACTGTAACTGTACTGTTGCACAAAGTTTCAGAAGGATCAGTCGAATTATGTTCGACTTATTGAAGAAAAGCTAATCCTGCTCATCAATCAAATTAGTCTGCTGTGTTCAGTTTTGTAGAAGAAGACTGCACCTCTTATATTGACGCCAAAAGCTTTCTCAACACTTTATTTTCTACAAAAAAAACTGAAATATGTGCTAGACACAGGCTGATAACACATAATCAGAGCACTGGCGAAACTGTAGACCACTTTGTGCATAGTTTAATGCAACGTAGCAAAGATTGTGATTTCAAAGCAACAAAGAGTGATGAAGAGAACCGGCATTATTTACGTTAGGGATGCTTTTATAAGCGGGTTAAATTCACAACATATTCGATAGCGCCTTCTGGAAAATGTAACACTTATTCTATATGCCGCTGTTGCGTAAGTTTTATCCCTGGAATCCACATTAAATACCTTACCTGTCGAAACTGATAGTATTGGAAAAAAGTAGTGAAAGTTTAAAAATTGTAATAATACATCTATCTTTTTTAGTCGGTTATATTATTGTAGTAAGAACAGAAGACATCCTTGTGCTGCTTGCCCTGCAAAAATGTGTATATTGTTAAAGTGTGTAAGGGGGAAAAATGTATGAATGACAAATATAGCTGACTTAGTCGATGATTCGGAACAAATTGTGTAGTGGCTATTCCTAAACGGTTATGGCAATCAGTGATTAAAATCACGGTCCATGGTTTTCATGCTGACGCTTTGGTGGATACTGGAAGTGCTGAAACTCATATTGACAAAAACTACGTTTCCTTCCTAATATTACCACATATGCCAGTTCAGACCTTATACCTGTTGCTTCAACTTCACATCAATCTACAATCGAAGGGCACCGTTTTGTGGATATGGAGGTACTAGATCACGAGAACACTAGAGCTAAGCTGAATATCCTTTCTGAGCTGTGTACTGTTATCATAATTGACAATGATAACCTGCACTGTTTGGTGAACGTGCATTTCGGATGTTCTAATACCAGCATAAACGTATGAAAGCACAATCTGTGCTAAAGTGCCGATTAAATTCAGCTGCAATTTCGCTGGGAGTTCTTTCTTTCCCGTGGTGAAGATAACGTTTTATATGATTTTCAACAGTCAACAATCCTCGTCTGAGACAAGACACAAATAGAATTTCTTTTCCATTATGAAAAATAAGTTCTACGTGATCCTCAATTTATGGGCTTCTCCGTAGATTAAAATTTGTGAAAACATATTATATACAGGGTTTTCATGTCATAACAAACCGCCTTTAATAGCTCTTTCTAGTTTTGTAGTATTGATTATGAACTCGATTTTAATATCAAAGGGGAAGTTTAAAAATAATTTTGCATTAATTTTACATTCCATCGCTTTGACCTCATTTACCCACACTTTGAAATTTCAAATTACAGCCCCTAGCGTGTGATACATCATTTTAAAGAGAAAAATTAACCCTATCCAACGAGTATAAAATACTTTAACTAGTCATGCCCGTTAACGAGTTAAAAAATAATGAAATAATTTTAGGATTAAGACGAAAACGATGTGAAACCAAATTTTTAAATTTTTGATTAGCTCATATCAAATGTTCAAAATGCTCTTCAATGTTATTTTTGAAAATTTAGTGTACGTTTTTTAACAGCAAATTCTTACCGAAAGGATCTCATTAATCTTAAAAACAGATTTTATATCTTGTGTGTCACAAATAATCAAAATGTTATGAACCATCAAAATATTGATTTATTATCAACCGTAATCATCAGGTTAGCCATTTAGATATTCAAAGATTGTGTCCAAAAGAAAACTTGTGCTTATTAAAAATTATTTCCGAAATCATTTTCTGCATCTTTGCCGTCTCTTCATAATTAGACATTTAAAACACGAATTTTGTAAGGGGTGCATTGGCGTGAATAAACGTTTTCTAAAAAAATATGTATTGGTTAAAAGAAGAGATAGAAATCATCTTTATTTATAGGTCTGAAAACTTTTGTGCTCTAAGGAGAGCAAGGGTTTTCAATGAAACATTCTGGTCATTAAAATGTCTCGAATTTATAGTAGAAAAATTTGTAAAAACAGTCTAAAAAACCTATAATTACTAATCACTTTGCACAAATTAGCTCATTGAGCCATGTTTTGGCAGTGTCATTACAAAAGTCATTAAAACAAGTATTAGGATTACCTGTCCAAAATGGGTTAAGCTAACGATATTCTGATAAATAGACCGGTAGAAGATTTCATAGAAAGATAGGCTAGATCTTCATATCTGATACTGCTGGATTTTTTTCATTAGGGTTATTTAAAATGGACGGTTTACATACAGTCCGCAGCGCGCTGTACGAAAAGGGTGCATGTTAACCACGGCGCTGTTCACAAAGCCCACAACTTCACGCCTCCAACGACGACGCCTATTATCGCTACCAAGGGGTTGATCTCTGGACCCTCCACTCTTAGAACCCCATACGCTACCAAATGGGCGTCACGCACCGAGTTAGCAGCATCGAAACCATACCCCCGACATCAAACGTTGCGGCCTCTCGGAGTGCATCTGCAGAACTTACTACCTCAATCGCCAAGTGCGCGAAGAGTGAAACTCGCTGTGTGCAACAAATTGTTTTTTTTTTGTTTCCTAAAGCATAACGGGTATTTCTTATAGGATTTTTTCCGTTGATTACGAATCTGTTAACAGAATTTTTCTATTACCCTCCAGTCAAAAGTTATTTATATTTTTATAGTAGAAATTTTACTATGTGATGACCACATTTGTCAGAACAGGAATTATCCATACCACGTTACTACCTAATCTCAAAATTTTTACATGTGATTTTCGTACTTTCATACTTCTTGATGGATCCCTGATTAGGTTCCAACAATGATCTGCTAACATTGTGGAGCTTCACTCCCCTTGGTAATTATTTTAATAATACATAATGTCTTGGTGAAACCTTTCACTATGTTCACAAACCCTAAATTTGCGGGGAAAAGTCCAAATGTGAGCGAAGAAAATGCTTCCTTAAGGACATGTTGCAACCCATATCGCTGTAAGTAAAAATTAAAAGATTCACAATTTGTTCGTAATTTTTTGCCTGATACTCTGCTGCAGCTTCAACCTCGGTCAGTTCTGAATCGAGTATACTCTCCTTTATGATATGACGAATTTGTGACCCAATAAACATTTCTTCTTTTATTTTTGCCTCAGTCTGGGAAACTTCTCGCTCAGATATTGGACTCCTTCACCATCTTTATTTAAAGCTTTAATAAAGTTTTGCATCAGTCTTAGTTTATATACATAGGTGGTAGCAAAACTTTCTTTGTATTAACGAGAGGAAAATTTGTAACATTTAGTTCTCCAGCTGCAACGTTATAACCTTTTCGAATAATTTAAACTTAGTTTAAAGAGAATTTCCGATAATTAAAAAGGAGCCCACGGCAAGTTCGGATGGAAGGTGGCTCTATGTTGAGGAAATCTCGAAGGTATAGCGGCTAGTCGAACTATATGCTCTGGGTAGAGAATGAGCTGTGGGTCGGGGTGTAATTGCGACCACTAGTAATAAGAATAAGGCGCCACCGTATTTTTTTATACTGGGGAGACCTAATACAAGTCCCTTGTACAAGGCTAATGCGGAAACCTTTCTCCTATAACCGCTATGTAATTTTAAAGACCACCTAATCTTTGAAGTATCTTACCTTATGGCTCGACTTTGACCTTAGCAATCCTCCATTGCACCTGTGAACAAATTAAACAAAGAAAAGCACTGTTTGTGCATTCAAACTCAAAAATAATTAAATACAATCAGAATCGACTTTCATTCCTCTTAAATAAAAGATAGTCTTTAGTCCGAAAATAAGAATCTATTCTTTTGGTATCCAATAAAGTAATTTTCTACAAAAATATGTCTTCCTTTATAAGTTAATTTAAATTAGAAAGAGTTAATTACAATGGTACTGAATATATCCGTACCAATTACTATTTAGTGAGGTTTATATAACAAATTGACAAAGCATAAAATTGCTTATTTATAGAAAGAGTTAATTATGGTAGATCTACCTTAATTTTACAGTAGATAATTACAGATAATTGTTCATAAAATATCAAATGTAGAAATTTAATTTCTAAAGGTTCAAAGTTATAAGAATTTACTTTATCTAATTAGTAGTGACATCTTCTGATGTTTCATTGAGTTAATAAAAGAATTATGTAGGAACAAATTACAGATTCATATCGTATAACAACGAAAAATATAATTGAGGTCTGTCCTTGACCTGTTCAAAGTTAACACAAGTCGGTTAAAGTAAAATTTATCTCGTTTCTACGTCCACAGTTCAAACAACATACGAACATAATTTTTTGTACATACCAGAACTCCAAATTGCACCTAAATACCTGCTTACAAGCTGACGTATGTATTGACAACGGAATATTCCATTTTAAACAAATAGTTGTGCTGCATTCTGAAAAACACGTCACTTGGCCTCCATTATCTGCGTTTCAATTTACAGATGTTCCAGGAGTAATTCACACCACAAGAAAGCAAATGTTGTTTGTAATTAACTTGAATAAATTATATATGTGATTCCATATTATACAAGAATAGAATTGTTTTCATCAATTTCGCATGAATACCATTCAGAAAAGTTGCTTATTTATAATTTACGTTGCAATATATTTTAAATTAAATTATTCCCAAAGTTACATGTTCCTAACGGTCCTTTAACAAAAACTTCATCGTTCTCCACGACTGGTTTCAACAAAAAAATGGACCATCCAAAACAATTTTTGAAGATGGCTTACACTTGCAATCTTCCATCGTGCATGCTTCCAACACCAAAAATCAATGAAGGACATCGCTCCTAAGAACAATTTTCGACCTGCTTTAACCCCAGCTGTGTTAGAAGTGCGGGCCGAGCTTGTCGCTGCCCGGTAACAGCGTTACCTTGCGGTTCCTGAGTAGAGGGGGCTTTAGAAAGGATACCAAACAAGAGCTTATATATTGTCACCGTAGAATTTAACTTTTAACATGAACTAAATACTAGTTCTTTATTGGACAATAGATGTTATTAAATTAAGTGGATTGGATAACATTATAATGTATTATATTATTTAATATTTAATAAAAGGATTGATTATACGGATATATATTAGGTGGAAAATAAAATTGCTACACTGCCTCTTTCTAAGAGAAAAATTCTGGAATAAATGCGAAGAATTTTTTGAATTTATTGTTACATATTCGCAACTTATTATTATTAATTTTACAAACTAAAACAAAAATTACCACTTAAGATACAACATAATTGAAAATGAGTGACGAGTAACTACGCGTACTATACGCCACAAGGGGACAAATTCAGGGAAGTCTTAATCGGTAGGGTTTCATTTTATTTAATACATATTCGGGGTTATTATATCACTCATTTATACTCGAAACTTAAACAACAAAATATATAATACTGCCGTATTATGATTCTTTAATAAAATATCAAATTATCATGACAAACATATTTTACTTTATTAACCTTAATTTACATATTTACAAAAGAAGAAAAGGACTCTCACTATCTTTGAGATCCACTCCAAACATAACTTCAAAACAGCAAACACGTCTTGAAATCACTAACGTTCAACAATCTACCGCATGTATATGCAACCAAAATGTAGAAACATCTCTATCTCTGAAGAGACAAGTAAAACGCCACCACGTCTTACTCCTCAAAAATCTCACTCACGCATGAATGAACAAAATAGAACATTGCTATCTTACGCAATATTCATACTAAACATAGAACATTGTCAGCTTACACAACATTCATACTAAACATAGAACATTGTCAGCTTACACAATATTCATACTAAACATAGAACATTGTCAGCTTACACAATATTCATACTAAATAGAACATTGTCAGCTTACACAATATTCATACTAAACATAACTATCATAGTTACTAACAATATTGACCTCCAACCAATATTTAATATGGACTCAAACTACTTGATTCCCAATATAATTATCAAACACTTTAATCATAAATCCAAAAGAAAATAATAACCAAATATATACAACTTTATTTATCAAACACTTTAATCATAAGAATACCTATATATTCCTTTATAACCTTGAACTAGAGGATCATACGACAAATGAAATCATTTGACAAACGGAAACATGTAACTTTTTATCTTGACTCAAATGAAAAATTGCAACTAACAATATCAGCACAGTCTAATATCAACCTTACTGCACTACAAAAATTCTTTTTATACTTCTTACCCAACGTCTAAATTTTAGACTACCAAACAGTATTCCAATACAATAATTAAATCCTTTACTAAAAGATAAGACAGAAATAATTCCTACTATCAACCATTAAATATATCAACAACACTAATTAATGTTCAGAACGTTCTCTTTTTCAATATCACCACTGAACTCTGAATAAGGTTTTAAGTCCTTAACATGCCATCTGCCTGCCCTTGAACCATTTTCATTAATCAATTCATAAATTAAATTCGAAACCTTCTTTTAACAATACTCAAAACATATTTTGGCGCAAGCTTAGCTGTGAACTTATCACTTGCTTTCGAAAGAACTTTATTTGACCTCCAAACTTTGTCACCTACTTCGAAAGAAATGTTACGTCTCCTTAAATTATATGAATCACTAGACTGCATGTAAGCTAAATGTAACCTTTTCTGTACGTCTATAAAAATATCAAATAGTCCTTGATGATCTGACACATACGAAGGTCTATCACTAGAAATAAAATCAATATCAACTGAGGGTTCCACATCAAGACCATAAAATCTTCCAGACACAGGAACATGTCTACCAAAAACTAAGAAATTTGGCGAATAACCAGTGGCATGATGTTTTGCAGAATTAATCGCATACTGAATTTGGGGTAACTCTATGTCCCAAGTATCATGTTCTTTAATATACGAACGTATAGCTGTTCCGACTGTTCTATTTATCCTCTCTACAAAATTACATTGGGGAGAGTAAACTGCATTAAACCAAATTTTTTGAACGTCATATTTTTTACATACTGCCTTGAAATTTCTACCACTAAATTGTGAGCCATTGTCACAAATAATATATTTGGGAACGCCATAAACTAAAAAAACTTTTTCCTCCAATACACGTTCTATTATATGCGCTTTTGCACTACGTAACGGAAACATTAACGTGAATTTTGAGAACCAATCACCAATAACTAATAACCATTTGTGTCCAACCTTGGACCGTGGAAATGGGCCCATAAGGTCTATAGCGATAATCTGAAAGGGGAACTTCACTTCTTTTTCCTTTCCCATTAAACCAAGGGGTCCTCTATTCGATGCCTTCTGTGCACCACACGTTAAACAATTTTACAAAATTTCAACACATCAATACGCATTTTGGCCAATAAAAACTCTCTTGTATGCGTGCCAATGTTTTAAAAACCAAAATGACCGGCCACTGAAGGGTCATGATTTATCCGAATAACCTCTTCCTTCTGTGATCTAGGGACTAAATATTTCCATTCCTTACATTCGACGAGAGTGGTAAATTTGATGAAAGAAATTTAAATACATAATTATCTTCTACCTTCCATTGTGGGTAATCATCAGGTGAAGCTAAAATTTTTCTCGAAGAGACACATACCAGGGATCCACATTATCTAACTTGATCTCAACTAAATTATCAACATGACTCACGACTGGAACTGCGCGACTAAGACAATCTGGAACTACATTAAACTTCCCTTTTCGATGAACCAACTCAAAAGTATGCTGTCGTAAACGGACAGCCCATCTAGCTAGTTTTCCGGTTGGGTTTTGTATATTATTAAGCCATAACAGAGAAAAGTGATCTGTGATAACAGTAAAACGGGTACCTTCTACCCAAGGTCGAAATTTTTCTATAGCGAAAATTACAGCGAGACATTCTTTCTCCGTGACTGAATAGTTTCGCTCAGTTCGGGTAAGTGATTTACTGGCATAAGAGATAGCGTGCTCTACATCATCGATTTTTTGAACTAAAACTGCTCCGAGTCCTGTATCACTAGCATCGCATTCGACAATAAATGGAACTGAATAGTCCGGTTGCGATAACAATGGAGCGGAAACTAAAGCCTGTTTAATCTGTACAAATGAGTTCTCAGCCTCAGATGTCCAAACAATAGATTGACCCTTTTTTCTTCCTTTTACCAAATCACTGATCGGTGACACTAAAGATGAAAAGTTTTTTATAAAACGACGATACCAACTACACATTCCTAAAAAACGTTTGACCTCAGTAGTTGTCTTAGGTCTGGGGAAATTTACCATCCCAGAAACCTTTTCGGGGTCTGTACGAAGAGAGTTCGATCCAACAATATAACCAAGAAATTTTAACGATTTATTAAAGAATTCACACTTTTTCAAATTAATCGTAAGGTTTGCTTCCTTAAGACGTTCCTTCACCGTTTCTAATAACTTCAGATATTCCTCAAAAGATGATGAACACAAAATAATGTCATCTAAATAACAAAAAACATGTGGCTCAAACTTCGGTCCAAAAATTGAATCAACCAAACGCTGTTGCGTCTGAGCAGCATTCTTTAATCCGAATGGCATGGTGACAAACCTAAATTGTCCTCTCGAAATAACACTAAACGCTGTTTTATCCTTAGATGTTTCGGAAAGTGGGATTTGCCAAAAACTCTTTCTAAGGTCTAAACTAGAAATGTAATTTGCACCTCTAAGTAAATTTATAATCCTATCGATATTTGGCAATGGGTAGCTATCATGTTTAGTAATATCATTGAGCGCTCTTCCGTCAAAACAAAATCTGTACTCACTGTCTTGTTTTTAACCAACAGTACAGGGATGACCATGGACTCTGACATTCTTCCACTACTCCCAATCTCAGCATCTCATCTAATTCTTTATCTAACATCCTGCTCATAAAGGGGGACATGACATATGGTTTTTCGCGAAATGGTTTTGCATCACCAGTATCAATATCTAAAACAATTTTATCGGTACGCCCTAGTCTCTCTTCACTGCTAATTTCATTGAAAGATTCTATTGCTATTCGTGCTTTTTCTTGTTGTGTTTCTAACAAATCATCCAAACTAAGTAATTGATTACTACAACTTAAGGGTACTGACGAATGACCAATATACGAAATACTATTGTTATCATAATCTTGAATGTGCCATGTATTGTTTTTGAAATCTGCTATTAAACCAAAGGATTTTGCGAAATCGCTACCAAAAATAAATGTGTGAGGAAGAGATGGTACAACCAAAGCGTTAACAATACGATATTGTCTTCCAATTCTAATAGGTAAATCAACTGAACCCATAACTTCCTGAAGAGCACCATCAGCAGTGGAAACTATTCTCTTCTCAGTTTTAAAAACCTTCAATTTTAATTCTTCACGAACAGAAAACGCTAATGAACCAACAACGGTAGTAGTACAACCTGAGTCAAACAAACCTGTGACGTCTCTATCTAACAATTTTACCATAATGTACGGACGATTGTCCTGAGGTTTCCTTAAAAATAACGCGTCAGCTTTTGGCTTGACGTTCCCTTGACAAAAATCTTTAACGATGCCTAGCCATTTTGACCAATCATCTATATCAAAAAAATTTTCCTGCTTACACAACATAACCGTAGCCTTTTGCATAAAAGCATGATGCCGGCCACTCTGCATCTGCCTACCTACTCGTTTTTTGAACACGACGGACAATTTATCGTCTTAACTCCACTATATCCGCAGCTATAACAAAATATTTTACGAGGAATCTTACACCTCCAAAAAGTATGACCTTCATCCAAACAATTCCAACATGTAAGTTTATTTAATTTATATTTATTTACGGGGACCCTATTAGAAGGATTATTATTATTACTATTACTGTTGCCAAGAGATTGTATTTGAGGGGGAAATGATTGATTATAAAAACTACGACCAGTTCGCGCTGAAAAGTTTTTTACAGGAGCTGACCACTTATTTTCAACTTGAAATTTTGAATTTCCTAATGCTTTCGGAACATATTTTACTGGACTTTGTACTAATTTATGCTTGGATGCATAAGCTTCTTCCAATTTCTTACACAACTTTATTAATGTAGACATACTATCAATTTCCGTTAGAGCTAATTGACAAATAAAATCAGGTAATAGATTCTTTTTTACCATTCTAACTTTTGTACATTCCGCAGGTGATTGTGGTAACCTACTAAACAAATTCTCCATATGAGCTATATAAATGACTACAGACTCTCCTTTTGTTGATGACGCGACCTAATCTTTTCCCAAATCTCGTCCTCTGAGTGTGATGGTAAGAAATCTTCCTTTAATCGAATAACTAATGAATTCCAGTTTGTTAAAGAATTTCGAACACAACGATACCATTCTAAACCGTTACCTGTAAACAATTCTACAGAAGCATTAAATAAATCTTCTTCAGATACTTTACGCGAGTGTGCCAACTCAGCTACTCTATCTAAAAATTGATGAACCTGTTTTGGATCTCCAGAAAATTTTACTGACCACGAACCAATTGGAATAGGGGTACTAAATATGAAACAGTATGAATAGGAGCACTGACAACAGCTGGAATGGTTTCTCTCATAGAAAATTCACCATATGCGTTTACATCTTCATTCTTCTTAAGCTTTTCATGTAGCTCTGCCTTCATGGTAAGAATAGTTGCTAACGATTCATTCTTAAATAAAGTTACTTCATCTGAATTATCTAAAGGATTTTATTCTCCTAACTCGACCATCAAGATGTATCAATCTCGACTGTATCCTCTTAAATGTAGGGTCTGCTAATTCACCTTCAAATTCTAATAAAACATTTCTTACTGACTCTATCGAAGCCTCAATTTCATCTCGTTCATCTGAATAATCTACGACATATGAGGAAGGATCAATTAAACGACCAGGTAATGTTGTTTCTTTGGCTAATAATCGGCCTAACATTTTCCTCTTATCCTGCATCGGTCTGCTGCTAACAACTCCACGAATTCTCAATTCATAATCCAACTCATCTTTATGCAAATAAACTACTTGATACGTCTCAGCCATCATGGGATAGACTAACTAACTAATTACAAATCAAACTCAATTAAACAACAACATCAATAGACTAAACCAATCTAAGGGTAAATGAGTTACGAATCACAAGTGTAAACAACCAAAGTCAATCGAAGCCTATACTTTATGTGTTTATACAATTGGTACAGCAATCGAGGCCTCACGTTGGGCGCCATTTATAACCTTTTCGAATAATTTAAACTTAGTTTAAAGAGAATTTCCGATAATTAAAAAGGAGCCCACGGCAAGTTCGGATGGAAGGTGGCTCTATGTTGAGGAAATCTCAAAGGTATAGCGGCTAGTCGAACTATATGCTCTGGGTAGAGAATGAGCTGTGGGTCGGGGTGTAATTGCGACCACTAGTAATAAGAATAAGGCGCCACCGTATTTTTTTATACTGGGGAGACCTAATACAAGTCCCTTGTACAAGGCTAATGCGGAAACCTTTCTCCTATAACCGCTATGTAATTTTTAAAGACCACCTAATCTTTGAAGTATCTTACCTTATGGCTCGACTTTGACCTTAGCAATCCTCCATTGCACCTGTGAACAAATTAAACAAAGAAAAGCACTGTTTGTGCATTCAAACTCAAAAATAATTAAATACAATCAGAATCGACTTTCATTCCTCTTAAATAAAAGATAGTCTTTAGTCCGAAAATAAGAATCTATTCTTTTTGGTATCCAATAAAGTAATTTTCTACAAAAATATGTCTTCCTTTATAAGTTAATTTAAATTAGAAAGAGTTAATTACAATGGTACTGAATATATCCGTACCAATTACTATTTAGTGAGGTTTATATAACAAATTGACAAAGCATAAAATTGCTTATTTATAGAAAGAGTTAATTATGGTAGATCTACCTTAATTTTACAGTAGATAATTACAGATAATTGTTCATAAAATATCAAATGTAGAAATTTAATTTCTAAAGGTTCAAAGTTATAAGAATTTACTTTATCTAATTAGTAGTGACATCTTCTGATGTTTCATTGAGTTAATAAAAGAATTATGTAGGAACAAATTACAGATTCATATCGTATAACAACGAAAAATATAATTGAGGTCTGTCCTTGACCTGTTCAAAGTTAACACAAGTCGGTTAAAGTAAAATTTATCTCGTTTCTACGTCCACAGTTCAAACAACATACGAACATAATTTTTTGTACATACCAGAACTCCAAATTGCACCTAAATACCTGCTTACAAGCTGACATATGTATTGACAACGGAATATTCCATTTTAAACAAATAGTTGTGCTGCATTCTGAAAAACACGTCACTTGGCCTCCATTATCTGCGTTTCAATTTACAGATGTTTCAGGAGTAATTCACACCACAAGAAAGCAAATGTTGTTTGTAATTAACTTGAATAAATTATATATGTGATTCCATATTATACAAGAATAGAATTGTTTTCATCAATTTCGCATGAATACCATTCAGAAAAGTTGCTTATTTATAATTTACGTTGCAATATATTTTAAATTAAATTATTCCCAAAGTTACATGTTCCTAACGGTCCTTTAACAAAAACTTCATCGTTCTCCACGACTGGTTTCAACAAAAAAATGGACCATCCAAAACAATTTTTGAAGATGGCTTACACTTGCAATCTTCCATCGTGCATGCTTCCAACACCAAAAATCAATGAAGGACATCGCTCCTAAGAACAATTTTCGACCTGCTTTAACCCCAGCTGTGTTAGAAGTGCGGGCCGAGCTTGTCGCTGCCCGGTAACAGCGTTACCTTGCGGTTCCTGAGTAGAGGGGGGCTTTAGGAAGGATACCAAACAAGAGCTTATATATTGTCACCGTAGAATTTAACTTTTAACATGAACTAAATACTAGTTCTTTATTGGACAATAGATGTTATTAAATTAAGTGGATTGGATAACATTATAATGTATTATATTATTTAATATTTAATAAAAGGATTGATTATACGGATATATATTAGGTGGAAAATAAAATTGCTACAACGTCTTCTCGCATTTTCCAGTCTTTTACAAAGTAGTGTTTATCTTTTGCTCTGCTATTTCATTGGCAAAAAAACAGCAGCACTTGGTGTAACCCAATTGCATTCCTAACAAAAGTGATGTGACTTTTAAATCACAATATATGCTCGCTCCACCCATGTTCTGTACAGTTACTTTTTTCAAGTCAAATTTTCGTATTATCATACTTTTCCTTCATATGTCCTACATGCGCAATAGGAACAGAGTGGTACGAATTTCCATTGTAGTGGAGAATTTTCTTCAATCTAATGCATTGAGAAGTCCAGGAACATCTACACAGTACACCAACTGATCACACGATATAAAAATTGATGAAAATCTTTATTAGGTCTCAGATATGTATAAATATGCGTATCACTCTGTAATAGATTCCATCCTCGTAACCTAGATCCCCACAGTTCGACTTTAGCTTTTGACAAATTTTGATCTTGTACTAGGTCGTTAGGCTCATCTTGCGAAAGTAAATGTGGAATACCTATATTAAATGGTTGGAAATCAGGATCCCTGTATTCTTCCAGTATTATCTTTATCAACATTCATATCATCGTCAAGTGTATATGATACTAGACGTTTTTCGACAGGTAAACTTTGGCTGTGAAGAAGATTGCAGGTTTGGGTACTGCACAGTATGCCTTCACTTGAGAGTAATTCCAGATAGAATCGTCAAGCGAAAATAGGGATCTGTAGTATGATCTTTAGATTGTCTCCACACCCTAGATACTGCAAAAAGCTTTGATTTACGAGTACTGTTGAACCATTTTCTTAAATTCACAGCACTCGTTGCACAAATGGTATGCTTCGCCCAAACTTTATTTTGGTATAGCTTGCATCCAAAATAAGGCTCATAAGTTTTTTTGATTAACGTAGCTATTGTCTTTTTGTGAGATTTGATCGTAAACTCGCCACATATGTGACTAAACGTATCCGTTTGATTTACACACTTTTGTGACATTCTATAAAGTGCATCGGCAATGTATACTGTACAGTAAAATACAATTTTTTTATTTATATTTTATATCTATGTATAGACGCGTTTAGGATATAAACTGCTGCTGATCCTGTCCGCGATGCTTATATAAGCCGACTTTCTCAACCATTTCTAGAACCGTTGCTAGACATTATGACGCTGTTTACTTTACAAAGAACACTCACCCATCAGATTACTTTCGCTACAGTTTGTTATACAATGTAAACCTTCTTTAACGAATATCTTAATACCTGAGGGCGAGACGAAAATTCTGAGTACAGATTCGGTTTCATCGACGAAAAATGTATAAAATACATCCATCAGACATCGGGAAACAAAAATTGTGTTGCTCTGTGTTAACCATTAATCTTTTGTAAGTTTTTAAGTAGTAAATATGTGGCGGCTCTCTTGAAAATACGTTATTTTGGATTATTTTAATAACTATCTGGCACTTCAAATAAATACTGCTCTCCTCCCCCTTTAACCTACAAATCAGCGTTAAGATTATTCAAAGTGCGGTGTGCCACGAAACTTTGTTCTGCTATCGCAACGAGTGGGTAATATTATTTACATATTAAAGTTGATTAAAACTGTTTAAAGATTTTAACTGGTTTTTAAAATAAGGTACACTAAATAAGAACGATATTACAATCTCCAGTTCTGTCCCAATTTCCTGAGGTCTGGCAGCACGAAATCTTTACTGCAAGGGCCGCTTAACTCCTTAGGAAGCATCCACGTAGGTTCCGATTCCATGACATTGAATATCTGAATTGCTTGGTGGTTTAGTTAACTTCTTACCTGTAAATATGTCCATAATACATTTCAAAATAGTGTGGAGGCCTCCACTGTGAATTATAGGACCTTGATGAGGTGAGGAGGCTTGCGTGGTTCAGAGAACCTGATAGCCGAGCCGAAGGTGCAACTATATCGGAAGAGTATCTGCGAAGATATCAGGCTATTGCTTCTGAAAGAGATGAAACAAGGTTTTTAGTAGTTATAAGTGCAGGAGTCTGGACAATTGACTGTCTTAGCTTTGTAATATCACCCCACAGGACTTAGTCTTGTTGATACTGCTGTACAGCTGAAGGCAATGTAAAAATTCACTCGTTACTTTTCCCGAGGACACGCGGCTCAGTCTGCATGGTTTTATGATGATGGTATTCTCCGGGGTAAAATATCCAGAAGTAAAATGGTTCCACGGTTGGATCTCCAGACGCGGATTACTCGAGAAGGTTGAACATGGCGTACTACAAGTTAAAGCGCCGAATATCAGTTTTGAAAAGTGTTGAGTATGGAGTAATAGAAAAGAGCGAAAAAGTTACTCTAGAGGAGGAATAGTTGGTGCTGAACGATTAAATTACTACAAAGGCCGGAAGAAATCCATGAGTAATGCACGAGATTCTGGATTTGATAGGTTATTGATGAAAATTTGAGAATACAAAGGATGTGACAGGCAAAAAGAAGTATTGGAGCTTCAGGAACGAAATCAATAGGAAATGCAAGTCGACAAAGGAGGAATGGTTGCAAGAGAAATGCAAAGATATTGAAACCTGTATGGCTGTGTAAAAGGAAAATCAAAGAAACCTTTGGATAGAAGAAAAACAGTTGTACATATCTGAAGGACCGGACTGAACAGTCACTTTCACACAAAGAAAAAGCTGACAGAGGGAAGGAACACATACAAAGGCTATATCAAGGAGGAGAACTTAGTGTTTAAGTACTTGAAAGAGAAGTGACAGTTGATAAGGATGAGAAGAGTGACAGGATACTTAGGTTTGAGTTCGACAGGGCATTGAAAGATCTAAATAAAAATAAGGCACTTGGAATTGATAAAATCCTTTTCAAGTAACTTAAAAAAAATTAAAAACCACCGGATTTGCTAACTGCTATAGGAAATACAGCTAGGACGAAACTGTACCATCGGGTAGGTAAGATGTATGCGACAGGTGAAGTGTCCCAGATTTCAAAAGGAATGTGATTATTCCCATACTAAAGAAAATAGGTACTGGTAAATGTGAAAATTCTTGAACTACTAGTTTAGTCAGTTGTGAATACAAAATTATAACCACAATCGTGTACAGGCCTATGGAGAACCAAATGGGAAGGAAATTGAGTAAAGACCACTTCGGCTTTCAAGGAAATGTTGGAACACATGTGGCTGTATTGAGTCTATTACTTACTTTGGAGGACAGGATCAGGAAAGCGAGCCCATGTTTTTGGCCTTTATTGATCTAGCAAAGCTTTTGACACAGTTGATTGGAAGAAACCTTCGAGATTACAAAGAAGGGCTATCTACAATTGGTACAGAAAGCAGACTGCAATAATAAAAGTCGAAGGACATGAAAAGGAGACAAGGGTTCAGTAGGAAGTGAGGCGGGTGTTCTATGCTGTTTAACTTTTGCGTAGATCCAGCAATGAAAAAAATCGAAGAGAATTTGGGAAAGGTGTTAACGTTCAATGAGAAAAAATTAAGACATGAAGGTTTGCGGATGACATTGCCGTTTTAACAGAGTCTGCAAGGGATTTAGAAGATTTGTTGAATAGCTTGGAATCTATTTTGAAAAATGATTACATGATGAACATTAATTAAAAGGTAGAACAAACTCAATGGAGTGGAGTGATATCAGGTGAAATAGTGAACATCAGATTGGGACATAAAACATTGAGGAAGTAATGAAATTTTGTTACTTGGGAACGAAGGTAACCAGTGACTGTAGAAACAAACAGAACATAAAGTGTAGGCCATGAAACCAATCTTGAAAACGGTTCTTCCACTCTGAACAAGGTATCTTCGCAACAAGCGAAGTAAATATTTAAGGGTTTCTTCAGGTCGTGAAGGACATTTTATTTTTGTTATATTGGAATAAGAAGAATCATTGGCCTATAAATTTGAGGAATATGGGCAATGAGTCATTTTTATTTCTATGTGTTACTGATTAAAAGCTCGATAGTTCGTTGTGCCTGCGTTGTCATGATGAACAATGAATTATGGATTTGCTTTGTTTCTTTTGATTTCTTCAGGAAAAACAATTGTAGTATATCACTTCGCGATAACTGTCCTAGCTTCTAATGCAACATTTGCAGCGCGATCCATTTTTCCAAAGTAACAAGCATCGATTTTTTCCAAACGCTTCGTAAACGCACCATTTTGTTGGTTTAGGTTCATTTTCAAACACATACAGGTGATTGTTGTTTAGTTTCAAGCTCATATGATTTGCCATCCAATACGATGACATATACAGAATTTGAACGATGACTATTGAATTTTGCTGTCATTACTTGCATCACTTAACGCGTTCCTGTTTTTGCGGGTATTTTAAATTGTGAGGAGTGCAACGACTGCAAAGATTCCTGACATGCAACTAATAATGCAAAACCTTGTGTATCTGTTTTGTTGCAATGTCTCAGGATGTTTATATGTCGCACGTTGATCTATTAAATTCGTGCCACGCATAGGATTGATATCACAGACCAACACAATTTTTGTTTTCCGATGTCTGATGGGTGTTTTCTATATATTCTTGGTCGCTGAAACAGAATATGAACTCAGAATTTTCGTATCACCCTCTGGTATTAGGATATTCATTAATGGTGGTTTACACTATAGAACACATTGTAACCAACGTAATCCGGCGGGTGACTCATCATTGGAATGTAAATAGTGTCTTAATGTTTGGCGTAGATTCTAATCGCTGTAAAAACCTACTTAAGATATAAAAGCTCCGCGAACAGCATGAACAGCAGTTGATATACTAAACGCGTTTATAAATAGATAAAAAAGATGAATAAAGAAATAATAATTACTGTACGGTGTATGTTGTTGATGGACTTAGAATGTCGTAAAAGTGTGTAAATCAAACGATACATTTTGGTACATATGTGGCGAGTTTAGGATTAAATCTCACAAAAAGACAGCAACTACGTCAATCAAAAATCTTATGAGCTTTATTTTGGATGCAAATTAGATTACGATAAATCTTGGGCGCATATCATTTGCGCAATGTATGCTGTAAATTTAAGAGGATTGCTCAACGGTACCCGTATGTAAATGCTTTTTGCAGTTTCTAGGGTGTGGAGAGAACCTACAGATCATTTTACAGACTGTTTTTTTTGCTTTACGAATCTATCTGGAGTTACTGAAGTCGAAGCATACTGTACAGTACCCGAACCTGCAATCAGCTTTTGGACCAGTTCCTCACCGCCAGAATTTACCTGTTCCCAAATGTTTCGAATCATATACACTTGACGATGATATGAATGCTGCTGAAAATAATATTGTGGAGCCTATGGAAGAAGACGCGAATTCTTATTTCCAACTATTTGACTTTCACAAGATGACCTTAATGACGGGTTTTAAACTTGTCAAAAGTTCAAGCCGAACTCTTGGGATCCAGGCTGCAAAATTAGAATTTATTACTGGCGGTACGCATAATTCCACACATCGGAGACGTGAACAAGATTTTCTTCATTTTTTTACGTCGCGTGATCAGTTGGTTTACTGTGTAGATATTTCTGCACTAATGGATGCATTAAGATATAAATATAAAACTATTGAGTGGAACCTGTTTATTGATTTATCTACTATAAACTTGAAGGGGGTTCTTTGTTTGTATTGCCAGCCCTGTACATATGAAGGAAAACTATGACAATATGAAAACTTTGTTTGAAGAAATTAAGTATATAGAACATACGTGGAGCAGATGTGATGATTTAAAAGCCATAGCACCTTTGTTATAGAAATGTTACACCATGTACTGAAGTTTTCTCTGCAACTGGGACGGCAGAGCAAAGGATAAACACTATTTGTAAAAGACTGGAAAATGCGAGAAAACTTTATAACTGAAGAGAAAAATGTTACAAATCCTCCTTTCGTTAATACAAAGGTTTGCTACAATTTCTGCACATAAAACTAGGATTTATGTAAAACTTTGTCCAAGCTTTAAATAAAGATGGTGAAGGATTCCAATATCTGATAAAGAAGTTTTCCAAACTATGTGAGGAATTTTTATTGGCCTCGAATACGTCACATCATAAAGGACAGTGATTGGATTCAATACTTGCCGAGATTGATACTGCTGCATGAGACTCATTTCAAGAGGTGTGTTCCAATTTCTTGGGAAATACAAAGGAAAAAAATTACGAACAAATTGAGAATCTTTTAATTTCCAGATACAACAATATGGGTTACTTTATGTCTTTGAAGATTCATTTTGTCTACTCGCATTTGGACTTTTTCTCCACAAATCTAGAGTCTCTGAGTGACGAACATGGAAAAAGGTTTAACCAAGACATTATCTATCGTGAAAACTAATACCAATGGATGTGGAGCCTTACAATGCTCGAAGATTATGGTTAAAACTTAATCAG
Source organism: Platerodrilus igneus (assembly GCA_036346225.1). Classification (NCBI taxonomy): domain Eukaryota; kingdom Metazoa; phylum Arthropoda; class Insecta; order Coleoptera; family Lycidae; genus Platerodrilus; species Platerodrilus igneus. The sequence continues at coordinate 699,693 of JARFIW010000195.1, read as the reverse complement.
GAATGCCCCAGAGGTACCCTACAATCAAAATCACAAGCATAGAAATTTTGAGATTCGCTAGTGACATCCATTGTACATCAGGCAACGAAAAAAAATTTACAATTTGTTGTGCAGTGTATTTTTCACGACAAAGTTTCATGGGCGACCTTTGCGAAAATCGTCTTCAAAAATTGGTCTTCTACGCTTAGATTTTGCGAACCAGTTAAAACCATAACTTTAGATAATGCTTCATCTCCAAATAACGCGCTAAATCTTTCCACGCATTGCTTGGTTCTAAACCGTATCGAAAATAATAAAAAATCATCACTCAAAATCACAAGTCGAAATTTCTACCTTTGCAGAAGCTGCTAGTTTTGAAATGGAAGTGCTAACCGATTTTTAGGTTTAAAATGTCAAATATTACGGATGGCACAATTCCAGAAAGCTTGCAATAGAATGTGTACTTGTTTTAGCGAATTGTAACAGTAACCCATAATTAACTCTAACCATGTAATTATTTGCATGTAATGTTCACTAATTCAACATGTAAATATAATAAATTAAACAATAAAGAAATTATACAACATTTTGTGTAATACAACAGTTCCAGTTACTTTGATAACATTGACGTTACATAGGAAAAAATTAATGTGTCAAAAATTGCAATACCTTTAATTTGCTCTACACTGTATTTTTCGATTGATTTTAGTATCGAAATGAAATTAATTTTTTTGGTGGAAAATGAAATTGAGTTATGTTATGAGCTAGGAAGTGAAAGAAAGTAATGATTTGACTTAATTATGATTTACGACAGCATGTGGTTAGTTATTGAGTCGGAAATAACGTTTGTAGCAAAATTTTACTCGCTAACGCGACGGACTTTCCCGATACCGATTGGGTACCTAGATTTTTTAGGGTTGTTTACAATTGCTGACAAAATATTCACGAATATGTAAAATTAGTGTTGATATAGATCCATTCTTATGGATTTGACACGAGGAAAATTTAAAAATGAAGGAAAAAAGTTTGATTAATAAGATTTTAAGATGAAACGTAGTTAGATAAATAGATTACTTAATTTAATATTTTTGTTTTTGAAAAACAATTTTTAGAGTAGGATAGTTTGGTTTCTTTAGCTAATTTTTTATTTTTATGAGATTTAAATTTTAAATTGACAAACGTACTGAACGGACATCACGGATAATTAGGTCGACATCGCATTTTTTTCTTTTTCACCTTTTTTGATATTTAGTTGGGAAGGTACTTTACTCCTATACCGTTATCAACTACTTCCTGAAGTAGCACATCGCCTAATTTTTCGAACATTCGCCCGACACCACCAACCTATTCTTCCTTCGCTGTTCAGCCTTGATCCTTACTTGAAAAATGGTTTCCAACCGACGTCTGTTAATCATATGTGCTTCACTAGACAGGCCTCTTTTCTACTCTTGACAACACTTGTCTCTGTATTCTATATCTTCTTTTTTGCATCAATTCCTTAATTCGTATCCAATTTTCATTTCACTGGGTCTTTCCCCAGAAACTTTTTAGCGTTGGTATTTGGGATCGAGGCTCTATCAAGGTTCACGATAACAGTTCGACCCATTGTCAACGCGACAGTTCTTCTTGTTATACATACTGGGAGGTCTTAATGCTAGATCTGCTAGAGGAGTTTCCAATGGGGGGATTTTTCTCTTATGGGTGGGATAACATAAAAACAAATGAGAGAGGCTAGTAACTGGAGCCGATGGCGATGTTTGAATGGATTTTTTTGGTCAACTCTCCAATCGTAAAGTATGCCCAGAGGGTTGTGGTAATACTAGACTGAATGATATAGCTGCCCTCTATTTCTCAGGGGGTATTACTCTAGCAATCCAGCACTAAAGGATTACGTGCCACGACCTTTGTAGGAGGACAGAGGAGACTGCTTTACGACATTTAGCCTTCAGCAACATCTACAGAGTTAGATAAATAGTTGTTAGACTTCTTTTTTGTTAGGATTAACCATTAAGGTATGACTGGAAACGTATCCCTAGAGCGAAACCGACGAAATATTTAATGGAAAGAATCTTGTTTGTAACTGAGGTGAAACGCTTGCGCGTTCCTTAAGTATACGTCAGATTAAAAAAATTAATTTATATAACTTAGTTCTATGCTTTAGTAAAAAACCGCATTTAATAAAAGGGTTGTTTTAATATGAGATCAAATTAGGCTAAATAAATAAATCGAAAAGTACCTAATGTGTATTAAATACAACCATCAATAGCTATCACGAAATAACCGTATAGATTTCGTTTAATCGTAAATATTCACACGAGTTTAAAAACCGCAGCAACCATAAAGTCGTAAAATGTTATAAAATTAATGTGAACTGAATGTCATTGAACTTGACCATAAGGCGCAAAATGTTAAAACTAATTTTTAAAAAGAATGGAGAAATGGTATATAAGGATTAAGTTCGGAATTAGCAAAGATGTTACGAAAGAAATGATGGTTGAGTAATAACGTGCCGAAGACAACTAGTCTAACGTTGCTACTGGAGATTTGAAGTATTAACACATATTTTGGACGCCACAAACGTGCAAACAAATTTAATTGTTTTAACCATTTTATTTTTGTTCGTAGAGGTATAAAGCTTGCGGCGTTGACACATTTTGGGCGACAGAAAAGTACAAACCAATGTAATTGTTAGTAAATATTTTATTTGTATTGCTAGAGGTTTGAAGTTTTGGGCACTGCAACACATTTTGGACACACAAAAGTGCAAAGCAATTTAATTGTTGATTACTATTTTGCTTTTGTTGCCAGAGGTTTGTAGTTTGATTCTTTATGGCAAATTTTCGGTGCCACAGCAGTGCAAACAAATTTATTTCTCTCTTTTTATAGGTTTGAAATTGGGAGCACTAAGACACATTTTGGGCGCTACAAAAATGCAAAAAATTTCATTGTTAATGGCTATTTTATTTTTTACTTGTAGTTTGGAGTTCGGGATTTTAAAACACATCTTGGGTTCACAAAAGCGTAAATAAATTCGAGTTTATGACTATTTTATTTTTGTTTCTAGGAGTATTAAGTTTGGGACACTAAGATACACTTTGGGCCCCACAAAAGTGCAAAGCAATGTAATTGTTAACAACTATTTTATATTTGTTGTTAGAGGTTTGAAGTTTTGGGCATTATGACACATTTTGGCGCCACCAAAGTGTAAAAAGAATTTTTTAATACTTGATATTATTTTAGCACTATTCAGCTTGATTTGGTTATTGCCTTTTTTAGTCTCACTAACGCTTAGATAGTTAAATTTTTAGTGGCAGGTAGCAATAAAACGCAATTTTTTCTCAAAATTTCGTCCTATTTTGCGGTTACGTTTTCACTCAACTGAGACTTTGCCTCGGATCCGCAGACTTGCCTACTCTAAAATTATACTGCATTTTACATGTTTTAATTAAAAATCGACCGCTTCCGTTATCCATAAATACATTTTTTAACAAGCACAAAACATTCATTATAATAATGTAATCATGATTAAAGAAGCTCTTCCGGATATAGCAACAGCCTGTATCACTTTTACTTGACGGTGTTATATTTATACAGGTCGCATATAAAGTAAGTAGGAGACGATGTTGTTACGTCGTTACAACCCTCGACGGCGCCAGTCTGTTGATAACGACGCCGACTACCGTCGGTGCTATTATGACTACCAAGTGTAAAACAATCGATCAATTAACCCATGTATGTTGGAATTATTAACCGTATTACAACATGAAGGGCAGTAACTGGAGCACGATTTTGTAAATTTAATGTAAATCAACGGTTGAATTGATTCTTGTATTCTAAGGGAGGATTTTTAATTATCAATTTAAATATTAAAACAGGAGGAATTACTACTGTAATGAATTAAGTATCAAGGAAGGGTTGAAGGTATTTAAAAGCCGTTCACTTTCATATCGGTAAAAAAATCAGAGCAAGGACGTATAAAATTTAAAAATAAACTCTGAACATCGCTCTATATAAAATACTTCTCGTAGGGTGCTTTTCGTGATACAAAAAAGTTAATGGAAAATGCTGAAGTGTTTGAATAGCAGCGGGCAGTATATTAATGACAGGATACTTTGTCATTTTACCTATTTTTCTGGGGCGTCATTTTATGCTTCTGCAGCGTTTCGCATGATTAACAAACCATCTTCCAGATATAAGACGCGATATATGTGTATTCAAAGCTGTGTTCTTTTTACCAGTAATCTCAGTTAAAAGTAATTCACTTCACTTACGATGTAAATTGACGCGTTCTTCTTACATATCTCAGACTGAGAATATTTGAGAAAATCACTTCCCCTTTTCCCTTAAGGCACGTCCTCGTAATTACTTCCAAATGAAATCTCAGCTCAGTTTAGTAAAAGTGGGGAGAATTCGTGCTCCTTGCGTAGAACGAATTGATGGATAAATCAGGTTATGAACAGAAATAGGGTTATAATGTGAAACATCGTTTTTTTTTACTTTACTAACAACCAGATAAATCTCAATTCAGACAATCTCAAAATGATTCGAGATTACTGGTAGAAAGTACACAGCTACACAGCTAATGTCTACATTTTATCCATCTTTCTACTTTTCTAGAAGAACATGATGTCCTTGCTGTTTCTAAACGTCTAGGCTCTTACGCTCAATAAAAAAAGTTACGTTTGTATCAGTAAATACACGCACATCACGAGTCAAAAACTTCTTGTAACAAACTAGTTTCTCACCTTAAAAACTAATCATTTTCTTGTTCTTTATTTTCTTTATTTATTCTAAATTGGTACGATTTAACCACTCATGATGTACTGTTCGTCACAAGCCTGACTATGGAAGCTCGTGACAGTATCATTTTATTCGATTAAAGCGTCTCATGTAAATATGAGTATTGTAGGAAGTTCTTTTTACTTAAGAATACAAGTACTTTGATGTGCAATCATACAATAAGTGTCTTTTTATCATAATTTTTGTGTAAACGTTTAACTTTTATTGAACTAACTATTGTGTGTGTGTGTGTCTATATTAAACAATCGTTTACCAAAATATATATATATTGCTATGATAATAGGGTAGTTTAGGGGTAGGTTAAGTCATGAGGGTCGTAGAATAAATAAAAACAACTTCCACATTAAGAAAGACACACAATTTCAGAAATTCTAAGAGTAAATCGGTCACTCTACATATTGTTAATTGAGAGCACACTGTATATAAAATACACGGGATTAAATGCATGAGAACATAAAGAGGTCTAAGAGTAGTTTACAAGTAAAGGTAAGATTGTAAAACGCAACAAATTGCATCAAAATCAAATCACCGGGAAACCAAGATAAATTGGCCTTGCAAAGATGTAACAATTGCGTTAAAAATATCATCGTACAGGCATTCAAAATAATTCATTATTAGAAAATCGTTACGTGACTGGAAGAAATCACATTTGTTCAAAAATCCAATATTCTGTAGAAATAAACAAGCACCAGGCGATTTAATTTAGGCAATAAAAATTTAACAAACATCAGAATACGTGAGTTAATAAAAGCCAAAACTGGTAAATCCTTAAATAATACCACGATATGCGGGGGGTGTACGTGACAGTCAAGGCATGCATTGAAAGATTTAAACTAAATAATTGGTACAAATCCCAAGGTGTGCGAGATAAGCAGAAGTATCGTCCCAGAATGTAAATAAGCCAATGAAATCAGGCGGAGGTAGGCCTTATATATATACGATAGTGACGGAGCGACAGTTTTAGTCTATATTCAAACTGGACATGGACTATATTCAAAAGTGTTAAGAACTTACGTAACCAGTGAAGCAAAAATCAGAGTAAATCAAAGTTTTAAAAGTGCGAGAATTTATGCAACAAAAATAACCCAATCTATAAAATAGACGTAAGTAAAACGACTTAATTAAAATCCATTTCTAATATCAATAAAACAGGGCTTTCAATCTGGACTTTAATTTTGGACTTTTAATGTCGACTTTCAATTGGAGACATATTTTGATTGAGATGGCTCTAATTTGGGATATTTAAGACGACTTTAATTTGGGACTCCGAAATTTGAACATACTCAAATTTTGGAGATAGTTTAAAAATGAAAGTATTCTAATTTGGACATATTCTGACTTGGCACGATTTTAATTGGAAACAATTTATGGGGCAGACACATTAATAAGGAAAGCGGACACAGAAAGGGGATGCAGATCATGGACTAGGATGGAACTATAGAACCCATTCCAGGTTAGCAATCTTAATACACTTTATTATTGAAAACTGTTTTAATTTAAAATTTATCATATTGTGTATTTGTAGGAGTCATCAAAAAGGGTCATTTAACAATTTATGACGAGGGAATAGGTATCTTGGAACGTTCGAAGGTCTCTGATTAAGTAAAAAATATTTTTGCTGACTCAGAAAACCATAAATCTGGTATATGTAGATATTTTGTAATAAGGGAAAATTTTGAGAGTTGTAAATATTATCAATGATTATATTGTGTATTATAGAATTGCTTTATTTGATTCTATAAGATCTATTCGGGGTAAAAGCCTAATTTAACATTTCATAACATAAGGGCTTAAAATAATAAAGGAATCAGACAGCTAATATTACAGCAAATTTAATGACACACCAATCATATGGCAAAACATAGCGAATTTTATGACGGTCCAACGCTGGGACGAATAACACGACAAATTGTATGACATGCCCAATCGTGAGGCTATATCATAGCAATTTTATGACGCCCATCGTAAAGGCTCGTTAATCCTAAAATCGAATAACACGACAATATATATTCCGTTCTGAATGGACCTGCGACTTGAAGAAGTTCTAGAGTACTACAACGAGTGAAAAAGCTTGAGAGATCCAGTGATATAAAGAGCCGAACTATAGGTCCAATCAAATTTGTGGGGTCTTATGTGAGTAACCAGACTAAGACAGGTTCCCGAAAGAGGGCAGCAACTCTTTTTGGGTACTTAGATGACAGAGATCATAGAAGTTGGTATGTCATTCTAAGACACTACTGCGATGTGAAAGACAACAGCATTACCTCCCAAGTACATAGTGTACTTAAATTGTTAATTAAGATGATGGCATCCTTTGGAGTAAAAAATTCCGCAATTAAAATAGTCCCCTATTCTGATCTCCGGGAGGTGACTAATTTGGATGATGTGATAGGAAAGTCTGGAAAAAGAGGCGAAAACATTCTGCGAGTCGAAACGTGAAATGTCAGAAGTATGAAGCAAGTAGGTAACTTAAAAAATAGACATAGTAGGGATCAGCGAAGTTCGGTGGCCAGAGGCGGGGGATTTTTGGAGCGGAGACTTTAGGGTAATTCACACTGGATCAGAGGAAGGAAATTCTGATGTGGGAATAGTTATGAAAAAAAGATAGTAAACCGTGTAGAAGACTACCTACAAAAGAACGAAAGACTACTCATGGTTAGATTAGAATCTAAACCGGTGAATACAGTAACAATACAAGTATACATGCCCATCTCTAGCTACAGGAAGGAAGAAGTAGCTGTGATCTACAAAGATATCAAAAACATACTAAGATACGTAAAAAATTATGTAAATTTAATAATTACGGGAGATTTCAATGCAGTGGTAGGCGAGCGTATGGAAGGAGCGGTAGTAGGTCTATTCGATTTAGGCAGGAGAAATGACAGGGGAAATAGGTTGTTAGAATTTTGCGTCAAACACAATTTAATCATCACAAACACATTATTCAACATCATGCTAGAAGACGATGCATATGGAAGATGCCAGGAGATATAGGGCATATCAAATAGATACATTCTTGTTAGACAACGGTAGTAAAGGAAAATCAGGCAACCCACCCCCACATTTCCACAAGCATCCACATTTCCACATACGAGATAAACCTATTTTTAAGATTTTTTACCGCTAACATTCTGGACCAAAAAGTTTTCTTCGACTAGCCATTTTTTTATCTTTCATCTGAACCAAATAGTTTTCTTTGTCTAGCCATTGCATCTTTCGAGATAAACCTACCTTGTTTGGTATCAATTAATATTAGATTTTCTCAGCTACCCGAATGTTTAGGAATTTTTAGATTGCATCACCCCAAGGAGCTACCCCATTTTAAGATTTTTACCTATAGCGACTTTTGAGCGTTCTTATAAATTTTCTTAGTCATGCGATACATCTTGTTAGTCTAAAATTTTACGCAGAATTTGAATCTGCAAACAGATTTGAAATCGGACAACGCCCTGCAAAATTACACTTTAAGCTCTCAAACGACGATCTAAATTGTCCGCCTTTGCTTTATACAGCAAAACTAACAAACTAGCTTTTCCTTCGTCTAGACCACATGCACTCTTTCGAGAAATCACGCGCACACCTACCGTGTTTCACGGCTAAACCCAAAGGCGTCAATTAATACATTCAGAATTTTTACAGATCAGCTACCGAATCTTGTGTATTTCTACCATTGTTCAGCATGCTCCGCACGACAGCATCAGCTCTCTTCATCAACGTCTTGAAACCTCGGTTGTAGAAATTGTTTTGTGAACCTTAGAATATTTAGGCATGTTGCACAACACATCTCCATAAAACTAAACCATATTACACCAGCTATCCGCCACACATTTATTGAAGAAATAGCCAGCTAGCTGACACTGACCTTATCCAAGACGTCGAACAGTATTGATTTAAATAATCATCAACAAAACACGCTAGTATCGCAGGATCTGAAATTTGTGACACGACCTCAAGTGATCGAACGTCCATTCAACGGTACATCAACTACTTATTTTCTCATTTAGCCGAATATACACGTCAGAAACTGCGATGCTTGCTTACCCCAGTGCGTAATTGAAGACAGCACGCAAAGGTTTTCCGGAAACGCTACTGTAAACATATCACTAGACGCGAAATACACATTATTCCCTCGAATGTGTTTTCAATTGCAATAACTGACTATACAACTCAGCAATTTAAATTACACTTTATCTTAACTACAGTCTACTTTAAACAAGACAATTACCGCATCCAGAAATTCCAACTGCATGCTTACAGCAATAATGTTAGACACATGGCAAGCGTCGACTTTTGAATCCGCTCCAATGTAACTGTGCTTTAAATCCATCTACGACAACAGCGCATTTTGCTGGTATGAAATCTATGCAGAATTTCTCCTGTAATCGAAAGAAGAACTGCATTCGCAATTCGAATCAATGCCGTGCTACATACCTCCATTCGCTAGATACCAGCCATGTATGTTAATTAGAACATCTTCATGGTAACGACATCATTCAACTACCTAAATTCCAGAATTAACAAAAATGTACACAAACCAGATTAAGTACTGAAAGTAAATCGCGAGTCTTATTACCTAAATTACCTTACGTGAACGGTAGACAGCATTCGATAATGCAAATTCCGGAAACGTACAATGATACGTATTACATAAATTTGATAACTCAGTAATCCCAACAGAATATTCTAGATTTCATTAACGAACATATTGAACTGCTAGTTATCATAATTTCACTTCGTTCGACTTCTATTAGACTCATCGCATTCGTCAGAAATCATCCCGTTTCAATAACGCGCATTATGCAAATCGAGATATAACATTGTTTGTAGATTACACAATACCACGAGAGCGCAATTGACAAAGTGACGTAGTTTACGCACAGCAATACAAACCTCATTTAGTAGATATAATTAACGGAGCTTAACAGTGGACAGCATGCCTTACACGTTCACACATTAACATGGCATGCTTGAATATTTTCTTTGGAAACATATCAGAAGATTGCCGATAGACACTCGAAGAGTGCACAAATCGCGAGTCACTAAACCACAATTAATCATCGCCGATTTACATAGCGCTTTAACGATTTATTACCATTTCCAATGACTTTAATTTCTCGTACAACAATCTGCGAAGAATCCTTATATCTCGCACGACACTGCTACGTAGTTGCATGTCCATGATCCTTTTGAGTATAATGCATCGTTATAGGTTGTACGCAACCCCGAGTTTTTACACTACACTTTGAGAATCCTTTAATCTTTTCTAACGTGTCCTTCTCGCGATACAATACAGTAGGACTTAGCCTTACTACCTACAGAACGTTCTAACACCAAGTCACCGTACTAAACTCACGCTCTTTACACATTATCGCCCACAACCTTTTGTTAACATGCGGTATATTGTGTTTTCCGCGTACCCACTTTAACACCTAAAAATAAAAACAGGATAGTTTAATACGTCTATTAATAATTTATGGTAATGTTGGCGATACAAATATGTAAAACAAACTTTATCAAAATATGTTTTAATAGAATACATACATGTATTGATAACATCTATAAACCGCTGTGGTAACCAGAGTCTGGCGAATCTGGGATAGCCAAATCTCTAAACATTTGCGCAACGATTGCCTTGCAGTTGCATCTTTTAAGTACTGAATGGGGAAACATTTAATAAGTTCCAACACTGTCAAGTAATTTAAATTGCTGCAATCATTAGACAGAGAAATACTGGCTGCTCTCTCCTCTAATAACGTTTGAACCCTTTCTTCCTCCGTCGTATTTCCACATACTTTTTATATCACCAACAAATTTTTAAAATTCTGGAAAGTTTCTACACCTTAACTCGGCCATTTTAAAACAGATCAATTCTCGCAAATTAAGTTCGTCACCTCGACCTGCGAATATCACCACTCAATATCAAATTCGTCTCTCAATTTTCAAAACCATAACGTTTACCCAGCTTCAGCTGCATGACGGATCACAATGACGACAGCACGCCGTATCGACCTTATCGCTGTTATTCTGACGCAATTGTAATCTGAATTCCTTGAAATCCATTCTCCATCAATAGAAATCGTGTCGCAACACAACATCGCAATCACTGGAGCAGTGAAGACCACCATTACACAAGAACCACTTCTTACAGGGGTAATGGAAAATTCACAACATAGGTTCGATCTCCAACATTGCATCATAATGTGGTCTCACACACTTACGCACCAAGAAAACCACGTATATCACATTGACACACCAGACTACGACCAGACACTGAACAGCCCGCCTTACCGACTGGTCAGCGGAGCCTATATCTAGTGCTTATCCATCAGTCTGATAAACGCATAAGTTAGTTGTTTTACCAGTTTAACAGCCAACCATTTTATATTAACAAATTACTCTTAGCAGATTTAACTCCACGTTAAGATTTAATAATTATGTTCTAGGTTTTAAGTCCCCGATTTCAGATCGAACTGACCTACTGATTGCATAACTTTTGCAGACTTATATACTCTAGTTCACACTGAGTTTCGTTGAATGAAACTCATTAGAAAGCCACATATTTCACCAACAGGTTGTACATGAGATGTAATTCCCACCGGGGTCTAGTATAATGCAGCTAATTAGTGTTAATGGGTTTATGGAACCCTTTGAATTGTCACTGAGTATATGGTCATGTGTCATGTGGAATGTGGTCATGTGGTCATATGGTCATGTGGTCATGTGGTCATTGGTCATTGGTCATGTGGTCATATGGTCATATGGTCATATGGTCATTGGTCATAATGGTCATATGGTCATGTCAGGTCATGTGGTCATAAATGGTCATTGGTCATGTGGTTATGTGAGCAGGGAGATTAAATTTGGTATATAAGGAAGTAGTTTTGGGTAGAGCTTATAGTAAGACATTTTTTCGAAAGATGTCGCATTCAAGCAATCAGTGGTGCTCCAAACAATCTATTACAAAAGCAGCAGAGGATATCCTGATGGCTCGAGTTTCTACGCTGCTAGTAAAAATATAATATACCTAGAACAACGTTATGCAGATATGTTAAAAGGTTGCAGAACGTGAAGAAATTACATAATTCCAACGATGCATCCAGAGATGTTATACCAGAAGTTAAAATACCTATACAGAATTATGATAACTTTGCTATTGCTAATGCAAAAGAGGATGGTAAACATGGTCCTTTGTTCGTCTAACATACGAGCTATATTCGTGGGACCATCGAGTTGTGGGAAGACCAACGCTTTAATATCTCTGATCTTGCACGAGAACGGTCTTAGATTTCAAAGTGTCTATGTATTTTCGAAGAGTTTGTATCAACCGAAATACGAATTGTTAAGAAACGTTTTTACACCATTAAAAGAAGAAATTGGTTACCATGAGTTTGAAAATTGCGATGATTTGATCGAACCCGAGATACCAAAGAAGATTCAATTACGGTTTTCGATGATATACCTGCAAACGAGCAAAGTAAAATCACTCAGTTTTTCTCGTTCGGTCGATTAAAGCAAATAGATTCGTTTTTGTGTGGTTGCTAGTGCTTTAAAATAAAACTCATATTTCATGCCAATGTAATCGTATTATGGAAAGGATGAAACCAATATTGACATTTCTTTTCGGATCATATATGTGACATGATATATTGAAGGTTAAAGAAATGTGTTTACAGTTTTGGTTACTCAAAACATAATTTTATAACTGTTGTTAAAGATTTATTTGGATAAATGGTCGTTAATAGGTAGAATTTCGACGAGTATAAAATTAATTTGATATTATTATAATTAGTTCATCAAATTTCATGATCGGACGTTAACAATTTTATTGCAAATAAACGCAGTTCCATGTTATGCTTTATATTTTAAAAAAAATAATATACAAAAGAGATTCTAACATCTCAGCAAAAATTCATAGGTGCAAAAATTGATCGATCCTTAAAATTGTTCCCAGTTGTAATCGATCCAAAAATTCCATTTACCTACAACAAAGGTTAAAGTCGAAAACCATCCGATTATATAAAAATTCAGACCTCGGGCAGAAGAACCGTTCCATCTTTACTATGCTTATGTGTTAGCTCGATGACGAAGACATAAATATTATCGGTTATGGAGTAAAGGTTAACCCAATTGTACGCATAGTTTAGAAAATTGAATGAAATTGACCTCTCAAAAGTATAACCTAATTAATTAACGTTTCTCTTTAAACTAGAGGTCAACAAGAGTTATAATTATTTTAAAGTCCTTAGCATTTTCTTAAGAATTATTTTCGGATATTAATCCATTGCATACCGGTTGCGTGTGCACGAAGCAACCGGATGGAATGGTTACATAACAAAATAGGATTATTTCTTAAAAAAGGAAGGTTCTTAGAAGTTATTATTTGTTGATTGTACGGTTTAAAGATAAATTATTAATTGTATAAAGACTTTGAAGGTTATTCGAAGATTTCGCAATACTTTACGAGTAAAACTAGCAGAATGTGGGTAACGTTTCCGATAGAAGGAAAATGTCTTATGTCTCAGTCATACGAGGAAGCAATACAGCACTGTACTGCAGTGTTATCAGTTCCTGAGGATCTGGTTGTATTTTCTGGAAAGTAATCCGAGGAGATTGGTTTTAACTTTGTTGGTAGGTATTGAATGGAATATCGGTACGATTAAATGGAAGTTTTAAAATAAAATTTAAGTGGATCACAATTGTTTACCTTTGAATTTTGTGAATTTAGAAATTCTTTTTATATATATTAGCTTGTTTATGTTTTAACAATATAAAGCATACATTGGTATTGTTTAATTTTTCAAATGTTCACGTAACTGAAATGGGTATCTAAGTAATTAGAAAAAATTATAACAAAGAGCGCTACATTTAATTTTAATCGAAATGACTACAACTACGTGTTTCAAACATACCTTTTAGTTTTTTTTTTTTTTCAACTTTAATATTAAAAACCAAAATTCTGCTATGCTTCCGAGTAATTGTATCCTAACAATACCATTATATATAAATAAAACCAAAACGTTTGAAACAATATTTATATTAAATTCAAATACTTAAATGTACACTTCACATAGAAATATATTTTTATTCATTAAAACAACACACACACACACACACACACAAAAAGTCACTTTTTCTCCTTTTAATTGGCAAATGTTAGTATACATATCCAAATTTTGCACACGATTTTCGTTTGATCTGAGTTTCGTATAGAGTGTAGCTTTTGGAACATTGTAGATTTCGGATGCTTCTGAACCAGTAATCCATCCTTTTTTATTTCGTCAAGGGCTTTATTTAAATCCTCTTTAGTATACGATTTAAGTTTCTCTTTCTTTTCTGTCAGAAACGTCTGACTTGGAGTCTATGTTCTGATCTTTCGCATCAACATTATCATGTGTAGGTTTATCTTGCACTATTTTAGTATTTACCAGAGATTCATTAGACATACCATTCAAATGTTGGCTAGTTGAGTTGTTTGATAAACTTGTTTTCATCTCCTTGACAACTTCTTCTAAAATTTTTACAGCATCTAAGGATATAATTTTTCCCGCTCATTTTTATTACGATGTTTACTTATCAAAATGCAAATGCAGACTATTCCAATTTCACAATTTCGAAAAATATGTATAAATATTTACCCCGTCTAACTTTGTTCTCGTTTGATACATCCGATAATTATAGATGTACGCGTAAGCAAGAAGTTAATTGATTTTCACCGACGGAATAGACTGGTATGAAATGTTACTCAAGGTTAAAACGCTGGGTTTCTCCTAATTTAAAAGTAAACTACCTAATTAGTGGCTACATTAAGATGGACAGTGTAGAGGATGTTAAATCTTTCAACACTGAAATGTTGTGCTCACCCCTCCAGTAACCTAGGGAGATCTCAACCTTGTGGAGAGGATGTCAGCTAAGTCAGAGGAGTTCCAAGAACGAGATTCTGGTTAGTTTTAAATAATTTATTTTTTCTAATTTTTAAATTTTAGGATGGACTCTGAAACAGGACTTGAAACTTAGATGTAAACAAGTACAACCCTTTGCGTGGATCCTCATACATCGAGCTCCCCAAATGGGTTCGAAACACCAGAGCTGTTATTAATATACAAATGACGACAACGCATGCTTTGCCTGGTGCGTGATTGCGCTCTACTCAGTGCTCACAACCGCAAAGGGTCGGTACTAACCCCATTACAGCACCATTCTCAATTTGACAGGACTGCAGTTCCCGATATCCATAAAGGATATACCCGGTTCGAGGAATTAAACAACATCAGTGTCAACGTGTTTGGGGTGGAAAGGAAGTCGATTGTGGGACACACCAGGGATTTATCTCAAAAGACAGAGCGATACGGTTTAGAAATAGATTAAAGATGAATTATATACGGTGCTTGCAAAAGGTTATTCTGCAAATCAGTAAGGTGTCATTCGATTTGGAAAAATTCCGAGGGATTTGAAAACCTGAGGAAAACACAATAATAATTGAAATCTTACACGATGGTATATTAAAATACTGCTAAGAGTAATTTTGTTTAATAATTCTAAAATGGCGTTGGTGGTTAAATCATACAGGTAAAACCCATATAAACAATTATAGACGTCACTTTTCCAGTCAAGACTTGCATATAACGCCAACTAATATAAGGCGCACGCTCGACCATCGGCATAAAAGGCGAGAGCCATGTTCCAGTGCATTAGTCGTCAAAGTATCGTCGAGTTTGATTAAAATTATAAATAAAAGATGGATTTTTCTTGTGTTGACGTTACAAGTGATGTGCGAGTACCAATTAAATATCAACCAACTAGTTGGTAAGTCAACCTATAGGTTAGGCGAATTTCCTCCAAATTATCACCACCATATATTAGAAGTTGGTTTTGATTTATATGGTGGTCTTCAACCTGCCATCCAAGTGATTTGCTGTAGTGGTATGTGTGCTGATTCTACGATAACATTCTCTTACTTCGATTGGAAGAAATTGTGTACTTTTCAAGTGGAATTTCAAATTCACCAATTTGCTCAAGACTCAAAACAAGTACGATTAAATGGTCTGACTACTGGAAACGATGTTGTTGAGATACAATTGATCAAGATTTCAAATTGCAGCTGAGCACAGCCTTTAATAGAAGTATATGGTTTTGAACAATTTTGAAAAAGAGAATTTATATAATATGGAGATTACGAAAGATGGAATGTTATTGTGCTACCTGCGTACGAGTGCATCAAGCTATTAAATTTGCGAGAATTGATCTGTTTTAAAATGGCTGAGTTAAGGTGTAGAAACTTTCCAGAATTTTACGAAAATTTGTTGGTGATATAAAAAGTATGTGGAAATACGACGGAGGAAGAAAGGGTTCAAACGTTATTAGAGGGAGAGCAGTGCCAGTATTTCTCTGTCTAATGATTGCAGCAATTTAAATTACTTGACAGTGTTGGAACTTATTAAATGTTTCCCATTCAGTACTTAAAAGATGCAACTGCAAGGCAATCGCTTGCGCAAATGTTTAGAGATTTGGCTATCCCAGATTCGCCAGACTCTGGTTACCACAGCGGTTTATAGATGTTATCAATACATGAATGTACTATTAAATCATTTTAAATTTTTTTAATATTTTCGCCAACTTCCTTTTATAACCGTAATTAAATCCGTTTTATTTTAGGTTTAATGGTTACCGGGTTAACCAATTTACCAGGTTAAAAAAGTTGGTTTAAATTTAAGGTTTAAACTATGGTGAAATTGAGTGTAAGGAGTTAATCTTTCGACCGAAAGGGTTAAAAGTAAAGGGAATCCCGTGAGAAGAAACCCGGGAAACCAAAACCTTTCAAAAATTCAATTATAGGTGGAGGATGGATCTTAATTGAAATTAAAGATTGTAAAAAGTAAACCTTGGGATTTTAATGGTTTGTGGCCCGCACCTTGATGTTGCAATTTCGATTGTCCGAAATTTAGTGCCTTATGTGGGTGTAAATCCGCATGTTAGCTCTTAATTACCACAATTTTTTGTTGACTATCGATTTTCAGGTTGGTTTGGGAATTAAACAATTATCGTTAATCCGGTTTTGAAAATTTCTAACAAATTAATTAAAGCCAAGAAAGAAATAAAGATTAAATTTCGGTTAAGAATTCTGAAATTTGTTGGTTCATTCATTTAAAATTTAGTTTGGAACCTTAATGCTCTACCGCGACGTAAGGTAATTTGGAATAAACCCTTTATTTCAGTTTAACTTTTATTAATTTTGTTAATTCGGAAAGGGTTAATGTGCTCACAAAATTTCAATTCAACATGGCGGTTCTCAAAGTTTGCCGTTTTAATTAAATATTTTTTTCTTACGGGTTATGATTTTACCGCAAAGCGTTTTTGATTTTAAAACCTTAATTGGACCAAAATCACCGCCATTTTAATTATTGTTAAGCATCATTGGAATTTTTGGATCGGTTTTCTTGTTTAAAGTCTTGTTAAATAAAGTGAATTTTTTAAAGTCGATTAATTGAAAACTTCGGGAAAATTTATTTGTCTTAATTTTACAGTAGGTTTGGAAAAATTTTTTTTTAAAATTAAAAGATGTTTCTTGAATTCCTGGAAAAAGTTTGATGCCGTTGTGGGTTCATTTGTTTACAAAATTTGAGGCAGCGTTTTTGAATATTTTTTCAAATTAATGGAAAGGTGTTCATAGCGGCTTTTTCAATTTTTTTAAAATGTTTAGTTTTTTTTCCACCAAAATTCTGGTTACAAAACTTTTAAACCGGTTTTAAGATTGAAAAACATGCGGGTTAAAATTGAAAAAAAATTCGGGAGCTGAGAAAATCTTTTAATTTAAAAAAGGTGGTTTTCCGGATGCGGCTGCAAAGAAAACATTTGGTTCGTAAAGTAAAATGGCTAGTCAAGAAAACGGCCAAAGTTAGGGTAAAAATTTAAAAAAGGTTTATTCCGGTAAATTGGTGCGGGAAATGTGGAGATGAATCTCCTCATTTCCTCCTTATGGGAATTTACATGTAAATTTGGTCCAGATGTGTGTGGAAATGTGGATGCTGGTGGAAATGTGGGGGTGGGTTGCCTGATTTTCCTCTACTAACGGTTTAGGAATTAAGTAAAAGACTGTAGAAGCTACCCAAACACATATGTAGACACTGACCACAACATTGTAATTATGAAGACCCCGCTTAAGTTTTAAAATTTTAACAAAAGGAACGGAAAAAGACACTGACTTTGTGAAACTAAAAGATAAAGATATCCACGAAAGATTTGACAAAAACTAAAATAATCTGCTAAAGGATATTGAAAACATTTCTGATACTAAGGAATAGAAACAGAATGGAATAACATAAAATCAAGTTTAGACAAGGCGGACAGAGATATTTTGGGGTATACACAAGAAGAAAATAAGAACCATTAAATTTAATAGAAGAAAATCGAAAATACAAAAAGAGACCGGACGAAGCTGGAAAATAGAGATACAAAACCATAAAATGAAAAATTATTCGCAAATGTAGGAAAGCTAAAGGGCGGTAGATTGATGAAAAGTGCAAAGAGGTGCAAACTAAGATGGAAATAGGAAAGACAGACGAAGCATACAAAATACGTAGAATGAATTTTAGGGATATAAAACCCTATAGCAAAAATATAAGGACCGCGAAAGGGGACATCATTATAGAAAATGTAGATAAAGTGGTTAGATGGCAAGAATATATACAGTATTTATATGCTGGAGAGGAACTAACAGAACTGGAACAAGAATAAGACAATTGAAAACGATTACTTGGGATATTTTATACTTAGAGATGAGTTTGAATTAGCATTAAAAGGGCTGAAAAATGGTAAGGCACCGGGTATAGATAAGATGCAAGCAGAAACTCTAAAAACCGCTGGACACGCAGTAACAGAACGTCTCTTCTAACTTGTGAGCTAAATGTATGAGACAGACGAGATAACCCAAGATTTTAAACGTTATATCATAGTTACTGTACCAAAAAAGAGAGGTGCGGATAGATGTGAAAATTTTCGAACAATAAATTTAACAGCACACGTGTCAGATATATTAACTAGAATTGTACAGATGAAAAAACGGGCCGAAGAAGTACTAGGAGAAGATCAATTTGGGTTTAGGCAAAACAAGGGAACAGGAGAGGCTATTTTAACTCTAATGGTGATAATGGAGAAGACAATAGAAAAAAGAGAAAGCGTGTATATAGGGTTTGTAGATCTGGAAAGAGCATTCGACAATGTAAACTGGAAAAATATGTACGAAATACTCAAAAAATTGGAATGAGTTTTAGGGATAGACGGATAGTACATAGCTTGTACAAAGAGCAAACAGCTGTAATAGAACTAGAGCCAGAATGTAGAGAAGTAGATATTAGGAAATAAGTGAGACAGGGATGTATCCTATCCCCGTTAATTTTTAACTTGTACATGGAAAAGACAATGAATACTGTCAAATTCAGGAAGACATTTGGAACTAGTATGCGGGGACAAAAGATTGATATCCTTAGATTTGCAGATGATATATCGATATTAGCATCTATCAAGCAAGATTTAGAAGCAGCTCTTAATGAAATGTGAATAGTCCTAACAGAGAGATACGGTATGAAAATTAACAAATATAAGACTAAAGCACTAGGATGCAAAGGAGGGGAAAATAAATAAAAACTAGAATACAAATAGGAAACGAGAACTTACAAGAGGTTAAGAATTTCTGCTAGCTAGGAATCCAAATGACGCAAGATGGGAAAAGCGCAAAACATATAAAACAAAATTTAACACAAGATAGTGTTACAAGGCAATTACTGTGTTCAAGGTCAACAAACATAGAAACAAGAAAAAGATTGCGGAAAGCATGTGTGGAACACAGCACCGTACGGCTATGAAACTTGGACAGGAGGAGAATCGGACAGGTAAAAGATAGAAACCTTTGAAATGTGGTGCTACGAAAGTATGATGAAGATATATGGACAGACAAAATGGTTCTAGAAATGGTAGGAGTAGAAAGAAACATGTGGAAAACACTAAAAAATAGGAGAGATAGGATGATGGGTCACATACTAAGGCATGAGAGAATAGTGCGGAATATATTACAAGTAGAGATAGGAAAAAAGAGAGGTACATCTAGGTTAGACTATGTCACACAGATAGTCAAAAATGTAGGCTGTGGGAACTTCAGGGAAATGCGTAGGCTAGCTTAGAATAGAAATTAATAGAGGTACGTGCCCAACCAGTTCCAAGACGGAAAACATGACGAAAAAACAAAATAATTGTACTTAAACCTGACGATTATTATAAGCAACTACAAGTGTTAGTTTTGCAATATTCTCAATTAATGTTAATTGTGTGAAGAAAATACTGGAGAACTATTAATTCTGCAAACATCTGTGTTGGGGGATCTAGATAGCGGTCAGGTTGCTTAACCCCCTTCACAAATTGGTGAAATAGGGTATATATTTGGATAACAATAGAAAAGGAACCGAACTGTATCTAGGCTGTATGAATGTCAGGAAACTATGTGGGTTAGCTCAGAATCGAAATCAGTGGAGGTTCGCACTCAACTAGTTCCAGGAGGCAAAACTTATGACAAAAAAGTAATTGCACTTAAACCTGATGAGTACTAGAAACAAATACAGCTATTGGTTTTGCTTGATTGTACGAAAGGAAGAAATTGGAAAACTATAATTCAGCAAATGCCTAAGTGTTGAGGGATCTTGGTAGCCGTGGGTTGCTTCACTGATTATCGAGTATATATTTAGAAAACAACAGAAGTGAAACTGAGCTGTATCTAATAAGAAAGAGTTGCGGCTATGTTCGAAGACAACGTACATCGAAACAAGGAAAACATTGTTGAAAGCATATGTGTGGAGCACAGCACTGTACGGCTAGGAAATAGAGACAATAGGAGAAGCAGACAGTAAAAGATAGAAGCCTTTTGGAATGTTGTGCTTCATATGTATGTTGAACAGACAAAGTTAGTAACAAAAAGGTTCATGAAATAGTAGGAGAGGAAAGATATCTATGGAAAGAAAAGTAGAGGAAATAGAAGGGCAGCATACGTTCGATGGCATTTGGGGAATAGATAAGACTATTGCACACAGATAGTGAAAGATGCAGACTGTGGGAATTTCAGTGAAATGTGTCTAACCAGTTCCAGGACTGAAGACCTAAGGTTAACAACATGAGCAGAAGCATGTTTTAGTTCGAACAAACCTCCTATGCCATTGTCCAATGCTTGCACAACCTCTTGATAAAAGTAAATATTTCAACGGTGGATAATTTTTGTTACAACTGCTTTCAGTACTTGATAAAAATGAATATGTAAATTTTAGCACCACCATAATCAATAGTATCTGTGCAACTCGAAAGGTACAAAATTCTCTTTCTCTGGCAAGGAACTATGATCGAAAATAGCAAGTTGTGCTTAAATCAACGTTTCAAAGTGTATCCGTTTTATAATAAATAATCAAGAAAATGCTTTAGTTCTACAGAAAAATAAGCTTTTATAGATATCCTTGACACACTAGAATTTTAGAACGAACTCACAAAATGTACATGCCAATAAATGTATGAAAATTACTAACTAGTGCAATCTTTTGCCTTTCTACAATCATACGAATTTGTGCATATCCCTTTAATATTATATGAAAAAGAGTAGTGTTCAAGTGGATTAGAGTATATGATTTGTCTGTTCCCAGTATTATTAAGCATATGTGGTAGGTCGCTCGAAAGGCGATAATTTTTCTTTTGGTGACGTTTCGACAGCGTCGCATCTATTATGTTCTCTGCAGTTCGCAGTTTAAATAAATACAATTACGTTATATTTTATAAGCCGTAAATGCAGAAAAGAACGACGCCGTATTATGCTTGTAGCATTAGCCAAACTCCAAAGTCAAAACGTATATGTATGGCAATCGATAAAATAACGGTATAGTTTCGAATCAACTTCTGTACAATTGGTAAACGCATATATATATATATATATATATATATATATATATATATATATATATATATATATTGAATGATATTAGCAGGTTGTAGGTCAGCTGGTTATTTATATATATATATATATATATATATATATATATATATATTGCTGTGGTAGTGTGTTAAGCCTTATACATCGAGCCAGTGTCATCAAATAATTTGCTAAATGCTTTATAAAAAAGATTCTTACCCTGATTTTGTGCTTGAAAAATCTTCAGCAGCTTCCCTGGCTAGCTCAGCTGTGCCACTTCTAAATTTACAATCATTCTTCCTTCCCACTCGCACACCATTCAATAAAATCACCAAATAATACAACAATCATTCAATCTTTATTTACCGCTATTTACAGACAAATTATTCACAGGTATAAACAGTTTTGGTACACTAATTACAACTCAATAAGTGATATGTTTTAAAGTCGTTGTTTTAAATTATTATTTGCAAACGCATTTAATACAATATGAGTAGATGGGCCCCAAATAATACCCTAAATTTATTGTACACTGGAGTATGGTGAGCTCATAATAACGCAGTTTATTAATGTATGCCTTTTATCTTGCATAAAATTAATACAAAATTAATAGACCCGTTTACCCTTAACAATCCAATTTATATTCATAATAAAATTTAGTAAGTTTTAAATACACCCTATTTCAATCTTTTAAATAACCCCAATAATTATCCAGTACACATATCTTTTCCGATACGTTATATAACCACAAATAACCCCAATATTCACTCACACATCACCATATAATACCAAAAGTTTATCAGGTAGCAGAAATTTCAAATAAGTTACCTGCAGAATGCTTCAGACCTCCATCCCTTCGACGATGATCACCAGAACCCCTTGGCTTCGTGACTATGCGCTCTGATACTCCACATATTCATAGATGATAACCTCAATAAATTCGCCAAGCGCTTTGCTTCAAATTACCATTCCATAACAGCATACAAACTCACGTATATTATACTTCTGCTTATTGATTTACTAGCTTGGTATAGTATTAGTTGGACCTCGGTTAATTTAATTCACACGACACTACTCACGTTAATAACTATAAGGCCTCAACTACCAAGTTACAAGTGCTAGCACTACATTTACTGTATTATGAATATTTTTAATACTCACAAGAACTCTACTATAACGTCGGTCTATCGTTGTAACGTAGTATAAAACGATGAGAATACAAAGAGAGCCCTCCTACTTTTCCTAGAGTAAACTTATTTTCAAATAACAATTCTGCAAATTTTGATATAACCGGAAATTCACTTCGTGGACGCGCTGTATGATCCGAAATCGCTCCCACCTGTCGCACGTTCGTACGTTTGTAAAATTATCCGTTCCCAACCAATGATTCAGTGATTCTGTGTCTTCATAAAACCCCGCCTGTAATATTTTTATTTGTCTTATGCATATTTGATGTCGCATTCTAAACCCCACTTGAGTTATAGAAAATCGATATTGCTGACAGCTTCTCATCACTCCACGTGGATTAGTACGCGCGTTTCGAATACCAATGCTTTTATATCTGTCTCTATCTGTAGCATATTACCGATCGTGCATCTCCCCTGCTCTTTAAGAACTTTGTTTGCTTGTTATTCGAAGCAACTGACGGTTGAAAACTATTTTCTATGAAGACCTGCTTTATTATGCTAATAATTTCGAAGAATGTGACCTTTTAAAAATTCAGGCGTTTTTAATTATAGACCGTTTAAAACAACAATTCTTGGAGTTTATATTTTATCGTATCCGATAAAACTGACGTTCTTGTTTGTTATCAAGAAACCTTTTGCCTTGGGATTATTGATTTTCATTACCCTGGTGTGTTTTCTAATGCTTTTACACGTTGAATTAAAATAAATTAAATTAAATATGCCTTTCCATTTGTTTTTAAAACAGTTTTTCTTTATGTACCTTTAACCTTTCAATCATTAATTATAAAAATACGTCAATACTTGTCCGTTTAAATTAAATAAATTAAATAAATTTTGCGCGTAAATAATTTGTTTGTTTCTCTATACAGCGTGGTTGAAATTTTATTGTTTATCCCAAATTTAACCCTTTGAATCCATAACAATATATATATATATATATATATATATATATATATATATATATAACCGCAACCCTCGGGGCAGAATTTATATCCGATGTAGCATGTCAATGTTCCCCAACCGTTTCATAAAATTCGGGATTATTTTGGCCCATAAAGAGTTACTTCAGCTGTCTACTGACTGTTCAGGTGGCTCCGTGGCTCTGTTTGTATGTGTGTTACTACTGAGCCTAAGATCCTGGATTCAAATCCCCACACGCTCCTCTTGAAAAATGTTAGGCGAGTACTTTTCACAATAATACGCCCTCGTTTTGAGGTAAAATGTAGATATCATGTGTGTGTGTTCTCAGGCATGTTAAAGATATCTACCTTACTTGAAACAGCAAGGGATCGACAAAATTGAAAAAAATTCCCAGGTAAAAAAATTCGCTTACTGGCAAATGTGGTAATTTCAGGTGAAGTATTGAAAAATCAAAGGCAGAGTCTACTTACTGTTTAAGGTAGTTCAGATACCTAATCCGACATATCCAGGTATTCCAGTGAATACATTTCATGAGTAGCAGCCGGCCTCAGTTGTTATACACCAGCACAAGCGTGTTCACGTCCCTAGTGAACTTCTATGCGAAGAAGTGACCAGTCCAGGTAAATCCTGATCTGAAAAGACGCATACAGACTCAATTTACGTTCCCATCTACAAAACCAGTTTTCACGCATCTTCTGAAACCGTTTCAGGTGACTCTACGGGAGAACAATGAAACCATTGGACGTTCTAACCGACAGCACTATTCTACATTTGCCGCATTAATTTTCCAGTAAATCCTTTCGCACAATTAACATTAGTTGAGATTTTGCAAAACTAGCACCTGTAGTTGCTTATAATAATTATCAGGTTTAAGTACAATTATTTTTTTCGCCATTAGGTTTTCCGTCTTGGAACTGGTTGAACACGTACCTCCATTGATTTTTATTCTGAGCTATCCTACACATTTCCCTGAAATTACCACTGCCTTCATCTTTGACTATCTGTGTGCAATAGTCTAACCTAGGTCTACCTCTACCTCTCCTTTATTCTATCGCTTTTTCTAATATATTCCCCACTATTCTCTCGTACCTCAGTATGTGACCTATCATCCTTTCTTTCCTATTTTTTACTGTTTCCCACATATTTCTTTCTTCTCTTACCATTTCTAGAACCTCTTTTTTCTTAACTTTGTCCGTCCATGATATCTTCATCATACGTGTGTAGCACATTTCAAAGGCTTCAATCTTTTTCCTCTCCGCTTCTCCTAATCCCCAAGCTTCACCGCCGTACAGTGCCGTGCTCCATACATATGATTTCACCAATCTTTTCGTTGTTTCTATGTTTGTTGTCTTTGAACATAGTTAAATGCAGCACGGCCTGTGCTAATCTTTGTTTTATATCTTTTGCACTTTTTGCATGTTGCGTTATTTGGCTTCCTAGGTAGTAGAAATCCTTAACCTATTGTAAGTTCTCGTTTCCTATTTGTATTCTAGTTTTTGATTTATTTTCCCTTCCTCTGCATACTAGTACTTTAGTTTTTTGTTGTTAATTTTTATACCGTATCTCTGAGTTAGAACTGTTTCCATTTCATTAAAAGCAGCTTATAACCCTCCTTGCTAGATGCTAATACCGCTATATCATCTGCAAATCTAAGCATATCAATCTTCTGTCCCTGCATAATAATTTCAAATGTCTTCCTGCATTTGACAGTATTCATTTCCTCTTCGGTGTACCAGTTAAAAATTAACGGGGATAGGTCGCATCCCTGTCTCATCTTTCCTACCATTTACTTCTCTACGTTCCTGCTCTAATTCTATTACCGCTGTTTGCTCTTTGTATAAGCTATGTACTATCATCTGTCCCTAAAGCTGATTCCAATCTATGCCAAATCTACAAACTCAATATGCTCTCTCCTTTTTCTGTTGTCTTCTCCATTATCACCCTTAGAGCTAAAATAGCCTCCCGTGTTCCCCTGTTACGCCTACATCCAAATTGATCTTCTCCTCTTCAGCCCGTTTTTCCTTCGGTATTTGTGCAATTCTAGTTAATATTTTTGACACGTATACAGTCAAACTTATTATGCGAAAATTTTTACATCTAATCAGCGCCTCTCTATGATGTTACGTTTGAAATCTTTACGCATTTCCCCATACATATATTTTACAAGTTGGAAGAGACGTTCTCTTACCTGCTTGTTTGGCGGCTTTTAGAGTTTCTCCTTGATAGCCGGTGCCTTACCTTTTTCAGACTCTTTAATGCTAGGTCAAACTCATCTCTAAGTATAGAGTACGCCAAGTCATCCTTTTCAATTTCTAATTCCTGTTCCAATGCTGGTAATTCCTGTCCTGCATATAAATTTTCTATTCACTCTTGCCATCTAACCACTTTCTCTACATTTTCTTTGATGATGTCTCCTTCCACGCCCCATATATTTTTGTTCTACGTTTTTATATCCCTAAGATTCATTCTAATTAGTTTGTACGCTTCATCTGTCTTTCCTTTTTTATCTCAGTTTGTACCTCTTTGCACTTTTTACTAATCCATTGTTCGTTAACTTTCCTGCATTTGCGAATAATTTTTCATTTTATGACTTTGTATCTTTGTTGTCCTGCTTTGTCTGGTGTTTTTGCGTTTTCGACTTTCTTCTATTAAATTCAATACATCCTTTGTTATCAATGGTTTCCTTGTGTATACCCCAGAATATCTCTGGCCGCCATGTCTAAACTTGATTTAATGTTATTCCATTCTGTTTCTGTGTGTCGATATATTATTTAAAACAAAATTAAAATAATAATTCTTAGTAATAAAGTTTTTATTGCATCCGCCGAGAAACAAAGCATAAAATAATTTAACGCATCTTTAAGGCAAAGCTAAATTCCGTGTGTAGATTGTTTAAAATCAGAAATAGAATACCAAGCACATTCTCCGCGTGTAAAATATTCGCTTCATTCACTGTAAAAGCAAATCTTATTGCATTTACAAAGCATAAAGAATGCAATTGTGAGCTCTTATTATGTAATTAATTTTCGTATGTAGATTTTAAAAATATACATTCTTGTTGAGAACCTCCAGAATCTTCTTTATTAATAAACAAATACGTCATTATTAATAGGACAGATTTTTAAAAGTCATTAAATAAGTTGATTATTTGTATCAATGAATGAACGCCGATTCAAAGAACTCGCACAGACATTAAAATACATAGATAAGATGAGAACGCTGTTTAATTGCTCTACGTACTACAATAAGAAAGAAGGAGACCGCGAACCATTACCTTCGCTCATTAGAAAAGAATAGTCCACACATTTTACGATAATCATAAATCATAACACACCGTGGTTGCTTGACACGAATTTTATCGTTAAAACGCGAAATCGGTGTAAATTCTTACATCAACCGCGACTAATTTTCGAGAATGCACTAGAATTGATTGAAAAAATAGTGACGTTAAAATTTTTGTATATAAACAGGAACTGAATTAGAACTATTCATTCATTCTTCCTTAAGTCAAACAATATATAAATTTCGACATTCGACATTGGTGATTTCATTTCAAGACACCGAACATGTAACTTTGAGTAAAGATTTGAGGGTATAAGTTCGAGTAATTTATAATTCATTGAACAAGATGCAATAAGTAACTTGCATAATTATGAAGCATAATTATTTTTATGCTACAAAATCGAACTATCTTCGACATAAATAATCCAGATGGGAGAGCTATTGCTGAGTTTAATCGATTGAAAGTGAATGCACTTTGAAAACTAATATTCTAAATGGAGATTTGAAATGGAAATGAGATTTTTATAAGCGCTATTTTGCAAGTATAAATTACAATTCTTGTTTATAACTGATAAAAATATTTAAGTATTTGTAAAGCTAGAATGAGTTTTTAATCTGATAAAAAAAAATTTTGTAAGCGGATAATTACCAGCAAATTTTGAGGTCAGGTTCGAAGCATTCTGACCTTTACTAAATAATCTGTGGAACATTATTGGCTAATTATATTCACGAACGGTGTAATACAAGATAGGTAAATTATCCACAATCAAATTAAAGTGAATTTTTGTAACTCACAGAGTAAGAAATTTGAGTTCTGTAATTTTTAACAAAGATTAGGTAAGGATTATTTAGTAATAATTTAGGAATAAGTATAAACATAATCTGCAAACTGTTCTATTTTCATTTATATGAAGGAAAATTGTTTTTGAGTGCATAGATGCATCTTGAAATTTCTGTGTTTCATTTTATTTCGTAAATTCTACAGCGTAATTTCTGTTGAGCTGGTTTCATATTTTTTATTGCATTCTCGTTAATACAGTTCGTTGTACCTGGGTCACAGCACAAATCAGTGGCTTTCCTACTGTCAGAGGCTTGTCCAGCATATATATATATATATATATATATATATATATATATATATTTGTAGATATAGCGAAATATTAATATGTACGATAAGGCATAACTATCTTAATCAAATAAATGTAAAAACAAATCAGAAAGCGTATGGATTTATTGATCAAGTAGATGTAAGTTAGTTTAGATATAAATGAGTGAACTTGAGATATTCTTATGGTTATGCACGTGGGAATATAATGTGATTTAGGCTAATAGTCACCTCTATTACCCACTGTTAAGATAGCAGTTAATTTTGAGATGTTTGTTACTATAATTTATCCTTTCTTTGGATATTGAATTTGTTAGTTAAATATTATGAAACAGTACTTATAGGTTGAAAATCGTTCTATTGTTCCATTTCAAACTTCTTCAGACTCAAGGACTTTTTAGAATAATTTTCAATTACAAATCGCTGTGTGGAAATCTTGAATCATATTGTAACGAGGAAGGAAGTAATTGGAGCGCAACTTTATAATTCCAACCGCATTTATTTGCTTCCTTTCAATAGATTTTTCAATCTTGAGTTAAAATATTCTAATTGGCTATAATTATCAAATAATTATCTATCAAAGATGGGGTTAGAGATATTTTAGAACGTTCATACATGGAAATGGAATTAGAGCAAGGACGAACAAAATTTAAAGAGACGTTCGATTTTATCCACTTCACTGCGCAGTTAATTCAATTTAATAGTTAATAGAATAGGCTTATGTTTAAATAGCAATTGAGTTACCGACTTAATTAATAGGACACTGGGAATATTATAGTTAATAGCAATATAGTTAATGAGATGAAATAATAACTTAGACTTTTATGCAAAACCCAAATGATCATTTCAAATCGAGCTAGTAATTGAAAGAAGGAAAATATAAGGTTCCAGACAGGATTTGAACTTTCATTTTCAGTTCTTTGGTCTGGTGCATATACCAATTACACTACCGGGACTGGTGATAAAATTTTACAAATCTAAATCGTGTATGTCACCATGTGTATACTTAAGATACTTTTTTCAACTTGCCTTGTGCAATTAATTATCTTATATCATCATCATCATTAGGTCTTCAGTCCTGGAACTGGTTAGACGCGTACCATCATTGTTCCCTATTCTGAACTAACCTACAAATTTCTCTGAAATTTGCACAGTCTGCATCTATCACTATCTGATCTAGGTCAACATCTACCTCTTTTTTCCTATCTCTGCTTGTAATATATCCCATACTATTACCTAAAAATCCCTTAGAACGTATTCTGCCCTTCTATTTCTCTTATCTTTTTCCCCAGATATCCTTGTTTCCCTACTATTTCTATAACCTATTTGTTATTATCTTTGTCTGTCCATGCTATCGTCCTCATACATCTGAAGCACAGCATTTCAAAAGACTGTGTATACAGCTCGTTCCCCTTCTATTGTTTTCTAATTTTATGCCCTATTTCACCGAGATTCAGTGAAGGGGGGTAAGCAGCCTGTGGCTACCAAGATCCCCCAACACTTAGATATTTGCCGAAATAATGGTTTTCCAGTAAATCCTTTCACACACTTAACATTATTTGAGAATGTTGTCCAACCAATTCTTGTAGTTACTTATAGTAATCATCATGTTTAAGCACAGTTATTTTCTCGTCATTAGTTTATCCATCTTGGGATTGGTTGGATGCGTACCTCCATTGATTTCTATTCTGGGCTAGCCTACACATCTCTCTGAAATTCCTGCAGCCTACATCTTTTACTATCTGTGTGCAGTAGTCTAGCCTAGGTCTGCCTCTTCTTCTCTTTTTTCCTATCTCTGCTTCTAATATATTTCGCACTATTCCCTCATGCCGTAGTATGTGGCCTATCATCCTATCTCTCCTATTTTTTACCGCTTTCCACATATTTCTTTCTTCCCCTACCATTTTTAGTACCTCTTCGTTCTTAACTTTGTCTGTCCATGATATCTTCATCATACGTCTGTAGCACCATTTTCAAATGCTTCTAGCTTTTTCTTGTCCGCTTCTCCTACTGTCCAGGCTTCACAGCCGTACAGTGCTGTGCTCCACACATATGTTTTAAGCAATCTTTTCCTTGTTTCTATGTTTGTGGTCTTTGAGCACAGTAGTTGCTTTTTCTTGTTAAATGTAGCACGACCTTGTGCTAATCTTTGTTTTATATCTTTTGTGCTTTTCCCATCTTGCGTTATTTGGCTTCCTAGGTAGCAGAATTCCTTAACCTCTTGTAAGTTCGTGTTAAATACTTGTATTCTTGTTTTTGATTTATTTTCCTACCTTTGCAAACTAGAACTTTAGTTTTAGTTTTGTTAATTTTCATACCGTATGTCTCTGTTAGAACCGTTTCCATTTCATTAAGAGCAGCTTCTAACTCTTCCTTGCTAGACGCTAGTACCGCTATATCATCTGCAAATCTAAGCATATCAATTTTTTGTCCCTGCATAGTAATTCCAAATGTCTTCCTGCATTTGACAGTATTCATTGCCTCTTCTATGTACAAGTTAAAAATCAATGGGGATAGGGCACATCCCTGTCTCACCCCTTTCCTAATATTTACTTCTCTACGTTCCTGCTCTAATTCTATTACTGCTGTTTGCTCTTTGTATAAGCTATGTACTATTCGTCTATCCCTATAACTCATTCCAATCTCTTTTAGTATTTCAAACATTTTTTTCCATTTTACATTGTCGAATGCTTTTTCCAGATCTACAAACCCTATATACACGCTTTTCCCTTTTTCTATTGTTTTCTCCATTATCACTCTCAGAGCTAAAATAGCCTCCTGTGTTCCCCTGTTTCGCCTAAACCCAAATTGGTCTTCTCCTAGTATTTCTTCCGCCCGTTTTTCCATTCGTCTTTGCACAATTCTAGTTAATATTTTTGACATGTGTGCTGTCAAACTTATTGTTCGAAAATTTTCACATCTATCCGCGCCTTTCTTTTTTGGTATAGTTACTATGATGCTACGTTTGAAATCTTTGGGTATCTCGCCTGTCTCATACATATAGCTTACAAGTTGGAAGAGACGTTCTGTTACTGCTTGTCCAGCGGCTTTTAGAGTTTCTGCTTGCATCTTATCTGTACCCGGCGCCTTACCATTTTTCAGACTCTTTAATGCTAATTCAAACTCATCTGTAAGTATAGGATATCCCAAGTCGTCATTTTCAATGTCTGATTCCTGTTCTAATGCAGTTAGTTTCTCTCCTGCATATAAATTCCCTATATATTCTTGCCATCTACCCACTTTCTCTACGTTTTCTATGATGACGTTTCCTTGTGCGTCCCTTATATTTTTGCTATACGGTTTTATATCCCTAAAATTCATTCTAATTAATTTGTATGCTTCGTCTGTCTTTCCTATTTCCATCTTCGTTTGTATCTCTTTGCACTTTTCATCAATCCATTGTTCTTTAGCTTTCCTGCATTTTCGAATAATTTCCCATTTTATGGCTTTGTATCTCTGTTTTCCTGTTTGGTCTGATTTATTTTTGTATTTTCGTCTTTCTTCTATTAAATTCAGGATATCCTTTGTTATCCATGGTTTCTTATTTTCTTTTTGTGTATACCACAGAATATCTCTGGCCGCCATGTCTAGGCTGGATTTAATGTTATTCCATTCTGTTTCTACTTCCTTAGTATCCGATATTTTCTCGATATCTTTGAGCAATTCATTTGACTTTTTTTCGAATCTTTCTTGAATACCTTTATCTTTTAGTTTCTCTAAGTCTAAGTGCCTTTTTCCGTTTCTTTTTTCACATTCTTAAATTTAAGTGCGGCCTTCATAATTACGATGTTGTGGTCAGTATCTATATCTGCTTCTGGGTAGCTTCTACAGTCTTTTACTTGATTCCTAAACCGTTGTCTAACAAGAATGTAATCTATTTGATATCTTCCTATATCTCCTGGCATCTTCCACGTATATCGTCTTCTAGCATGATGTTGAAATAATGTGTTTGTGATGGTTAAATTGTTCTTGTCACAAAATTCTACCAGCCTATTTCCCCTGTCGTTTCTCGTGCCTAAACCAAATAAACCTACTACTGCTCCTTCCCTACCCTCACCTACCACGGCATTAAAATCCCCCGTAATTATTAAATTTTCCTGTCCTTTTACGTATCTTAATATGTCTTCGATATCTTTGTAGATGGCTTCTACCTCTTCGTCACTGTAGCTAGAGGTGGGCATGTATACTTGTATTATTACTGTGTTTACCGGTTTAGATTTTAATCTAACCATAGGTACTCTTTCGTTCTTTTGTAAGTAATTTTCTACACAGTATCCTATCTTTTTCCGCATAACTATCCCCACGCCCAAATTTTCTTCCTCTGCTCCTGTATGAATTACCCTGAAGTCTCCACTCCAAAATCCCCCGCCTCTGGCCACCGAACTTCGCTGATCCCTACTATATCTAGTGATAACCTATTCATTTCGATTTTTAGGTTCTCTAGCTTACCTACTTGCTTCATACTTCTAACATTCCACGCTCCGACTCGCAGAATGTTCCCGACTCTTATTTTTAACTTTTCCGAAGTAGTCCCCTCCCGGAGATCCGACTGGGGGACTATTTTAACTCCGGAATATTTTACCCCAGAGAATGCCATCATTATATTATAATTTAGGTACGCTGTGTACTTGGGAGATAATGTGGTGGTTTCCTGTTGCCTTCCACATCGCGGTAGTGTGTCTTAGACTGCCATACCGACCCCTATGGTCTCTACCAATCTAAGTAGCGAAAGAGCCGCTGCCCTCTTTCGGGGACCTGTCTTAGTCTGGTTCCTCACTAACGACCCTACTACTTTGGTTGGACCTGTAGTTTGGCTCTTTAGCTCATTAGAAGACGCAAGCCATTTCACCTGTTCTAGTAATTTAGAACTTCGGCAAGGTGCAGGTCCATTCGAAATATATATATATATATATATATATATATATATATATATATATATATACATACATATATTGCTATGCTAATAGGGTCATTTAGGGGTAGATAGGAACACTAGTATAGTGCGCATCATGAATACAACATGAGGGTTCAGAAAACTAGACATTTTTATGAAGAAAATGAGAAATACAACGATTAGGCAGGAAAGCAAGTGACAACGCCCTGTATGTAAATTATAGTCATAATCATTTTAAGAAATGAAAAGTACTCTAAAAGATTGAATTAAATTAAACAACTTGGCAAGTCATGAAACGACGTGAACAGAAGCGCAACACAATACGCGTGAATCATAACACTAAGAATCCCAGTTAAACAAGCAGGCTTTAAAATGCGTAAGATACAAAACTCATATAATTTAATACATAAAATAAATTAAGACTACGTGATCAGAAAGATAAAATCCAACACCTGATAGTACAAATAAATACGGCATGGTGATAAAAGCAAAGTTCATCAAATTTATTGTACAAACGAAACGTACGTAGCCAGGAAAAAAGAAAATCCAACAGAACCAATGCAATAACTTGAAATTTTACGTGCAGGAAATAGCCCATCAATTTTATTTACACATCAAAAATCCATAGGAAAGCCCCAAATCTTGTATGTAAGAATCACGTACAAAGCTTAATTGTTGAACTGTGCACTTGTCAACAGATAGGCGGTTCCTTATAAATACGACGGATTTGTAAACAAATCAGTTTAACTTAAATTAAAATATGGTTCACATCATCTGAATGTAAATATTTACGTGAAAGAATTAGAAATGAGTTTATAGTTTATAGTTTTATAATGATGATAGTGCAAAATTAAATGAGGTTTGTCGTTTTAATCCTTAAAAGCGTAAGTAACAAAAGGTTGTTTTTAAATCAAATTCTAAGTTTTACATTGACAGAAGAACTCTGAATAATTACTGGATCCAATGACGAAATTTAACAAGTATTTAATTCAATTATTAATTAATGGATCTGACCAGGAAGTTTAACAAAAGACACTAAAATAATTTAAAGAATTAATCAGAAGAAGCTATGCTAAAAAAATACAGACTATATCCAAAGTAGATGTGGATTCAATGTTGGGATTATTTAAATCATTAAGCTGAATACGGGAGCAGTTGGGACAAAAACTGGTTTGAGCTGGAGACAACAGGCTAGCCAATCTGAATATTTTGTTGTGTTTTATTTTGTAAATATTTTAAAAATTGCTTTCATGAAAACTTTATGTTAGGGTCAACAAAGATCGTTTTTAGTACACTATAAATTACGTAAAAATTGAAAGAAGTTTAATGAACGTTTTAATGAACGCTTCAAATAATAATGGTAAGGGTGATTTTTGCTGGCTTTTTGTTTAACTAATGGGAATGAGAATTATAGAGAGAATTTAAATCAATTATTAAAAGGAGGTTCTTTGCAAAGATGTATTAAACATTTTGTACATTGTAAATATTTTGAGAATATTATGGTAATTGTGCTTAATGGTGTTTTGACTTAAAGAAACGGGAAGTAGAGGTAAAAGGAAAATTTATAGTTTTGTTGTCGTATTGTCGCAAGCTCCGTGCGTGATTAAAACTAAGCTAGTCGAGGTATTAAAAATTAAAATTAATATTAAAAATTAAAATTGACAAAAAGAAATTTTTAACCTCTTTATTTCACAAAAAAGGGGCACCGGGTTATTGCAACGACATCGGGTTTTGTTGAGATTTTAAAATAAATCGAAACATGTTAACTGTGAATTAAAGCGTATTTAATTACTGTCAATGTACCGAAAAACTTCAGCATAATTATATATATATATATATATATATATATATATATATATTCTCTCCACTTTGTAAAACTCCAACATACCTCCTATGTACCTCTATTCGAATTCTCACTCGAACGCCAATATCTGGAATACAAATTTAACTTCTATATATGCCTCGCAGGTAGCTCATCAAATTCGAGAATACGCAAAATTAAATACTACCTGTCAGACAAATAGTTGAGTTAACTTCAAATATAATGAGTCCAAAACATTCTTCTCAAAACAACATTTTAAATATACATTTTTATTTTATTGTATTTTATTGTATACATTAAACAGTAGTCCTTCCATTTTTAAACAATATACTGTAAATAACAACTCACTGCAATTATATTGTCTGTTTTACATGTGAAATTAGTTACGTAGTGTATCTCAACGATTGATAAATACGTGGTTTTTCGCGGCGTTTTAAGAACTGCTGATTCCCGCATTCTCCGTTGTGCACCTTGTTTATATACAATTCTAGTCCTAGGTCACTCATTTCTCGAATGTTTTTGAACGTTTTAGCCTTCTTTCAATGCTTTTAATATTATATAAGATTTGATTTAAAATTTTTGGTTCCTTAATAGTAAAAAATCTCAAAATGTGACGCCACAATAACCGTTTTGTGTTAGAGTAGGACAAACCGTGCACGTCACTTAGAAGTGGAACGAGCTTGCAAGATAATAAATTTCGGCATTTTGAACGCTAATGAGGATTTCCCGGAAAATTACGTCAGATTGGCGTGCGTATATTAGTGGAAATGGAATCACGAAAACATTACTACATTCTAGAAATAGATAATTTGGTATATAAATGGAAGCGTTTATTAAAAAGGTCATTCAGTCATTCATAAATTCGATCGCAAAATGTTATTTTGATTTAAGTCGCGAGCTGTTGCTTTGCGATGATGATATTTGAAGCATGCAGTAAGCATATTGTCATTTAATAATTACGATATTACAGTGAATATAGAAGTGTTGTTTTAAACGTAACGTGATGTTTAAAAAATTGAAATTATTAAATTTAATTATATACAATGAAGATGGGAAATGCTTCGATATAAAAAAAAACTATTAAATTTTTTTTTAATAATCAAACCAAGAATGCACGTTGGTTTTTAAATGGAAATTTTATGCATCATCTGTTAAAATGATTTGGACGTCGATTTAAAATAAGAAGATATTAAATTTCGAGTTGGATAAAAAAGCGCTTTGTGGATTTTTGGAAGTATTAATTGTTAGTAACTGATCTATGAATTTGGTCATTTAGTTAAGATAGAATAAGTTCTAATCATTTTATTTTTGTAAGAATCTCTACAAGGAAAGTTTGTGTTCAGAGTTCAAAACGCTCTGATTTTAATAGATTATCATCTATCAAGGATTTTTTGGCCAAAACAAAAGCGAGAATCATAAACAGCTTAATTATCCATAAGAGAGGAGATTTACTTCTGTAAAATTGAAATAAGGTAAGGAACATTTTTATAATTAAGTAAATAAGTACTTCTTACAAATAATTTTATGTTTGATAGAAACGATGTTGTAAATGTTTTATATGATTTTGTATGAGAAAAGATATTTCATACTGTATAACATTTCCGTTGAGTTAGCCAGGCAAAGTTAGAAAGGAAGGTTATACAATTTGCTGTATCTGTTTCACAGCACACTTTTAGTGACACCACAACTAGCACTAACTCTGAAATTGTACCGAAGTCAATTCGAAACTATACTGTAATTTTATAAATTGCCATACTTATACGTTCTGCTTTTGGGATTTGAGAAATAATACAAGTATAATTTAATGGAATAAAGTAATATAATATCCCCGTGGCGTCGTCTGTTTCTTGTCTTTAAAGCACATACAGTATAATAAATGTAAAAAACTGTGGATATATGTGTATGTGTGCGCGCGCGCGTGTGTGTGTGTGTGTGTATTTATATGAAGATAGGTGATTAGGTAACTATTATTTCTCAGCAAAAGCAGAATCACGCAGTATATATCCTTTCATTCGTAAACGCATCGTGATTTGAAATTATATTCGCAAAATTATAAAATTCGTATTTTATTATGTAGATAATATTCTGCATATTAGTAATTTCTCATATTTTAATGCATTTTATTAGTTTAATATCATCAAAAATGTGTATATACATTCATATGATTTTAATTTAAATTATAGAACTTCATTTGATAGTATTTCATAGTTGCATTTATTAGGCTGTGACGACAGAAACTTATGTGGGCATTGAAGAATTTATTACTAGAAGCCACTTCGTGTTATTGGTTTAAGAAGTGGCACAGACTGAGCGCACAGACAATGATAGGGGTTGTAATCATTCACATTTTTGGTTTTTTCCTATGTATAACGTATAGTCGTGCCGTGAAGTCGCATCGTCTGTTTTCTTAAACGTCCCTCATTTGCTTAAGCATAGACAACGTTTTGCAAGACGATTATTATCTATAAATTGTTGACCAGTGCACAACTGTATTAGTGTACCTTATTTAATTGATATTTAAATTAAAATGGAAGTTAATTTTAGTTTAAACTAAATTATATTGAAATGCAGTAGTAAAAATGCATTGCTTTAAAGTACAAACTGTAGATTTTTCCCCGGCAGACATTTAAGTTAATTAATTATTAAATACAACGAGGTTGTTACTTTCCAATTTTGCTTTAAAATTTCTCTGGTTAACTCAAATCCCTTTTGCTATTAAACTGAAAATTTATTCGATAAATTAAATAGTTTATGCCTTGCTTTAGTTATCCGGTAATCTGTTAAATCTTTCAACATAATTAATAATAAATACGCTTTCTACAAATTTTCATTTTGAACTTATTTATTTCGAAACGACAAGTTTGTGCTACAATTAAATAGTTTATATCCTGTTTTAGGTACCTGTTATCTTGGTATACATTACGACCGCATATAATGGTTTTCTTTATTGTTCCGATGTAAAGACTTGTTGAAATAAGATCGCGCACTATCCGATAAAGCCCTGGTTTTCCAGTTTCAATCGCGCTTCGATAAGCGAGGGTTTACAGTTCGAATTCGGGTTAGTTGAACCATTGTTGAATTTGATTCTACATTACATTTGATTTTCCAATGCTCCACCCGAAGGTACTACATTGGCCAGGAAGCGAGTTTTTTTTTTACCTGGAAAATTTGGAATTTTGCCGAACCCTTGCTGTTCCAAGCAAGGTAGGGATCTTTAACGTGCGTGACGACACTCACACACAAGACCTCCATTTTACCTCTCATCCGAACGAGGGTGTATTTTTGTGAAAAATGCTCGCCTAACATTTTTCAAGCGGACCGTGTCGGAATTCGAACCCGGGACCTTGGGCGTAGTAGTCACACACATACCACTACGCCACGGAGCCGCCACTTTTTTTTGTAGCTCGGTTTTGATTCTACAGCTTGTACGTCGAAATATTTTCTACATTATTCGTCACCGTATTTCAAAAGCAATGCACGTTTGTTTTTTTTGTTCGACAACTAGGAGGTGTCTTGCGTGGAATGGTGTTTCCCCGCGCGTACCTATTCTAATCAGATTCTCTTTTTAGTTTTTTTAGCTGGGTTCTTTTTTTCTGTAAACAAACTGCTTTTGTCCGTAGACCGCTGTTGTAGTTGTGGTAGCAGGGTAAATGTATCCTGACGACCATGGAGTTGCGGTGCTGACCCACCCCTGACGACTTGCGAGCTAAGTATCCAGACACCTACAGGTATGCAACGCGTTTTCTTTGTGTGTGTCAATGGCATATTCCGTATCAACGTTTGGTGTAGTTACGTGACAAGAAACGTCACATTGTAGAACTATTGTTCGTTGCTGCTAATCGATGTTTTCGCTCTACAGGTGCGATGTACTATTTTTAAACATGCTTGTCAAAAGAACTAACACGTTAATTCTTTCTTACTAATTAGTTTATTTTACAAAAAGTATTGGGTGAAATTTTAAAAACGCTTGACAAAAGCTCTCACATATTGATTTACTACTGATTAATTTTATTTTGTGTAAATACGAGATGCGCACTTCGTATCTAAATTTCTAAATTGTTCGTACAATATAATTGTTTGCTATGAAATAATAACTTCTAATTTATTTTCTTTTTGCTTATTTGTACAGAAACCGTTAATTATTTTTATTTGTTAATAGATAATCGTGGGCGATGTACTTTATTTTTTGTTTCTTTTTTTTGGTATGTAGGCGAATCCCCCCACTCTCCGCGGTTGGTAGTTAGCCTGGTATTTACTTTTCTTCCGGCTACGTCTAGGTACGTAGCAAGGTATTATTGGAAAATAGATTATTTTTTTAGAAAAACCGTTTGATCAAAAAAACCTAAGGAATTTAACGATTTCTGTGATGATAAACAAATCAATGTGCCTAATAAAACTCTAGAAGATGTAAACGTAAGTTTCATGTAATCCAAGAAAGCAATTTTAATTAAAAAAAAAGGGTTTTAAGACTTTGGTGATCGACATTAGTCATAGTAAAACTCTTGTGATAAATTTTAGCACGCAGGTAATACTTCTTTGGTGATTTATATTAAAAACATTAAACGCTGATTAATTCACACTCTTTGATATGTTTACCCTGTTGAAATATTTTTTACAAAGTACATAGCTCAATCACTGCAAATCCTGATAATCGTAGCATTGATGAAAATATTTGAACTGCAGAACCACTAAACAAGTTCAGGGATCTGTTTCAACTATTGTATTCGTATTTTTATTTACTGTTGTTTAAATATTTTTAATTTATTTGTTTTTACAAGTATTATTTAAATTTTACGTATTTGTGACGGTCGCGTAATTTACATCATTTTGAAGGAATGATTTGAATAAAGCAAGTCAATAATTTTTACCATAATTTTATGTAGTTATAGGTTACGTACTTCAGTACTCACTCACACGTTCTAACTGGATCTTAGTATAAATTCAAGGGATAGGTGTGTAAATAATTTAATGATTGAAATTATTTTCATTATTACTTAATTGACATAATCACAGAAATTCATAGTTATCTGTTGAAGGTTTTGATATCTAATTTGGTACTTATTAGAACAAGTTATTGACTGATAATGTTAGCAGACAAAAGCTGTGGAAGGAGTTGGGTTATGTATACAGCGAACACCTCCGTAAAATTCATATTCTTCAGCGATTTCAAACATTTTCTTTTATTATATAGAGCATCCTGACACAAATGTACTATAAATTTTTTCCAAGCCAAAAACGGCTACAATTTATTAGGGATATTTTCTAGAAATATGTTACTGCTCCACTGGTTTGATATTTTCTGCACTTTTTACTTTATTTGAAGAAATTATTTAAAGTTGATGAATAGGATTTTTAATTAGGGCCTCGTTTTAATTGTGCACGAATTTTATGTTGTCTACCTAATATTCGTATATAGCGTGGCCTAATTTCGGACTGGTTCTCAGTTTTTATCACCAATATGCCAAACTATCGGCCTGTCTACTGTCTACTGTGCGTATTTGGTTGCATGATTAATATTGTATTTTGCTCGGTAGATGTTAAATTGTTTTGGACAGTACAGTATTAGTGTTCTCATGTATAGTATTTGTGTAGAATTTTTATATTTTTTTTTCGTTTAAAACACTGGATATATTACTTGGTGAGTAGATGATGTAGTAATTAAATGCGTATATAGAAAATAGCTAACGTCACTTAAAATTGTGACATAAATGTCATTTGTAATTAGACGACTTAAGTACTTGAAATTCTTAATTACATATCTTATTTTACTGGACAAGATGCTTAAAGTACGGATCAGTCTCGGTAGTATAAAATGTGTCGCAGACTTAGTCAGGAAAAAAATAGTCTACCTTCGACCATTGAAGACTTCAGTTATTATTAAGGGTGAAGTGTTTAAATAGCTCCCTGAATGCACGAAACTGCTATCGAACAAGAGGTTAAGAATCTTAACATGAAAAAAAGGTACAACAAATTTTTTCGTTGTCAGTTTAAATTGTCTTTTCGAGTACTTCAGAGTACGTCAAAGGTAAAAAAGTTTTGATATGCTCTCATCATACTTGACAGCTATTGATAAAATTACATATACTCTTGCTAGATGCAGCGGTAGCATCTATTCAATCAAAGAATTTGCGGACCATTACTTTGAAAAAAAGGACAAGAAAATGCATGACTACTATGGTTCGTTCTTGTATGCACCACTGTTGAGGGATATGCGCATCCATTATTAGTTGCACTCAGGAAAAGCATAAAGATCCAATGGGACTCATTCTTGTATACCATTCATTAAGACGTATATAACACAATGGCTTTAGCACGTTTTGGATAATGTCAAGGAAGTTACTTAAGATCCAATTCTACTAAACCTCGACTGTCAGAGCTCACATACCA
The DNA here is from genome assembly GCA_036346225.1 of Platerodrilus igneus. Taxonomy (NCBI): domain Eukaryota; kingdom Metazoa; phylum Arthropoda; class Insecta; order Coleoptera; family Lycidae; genus Platerodrilus; species Platerodrilus igneus. Next base: position 658,383 of record JARFIW010000195.1, on the reverse strand, counting down.
AAAATTATGAAGTTATTAAGTTGATGCGCTCAAATCATACTCACTATATTTTTTTCGTTATACATTTGATAAAATTTAACATTTGGATTTAGCGTCTATATCATCCTTCAAAACTTTGTTCTGTTCAGAAGATTGAGGTGAGGTTTAAATACAAGGTTGGTCGCTCCATAACTTCATGCTAAATTATTCGATTATATGCTGTGGGTATCAGAGAGGTGCAACCACTGAAACTACAGCTGGTAATTTCCAAAAAACTGCAATTTTTCTCTTGGATAAAAGCTGTAATATTCCCCTCGAATTTTTGAGGACGAATTTTTGCCAGAAACGGTTTCTTAAAATAGATTTTTATATATAGTCCAGTCAAATTAGGCAAGTTTTGGGTCATTTTGTGAAATAATTCCTAGTTTTGAGACTTTGCAATATTGTTCGGGAGAATCTACTGATGAACATATCAAAGGCCCTGATAGATTTGGGGTGAGCGTGAGGGGGCATAGGAGAGGTAAAAAAAGTACTTTTTTTGTTTTGTGAGTACCCCATAATCTATTGATTCTACGGAAAAAATTACTCCTACCAAAAATAAAGACAAATAAATTTCCTACAAAAAGGTCCTATTCATCTTTTCTGTAGAGTTCTTAATTTACGAGGTAATCGCGTGGAAAATTACTAGGTATTAGTTGTAGAAGCGATGCGTGGAGCACTCGGTAGCAGTTGCTGTTTACAAACACGGGTGAATGAGTGCATTCCACCTCTTTTCATATTTTGGTTCGTTGTTTTCATCTCCCACTTACAAACTCGCATCCGGTTTGCCCTAACACTTGACTTACAGTTCGGTTTCGCTCGACTCGTTTGTTTGATTATGTGATTATGTAACTACGATATAACAGTGGTCTTCCGGTTATTAATTGTGATGATACTCTGTTCAAATTTAACGCAGCCACGATGACAGCATATTACCTACAATATGAATCGACTCCTTATACTCTCTCCCTGTTTAATGTTTGGGGAATACGCAATATAGAGAAAAGTGCTTTGAATCAAATATTTGAACAATTGAATGAAACAATAGATCTCCAACAACAAACTACTGTTGTGGATGGTGGATTCCTGTTTCATAAGATATTGTAGAAGTAGGCGTCAATAATACAAGATATTTGCAACACTTACTTAAAAAGCGCGAAAAAACACTATTGTGCAAAGGCTGCCAAATTATTTTTGACGGATATACTGACACTTTAAACAGTAACAGGTTATCTAAACAAAATAGAAGGTGCGTGGTGAAAGATTTCAGTTGATACACATTTTAAGGACATATTGTCATCAGCGTGCTCCAAAACCAGTTTCTCTCAAATAAAAGCAACAAGACAAAGCTGATTCAATTTTTTTTCTCCAACCCAAATGGCAAAGGGGTTTTATTTCAGCAAAGTCCTAATAATGACGACACCCTTATTATTCATACTGGTATACACACATTGAGTGATAGTGACAATTTACTATTGTTGGACAGGATGTGGATATACTTACTTGTTCTTAATTCCTGAATATAAAAATATGTACTTATACAAATCAGACCAAGGAAAAGTAAAAACTCGGGTATTCTCTACACAGCAACAGCAGCAAAATGGCCTCAAACATACTATGCTACTTGCTGATTCACTCTCTGACTGTGACACAGCATGTTGTTATGGGAAGGGAAAAGTTTATATCTGTAAAATATTGATACTACGTAAGTAGTTGGATTGTGTAAATCCAATGTTCTGTGACCCAAACTCATCAAATTAGCTTGACGTAAGTTGTTCTCAAATATATAAGAAGCTTTAGATACTACAACGTCACTCAACTTACATAGGTTTAATGCCTTCACAAAGTTCGTTTCAAACATGACACCAGAGTTTGCATTCCTACCTCCCACAAAAGAAGCAGCAATGCAACGTTCATACCAGGCTTTTCATCAGATACAGCTGTGACAGAGAACTAAGCTGTGTTCTGAAGTTCAATCTAACTTTAATACATATTTCAACCACCGATCCTGTTACCTCTGAGGCTATATTAAATCTCATCCTCTGTCAGTGTGCAACCGCCTATGGGCACAAATATGGATGTCGAAAAACAGGAATAACATGCACTGCTACCTGTGACTACTGCCTTGGAGATTGCTTAAACAGTCCATCACCTGTTGAAGAGGGTTCCCTAATGGAAGATGCCACGGAAATCGATATATTTTGACATTTCCCATTGAAACCGGGTTATTCAAAATCATTGCGGTTTGGTATAGTTATATTATACATTCATATAGTATTGTTTTTTATGCTTTTTTCATTTTGATATGGTTTTAGTTAGTAAAAAATGACATTTCTTCAAGTTATTGTTTATTTTTTCATTCACTTAGCCACAACATTAATTAACGCTCGTTTAAGTTTAAGTTAGGTAGATACAACGTAAGTGCCCCTGAGCCGCTTTCTGGCGTTGATCGAGCTTTTGTCAATTTTTCACTTTTGAATGCGATTATTCTGTCAATTAAGAACTCTACAGCAAAAATGAATTTGACATTTTTGTAGGAAACTTAATCGGCTTTATTTTTGGTGAAAATAATTTTTTTCCGTAGGTTCAATAGGTTACGAGATATTACCAAAAAAACCAAAAGTAAGCACCTTATGTTTGCTTCCACCACCCTCTGCTCATCCGCCACACATCAGGACTTTTGGTATGCTCATTATTAGGCCCTCCCAAACAATATTAAAAAGTGTTAAAACTTTGGGAAGTATATTCAGAGAGAAACTTAGTTTGATTGAACTTATCCATATGTTTGAGATTAGTAATAATGCCGGTATGAATGTGTCCCTAGAAAAAGGAGATTAAATCCTCCCAACACACTTCCATAGTTAGTGGTTTTCTTTTGTCAATGATTTCATTTCTTCTCTTTTGCGTTGCTTTTAGTTGGCTAGACAGGGTCTTAATGTCTTCCAACGATGCCATCAACATTTGTTCTTCACCAACACACTTTCCATTATTAAAGACACTGTTTATTATATTTATTGCAACGCCGTATAACTTGAGACCTTTACCAATTTGTACCTTGTTATAACGATGTTTTACCAGTACAAGCACTCAAATACCCATACCCAACAATCAGGAAGAGGGAGTATTTCTGCGAGTTTTATTCTTATGATTGGGGGGAAAAACTAGACCAAATGCAGTATTGTTCTAAGTTGTATAAGGAAGACTCTTGAATGTATATAGTTATTCTAGGCTTCTAAATTTTGAATATCCTATCCGAAATTATGGTACCATTTTTTTATTTGACTATTATCTAATCAAATGGTAGGATTCAAATTAAGTATACAATAAAAACCACTTACCTATAAAATTATTGACCATTGCTGGTCAACATCTAAAATGAGGGGCTTCATTCCACTCAACACCAGAATTATCCCACTTAACACCAGACGTTTTTTATTGCAATCCACACCAAAAGTCTTAATTAAAATTAGTTGTTTAACGCCTAACAGTTAAATGATATTTGTGATAAATTGTACTCGACTATAAATTTCAAACAGTATTTTGACTTAATTTCTATTTGCACCTTTTTAAATAAATACTTGAATAAATTTCAACGAAGTTACACACTTGTATATTTGGCTACTTAAATCTAAACGGAAAATTAAGTTTAATTGCAGTCTGATTATGTGCTATTTCTTTCCAGTCTTCGCATCTTTTACAATTTAAAAAACTATTTTTCAATTAAACTCATCCAAAGACATTTATTTGTTTGTAATTTCAAAACAATATTCTGACGTAAACTTACTGCTCATTAAAAATTTCTCGGAGTATAAAATCGATATTTGCATATTTTTGTTAAGACAACTTCATTTAATCTTAACAAAGTGTTAAAATCTCCAAATGTTTTTCAAATAGCCTTCTATTTTGAATCAATATTCCTATCTTGCCTTAATCGTTAAAGTTTCTTAATCCTGTTCACTCTCTCTAACATATATCACACTAACTTTGTGGTCTTTCCAATAAGTATAAGCGCGTTATCTAGTCCTTTCATATTTCTTGATAACCATGACTCATCGCTTCTTGGTGTTGCTTGCTTCTTTTAAATATGTTATTCTCACAAATGAATTTGTGGAATGTAAAACTGCTGAAAAATGTTTCGAACGTCTTTTATTATGATATTCTGAGTAAAGATAAAATTTTAACCAATAGTTTAACACGAATTCGACTTTAATTTTAAATACCGTTACTGAGGAATATTATTTATACTTAAAAATGTAAACTGTTTAAGTTGTTTATTACACTTCTGCTTGTACTGAACGATACAAAATACGACACTTGCTATTTATGTAGCTGGAATGAATTATATTATTGAAATTTTGGTTTTAGGTGTTAAAATTAAGGTTTTTTCGATTGAAAAATTGATTGAAGTTACTTTTTGCGATTGTAGTAACTTATGCATATATATATATATATATATATATATATATATATATATATATATTTTTGGCGACCACAACGTGAGGGCTCGAGTTCCAAATAAAATTTTTGTGATTTTATTCCAGGAAACTGGCGATCTGAGAGAGAGAGTTTCTGTGTGTGTATAAATTTAAGAGTATTTTTAGAGTGGGTGTGAGTGATTAGAACGTATGCAGAGAAAGGAGTGGTTAAGGAGTCAAGGAGTGGAAATTGGAAGTGACGATAGTGCATTGTGTGGGAAAAATTCGAAAATGGAAGAAGCAGGAGGCAGTAGAGATCAGTCGAGGACGGAATCAGGGGATCAAGGAAACGAGATGATAATGAGGATGCTTGAAAGAATGAATGAGACGTTAAGTGGGGTTAGAGAGGACTCAAATCGAAAATTTGAGCAGATGAGTGAAGAATCGAATAAGAAATTTGACCAATTAAATCAGGAATTAGGGGATAAAATAGAAAAATCGACGAGAGAATTTACAGAATTTAAAAATAGTCTTACCGTAAAGATGGGGGAAGTTGAAAATAGGGTTGATAAAAATGAGAGGGATATTACAGGTCTTCGACAGGAAATGGGACATTTAAGGTCCGAAGTACGCATTTTTTGTGAAGAAGAGATTAATGTAAAAATGACTGAAGTAACGGACTCATGTAGGGATCAGTTAGGCAGGGTAGAACGCGAAGTTAGTAGTATTAAATACAACATGTCAAATTTAACGGGGGATGGTCCCAGATTTTATACAGGTGGAGTATCATTGGACCAACACATGAAGTTTTATGGCGATAACAGGGTAAATCCACAAATTTTTATTAATAGTGTAAGAAATCTAGTGGGAAATTTATTTGACGAACAGACTAAACTAAATACGATAAAGGCTTTATTAAAGGACAATGCGGAGGCATGGTACAATTTAGTAGGACAGGACATAGACACGTATCAGGACTTTGAAAACAAATTTTTACAACATTACTGGAGTGATCACAAACAGGATCAGATTAGGGACGACTTGATTACAGGAAAATTTAAGGGAGAGTTTGCAGGTTCTAGGGAGCAATATGCCATCCGCAAGTACAGTGTGGCCAAACAACTGAATCCACCATTGACGGACAGACAGATAATCAAGTACCTATCACGACATTTTGAACTGGAAATTAGACAACACGTGGCCTTACAAAACATCACAGAACGGGAGACATTTTTGGAATACTTACAGAGATATGACGATGTATGTGTAGGACGGACAAGAGAGATACGAGAACGAAACGTTAACACAGTTAGGTTTGACAACAGGACACCGAATTATCCGAGACGGCCTGACTACAACAGAAATTTTCGACAGAATTGGGAACGACGAGGACAGGAATACAGAAGTAATAGTGCGACTAGGGGACCGACGCCAAGACCTAGTTACACGAGACAGAACAGTTTACCGGAAGTAAACAGGACTGTGACCAGCACGCCGAATAGAGACAGGGACACGGATATTAACACGAGGAGGACGTACGCACAGGTTGTAGAAGGACAACCAGGACCAAGCACGGAAAACAGGATGAGACAGGATTTTTAGAACGTGACAGACCACTAGATTTCTGTGTAAATGTATACGAACATCCACGTGAATTTTTCAAAATTGAGGAGGAAGTAGAGCCAGAAACTGAGGAAAATTATGTTTGCCAATTATTAATTTAGAAATTTTGAAAATAATGTAGAAGTATTACTTGATACAGGGGCAGAGGCGAGTTTAATATCGGAGGAATTCGTCAGCAAAATTAGGGATAAGGTTTGTGATAGAATTATGCCTATAAAGCGTAGCCATTTAGTAGCTCCAAATAAAAAGAAGTTTGCTGTAGTAAATAGTGTTGTGGTGCTTAGGATAGATATAGGAGGTTTAAGCTGTGAACAGGAGTTGGTAATTGTACCTGGACTGAAGTTTCAGAGCATTTTAGGTGTTGATTGTATGATGAAGTTAGGGGTTTTGATAGATATGGAAAGGAAGGTAATAAGGATTAATGATAGGGTAGTGCCATGGAAGGGCAGTTATGAAGTCACAGAGGATGACACGGGGTTTAGTATTAATGTAGTAGAGGTAGAGGATGATGAAGGTAAACAGATCAACACAATAAGATGTCCAGAGGATAGGAGAGTAGAGGTTCAAGCTTTATTACAAAAACATGCAGAATTAGTGGGGGTAGAAGCAAGCACAGCGTTAGGCTATGAGCACAAATTGGAAGTGGATAATTCAGAACCGTTCAACGCAAAGGTTTATCCAATTCCAGCAGCATATCGGGAGCAGGTGAAGGCAGAATTAAATAAAATGTTGGAAGATGGCATAATAGAGGTATCAAACACTCATTTCATAAATCCGTTGGTGGTAGTTAAGAAAAAGGATGATAGCATTCGTTTATGTTTAGATGCACGAAAAATTAATCAACGGACCAAACCGCAATTCCATTGTCCACCATCCATGGACACACTTTTGACGAGATTAAGTGGCAAGTTTATTTTTAGTAAATTAGATTTAAGAAATTCATTCTGGCTGATTCCATTACACAAAAATTCTAGAAGGTACAAAGGATTTTCCGTAGAGGGAAAAATCGAGAATTGTAAAGTAGTATCGTTTGGTTTGTCGGCAGAAAGGGAAATAAGAATAAATGAGAAACAGACATGTGTAGAGACTGAAGAAGAAGCAATATTTAAAAATCAGGATAATAGGGATGATAAGTTTATGGTATGTGAGATAATAGAGATGTTAAGTATAGATATAGAAGGGGGAGAAATAGGGATGAAGAGTATTAGGATGGTGAGAAGAAAGACATGGAGGGTCAAGAAGAGAGTTAGATTTAAATTGGATAGGGATAGAATAGGTGTAGATAAAAGAGTAGAAGTAGGTGTGTATAGAAAATAAAGCTAGGTATAGGATAAATATGGGAGATAATTAGGAATAGGTTTAGGATGAGAATAAAGAGTAAATGTAGGAAGAAAATAAGATAGGTTAAGAGTAGATATTTCATAGAAGATTAGTGGAGAGTTAGGAATAGAGTAAGAGTAGGATAGGCATATAGGATTAGGTAGGGGGAAGTAAAGTATAGTGAAGATTAGTTAAAAGTTAGGAATAGGATAGGTATATAGGATGTATATAGGATAAGATGGATAAGTAGGATGAAGTTAGGGATAATTTCAGTTTATAGAATTAAGTGAGAGTTAGGAATAGGATAGGGATATAGGATAGGTGTAAATATTTTTTTTGGATTGGAGACAAAGTAGGTAAGTTAGATAGATAAGGGTAGGGAGAGATAGGCAATTTTTTTTGTAATTTTTGGTTGTCTAAATGCTTTATATTTGAATTCGAATAAGTGGGATTATTTGTATTCAAATAGGGGGAAAATACTCATATTTAGACCAGGGTAGAAAATTAAATAATCACATCAAATAATTTTAATCACCGTGTATAAGGAATCTTATTAGATAATACGCTTTATCAAAACCTTGAAGCATAAATAAACTCGGTCGTTTCAGTAAAAATAAGAAATTTAAATTATTTATAAGACGCGTTATATCAAAAGAAACAGTATTAAAAAAAAGCTCTGCGTGTAATTTATATATTCCTAATAAAGAAACAAAGAGAATTTACATGCAAAATTTATCTTAATTAACTCTATTTCAAATAACCGGGATTGAACAAAACGTACAGATAATAACTATAGAAACTTGTAAAAACCCAATAATGCAAATCCTAGAAGTGTTAGTTAGAAGTAGGATGTTTTTTAAAAGGCAATTTCAGTTTAATTTGTGTAGATAAACATGTCGAGTCTAAGAATATTGGAAACGGTCAGATGCTTTAGCACTAAATACAAAACAGGGTTTATTTAAAAAAAGCTCTGAGAATTAATATTATTTTGAACACCTGCGTAGTTTAAATATCACATTCGGCGTAAAGTTTGTAGATAATCAATAGTTTCAAAGAATGTTGGAGAAACCGTCGCTTATATTAACGGGAAGGTTGGATACGGGGTTATTAAACCAAGATAACAGTCCATGTGGACTAAAATAATCGATAATAAAGAATATCAATTTGCACCAATACGAACAGGTTAGAGAAGGAAAGAGAAAATGCGTCAAGCACAGACACATATTGTAAAAGGCGGGATTTAAGCAACGTCACGAGGGTCACAATTGGTTGAAAATAGGATGCAAATATCAGAGGTAGAACAACAATTTCTGTACAAAATTAATTAGTTTTTCTCGGACATGCTTGCGTGCCGTGTGGAAATTTTCTGAGATTTAAATGGGGCGAGTGAAAATTCGTAAAAAACGACGTGCGAGCGACAGACTGGGAACATACAATGAGAAATTCTTTAGAATTACCCGTTTTGGGGAACAGAGCGACGTGCCGGCTATTCGCTATATATACAGGTGGTAATATGTGTTTCGCTCTCTTAGACTCTTAGACTTTTGACGATTCGATGCGTTAAAAGCTCGTACATACGCGACTTGATTGAAGATGTTAAACCGTGCATTTTAGTTTGATTGAATAATTTAAAGTTTGCTCGTATATTTTAGTGATTCAAAATAGCTTGTTATTTACGTGATAACATGAATGGACTTCAGTGCACTTAGATACAAGGTAATAAAATTTAGTTTCACTGTACCAATTAGCAAAATTTACAACGACAAATGTATACACAAAAGTAGGCAGTTTTGGCGTATATTGGTGAAAAAAAGTATGAAGTTATTTGCTATTTTTCGGGGGTGTTAATAATCAAATGGTTCAAATACGTGTCTGGATCCATGAAACAAGGGTCAGATAAACACAGATGAGTTCCGGAAAGGCCCAGAAACGACTTTGAATGGATGGTGATGGAGAAAATTTTAAAAGCGTAGAGAATCAGAAGCCGTAAATATAATCCTGTTGAATGGTGTGATTAACTAAAGAAACGATACTTTGAAGCTACGAGGACAGTAACCTTCAGGTAAATTATACTATTTTGTTTGACATTTTTGTGTGTATTGAATGACTTTATAATTGATTTACTTTAAATGGACATTAGTGAAATTGTACTAACCATAAAAGTTTAATTTTAAGATGAAATTTGCTTGTTTAAGTAAAAAGGGGTATTTTGTTTTGATGTTCGGGAATATGATGAAAATTTGGGTATGTCTTTGAGCTCAATTAGACGAACCTGGTTAATTAACGTAAAGGGGTGGTAGATGCTCCCTTTATACTCAGACTCCGGTCTGCTTATATTGTTATATTAATTAGTAGGCATTCTACAAGGACTTTAATTCTGGATGCACATTAAAATGAAAATAACTTTTAATTTTGAAATTTTCTGATACTGAAATTTATGCTGAATTTTAATTTTGAAATTTTAATGTATTGTGAATATTGATGTAAATAGAGGTAACGTTGATGTTTGTGGTAGGAATGTGTTGTTTAATTTTATGAATGAGGAGGTTTATAAAATTAGGTGAGCAGCCGAGGCGAAAAGAGGATCACAGCCGTTTATGACGCCCAATCTGTGGGACTAGAGAATTTTTGTTGAAAAGGACCCAGTTCCCGGTACACAGGAGAATATCACAGCAATATATATATATATATATATATATATATATATATATGCTTGGTTATTACTCTGCATAGGTGGCTGCTTCTGAAATGAACCACTGTAAATTTGACAACATTTTGACAGAATCACATCCGCCTTCTTCAAGCTTATATGTTGAGCAGTTAGTGCTAACTCGCCATAATAAAATATCTTAGAACAGATATTAATTTATCCTTGTCACATCTGAAATTACAATGCCTTATTTACTATATGGAAAACAAGTAATTAGAGTATCAGATTAAGGGCCGAACAGTCTTACTTTAACAAATAAAACAAATAGCAAGTAGTGCCGTATCAAATAAATATTTGGTCGTGGCTTCAAATGACTTGTGATAATGCTGGCTTTGACTTGTATACCAGCAGTTATCAATTTTAATTTTGGTATTATAAATCTCGTTTGTTGTCTCTTGAGCATATATAAAAAATTTCGTTCCTTGATAGAAACGTAAGTCCGTACCAATCAATGTGTCACGTTTTCTTTCGTCTTCAACTAAACTGTTTACACTACTGCATTATATTGTACCGCAAACGACATCCTTAAAACTTTCATTTTTAGCTTGTCATGCCTGTAGCAAACGCTAACAATATTAACCGAACTTCAAGTTCAAAATTTACTATGACAATATAACATTAAATATAACTCAAGAAACGTTCAAAAAGGAAGAGAGAACGAATCCCGCAACTCGCTTTAATTTATATTCAAAAAGCTTGACGCCATAAACAAACATTTGCAATTTTCCAATATAACCAGCTTTTGTTACAAAAATCTGAAAATTTCATTCACCTACCTATCTTTTATGTTGCGTGTTTATAAATTAAATCCTCAAATTTATCTGAATAAAATTGTTTATCATCTCCTTTTCTAATACTGTACTGGGAATTTTAATCGTGTGAAGTCGAATTAGTTTCTTCTCAGAAAGCTTTTATACTTTATTTTCTAGTTTGTCGACTTGATGAAGCCAGAGAACTGTTTCTTTCCAACTTATGTTTTAAATATAACTTCTGAACATTATAATTTTCTAAACAAATAAAAATATACAAAAGGGTTGTTTTTTTAAATAAAATATTATAGATGGTGGGTTTCACGTTGCGTGCGTATACAATCAGTCATCGGCTGTACAACAGTTTATATATTATATTACAGTAAATGAGGTCGTACAAACATTGTGTACAAGTTTATTTAGTTGTGTATTTTATAACTGAATTACAAAATTTCTTCAAAATGATACTACTTTTCTTTTTAAAAGTAATTGTAATCTCTTTATATTATAATTGCTAATAGACTTTTATTTGCAGGTTGGTATATGCGATTCATCGAAAGGACTTGGAAGATCTCCAAAAATGGTTAAGTATTATTATATTTAGTATTGAGATATATATTTATATTAGTGATGTACACGCCAATCAATCAGTATGTAAATGTGGTTCTGCTGCTTTTCTGTAGATGTTATTCTATATTTTGTGTTAAATATTTTTAGCTTCCATAATTGGCTGCGTTTACTTGTGAAACGCCATGTACATAAAAAATAGTAACTATTTTGCCGTACGCCAGATATGTATCGAATTAGAAGCATCGGCGATTACGATTTATTTGTATTTTGTTAAAATGTCTTTTTGATAATTTTGGAGTAGTTTTTTAAACACTTCAAATATTTTATAAGCAACGTTCCTTGTTTCATTTGCAGTCCAAATATCATTCGGCAATTGTTTTAAAATTACTAGGTCAAAATAAAACCCAAAAATTAAACGGTCTTTTAAAACAAAATAAATATCATCAGATTATCAAGTTATCTGTTTGTTGAGATCATACCACAATTGGTTTCTCCTGTCTTGTATTTAAAAACGCTTCTTTTTAATAAAAACCAAAAACATGCAGGATGTTGTTTGTTAAGAGTTGATTAAGTACAGCGGTAAACTGTTCTGTCAGCAATGAACTGCCCGCTTTTTCTGATAGTACAAGTTCTTTATGATGAACACACGTATATAACACCTCTCAATCAATAATGTACTTGTCCAACACCCCTCGAAATACAAATAGAACCATCCCTATGTGTAATTCAAACAAACCTCGGTATGGAAGGAGCTCCAAACGCTGGAACAAATCGTTTCTTTTAAAAAAGCCATCAAAGTAAATAAGATGAAAGTAGCCAAGCCCCTCGTACACTAAGGGTATTCCTTCAGATTATCTCATTGTGACCATCAAATCGAATGGGATGAAATGAAATGAACTCTCACAACACTACGAACATGATCCCGCTATAACTTGGACCGATCCTCCTCCGAAACCATCTCTGCATCAGGACCAGCTCCTAGAATACGTAACGCGAACAAGCACACCAGGATTGGGAACATTCCGGCATCAGCCCGCTTCAATTTCTATTATCCAGGGAAGCGTCCGTACACCAGCGACCGCCCACCAGCCGCTAGGTACCGAAGCTTATGGACATCCGACTTCCACGAGGTGTCGCATTGCATTTAGCGTATTCCGAGCTATGGTGACTTAACAACATGAACATCATCACCTACATGACGCCAGACCTAGGTATTCGTCGTGAATCCGCAAATCTAATTCTTTAACATAGAAACACGTTTCGCAGCTTTACAAACTAAATTGTTTTCAGTTCTAGTGTTAAAGACATGTGCAATTTAATTACGCACACAAATACATTTGTGAATAATTTCTTGGTGCGTTCCATGCCTTTAATGTTAATGTATAATAAGTTCACATCGAATTATAAATTACGGTCAGCTACTGACATAGTTCACATACAATAACTTCAGTACCATAAATAGTTTAATGATCATAATGAAACAAAACGTTATTAACATTACAAATTCATTAGGTTAACATAAAAAGAACTATAAGGCTAAACGACAGCGTTAGGTCGAAATGAGGATCACCACGTCGCCATTACGAGTCCTCTTTCTTTATTCTCTGCGTGATCAGGTCGCCTCTTCCCTCCTCCCTTCACAAACCACATCAACCACTTCCTTTAACAAAATACGCCCTAACGTCGCTTAATTTCCACTCCAGTGACGTATCATTCTAACTAACTTCAATCCAACATATCGAAATATAAATTACACAATTATTAAAATATAATCTGACGTGTTATATCCATTTGGTTACGAGGACCGCACTAAAGTGATATTGTTCAGCGAATGAACACGCTACGAATTGTATTAAATTTAGTTAACCCAACACAACTATAAGCATACTGTCAGTAGCATATCAAATCGCACATACACTAGTGCTTCCAATTAACCCCTTGTGTAGTTAAAACAGAACGTTAACAAGACAGTGATTTCACATCGCAAAAAGCTCTTCTCATATAGCCTAAAATGAATACATTTTAGGCGGCCGTGGAATTATGTTCATCCAACAGTATTAAGTTTATTAATGTGTATTGTTTCTATGTGCAAGAATCGACCTACTCGATTCTGTTGTTGACCTAAATGGAGAATTCTGGAATTTTTATTCTTGATTTATGTGAATCAATAGCAGTAGCGTCTTATTTAATAATGCGTTGCATTGAGAGTTGCATATGAACAAGGCCGGTATGCTTGTTGCATAGCATCAAGCCTGTTCTTGTTAGCATTATTTTCCTTTACAAACAAACATATATTTTCCTTTAACATTTTCTTTCATAAACAAACTTAACATTGTTATAAAACTGAATTTTTACCCAAAGTCTAATTTGATTTAAAAATATAAAAATATAAATGAAACCATTTAAGGAAAGTTTTTTGCAAATTTAAGTAAACTTCCCTATACAACAGGCGCAGAATCTCAAATCTAAATTTCAAAAATATCTTCATCGACTATTTCAGTTTGTAGAACATAAACACTCTCCTGATCGAATAGATTAGTATATTAACCCTTACTAAACATTGAGTACAAATATTTACAAATAATAATATAGCGAAAAATGAAAATAAGTGCAATATAAATCTCATAAAAATACAAAAACAAAAATTACCGAGGTTTTAACTTGCACCCAGAATGTTAGAGAACTCTCGCTACCGTACTTATTTCTTTAAAAATATATTCTTTAGAAAGATACGTTTAAATTTCCTTTTTGTTATATAAATTATTTCTTAAGTGAAATTTTGAATTAATTGCACCTTAGAGTTACAACTCTCAATAACATTATTAAATACAAGACGCTGACTTAAGTATTTTCCTAAAGTCTTTTACACAAAAAATACAAATCGTGAAAGCTAATTTGACCTTTGATTACAGGAGCCTAAAATTATCTTTAAACTTTAAACAAAAACTTCTGTTGCAAAAGTTGGTTCTTAAATAAAATTATGACTTTCACCAGGTATAATTTGCAACGAATTCAATTTCCGTATAATTAGCACTAATAACTTTTAGTTGCTTAAAAACTGACCAAGATATGAACAGAAAATTAAAACAGTATTTAAAATTGAACAAAGATTTAAATACTATTCGAAGTAATATTTGAAATCCTAAAACAACCCCCATTACTTAAATTAATTTAAAATATGCAGGTTTACTTATGATTTCTCAAAATCCGCAAAAATTAAACTAATACTTCTATATCAATCTCAATCCTTGCATTTATTTTAATAGTACTCTGTTATTTTTAAATTACTTCACTGGTTAGTAGAAATACAGCAATAATTACTTTAAAGTTACACTAGTCTTATATATAACATCTAATTCATAATATCAACAACAATGCCTTTAATCCACTATTATTGCAAATTTGAATACTATTTACTAGTCACGTAATTTGAACAAATATAAACCTTTCAATTCATAACAAAACTTCATTCGTCGAGCACTACAGAATCTATTTCACTTTCTAGAAGTAAATTCCAATCATATTATTATTTAACACTCCAAATGTTTTCTTCATAAATAAAAATTTGTTTCAATATCGCTTCTAATCATGCAGATGTTGTTTTTATTTGAACGGAATAACTAGCGAGCATGTGACTAGTTTCTTGTAGAACTTTTATATTAAGAATGTATGCAAATGTATTTCAGAAAAATAAAAACAACTCTTTCTTATCGAAATTTCTACGTAACTACTGCATGAATGATACGAATAAAATACGCATCCATTCGGCTAATACAAAACGTAGCCTTATACGCTGACTGCTATTAATAAAGGTTTACACTTTTATAATTAATTAATGCCGATTTGCCCTTATTGACCTAGATGGCGTATTTTAGTCAATATATATATATATATATATATAGTACATATATATACACGCGCGCATACACACATAGACAGTGCGCGCATGCACCCACGCACACGCACCCACGCACGCACGCACGCTGTCCTGTTATCGCGGAAAACCTATCTCGTTTTAGTCCAGAGTCTTCACTCTAAACTTGTGATTACTCTTAGCGCGTTAATTAATATTGCTTTTGCTTGAAGATTGGCGCTATGTTACTTTCGCATATTTCAGGTCGTATGAAAAAATGCCTTCTCATTTGCTATTTCTGAGTTTAATCCATACGCGAAGATTATATATCTAGTTTGAACACATCTTTGAAATTCGCCGGAACCGAATTATTTCCTAAAAATATTTTTGGTAGTTTGTAGTCTGTCGCTGTATGTTAACGATACGGTCTACTGAAAGTGTGTTTTTAGAGTATGTTGGTACCTTGCGATAGGCCTTTTTTGGCCCAGATATCCTTGGGAGCGTGCTTTATTGCCGTTTTCTCCACACAGAAATCTCGTGGGCATAGATTGAAGAGAACCTTCATTGCTGCCGTAGGAGTAGAGCACGTTGCTTCGGTGAATTCAGGCATTCCATTCTGCTAATATTGGTGGATTCCTTAACCTTCTATATAGAAATTCCGTGATTCTGCCAGAATCTAAAACTTGCTTCTTCAATTTCTACATTATCGTCCTTTGGCAGTTGAGTTTTTAGCCAAGTACCATTTTCAAATATTTTACTTTATCCGAAGAAAAAAGTTAGTATTGTACAAACGAGTGTTGAAAATTTCCTAACAGGAACTTTTTGGAAACTGAACTAATTCTGTGACACGTATAGTGTTACATACACCACAGGTTTGAGTATTAGAACTTTAGATTTGACGCCAGGAAAAATAATCTAACAAGGTTTACATTCTGGATCTGACCGACCATTCAATCGCAACTCCATCAACTAATTAATCTAGAAACCAGATACCGTATTTTAATTTTTCTTGGGAATTGTATATTTTGAACATCTGTGACTTTAATTTTGACATTAATAATGAACTTTTTTCTACATTCGTCTACTAGATATCGTTTATCCCCACCTAAAAAAGAAATTTCTTAGTTCAATGTCTATCGAATTTAACCAAGCTTAGTTATATATATAGAAATGGAAAGCCGTTTCAAATAGATTTTTCACCCCCTTTGCTACTTAGAATTTTTTTTGGAGGTCGATACTACTCGCACAATTTGGCATTTGCATAATATCAATTGCTTTCGAATAATAATTTACGCAGATTTTTGAAAAATGTTTGTTTGGTCGGATTTCCGTGGGTACCAATTTTTGTCTCTTATTTGGACATAAAAGTTTTGACAACTCCATTTTGTTGAACCTTAAAAATATTTCAACAATATAGTTTTGAATAAATAATGATCATAAACTTATCTGGTATAATAATATTTCATAAGCAGTCAAGTCAGATTACGAATTCAAGTTCAATAAATAAAGATAAATGTAGTGATATATTTTGCTATGTAAATTTGTACGTAGGTCGATGACGACTACCATGATAAGCTACCGCTCGTAAAATGTTTATTAGCAATTCAAATATTATGTTAAGGTATATGTCAAAAGTTATGCATTAGCAGTGGGTTTGGATATTGCACTAAAATCATATAACCAACAATTTTTAATGGTCTATACGATACACACTCAAACCTTTTTCTTTCGCGATCACGTGAAAACTGGTTCAAATTATTGACTTGCACTTCTGGGTTGGTGCTTTAGTCCCTAGTGTTTTTCATATATTTGTACTTACATAATCGCGATGAGCATAATTATTAATCAGTAACAAAATTGTCTTCTTTATCTATCTACGTGATTGAACCAATGCTGAGGTGGCTTTTCTATTTCACGCATGTAGATATTTGCTGGTTTGGGGTTAAAAAAATAGTTAAACCAAGCTTTAAGAGGGTTTTAATGCAAGGGTGCCTGGCGCAAAATCACCTATACTGTTGTATAGATTTTCCCACAATTAGAGATTATCTAGTGCCTTCTTTGCTTAGTGTGCATTCAGCAATGCAATGTTTGTGTGTCATAGTCAGAGCCCAACCTCGCCTGCTTAATCATATCAAGACTAATTTATTTTCCGCGAGTGTGGCATATTATGCTTGGAAATACAATAGTTTTGAATGGGCTTCGCCCGTTGTATGTTCTTATAAATACAAGTGAATCTACATGATCAAAAATTATTATTTAATAAAATATATATTAATTTAGCGTTTTGAATAATTTGAAACTACTCATTTATGAAATATTTCGATTTGATCCGCGCTTTTGAATGGTCTATAGTTGCTTATTTTATATGAAATTTAATTGTTTTCTGTTCTTATAAAACCTTAAGTGATATAAATTATTATTAAAGTTTGCGGATCGATATTTAAATTGATAAATTGTGACTTATTTTTATACTTAAAGAATTGTATTGTAAGTAGATTAAAATAACGCCTAAAATCAATTATTTGAGATTTATTTATCCGTATCTATCAAACCATTCAGTGTCTGGGAGATCATCTCTTTGAACTTAACGTCAAACGTAAAAAACCAACCTCGTTTTGATCCCAATCAATTCCGTTTTGCTATATTTCCTGCAGAAGTATATTTGTACTAGCTGTGAAAATGGATAACATTCCTAAAGGATCATATACTGACATGACTATTTTAAACACTTTGAGTTTAATCGGAACCTGCTGTGTCGAAATAAATTTTAGATTAATTTTGAGTAAGGAAAACGTTACGGAAAATTCATCAGAACCCGTGTGCCATTATAAGTCATCTGTCCCCAAGTCATTGAAAACATTCAGGTTCATAATATTGTTAGAATCTACATTTGGATTCATTATTTCAGAAACAACAGCTACGAATATTGAAACCGCCTTTTGCATGTATATAACAAACTTGATTAGAGATGTTTATTGTATCATCTACAGAATTGAAACTGTCAAGATAATCGTCTACTTAGTGTCTAGTTACTATTGCTTCCACGACATGAAGTATTGTATCTATATATCACTGTGCGTTAATATTCTTCACGTAGTGTGCTGAACTTAGCAAACATGTTTGCCCGAATGCCAACATACCCATCATATAAGTATCTAAATGTTTGTAACAATCCAAGTTTCGCCATAGTATCAAATGACAATATTGATCATCTTTAATAACCTTTACTTGTTGAAACATTTTAACGATACCAGAAGGTACTGCTATTCAACTCTGGTTAAACTTAAGCAAAACTCCAATAGTGAAGCTAGTTGATCTAGTTCTTTAAGCAAAACATTTAAATTTAAAGCCGTGAAAGTCATCAAACACAATTAGAACTTTATCTGGTTTATTTGGGTTTTCAACCGCAAACACAGGTAGATGCCAATGGCGTTAATGCAGCTATACGTAGTTTACGCAAATATCATTTTCTATATGACTGCTTAATTTCTCCAAGGCCGTTTTCTGCAGGTGTTGATCCCTTTTTAATTTCTGTCCAAAACAAATGAGCCATGTTTTTACTGTCAGGTAGAGATATATTATTGCTCCTCCAAAGGAGTCCAGTTTCCTGTTGCCTACATTCCGAATACTTTTTTCCTGTTTCACGAATGCTCGTTTGGAAATTAATTCCTCGGTGGGCGTCACTCCAAAAGGCTCTGTACCAACGAATTCGCTAACTAGTTTTGGAAGATTTTGTAAACCGTCACATTCGCATAGGTGACATAAATATTCATTTGATTCATCCGACCTCTTTACCATGCACTTTCTATCTCAAACGAGTATTCGTTGTTATTGGTTCATTCCACAGTACTTCCCTAACCTCTTAGGTAATATTAAGTTTTGAATGTTCAAGGACATTCAGTAACTTTAGAGGAGAAATGGGAACCTTTGGAGTAACTAACTACATCTTCAAAAATCTTATAGTTGGCTTTAAGTACTTCTAAGTTAGAATCAGGCATCGGCAATTTTAATTCTTGTATTGTACGTACATTATATAGGCGAAATTTCATGTTTTGGATAACCCCTGATACGTTAAGAACAATTCTCCGAGATTTAGCATTCTTTTAACAGAAGAATCAGTCCCCACGGCGAAAAGCACTCCTTTAACACCGCTAATTTCTAACATTCGCAATATTTATTTATTTATTTATTTATTTATTGAACATAGCAACCAACAGAATATAAGTTCCAATAACAGGCTGCTTAACATAAAGGGATCGGACGAATATTAGTTCAAACACATTAGTAACATGTTAGATTACAGCACATAAATCACTAAATAAAAAACAAAGAAACTTAAGAATAATATACAAACTACAAATTGCAAATTTCAAATAAACCATATGTTTTTAAAATAACTAACACAAAGTATTCCAATTCATTACAATTACAAAGTACATTATGTAGTATTAGGAACAAGGTTAATCTAGTACTTAAACAAGTGATTTAAATTAGGCTGGTCTTGCTCATACGATAACAGCAAGCAAACTTCATTTTGAACTTTGCTTTTGAAACAGTCAAAACCAATCAACTGCATAATTTGTGTTATTTAAGGCTTTACAAATTTTATAATGAGGGGAATTGATCATATTATCAGTGTGTATTTTTGGTGTGTACACTAATTCAAAAGACCTACTACACAACCTCGGAACTACAAAATAAAATTTACTAATAAAGTTCAGATTAGAATCAAACTCCGAATGAAAAATTGAAAAAGCAAACATTAATATTTTTAAAAATCTTCTGCGTTCTAAAGATAAGTATTTAAATCTACTCACTAATTCAGAATATCTCATAAACTGTGGATAAATTCCAGTTTCATGAAACATCAAATATTTTAGAAATCTTTTTTGAACATTTTCAATTTTCGTTATGCAATTATTGTATTTAGTGGACCAAATAATAGACGCAAACTCTAATTTTGACCGCACATATGCATTGTAGAGGGCTTCATAAGTTGAACGCTGTCTAAAAGATTTGGCATTCCTCATAACAAATCCCAACATTTTGTAAGATTCATTTACCATCGCATGTAAGTGAAAAGTAAATGTAAGTTTACTATCTAAAATAATCCCCAAATCATTTATTTGGGAAACTTTGTGTAGAGTATGCTGGTCAATTGAATAATTAAAGTTAGTAATTTTGATTTTTTTACTGAATGTAATTGCTCTACATTTAGTATAATTCAAATATAATTCATTTTTATTACTCCAAGAAACTAAATTTTGTAGATCATCGTTCAATTCAGTACAATCTTTAACTGAAAAAATATTTCTCCAAATTTTAAGATCATCTGCAAACAACAGTGCACTACTTTTTGTTAAAACATTGGGCAAGTCATTTATAAAGATTAAAAATAACAGTGGTCCAAGATTAGCACCCTGTGGAACACCGAGTGTACAGAATACGGATCCGATGATTCATTTAAAAAAACAACATATTGTCTCCGCCCTTGAAGATAAGAAAGAAATAATTTGCAAAGATTTATAGACATCCCAAAACTATACAACTTGGCTAAAAGTAATGTATGAGAGACTTTGTCAAAAGCTTTTTCAAAATCAAGATAGATAGCATCTGTTTGAATATTATTATCGAGCGCTTGTGCTAGCTCTTGAACGAATATATATAAATTAGTTTCTATTGATTTTGCGGCATAAAACCATGCTGTAGCACTGAGATGTACGGTTGAACATGTAAAAAGATTTTGTTGTATAGTATAATTTCAAAAAGTTTTGACACTGAATTAGATATTGATATCGGCCTGTAATTTACAACATCGTTTTTCTTGCCTTTCTTAAAGATAGGGCAAACTTTAGTAACTTTCCACTTTGATGGGTATGACTGTGTTTTAATAATACAATTAAAATCATCAACAACGGATAACTCAAGATTTTCCAATAGGCTTTTATAATATAAGATGGAATTTGGTCTGGACCTGCAGCCCTTTTGGGCTTTAACCGCTTTACAGCCTCCTGTATATCATTCAATGTTATTTCATTTATAGCTAAAATGTCAGCCGTAAAATTCTCTTTAGGATCGAAAGTCACAGATGTATAGTTAGGTGAATTGACACTGTATACCGATTTAAAATATTTAGCAAATGCATCCACCACTTCCTTTGGCGTATTTAAATCGGAATTTAAATAAGTATACGGAAAGGAATTGCCTACGTTATTTACGCGTTTTTGTTTTAAGTAGGACCAGAAAGAAGAAGCATTATTATTGATATTATTTTCAATTAAATCCACATGATTCCGATGACAGTGTTTGATTTCAAGCTTTATTTGTCTACGCAATTGATCGAACTTTTCATAGTCAGTATTTTTCTTGTAACGCTTCCAAAGCTTATGCAGGCGATGTTTTGATTTGATTTTAGCAATTAATTCGGGTGTAAACCAAATGGGGTAGTTATATCTATGTTGCCTTGTTTTAGGTACAGCTACATCCAATGCTAGAAATAAGAGATGATAAAACCGATCTGTTTTTGATCAACATCAGAGAAGAGGTTTATAGAATTCCAATCCGTAGCATCCAACATATTATAAAGAAGATCATAATTTGCACGTTTAAAATTAAGTTGAGGACCAGCAAAGCTAAATTGTTTTGACTCAATTGTCGCGTTAATAGATATGATTAGAATAGGATGGTAATCATCCACTCTTAATAAGGGATCTTCGCATCCGGAAATGTCAATTAGTACATTACAAAAAAACATAGTCAAGTGTCCTTCCTAATCTATTTAGTTCAGCATTGTATTGGGTCAAATTATGGAAGTTTGCAAAATTAACTATTTCATGTTCGATGTTCGATCTAGGATTTGACAAATCATTATTTAGATAAGGCAAATTGAAATCACCTGCTATGAGCAAGACCCCAGTGATAAGTCTATATTTATTGTATAAATTATTGTAAAAGGTATTATATGTGGTTATGGCAGAGGATGGGGGGAATATAAATGGCACAAATGTTGATGTATGTATTACCTGTTTTTAATTGAACCCAAATATCTTCTAATTCAGTTTCTAGTCTTTCAATTCTTGAGACACTAATTGTATTTTTAATTGCAATCAACACACCTCCACCCTCAGAAACGCCAAGCTGTGTAAAATTTCTATCCTTCCTAAAAATAGTATATCTATTATCTAAAATTTCATTATCACAAATATTATTATTTAACCATGTCTCTACTATAATGATTACATCATAATTATATGCAAGAGCATTTAGTAATAGTGAATGTAATTTAGTTTTTATTCCACCAGCATTCTGATAATAAATGTTTAAACTAGTATTTTTAATGGACATCAATAAATTCATTTACGGATTTAATTAAATAAATTTTGCTCTCGTCTTTAGCCCGCATAAAGATCTTTCCATTTTGCACCACAGATACTTGATGTTATTAGTTTTCTTGAATTCCCGAGCCCGCGCATATAATATCCGATTAACAGGAGTTAGTGAATCATTGATGTATATTTGGCTATCATGAGATGTTTTCACTGCAAAATTAAGACCGGAGGCAATATCACTAATTTTCAAGTTACGCTTAACACTCTTAGCTTTCATAAAATTTTCTTTATCAAGTCGACGAACAAATTTGAGTATTATACCTCCATATTTCAGCTGTTCAGAAAGATTAGTGCGAAGACGATGACATGTGTCTATCATGTTAGGATCAATATTGTAGCCGACTGCTTTCCCAATTTCTTGAATAATAGCAGTAACGTTTTCATTACGTACAGGCGGAACGCCAAATATTTCCACACTATTCTTTCTTGAATATTGCTGAATATCATTTAAGATAATTTTAACTCAGAATTTTCTTTTTCTAGTTGAGAGATTTTTATTTCGTGAGCTTCAATTTTATCAAAACACTCATTAAGCTTTTTTCTTGTTGTTTAAGTAAAGATGTACAATCATCTAATTTAGAGTGACAAAGTTCAATTGATTTTCAAATGCAAGTTGCGTATTCCGTATGAATTTTAATTCGGTCATAACATCATGTAAAGTTATTGAATCATTACCTTGAACAACAGCTTGTTGATAATCTTGCAATTTATTAATGCAGCTGGGACAGTTCCACGATTTTAAAGTATTTGACCTTTTCATACTATCAAAAGAAGTACTAGTCACATGTTGACAAGCTGGATGGTATATGTCTTTACATGAAAGGCATATCAACGAATCCTCATGCCTGGTGCACTTTTGATTACACAATTTGCAAATTAAAGGCATACTTCGGATGTTAATTCAAGAGCTGTATTAAACACGTCCGAACCGTACGACACTCGATACTCGATATCTGCAGATAGCAGATAGCAGAGTTGGAGAACTTCCTCGTCTAAGAAAGCCCATGTATTTATTCATTTGCCTATTGTTTTCTGGATTCGGTAACTCAACAGGCACAACTTCAACTTATACCACTAGGTTTATGGGAATGAATCGTAGTAGATGCTTCACGAGCTTCAACAATGACAATGATTACATTCGGTTTTGAATTTACAAGTCAAATTTCCTGCACTAAATTGCAAATTTTCATGATGACATTGTTTACAATTATTTATATTAGAAAGTTGTACTTTTTTTGCAAGATTTATAATTCTGCTTTTATAACAAGCACAGAACGCCTAACCGTCGCTTTCTTACAAAAGCCCATTTCTGCCACAAGGGCAATTTTAAAAACTTATTACATTTTACATTCTCGTGATTTGTAAGAAGACAAAATGCACATCTTTTGAAAAAGGTGACTGGCGTTGATACTCTAATACCTCTTTTCAAAGGATCATTTGTCGGACCCTTATCGCTTACTACCGCACAATCGTAATGTCTCAAACAAGTTTATAAAATGAATCAATTTTGGCTTGTCTTCAATAGTTTGCACTCGCATTCAAAAGAATAGCATGCACATCACGGAGAAATTCATAAAAGTATTTTACATGATGAGGTTTATTTTCATTCGGTGAAGGTTACTTTTCTGACCTTTTAATTTTCTGGCTATAATTACCTCTACCATATTACCAAACTCCCTTTAAGTATTTCTATTTTGCTACGTAGGGCATTTGTTAAGGCAATAAGTAACAACTTCAAAGGCGTTATCCCCTTTTAGGCACTTGCTTAAACGACATAAATTATGCGCCTCGATAAATCCATCTTGAAGTGTTTTTTGTTCAAACTGTATAGAATACCGGCCAAGTTTCTGGATCACCATCAAAGAACGGGTGCTCTTCTTCTAAATAAAGTCTACAATGCATTTGACTTTGAAAAAGCTTTAATATGTTATCAGGGTTGAGCGTATTTGATGTTGATGAAATCATCGAAGTTTCTTGTTTTGTCAGATCGCAGGAACTTGCAACTTCGTTTAACTCTCTGTTTGTTGCATGTTTTTTCAGCATTTGCTACATATTGCGACGACTTTTGTCGATTTTCATCACCTGCACTTCGTAGCACATGAAATGCATTGTTATTAAGGCACTTATTAACTTTATTAACAGTGCTCTCTTTACTCATCTTGTCAATTAGGTCAAGTTTGCACTATTACAATTTACATAATTTTTCCAGCTGCGTAATCAAGTTATTTTAAGCTTGTCATTGCTTTTCGTCATCATCTTTCTGTACAGCAGCTGATTTTGGCACTGATTCTTCTCTAGACATTAATGTGTTATGTGTATCTGGTTGATTAAGGCTCGCAGCCGGAGCACAATTAATACAGAACCAATCACCGGTGGGTATAGGATCTATAGAATCGCATTTGCAAATCGGACATCACTCTTAGTCATCTATTAACTCAAATTCCTCTTGGTCACATCGGTGTCATCAAATGTTATTTTTATTATTGAGCGTCATAAAGGCCTATAAGAGGAATGAACTACGCAAGAATAGCCAAATACTACAAGGCAATAAATACTTTCAAAACCACTTTATTTCAGTAATATTGGCAAGTAAGCATCCAGAACCATACAAATTTGACCGGATTAATAATGGAAGACAAGAATTTTGGGATCTCTAAAAGTATCACATATAATTAGGCTAAGTTACAATGTATGCTTACTTTTCAAAGATTCAAGTCCTTTTAATAGCTACATATGCTCCACAGTTGCTGAAATAATGAACTAGATTATTGCTAGATTCATCAAAAATATTTTTTTGACGTTTAACTTGACATTATTTCAGACCGTACCAAGGTCAACAAATTTTTTTTTGTGCTACGACTAGTTGTTAAAAGGACCTGATCTTATCTACAACTAATGCAAATATCACCGTTTACGAACAGCTGTACTTGGGTTATGCGTCTATTATTTTTTAAAAATCGACCAAATTCTACTACATGGCCCGCCACTGCCACTGACACCACGAAACGAGAACTATTGCACTTGAAGGTATAAAATTTTCGAGTACTTGCTGTTCCAAGCAACGCTTTACCTGCAGGACAACGCTTATACACGGTCTTTGCTATTTAACCTCTCATCTCTTTCATTTGAAAGCGGGCATTTTACATGAAAAAAATGATAGCTGTAAATTTTTCAGGTGTGATATGTCTCGGAACTGAACCGAGGTCTTTGGGTTGGGCGTCATGTACGTACTCCACTGCACCACTTAACCACCTACCTGTATCAGGGATATGAACAAACTCTATTTTTATTCACAAATTTATTTGTATTTTAAATTCCGATTAATTGTTTATACCGAGCGTCTCCTTTATTTTATTAGAACCCCATGCAAATTTCAAAACAGCTGATTTCCAAAGATCGAAGTTCAATAAACTGATGACTAATGTATATAATTAAACATTTTGTTAAGAATAGTTATATTTGCTGATGAGCTTAGATAGCATGAAAAAATATAAAAACCAAATTCGATTACGCTTAGGTCTGCTATAACTGGAAGGTTTAACTAATATTAACATAGATACATGTCTATTTGTTATTAATAGTGTAGTCATATCAATCTAAAGTAGACCACTGACCTTCAATGATAATACAAATTACATGATTGCGCTTATCACATACAATTTTTATTTCATTCATTTGTTAGTTTTGCATTCAAAGTTATTTTATATTTCATATACTTGGAAAACTTATGGTCAAAGGTTTTTCATCTATATTTAATTCCTTTTGCACATAGAAATAAGATGATTGAATAGTTTGTTATCCTTGGCCGTGGAAAAATCTAAGTCTGTACTTGACCTCCAACTTACAAGTTGTTAAGAGCCCTACTTTTATGGTTTCGTTATTAATTTCTTCCAAATTTTTTAACCATTTACGTCTACTTTGCATTTTATATTTAATTTTCGAAATATGTTTTCGTTAAATTTGGTAAATGTTGGACACTCCTCTTAAGCATGAAAACGGGATACTGATTGACAGAGTCTAAATTAATTATCAAAAATGGCCGTCTGGCTAAAATCTACGCAATCAACTAAATAACTAGTGCGACTTGTAAACTACTGACAAAAAATCATCTGTTAGACTGAACTAAAAATATGTATCATTTTTTATATAAATAAGTTTGTTTATGTCAGACTACAGCACATTTAGTACAGCTTCAAATTCGATAATCACCTTGTTACGGTATTCCGTGCCGACACGAAAGAAATCAGTAAATTCAGTAAAGAAAATTGCCTACACCGAATACCGCAACAAAACGGGGACATAAGTTAGAATCGATATCCAAAAGAATTAGATTTCGGGCTAGCTCAAAAACGTCGTAGGGTGGGGTGGGTGACACAGAAAGAACAAATTGAAAACCTCAGTAAAAAACACTATATTACCAACATACAGTCCTGTAAGAATATTTACAAAAGTCAAAAAACACATATTTACATAATCGTATTACATGATGTAAACACAACATCAATTTACATATAATACAGTATAAACCTAAACATTTTAAAATATCGAAAATAAAATCTTATAATCTAAAAAACAATTACATATCTACACACCAGTATAATGTTTCCAGCCCTAAATATGTACGAAAAGAAATTACACCTAAAATTTACAGTAACTCTACCTACAATAAAAGAAGTATACATAATCTATACATGCTGCTTTGTGAAGTGCACTTCCTCAAGAAATAACATAACATTAAAATTTCTATAACATAACCCTTACGTAAATGAACCGGGTGTCGACTTACTTTAATTTAGAATTTGTTGACATTAACAGGAAGAAAAGGTAACAGTAGCAAATGCTCTAACGTGAGCTTTGGTTTAATTGTATAATCGGTCGTGCATTGTGAACGTGCATTCGGTAACTTACAGTCTGCATTTTATTGTGGAATAAAAGAAAAGTGTCTATTTTCCAAAACAGCAACACAAGTAGAGCGAGCAGAGAAAAGCTGTACCTTAGACCAAGCTGTCTGCCTCTCTAGTACCATCTTACAGGATTTGGAACATGTGGGCTGCTTTCGTCGATGGATTGGACACTGACTCAACCAATTTAACTAAGTTAGCACAGAAAGCATTTTAATCTCGCGACTCACAACACCTTTGTTCGTTAAAAGGATATTGTATTGAATGTCCAGATTTCAAAGCGCGGTCTGTATTTATAAGAAAAGAATCACGTATGGGCAAAGTGTTTGGCTTTGAAAAATATCACCGAAGGATCAAGTGTAAAGAATCCTCTGACAGTGCTTGCAAAGGTATATTCCAGCTACCAATCACAGCTTACAAATAAAGAGATAACCTAAGGGCTTACCAAGAATTGTTAACAAAGGGGGACACTCTTATTGCTTTGTACACCTGCACAGCTGCAAGATGAAACATACCGCTTGATGGTAGTATAAACAAACAAAACCATTCCAAGTGTTCATTTACTAGGCAGGTGGTTAAGCGGTTTTATTTTTTAAATAAAGCTATGAACGTATGTGCAGTTGTGGTTGAAACGTATTCACTGCAGGTGTTAAAACATATTTGTAAGGACTTTGTAACGTGAAGTTGTTAAGCAGCTTTTTGATTGTATAAGACAAAATATTATAGAGTAAATACTTGAGAAAATTATATAAGATAGCACTAATTTCAAGTGGAAGGAAATCGAGCGTGCTGATCGATAACTGTTATGATTTGTTTAAAAATTTTAGGGCGTTTAAAAAAAAAGTAGTATGAATTAATATTCGTGCAGAAAATATCGCTTGCAGGGTTTTGAACGTAACAACCTGAAGTAGTGGACAATTTTTTTAAATTTTGTGAAAAATCCATAAGCGAAATTCTGTTCCTTGGCGAGAATGAAGCACTTCAAACAAGGGAATTGAGTATAATGGATATTACAAAAACGATTTGTGAAGAAGGAAAGCATGTATCTAATAAACCACCTAGACCTGTCCTTGCAAACAAAGCGTAAAATTCGTATGGCTGAAAGTGGAAGACAAATCTGTTGTCGATCTTCAAGAAATATATACTACAATAAAGTAGCTGCACAACGTAACCCCTAAATTGTCGGTGACATTCGGAGTTTTTCTTCTGACTAATAACCATTTTTATTGGATT
Source organism: Platerodrilus igneus (assembly GCA_036346225.1). NCBI lineage: Eukaryota > Metazoa > Arthropoda > Insecta > Coleoptera > Lycidae > Platerodrilus > Platerodrilus igneus. The sequence continues at coordinate 629,603 of JARFIW010000195.1, read as the reverse complement.
AATTTTAGGTACTTGTGCGATAAAAAAATTTCTCCATAAACTGCCAAATGCGCAAGCTTATAGGCGAGTGGCTCTCCTTCAAAATCCCTTATCATTTCGGCATTATACTGTAAGCTGTGACAAAAAATTGCATGTTTTGTTAGCTTGAGCAGAAAAATGCGTGGATTCCTTAAGACAGAAAACCTAAAGTACTAATTCATAAGAACTTTTGAAAAGAACTCTATGTTAAGTGTTTTAGGGGAATTTCGAAGGAGTGGTACGTACCGGGGCGCTCTCAGATCGTGTTGTTAATGTCAACCTTACCGTCAACAGCTGAATCGTGCGTATCTTAGAATACGGGAAAAATCTAGCACAAAATCACTTGGCGGTATATATTTCTATACTACAATATAGCTTTTTATCATCTTGTCAAAACACAGTTCAACCATCAGCAATTGGACGAAGTCAAAAATTTTCCACATTCTACATATAACTCGGATGTTGGTTTGTTCCAGTTGATGCAGCATTTACTTCGAGATAAAAATTTGAAAATGTAGAAAAAGTCTAAACGAATGTCACAATTTCTTTACGCCCAAAAACAAAGGCATGTAACATGAGATTCTAAAATTAGCACGTCGAGGAAAAAGCATCGTCTAGTCTAATGGCTTAAATTTTTAAGAAAAGTTTTGCAGCATTATTTCGATTTTGTAGAATATCCTTCACTAAGTGCTTCATTTGCTTCACTCAGTGAGATGTAGCTGTTGGATGGAAAATATTCTAAGTATGTCTACCGGTGGTGGAATGGAATCAGAGAGTTTGCCAGTTGTGAATCAGGTATTGGTTGATTAAGGAATTTACTTCAGTTATTGGGAGGATACTGTATTTACCATACAGTAGGGTTCTGTAAAGGAGTGGGATTGAATTTTTTGATTTGACGTTGCGTCTTTGGATATGTGTGCTAAATTTCATGACGATGAGAGGGATTTATAATGGAGTGCATAGTACAGCTGTTGAGGTATGAGTGGTTGAATTATATTGTTTAGAGTTTTCTGGATGTTTGCGGGATTATATGGAACCAGGACTTTTCTGCATATGGGATAATGGGAATAATAATTTGATTTAGTATTGGTTTGCGGATAGTACGTGTCAGTTGGACAGAATGTTTTCTGTTTTAGTACGTAGTTTTGTTGTATTGGTAATAATTTTAAGGTGGATATCGAGATGTATCCTAGATATTGGCCCGACTGGGAAATTGTTATGGATTTGCTAAGAAGACGGATTATCAGACTTGGTCGAATCCTGTCAGGAGTAACAATGTTTTTTTTGAGGGGATATAAGTTGTCTGTTAAGTACGAAGCAAAAATTTATTTGTTGTAAGGGAGGGGCTATGGTTTCTAGGTATGGTATAGATACCATAGATGAGGAATATTAGGTTATCTACGGATATAAATAATGATGTGTTAGGTATATTTAGGTCAAAGAGAGGATTTAAAGAAAGGTTTCATAGGATAGGAGAGAGAAGAAATTCCTTGAGGTATCCTTGTGTTATGGGTTTTATTATACAATGCTAGGTGACATAGAGGGTTGCTGTAAATGATAAATGAGAAATGGTAAATGAGAAATGATTTAATAATTTTGTAAGTATTAGCCGGGTAGTTTGCTTGTTTGAGTTGATTGAGAATGTTAAGCCACCGCAGCAGGTCAACAGCACGGACGTATTTATTTGGTGAGAATTGAACCTTGGAAATGAGGGATTTGATTGCATTTTCCGCTCTATGGCATTCACTGGAACCCTGTTGGTTTAGGGTTAGGAGGGTGTGTTTTTCTATATGAGTTGATTTTTGGAGTATGATGCATTCGAGGAGTTTCCCTAAGGAGGTGAATAGTGCAGTAGGTTTGTAAGAAGTTAGATGGTCGACGAATTTACTGGATTTTAGAATTAGCGTGGTGATTGCAGCTTTAAAAAGATCTGGGAACGTATCAATTAATAAACATTTTTGAGGGTGGGTGTGAATAGATGATCTGAAAACTAGCCAGCATTTTTGGAATATAATATTGGTTCTTTGGTGGGAATCAGGTACTTTATAGGAGTGGAGCTTGGCTGCTATGGTGTCTAGGTCTTCAATCTATAATTTTATGTATCGTTCTGTATGGAAAGGAATTTTATTATCTGGTGCTGAAGGCTGAGGGCATCCTGCAATTAAGACGAGATTACTGAGTTGAGTAGAATAGAGAGGGTATGTTCAATGGTGAAAAGTTGTGCTGTGGGATTAGGTTATAGGACATTGGTGGTTTGATCAGTCTTCGATCTAATATAAGTATAAGGGTATGCCGAAGACCAACTTACATCCTCGCACACAATGCACAACCTTCGTAAGTCTTTGCAGATATCTGCCGCGAACTGGGTTATTGTCATTTTGCGACCTTTCCAAGGACAACGAATCTTTAATAAATATTCGTTGTCAGCTACGCGTGTACGCCACGGATGCTGTAGTTGAAATAAGAAACTAAATAGACTGTGGAGTTTTTCGATTAAGTCACAAAGTAATCAGTAGCTATTTTCTAAACAGATTATATATTTTGTCTCAGCTAGAGCGTTGTACATATATTAAAAGCTTCAGATGTGTATAGTTTTTTTTAATCTTTAAGTAAATATTTTAAACTATGATTAGTGAATAAACATGTGTCTATTTTCATTAATAACCGATTCATGATTGATATCGTTTATTTTCAGTGTTTAAAGTTCAATAAATTGATTATGTATCATAAAATTATGCATCTAGTTAAGAATTTATTTTAATTTGCATTTGTTATCAAGTAATACGCATACTTCTGCCATGAAGTGATAAAGTATTAAAATATTGGATTCCATTGAATTTGTTGAAATTGGAAGGTTAAGATCGTAGTTAAGTACACGGTATATAGGTTTGACAACATTTTCCTGTGGTTATAAAAAAAAATATGTTGATTTTGAAGACTCAAGCTGTATTAGCAAGCAAACTGTGTTTTGCTATTTTGAACATTTTTTTCTAAATCTGCTATTAGCATCCTTTAGTATAGAACTACGCCAAAAACTTTTTTCACGAAAGATTCTGTTGCAGAGAGTGGAAGGAACGTTATAAAAGAGCTAAGAAATTTTCAAATGGAAATAATTGACGCACAAACTATTGTAGGACTATACAAGGTTAAATGAAAGTATTCATACTGCTCATCAGCAGCCCACGTTCATAAATTCTTGAATCAAAAATGACTACAGAGGAGTTACTTTATATAAAGAAATAGTTAGTAGCTTAACAATTGTGAATGGTCGAATGGTAGTCATCATCATCATTGTCTTCAGTCCTAGAACTGGTTGGACGCGTACCCTCATTGTTTCCTAGTCTGAACCAACATTCCCCTGAAATTTGCACAGTCTGCATCTATCATTATTTATGTGCTAAAGTCTGAGCTCGGTCTACCTCTATCTCTCTTTTCTATCTGTGCTTTTAGTATATCCTGTACTATTCCCCAGAAATCCTTAGAACGTATCCTATCCTTCTATTTCTCCTATTTTTTCATTTTCCACAGATATCTTTATTCCTCTACTATTTCTACAACCTATTTGTTATTAACTTTGTCTGTCCATGCTACCATCTTCATACATTTGAAGCACAACATTCCAGAAACCTTCTATCTCTTTCTATCTGCTTTTTCTACTGCCCCTATTTCATAGATATACTGTGCTGTGCTCCACACTATGCTTTGAACAGTTTTCTTCTTGTATCTATGTTCGTTGTCTTTGAACATAGCTGCTGTTCTTTCTTGTTTGATGCAATTCGGTCACCTTCTGTTGTTTTACAGTTATATACCCGATTTCTCCGATATTCAGTAGGTATATGAAGGGGGGTAAGCAGCCTTCGGCTGCCAAGTTCCCCAGCACCTGAACGTTTGTCGAACTAATAGTTTTTCCAATTTATCCTTTCGCACAATCAACATTAGTTGAAAATATTTCACAACCAACACCTGTAGTTGTATATAATAATCATCAGATTTAAGAGCACTTATTTTTTCGTCATTGGGTTTTACATCTTGAAACTGGTTGGACTTGTACCTCAGCTTATTTTATGTTCTGAGCTAGCCTACACCGTTCCCTGCAATTCTCACAACAGCCGGTGTACGGTTCAATTCCCTTCTCTTGTTTTCTAGTTATATGCTCTATTTCATCGAGATTCAGTGGTATGTGAAGGGGGATAAGCAACATGTGGCTGCCAAGGTTCCCCCAACACTTACACATTTGCCGTATTAATAGTTTTCAAATAAATCTTTTCGCACAATTAACATTAGTTGAGAATATTGCAAAACCAATATCTGTAGTTGTTTATAATAATCACCATGTTTAAGTACAGTTATTATTTTAGTCATTAGCTTTTCCATCTTGCGGCTGGTTGGAAGCGTACTTCCATTGATTTTTATTCTAAGCTAGTATACACATTTCCCTGAAATTCTCACAACCTACACCTTTCACTATCTGTGTGCAGTAGTTTAACCTAGGGTCTACCTCTACTTCTCTTTTTTCCTATCTCTGCTTCTAATATATTCCGCACTATTCCCTCCTGTCTTAGTATGTGGCCTATCATCCTACCTCTCCTATGTTTTACTGTTTTCCACATAGTTCTTTCTTCTCCTACCATTTCTAGTACCTCTTTATTCTTAACTTTGTCTGTTCACGGTATCTTCATCATACGTCTGTAGCACCACATTTCAAACACTTCGAATGGTAGTGACTGTAATTAATGACAACCATAGAGTGTGATAATAATGAGATAGAAAGATATCGAAGAATTAAAAATCGCATTAACGTTGCAGTAAATGAAACACAGAGGATAATATTGTGGGCCATATATTTTCAGAGTAAGGACCAATAGAAGAGATAGATTAATTCAATTTGCACAGGGCATAAGTTAGTTATTACAAATGCATCGTACAAAATTACAGTTGTGGGAGACGGAATATAAAATGGCAGACGACATGGAGAGGTCCCTTGTAGGTCATAAACAAGTAAAAGGTTTAGAAATGAGCCTTTTACTTGCAAGATCAATCAAGGAATTGATACAGAAAAAGGTCCTAGCATAGTTGTGATGAGAAACCAGCTTCCTCTTTAAAAACTCATTAAACTATGAATGAAAGAAGAAATATAAAAATCGGTGTACGCAACAAGGGAAGGAGAAATATAGACGATTAGGAAATAAAATAATCAGGATATGTAGAATAGGAAAAAAAGTTTCTGACGATAGATCTAACCTGTGTTACGGGTAAAATGGTCGTTACTAATGTCCGGAAGTGGCGGGAACCCCGTAACAATTTTGAAGCTGCACCGGCTCATCTTCAGTGGTGCGGGAGTGATTTCCTTCGACAATATGATAAAAAACAATAAAATGTAAAATGGTCGAAATATAAAACTACTTTAAAGTACCCACTTACACAGTAAGGTTTTATTAATTGTCCAAATTAAAGGGCGCCAAACCGCCATATCCTAAAAATTTGGTCGATATGTTTGCTACCCGGAAGACGGTAATTCCGGATAGCTCTTTTTGCTTCCGCTGTTCCAATCTAGTCCTCATTTTTAATGCCTTTCGTAATCACACCTTAAAAACACTCCTTTAATATTTTATCAAACTACAACAGTTGTTCAAAATAAAAATCTCTCCTAAAATTCGACTTCATCATTGGAGTGATTGATGTTATTTAACAAAGTTCACTTTTACCTATATTATAACTAACTGCAAGTTTTCATGTAACCATTGTATTCTTCAATTAAAATACGGCGTCTACACTATTTAACTAACAGTAAGTCCACACTTAAGCTTGCATAAAAATTTTTCTTATTTTTTTAAGATATTCAAAATTCCTTTGCTAATAATATTAAACTTGCATTTAAATAGAACTTTCTCCTTCGCTATTTCATAGTCCAGCAGAATCAAGCCAATTTTCATTTAAAATCTACGAGCGCATAATTATACATCATACACAAACAAAAAGCTCATATAATACTAACGATTCTAATGTCCCTAATGATTCTTATGATGCAGAATGCCCAGGGACGCCAATGATATATCGGCACGGTAGGTCACCTCAAAATCTCAGTGATTGATTCAACCTATAGTTGACGAGTAAACTCTTTTAACTAACACAGATTTCCTGGTCAGTTCTTTGAGTGAAGGTCAAAGCAATTTGCGATCGACCACCACGATTGAGGGTCCTTAGCCTGCACACATGCGTTACTTTTAAACCATATTTTTTTTGTTATTTCTGGTCACCTCTTTGTATTCATTTCATTCTAACTTAATCCTGTTAATCTCCCACCTTTTTGTTAAAATTCCACATTTGGTTCTCACATATTATACGTTTAAAGCTTCATAGGATAAAATTCAATCGTTTCAGTTCATGTAAGCAATCATTAATTTTATGATATTTTATGAGTTTGTGGTTATTGTGGATTCTTGAACTCCATGTGAATCGAAACAATATTATTGTGGACAATAATGTTCCTAATTTTTATCGGTGGTTTTTCGAGTGTAAAATCCTTATCGTTATTTCTGTTTACATGAAAATGTACTAGATGCTTTTTTTTGTTTATTTATTTGTCCTAATTTAAATATCATAATAAAATAACCCCTGTCTAAACTGTAAACTACCCGAGCTTCTACAACAATTTTTTATGTAGATTTCTTACTACGGTTTCTAAACTAGCTAGAATTGAAAAATATTTGCCTTTGACGTTTTTATACGAAGAGCAATAGCGATATGGATTTTAAATCTTCATCATGAATTAGAAAAACCAGCAGGAACATTATTGTCCACAATAATATTGTTTCGATTCGCATGTAATTCGAAAACATCAATAATCACAAAACTCATAAAATGCAAGAAAATTAATTATTGTTCCCACAGGAACGGAAGACTTCGACCTTGTCGTAAGAAAGCTTTAGACGTTTTAGACGTATATTGTGTGGAATTTTAACAGAAAGTGGGACATAAAAAGTTCTTTTAAAATTAATACAGAGGTAGACAAGTACAAAATGAAGCTTCGATAACAACGGACGTGTACGTTGAGGCTGCTAGCCTTTGGCGAAGTGGCTATTTAACGAAGAGAAGAACAACAATGTGATTTAAAGGTAACGGACAAGTGTTGATAGAGGCTAATGGTCCTCGGGTCGGTCGCAAATTGTATTGAGTTTTGCTGGAATAATGAACCAGAAAATTTTCAAACACTCGCCTGACGTGGGTTTAAAATCACGATTCGGTTGTGAAGTGCAAGGATGAAAAGTGAAGTTTACTTATTGACATATGGATAAATCGCAGAAATGAGGTGTTCTAATGGGCCGAGGAAATAATTAGTTTATCAATAAAGTTAATCTGGACACTTAAAAAACAAATTGTGAATGTTCTGACCTTTCTCTATTGTATTTTGTTGACGTTTTAAAATTATGTAAAGACGAACCTGTAAATTTAATTAAAATGGGTTCGTAAAACGGCAGAAAAGGTTATCTACATTCCAGCAGTTTGAAACTAGTAAAACACTAAACATGCGTATTAAGTGAAACGCAAGCTTTAATTGTAAGATATCTTGTTAGTAAATTTCTGTGTGTAGATTTCATGTTTTTAATGGACCTCGGATTATTGAAAACAGAAGTTGGTATTATGCTACATATTTCTTAGTCAGTTGTTCGTCAGTTCCAAGCAATTGGGATTTACACAATGTTGTAAAACAATTTAGCAATCTAGTACAATGAAATGGTAGTATTATTTTCAGTTTAAGGGTTCTTTAGGAATTCTGCTAAAAATACCTGGCCAGAGGAGGATAGATTAGGGTTGTGTCTCTTTTAAAGTTAATGCATGTGTAATTATACTATTTTGAAGTTTACTGTAGATGGAATTTTATTTACAGTTAGTTGTAAGATAGGTATATTGATCAATCATTGTGAGAGAATATCCAGTTACCCTCAATGATGACGATATATTTGGGAGAACCCCTTATTTCGAAAATTGCTGTAATTCGTAGACAGTCAGGAAGTAGGGTACAAAAGGAAATAACTGAGGAGACGAGTTTGGAATCAGAAGCAAGGAAACTATCCGAAATAACTGTCTTCCGGTGCATACATAACCTAAAAATTTAGGTATACAAGATGTTCAAAACTTTGTGATCAGCTCAAATTAATAGAAAGACAATTCAAAACCTAAACGCATTGCGAGCACCTGTCGTCAAAAAAAATCAAAAATTAGTTCTAAGAGATTAAAATCTGCCTCTTTGCAATATTAACATTACTGTTCCAAAACGTACATTTAATACAGACAAATTAGCGTTTGTTGCTTTTAATCCTCAAAACCAAATAGTTTTCACAAAAATGGGAGTGAGATACTGCATGATAGAACTAAACAACGAGGAACATTTAACTAGAAAATGCCACTGACGAATTAGCTTACCCATAGTGGTGTATGTTTATGAAACAAATCATAGTGTCTAAGGACTGAGGAGTGGTAAAAGATTCAAACGGCTGAATAACCCCAAAATTTCTTTCTAAATATGTTACAAATTAACTTTTATTTCTAGCCCGTTTGTGGAAATATTTCGCCTCTGTTATTTTATATTTCGATAGACACCAAGACTACGTTACTTCCCACTGACAAAATTTTGTAGAGAAGAAATAGAACAGTACTCAAGCTGGTGCCTAAATTCATACAAATTCTGCAACTTTTAGATGTGTGGTGCTATATAAAGCATTAAAATTACAGTGGAAAACAAATTCAAAGCTTTAAAGCATACTCTCTGAATCCATTTCGTTTAGAAAATATAACTAACGCGATGCTCGTTTATACAAAAAGAGAAGCATGTAGAAGTTCAGGATATATTTTATAAAAATATATGTTCTTCTTGAATTTGTAATATTGAAATTAAAAGTGTATACGATAATTGGTTTAAAATATACCATAAAACTAACTGCCTAACACAGGAAAGAATATAATTACTATCTAAATGGATGAAGGTTTAGTCTTACAAAAAGTTTGGACAAACTAAATGAAAAACCACATTCTATAACCAATTAGCTATTCCAAATATTAGCTATACTAATAAACAATAAGGTAGACCAGAAAGTTATGACAAACATTACGAAACCACACTATATATTTGAAATATGACTGTTAATATTAACCAAGACCAAGAAGAACAAAAATAAATACTTGGCAAAACACAATGGTAAAAATCCAGCTAGATCTAAATTAAACTAATTACTAACATATTTTTATTTCATGTTCCAAACGTTTGATTGCTTCAATATTAAATTAATTGTAGAAAAGCCATTGAGAAAGGTCCCACAAAAGAGACTGAAACGTTTAGAACATGAAATAAAAATTATTACAATGCAAAACACAAACAACCCTCTAACTTTCAAGTAGGACACTGTCATGACATTAAACGTTGATTTTACTTTGGTGATAAACCAAAAGTTTAAATGGCCTTATGTCATTAATAAAATTCTATCAGACGACAGATATTTTATTACTGACATTGACGGTTACCAAATCACTCACAGACCTCTCGAAAACATACTCGATGGAGCTCATATAAAACTATGGTCTACTTTTTAAATGTTTAAGTGCTTATGGAAAAATACTTCGATTTGGCTAGAAGGGGAGCCCGTAACAATTTTATAGGTGCACCTCCTAATTTTCGGTTATGCGGGAGTGTGTTTCTACTTACCTTGAAAAGCTTTACTAATTGTCAAACTTAAGAGCGCCAAACCGTCATATCGTAGCACTTCCTTTAATATTTTCGTTATTTTGAAGACTGTTATTCCGTACAGACCTACTTGCTGTCGATTTTCCTAAATCCAGTCCGCTCATGTTTTAACTTTTGAAATCACACTTTAAACATAATTCCATTAACGATTTATCAAACTATAACAATTGTTCAAAATAAAGGTCTCTCCCAAAGTACAACTTCATTATTGGAGTAGCTGGATATCCTGTAACATTGCTCAGCTTTACGTACATTATAATTAACTGCAAATTAAATTTCATCTAAATCTAGACTCTGCTAACAATAAATTTCAAAACACATCATTGTGTATACATAATTCTTAAAAACAAACCTAATCTACATCCTACTTGCTGGTATTTTTAACCGAAATTCACAAAAAGGGAAACATTAATTCATAAATAATTCTGCTATTTCGTTGTTCTGATTTTTCCCTGATTGATGTATATTAAACCCCATTTATTTGAAACCGCCCTTAACAACAATACAAAGAAGAAAAACAGCTCAAAACCAAATTTTACGTAACTATTCCATTGTCTATTTAAAGTACTGAGTTTACAATCTTTAACTAACAATAATTCCGCACTTGAGCTTACTTTGTACGTATTTCTTACTCTTTTAAAATATTCCAACTTCCTTAAATTTAAATAAAACTATTTCCGTTGCTATTTAAAAGTCTAACAAAATACTTATGTAACGGAATGTTAATTTTCCACTACATATATACAGCAATTTTTATTTAAATCCACACGTACGTGATTATAAATCATAAAAAACAAAAAGCTCATAGAGTATTCACGGTTCTAATGTTCCAAATGATTCTTACAACTATTGATACAGAATGTCCAGGAACGCCAATGACATCCCTGGTGTTCACTCTCTCGGCACGGTTGCTCACCTCATAATTCCAACTTTCGTTGACAAGTGAATAAATCCATTAGTCACAAGCTTAATCTATGTATCCAGTAAAACTCAAAATAATTCGATATCGGTCCCTGATGTACCATTTTCTCTCCGCGAACGACTCATCCACTCTCACTTAAACATTTTGTTCTTTTCCTCGTCGACTTCTTCGTCGAGGGTTCAACGGATTACGTATGCGGCCGTTGTCACTGACGCGTAATTTTGTTGCCTTTCTGGTCACCTCTCTGTACCAATTTCGTTTGAACTTAGTCCATTTAATCTCCCACTGTTTTTTAAAATTCTTAATTCCGTTCTCACAGGTTGTTCTGTTTGTAATTATAAGTTTATAATATAATTTTAATTATAGCATAAGATGTATCTTGCAGGTCAATTCTCCTCCGTCGTGTAGATAGTATAATCTATGGTTTACCGTGATTAACCTTCGTCTTTTGTGTTGTGTGTGCCGCAGCGTTGTACAGTAACATTGTTATAAACAAGCTGGTGAGATCGTAGCTATGGCACTATAAAAATATTAACGTTTGGGTTCCCCAAATGGTCGACAGTTCCTCGCTGTCGCTGCATAAATTTAAAGTTGTTAGTAATAAGTTCTTGAAGGTTTCACTTTTATAAAATTTTCTCATATTTAGACATCCACTATCTCATCATCTGTGGTTATAGAAGTTAACGCAATGCACACGTTATGCCTCTAATACTTACGTAGGGCCAAGTCAATGTCTTCAGATAGTGTGAACACATTGATTCTATGACATTTTGTTATTCTGTGGTTGTTGCGTTTTTTGAACCCCTTGAAAATTTATACAAATATGATTGTGGACAGTAATGTCTCTGATTTTTATCACTGATTTTTCCAATTGAATACGACTAATGTAAAATTCTTGTATCATGGCTGTTTGTATAAAAGCGTACAAGTGTTTTTTGTTTTAATTACTTGTTCTAATTTAATATTACAATGGAATAGCCTCGTTAGTGACTGTAAATTACCTAAACTTTTCTTACTAAAGTTTCTAAACTAGCTGAAATTAATAAATACTTCACTATTGACAAATTTATGCTTAGTTGACGCGCGAGCATTACAAATATTTTAGAATATTTACATTTTGTTTATATTATACTCACACTTGAAAGTCGGGGTGATGTAGTTTCCAACGCTTCTATCCCCACATAACAAACATTTTCTATTTCTTAACCACTCCTGGCCAACATAATTTTTAGTATCCCGGTATTTTACAACACATGACATCTTAAATATTCTTCTCAAATAAAATCACAGGTCATTGGTGGTGTCTTACTATAATATAGCAAAATAACAAAGATATTAAAATTCGTTGTACGGCAGACACAAACGGTTTATATGGTCCCTATAAAAAGTAATAAATCAGAACGTTTTGCAATTAACACCGCTGTAAATTAAGCGTCCCGTGAACTTTTAATAAACGTAAAATGACCCTAGAAACGAGAACATAAAACAACAATAAAGTTGCACTAAAGATTACCACAGAATTGCACTTCGGTTAACCATAAAATTATTTTTTGAAATACATAGATTCAATATTTGCTTACGTTCGAAGCAAACGCATCAGCATGTAGATATAGCAGACAAACCACGGATTAAAACACGACGAAGATTTAAAGTATATGACATAAAATGTCTGTCCATAGAGATTTTCATTACTAGAACAAGTTTTCTTTGCTTTCCCATACTCATTTCTTTCCACTTGTAAGCAATCTGTATCAACTTTGAATCAGCGTAAAGCTACCCTCGCGCTTTTCACAATTTGTGGTTTTGTTGATCGTGTTACTTCGTGCTCTGTTTGTACCACAATGTACGGCAAATCGTAACTCTATAACTGAAACCATACTGAAGATAACCAAAAAGGTTGTTCTCCATAGGCTCTCGCTTTTCCAATTTTAAATTCTAATTAATTGTGTTATATTCAATTGTATTTGTGCTACCTTGTACTCCAAACAAACGAACGATAACTTTAATAACAAAATTATCTATCCCCACACTTTTATAAATGCAACTTTTTGAAAGATTTGTACTTGAGTGTGCCAGGTTGTACCTTCGACAGAAGTTCCTATCCGCCTCCGTATAATAAATAGAACATATTGAAATTTAAATATAAAATAATAATACAACAATTTTTTTAATAACGCTAATACGAATGCATCTCCAAAAACCATGCAATAACTGTAAACGTATTATGTACATTTGATCAACGATAACCGTTTTTCCACTTTTTCTACCATTATTAATAGATTATTGTGGATACAAGATGAATATGTCACCAAAAAGCTGTTGTGCAATTATTTTTGCGATTTTAAGGTTAGGTTAAAATAACAAAATTAGAAAATAAGAATATAACCTTGCTATCTCTTTTTGGGAGTTAATCTGCATCTTCGGTTGTTTATTTTAGAATTTGGAAAGGGGTTTAATCTCTTTAGATCCTTATCTTTGAAAGAAGGCTAAAAACCTCGATCACTCCCGTAAATACTTTATTACAAACGCCAAAATTTAAGATACTTAAGGTTCTTGACTTAATAGATGACAAAACACACAAAGACATCCGAAGGTTATATTTTCCATCATCCAGTTACTAGCTTCATTTGAAATAATCATTCAGGCTTTGCATAAAAGTTTACGTTATGATTTCATATTGTTAATATATATATATATATATATATATATATATATATATATATATTGCTGTGAATAGCCCCTAACGTAGGGTGTCCTATAAATTGCTGTGAAATAGCCCCTAACGATTTGATTGCCAAATTTATTGCTGTTTATTACGATTGGATGTCGTATTAATTTTGCTGTAATCTCTGCCCACGATTATTTCGTTATACAACTGTGCTACGTCACAGCCCTTAACGTTGCCGTCGCTTTTAAAAACTTTACTGTTGTGTTCGTACTCGGCCTCTTTCCTCTGCGTCTCTAAATCTTATAATTCCTGGAATTTGTATGCCTCAGCTAGCTCAATCTATTAAACACAGAGTGCCCTACGTCACGACAATAAAGATTGTTTAACCCCTTTTCTTTCTATTACCTATCTGTTAAAATAATTTAAATGAAAATGAAGATGAAGCAATCCAAAAATATACAATATAATATTCGATAATATTACACTTTTATGTCAATAACTTATTCATTTGTTTAATATTCAAAAATTAGCCCCTGAATAAAATATTGATGTTTATCTGATTCCACCAAAATTTATGTTCCCTGAAAGCCAGCAAAAATACTACTGTAATTACTTTTAAGTACCTTTTGAACGTTCAAAACGATCCTTTCTCTATTTTTCAAAATCTCAAATGATTTTTGATGACTCTTACAAATATTTGATATAGCAAATATGTTAAAAATTGAAAAACAGTCTTATACTAATAATGAATAAAATTTCTGACTTGTGTTTTCCCTTGCTTGATTTAGGAACTGCCTCGGAATATCGATGGTCAGCACCCCTGGATTGTTAAAGCTTGACTTGTTAGCGTAGTTTCTTCACTTGTGGATCAAAATGATTAATTAATTGTTGCTCGAATTTTTCCCTCGGATTTTTGGAATGACTTGGAGTTTACTTGCGGCTTAATTTGAGTATCTTGACGTTTATTTTATGTTGCCTTGTACATTTATTTAGAATTTCCTTGAAGTCTGTTTGTAGCAATTTACTTAGACAGATATTTAGAAGTATATTCAGAGCCCTAAATTCTTCAATATTAGAATAAAATTTAATTAATAGTTTACCGTACGTTTTAAGATCAAAACTGCTACTTCTCGTTGTATAAATTGGCACTTTTAATTTTCACTATTTAAATAAGTTTTTACTAATTTTACTTTTACGTAATATTTCACTTTCAATTGACGTGATTAGTGCCTTGGTTGAACAGATAGTGATTGTTTATGAGGTCTCCATAGTATTTATAGACTCCTCCTATCTATTTTTCCTATTGGTGTTCATCGTGTGTTTGTTGATGAAGGCGTCGTACTTTGCGCTTATCTCTGCAAAACTCGGTATTTCTAAAAATTCCCTGTTCCGATTCGTGTTCAGACGCTCCATCTCACACGTAGACGTTCAACTTTGTGTAGCATATTTCGCAGAAAGTCCAAATTTTATTGCATTTTGGTCATGTCTTTATGTTTGTGTCGACTATAGTTCAAACTTTTATTATATCGCGGACCGCCTGTTATTTATTGTTTGTTACTCCAAATATGTTGGATTTTATCGAAATACAATGTCTTTGGTCACGTATTCATATTTTTATTATGACGTATTTGAACGCGTTTACTTATTTATCCGGTGACATTTTAGTGATATTATTAAATAGCTAGTATGCCAGTTTGTTTATCTTTATTGATTACGTGTTTATTTTGATGAAACTTGATGCGTTTAAAACCTTATTTTTGCTCGTTTCTTTCCAGTTCTGGACTTTTATACTTAACTTAAAACGTATTATGAGACGTACACATTATTATTTTAGTTAAATGGTATCTGATTATTGAATAATGAGCTTCTTTCTTAGGAATTAAATTGGTTATTACTTATATACAGTGTGCTCGCTATTGACTTTATATAAAATAGTCGATTTACTCCTATTTAATGATGGAATTGTTTGGTTTTCTTAATGTTAATAATATTTACATTTATCTTACGACACCTATGACTTAATATACTCTTAAATTACCTTCTTATCATACCAATATATATATATATATATATATATATATATATATATATAAAATTAAGATTCGATTTTGGGTTTTACTTCGTCCAAATGTCATAAATTATTCAAAATATGCCAAAGTCATTTATTAATAACTGACGTTTCGGAAAGTATGTTTCCTTACACTTAGTTCTATAATTAAATAGTTAACATCTTTGGAGAATTTATACTTACATTTATTAAACTATTGGCTTTTATGAAATTTTGTGATGAATGAAATTTGTGTTGGTTTTGTTTTGTTTTACTAACTACGTTATTAATACTAAAAATTACAGAAGTGTCAATTACAAATAAGAAAATAAAATTTTAAAAATTAAAGATGTTACTTATAAATTATATAAAATTATGATTATCTACTGAAACATTATAATTAATAAAAATATTATCATTTATATACAGTTGTATATTACGTTCTAATGTGTTTGTATGTATGCATGTATGGTGTGTGTGTGTGTGTGTGCGTGCGTGCGTGTGTGTGTGTGTGTGCGTGTGTGTGTATGTGTGAGTTATTTATACATGTAAAATAAATTATAATGTATGTGTGTATGTGTGTATGCATTTGTGTGTGTGTGTGTGTGTATGTTTATTTTAGACTGCTTTAATCAGTTTAAATGGTGTTTATTACTTTTTATTTA
Source organism: Platerodrilus igneus (assembly GCA_036346225.1). Classification (NCBI taxonomy): domain Eukaryota; kingdom Metazoa; phylum Arthropoda; class Insecta; order Coleoptera; family Lycidae; genus Platerodrilus; species Platerodrilus igneus. The sequence goes on along the minus strand of JARFIW010000195.1, from coordinate 613,544 downwards.
AGGAGAATAAAAATGCATAACTTTTGTAAAACAAAACAAAACCAACACAAATTTCATTCATCACAAAATTTCATAAAAACCAATAGTTTAATAAATGTAAGTATAGATTTAAGAAATTCTCCAAAGATGTTAACTATTTAATTATAGAACTAAGTGTAAGGAAACATACTTTCCGAAACGTCAGTTATTAATAAATGACTTTGGCATATTTTGAATAATTTATGACATTTGGACGAAGTAAAACCCAAAATCGAATCTTAATTTAATATTAATAACGTCCAGAAACAAAGAATCTATTATATATATATATATATATATATATAATATATATATATACATATATATATATATATATATATATATATATATATATATATATTACTGTGTTTATTTTTGTATGGAACGTCTCTGGAATCACGCCCCATTGTTGGGCAGCATAATTACCGTGATGTTTACGTTGAAATCATGCCCTACGTTGGGCGTTATAATTACTGTGTAGTTACGTTGGAGTCTCCCTAATTCATGCCCCACAAATTGGGTGCCGTAATTACTGTGTAGCTATTAACGTTGGAATCATGCCCCACAAATTGGGCTATCATAATATTGTGTAGTTTTACTCGATCTTTGCCCTAGGCTGCTCTCAATAATTCTTATTAGCTCAAATTTCCTAAATTAATATCGACACCTACCTGATACATCCGAAAACTTCCTCTGAATATCCTCATGCAGAAACCTAAATAAAAATTTACACCAATCACCCACTCAAAAATAACTCAATTAACCAAATATATCACTCCATTTAAATTAGATCCATATTACATTTTAAAAACACCATTCCTTTATGTACATTCATAAAAGTCAATAATTTTTATAATATTAATCATGCAAATTGATAACCATCCAAACAATTTCAAATTCTAATACTTCCGTGCATTCCAATACCAAAATAATAAGCTTTGTGCTCGCATACCACTTAAACGTTTTAACAAAAAGATGCTCTATTAGCTTCTACATAAATTTTTATTAAATTGCACTAGTTCACTTGAAAGTAACTATTATCACGAATGATGGATGAAATCAAAGAAAGCTCGGCCCGTCTCTGCCAGTGATTAAATAAGTAAAATTCGCTCCCCCCTGTTTCAAATTGACACGTACGCTTGTGTACCCGTTCCTATAATTCTTGAAAACTCTTTTCCAACCGTCCTGTGTTCCAGCGAAAAACCCCTAACGAACTTCGGTTTTTCGTGAATTTTCAAACAAACACAACAATACTCGGTAAACCGCTTCAAAACTTTCAACCGCCGTTCTAATTTAGCCTCTACTTTTCCATTTATCTACGCCTCCAACTCGAACAAACATCTTTCATCTCCTCTGTATCTCACACATATGCCTCCACCAGCTGGATCTCTCCCTTCCTGTATAATTTACACCAATCACCTTGCTTGGCTCCATTCTTCCACTTTTTAACAGACGCGTGCTTGCTTGTAAATATCCTTGAAATTATTGATTTTATTCAAGTCTCCCTACTATACTGTCTGCGAATTAATTATATGCAACTCTCTTGTACTCAATACATTTTTATTTTATCTTGGTCTTTTATTGGTTGTCCTATACTACCCCTTCAAGCTTGAAATCAATATTTTAACCAACAAACCGCGTTTACATTAATTTTAACAGCTGTTCTTTTACAATAACCCATTAAAGTTTGTTTGTTGCTACGCTACCGAGAAATATTATCTCCCCTTGTTGTTTTGTTTTAAACGTGTTGGGTTTTACGCTTGAAAATAGAAATGTTATTTTAACACCTGCTCCACGCTTTTAGATTGTCATATAATACTTCACTACAAATTTAAATACGTTAGAATAATTTTACCCCAATTATTATTTATTATGCCCTATATTTACACAAGTACTATGTTACATTATCCTTAGCTAAATTAAATTGATCCCACATTATTATACACTACTTAAGCTAAAAAAATAGTTGTTAAAAATATTCTACCTCCCTAACTGAATAAATTTATTTTATCTTATCCAATAGCTCTCAACCTATGAGTTAACTTGTGCCCTTATATATCCCAATGACCCTTAATTACACGATAATATATATCCATCGATATCGAAGTTTCATTTCCCAACATAACAGATGCAGAATCTCAAACCTAAACTAAAGAATCCATTTCCTCGACTGCCTCAGTTAGTAGAACATTAAAAAGACAATCCAGCTCTAATAGATTAGTGTATTGACCTTTACTAAAATTTCGAAGTACAAATGTTTGCAAATAATAAGATGAAGAAAATGAAAATCTTTGGAAAATCTCATGGAAAATTTAAAAGGAAAAGCTTCAACTTGCACGCAAAGTAATCTTACGTTCTTACTCCAACATCAGAGTATACTCTCACAACCGTTCATAGTCCTTTAAAAACATACTTTTTTCATCAATACCTGTCAATTGCCTTTTGTAGTACAAATAAATTTGCAAAGTGGAATCTTGAGGATTTTAAAGTAATTAAAGAGTATTACTGCTTTTCACAATAAAACTATTAAATACTAATTGTAGATATAAATATATTTATAAAGTTTGTTATAAAAACATTATAAATCTTAAAAAGTTTTCTAGTCTTTGATATCTTGCGACTTAAAATAACAACAAACTCACCAGTTCTGAATACTTTCAATTTTAAGAACTAGAATTATATACTGTATCAATAAGAATCTTCTCCTCGTATGAATCACTATTAAACTTTCTTTGCAACGTGTTTGTTTTTTGAATTAAATTACACAAGACCTTCACCAGCACTAAACCGAGGAAGCTAATTTACAACAAATAGAGTAGAAGTAAAATTAAATTAAATTGAATTTAACCGAACTAGAATTAAAGTTGCATATAATTTGAAGCACTAAAATAATTCCCTATTACTTTAACTGATTTAAAAATTTCCAAAGTTGGCGAAAATCAGCTAACTGCAAACACTTTATAACGGTTACAATGCTTGGACTAATTTTTATTAACACTGTTATTTTTATATCACTTCATTTGTTCGTAGAATAACAAAAACAATTCCATTAAAATTACTCTTGTCGTATATATAACCTTTCATCCAGGTTGTAAACAACAATATCTTCAAGAAATCTTCTGTTTAATAAAAGTATTAGATTTGTTAAAAGCACGTAATTCGTACCAACAACAAGCGTTTTACTTAATAACAAAATATCTGTTTTCCCTAGTGCTCTCAACAATGCGAAATCGACCTACTTTACCATGCGTAAATTGCAATAATTTTAATTACTAATCTGTTCACGTTTCCTTCATAAATAGAAAATGTGTTTCAGTATCTCGGCTTATCACTGCAAATGTTCATATTTTATTGAATGGAAGAATGAACAAGTACATGACTTTTCATTTGAAGTGCTTTATAATAAAATTAATGCAGATTTCTGCCTTGATATTGAATCAATAATACTAGTAAAATGTGGTTTTATGCACCGAATGTTTTTAATGAAACTTCTCGCTTTCATTATGAATTATTGTAAAATAGAATTTTGCCTTAATTGACGAAAACAACACTCTTCTCGTATTAATATATAAACGCCATTTTGTAGATTAGCCCATAATTTTAATTTATAATAGTTCATAATAAAAGCTTGAACTTTTATTAAAAACACTCATTATATAGAACTACGTTTTACGTTATTTGAATGAATGGATATTTTACTCATACCATTTGTTTATTATCAAGAAAAGCTTTTAATAAGGAAAGAATCATTAACTTCACTTAAAAATGCTTTAATTGCGTTACTCTTAATCGCTATATGCATGAAGGCACATAGTTTTATTTAATAGTTCATATTTTATTAACATTTGTAGTGATAAGGCGAGATATCGAAGTAAATGTTCTATTTATAAACAAACATTGGGCAGATAGTATTATGAAATGGTATGATTTTACGTTTGGTAAATAAAGTCGATTTTCGCATTATTTAGTGCGCTAAACCAATCAGATACTTTGTTGTGAACTGAAACCTGGATTATTGGAGCGTACTATATGATGTTTAGCGGGACTTATATTCTTTGAGAATAGAAAATTACTTGAACCATGTTGTTGATTTCAATCTGGATGTTAAGTTATAAATAGGACGAGTGTAGTTTTAAAAGGAATTATTCAGCAGATATGGGATAGTATCAGCAAGTGCGCCCAAGATATATTGAGTGATAGAAGATGTGCATTTGTCCTGAAGAGAATTGTGTCCTTTTAAAATTTTAAAAGTTCTGTTGCGCTTTTTCCGCTATCTGCCGTTTGTGTAAATTATCCATTTTGTATAGTCCTTAAAGTTTTTGTTGTAAACAATTTGATTTAGTTTTAATTTTTTTTGTTTTGGACCTCTTTATCATATTATTGTATAGTCGCGTGATGTTATTTTCGAACTGGGATTGTTAACAAGATGTGCTTTATGACTATGGAAGTGATAGACACTCTATAGCAATCGTTACTTGAAGAATGGATCAGAACATATTAACTCTTGGCGGCGCAAATTGGTGCTTAAGATGCGTATAATGGCCCGCAGTGGTTACTTCTTTTGGTCCAATACATTAAGTTCGAAATGATACGTCAACGCACAACTGTATGAATATAATCTTTAGTTTTCAATTTTATTTGAATGTCGAAAATTAAAATTTAGATAGTGGTTTTATAAATGTATTTTTGTTCATACAATTAATAAAGGTCGCGTTAGTTCCAATTTAAGTTTATTGTATACGAAAATCTATAAAGAATGATATTACCTACATATCAGGTACGTGTGCGATAACTGTTACTTCATACTATCTAATGCAGAACTGATTAGTTCGTGTATCAAGAATCTGATTTGCTTCTGCGAGAAATCGGTATAATACTGGCATACTGCAGTAGGTATATTTTTAATTATTATCTTGAGTTAAAATTCATTCTATTGATGCACATTTTATTTTGCAAACATGTTGTGATGTGAATTACGTCGGTCACATTTTGTCGCAATTTTTAATTAACCTTTTTTTTTGGTTCAGTTATTAATTATTTAAAATTTTTACGGACACACTAACTGGCTTGTCTAACCAATGTAATAAATATGTAATAAAATAATGAATTCAGTAGCTTGAATGCACTAAGTAAAAGTTCAATCTTGTTATACATACTTTTTTGTAAACGTATTGTGCACATTGTGCACTAAATATATTATTCTCGCACAAGATTTACAATTATTTAAGTTCCTTTCTTTAACTAAAAATGAAAAAATATTATTTTAATTTTTTTCACAATTGCATGAAAAATTATGTTTATTTATTAGCATCCGGGTTTTGTTGTTCTGAAGATTTTACTAGTTATGTGTAAGAATTTTTATCCTACGAAAGCATTAGGATTATTAAAAAATATTGCCTCCGTATTTTTTGTTTGGCTTGTGAGTCATTTATTAAATAAGAATTTGGATTGTCAAAGCGTGGTCTTGAAGGTTCTAATAATTCATGGTTGGGGTACAACAACTTTTTGTAGTCGACATCTGCTGGCTCGCATTTTACATTAGTAGTAACTGAATCTATTTATCTTCAACCAAAATGTGTTGTCCCACTTCTAGGTATTAGAATTGCCATCTTATTAAAGGAGATAGCATATTTCTAATTTTACGCAAACGAAACTAAAACTGTTTCTTAAAAAGAAGTTCATGAGATATATCCATCGTATAACCAACTTGTGGTTTTATCTTCACACGCGAACTATTTTCGATAAAGCAAAACTCGATTAGCGTATGTCTATAGAACCAGTCGTAGTGTTTTCAAACACGAATGCATGTCAACGTGACTACAACGAGATAAGAAATATATACAACCAACCTTATTGTATTATAAAGACGCACAGAATGTTTTGCTTAACCTCCCGCTTTGAAATTATAGTAACGTACATAAACTAATTAATATTTATATAAAGTAAGGTGTAGAGATAAGGGTTGTCTTAAAAATAGGACGTTTTACTTGGTTCTGACTCACAATTAAGTAACATACTATACGTCTGTAAATTATATATTGAGTTATTTTTGGTGTTGTTAAAGCGTTTCATAGTTTGTTCTCTATTCATTTATTTTAGCACAGGTTTAAAGCGTGGGGTTTTCGCTATGTTGGTTTGTGGTGAAATTTATGACGGATCGCATATCGATAAAGGTTTGTAGAAATTTTTTGTTCCTGTAGGTTAGATAATTTTAGTGTGAGTTCTTCCTTGTTGGAAAAGGGAAGGTATCACCCACTTTCTTATAAAAGAATTAACCTTAGTTTCCTTACTCCCCACCACCCTACACATGCCTGCGCGGACCTGACCCCAGCTAGCCATACCGCCTCCCGGAGATTTTCTAAATTCTTTTGGCCATTATCTTCAACCCTATCTGACCGTTGGCTACTTCTTCTCGAAAATTGCTCGCTAACATCCTTTTGGCACTTTTTGGTAAGACCCGAGTTTGGAAACGTTTTCCCTATCAGTGCATATGAATAAAATGGCCACCGTATCTACTCTAGGTTTTGCTTTATTTCCCCTAAAATTGCAAAATGGATCGCACAAAAGCTGTTTCAGATTTAATATTCGCCACTGAGATATCAAAAACCATAAAAGTTACGAACATTAGATTGAAGTAAAGATAGAGACATAATGCCCACTAAAGCCACTAAGAGAAATGTTACATTTATGTATTAACAAAATTTTAATAATTTAATTTTTCGAAGTATTTTTGTCATAAATCAATCTAATGAAAAATAACGAGCACAATATTGTCGGAATTTTTTAAGTTCTACATTTTCCTACTAATCTGATTTTTTATATGACGTTTTGAGTTTTCACTAGCTCTGTCAGTTTCATAGTTTTAAATACGGACCCGGACTTTATAGTTTATTTTGAAAAACATTTTATAAGCTAACCTCGGCAAAATGTTGCATTTTGACACTTGTAAACATTCCATCGTAACAAAACTATTTTCAGCCTTAGTATAAATTTTCTTAGTTTAAGTACACGTACACACGCACGCACGCGTGCACACACGTACACACTCTGCTGTGTAAAATTCCATTTCTTAGAAATAGTCTAGTTTGAATACAGGATGATAAACTACCAGCAATGGTTAAAACAACAATTGCTGAAAATGCAGTGGTACCCAGTGTTTTTTGTTGGAGTATCCAATTCACTGCTGGAAATATGTATGGGTGTGAGCGCGCGCGCGTGGTGTATATGGGTGCGCGCGCACGTGTGTGCAGAAAACGTTTTTAAGTTGTTACGCTTCAGTTGGCTTCACACACATTTTTGTTAATAATTAATCGTAGAGGACTCTTTTTGTGCAATTAATCTCAGGGTATTACACATTGTAATTTAGCTAGAAGACAGGTTGTGGGAATTATCCTCGGGATTTTTAGAAATAATTTTATTATAGTTATGTATTTCGTGGGAAAAGTGTGTCTATTGTAATTTCGCACGTTTTGAAGGAATATGCGTCGTTGTTTCAACTAATCAAAACTTGCTACGTAGAAGCAAGTGATATGCATGTTAGAAACAAGAGCGGACGTCGTTCATTCTGAACGTCCTTTTTTATTTTGAAGAACCGTGGAGTAGTGCTTTAATGTGCGACATTTTATCGTTGATTTTTTACCTTAATCTTTTCCGTATTTTATGTGTTCCCGTTAAATATTGCAGACAAATAACGGACTCCACTAAATAAATTGGTTATAGAAGAGGATTTAGATCCACGACAGGATGAACGTAGAGAACAACAATACTATTGGTATTTCATTTTTCCAAATTTTGTAATACAAAGGATTCATTAATTGGCTTTACCTTAGAAGGTAAACTAAACTATATTTAATTTGCATGTTGTAAAGTGAATTGAATAAATCATTGTAATATATTGCACCATCTAGACGAGCATATACTACTGCATTTTATTTTTTGTATTGTAACAAAATGAATAATGATTTCATTTTGAAATTATGACGTTTTGAGAATTTATTTTCAGAAGACTGGTCGGTTGCATAAAGCTTCAACGAGTTGACCTTTGTGGGTATTATTTCGAACTACAATATCGTTCATGTGTAGCTCAATATTTATGGGGTGACCTTCGTAAAAATACCACAAAATTTTACCTCATGAAGCATCTTGTTCTTTACGTATCTTTCAGCTAAAGCTGTATTTTTAATGACAACATTATATCACCACTGTGGACTTGGAAACGGTTTTTCATTGCGTGATAATAAAGCTCTTCTGCATCAGTTGATGTGTATGTTGAGATACTTAACTACGTATAAAGGTAACATAACTACTAGGTATAGACATACTTTCAGATGGTATACAGTGGATTTGTATGCCGCATAGAAGGCTGGAAAATACTTTTCGCTTCTCAATAATAATACTTTGTTATCCCAAAAAAAAACGCTTTCTTCAGGGTATTTCAAATAAATCTCTTTTATTGCGTGTTCTCCAGATAAGAATACTAACCATTTTTCGGTGAAAACTTTGTGATGTCACTTGTCTGTTCGAATCCTAGAAGCACCAATAAATTTAATCGCAGTGACAATTTAAGAAATTGCATTCCAGTTATTTTATCAGCGCAACAAATTATTTGTGAAGTGTTTTGCTACTTTCTTTGACTTTGGCAAATTTAGAAATCTATGCGTTAGACACAAATTGTTTGCCCTGACTATTTTTCAGTTATGCTTGATTTGGGCTATACGGCTTTTCACTAACTAGAAAATTGTGAAACAGTTTTCGCTCAATCTTATGAGATACTACAACTCATGGAAGCGTAGCAACATCTCGTTCATGCATTCCTTTTAGCGGGCTGATTTCTACTTTGGGAAATTCTATTGTACTGAATTATGTGGCTGTAAATTCATTCGTACTCAGAACCACTGAAACTTCTTCGATTTGCATTCCAAACAATTTAATCACAGCTTCGTACATGTCTTAAAAATTCCAGAAGTTTTTGGAAAATTTGTTCGTTATCTCATTTTCGTTTGATGGCAAGATGATATAAAAGCAACGCCCTCATACAAAGAGCGTATTATTGATGACTTTAATCTTTTGTTTCGAATAGGTAATAAATAATATTGGATAGACTACTTAGATCAGGTGGAAAATTTTATGAAAATCGATACGATACCCTTGGGAAATTTAAATAAAATGTTGTAACGTTGCTTTTGCTTATACTATAATAATATTATGCCTAAAAATATATAATATATAACTACGTTTGATTCAATTCCTTTTAATATGGCTGCTAGGACAAGGTTGTTGACAGATGGAAGGGCTTTGAGCAAGGATTTTCTTAAGCATTCGTCCACGGCGATGTGCTGTATTTTATCGCTCATTTTCGAAGAGACTTGTATTTTTCTATATACTTACTATTTCATGATCTTAATACTTCCATCAATAATTAAATTCCCTGGTTTATTGACTTTCATCAAATAGAAGGCGCGTTCCCAAGACGAAGCTCTCATGCTGCGATGCTCTAAATAGCTTACATGTTACTCTCCCGGGGTTATTGCTCTGTAGTTTGCCATTTTCCAGTGTGAGAGACTGATTTTTTTTCTTAGTTGCTATGACATTGACAAAGTTTTAGTTGTATTCAGTAGTTATAGATTGAGGAAGGTTACGAGTGAAATTGGCTAACGAAGCTGAAGGTTTTCTATTAAGTAAACCCATATCTCAAGAATCTTGTTTTTTCGGCGGGATTACATTGTTCATTGCAAACAATTTTTTCATAGAATTTTTGTTATTATAGAAAGGACTGTTGTACTCGTTAGTTTTAGTGCTATTATTATTCAGTGCAAATAATTTGCAGATGACATGCCTTATATTTGATTTTACAATGTTCCAACCGAAGGAACTGCGTTGGCCAGGAAGCAAAGTTTTTTTTACCTAGAAAATATTGAATTTTGCCGAACCCTTGCTGTTCCACGCAAGATAGGGATCTTTAAGGTGCGTCAGAACATTCACACGGCACCTTCATTTTACCTCTCATCGGAACGATAGCGTATTTATGCTCGCCTAACATTTTTCAACCTCACCGTGTCGTGATTCGAACCCGGAACCTTGCTCATAGTAGTCACACGAATACCAACTACATAGCGGAGCCACCGTCTTCAACCGACCTTACATTTGATTTTCTAATACTCCACACAAAAATATTACATTGACCAGGAAGGGAGTTTTTTTTACCTGGAAATTTTGAACCTTTACTGTTAAAAGCAAGGTATGGAGCTTTAACGTGCGTGACAACACTCACACACGAGACCTCCATTTTACCTCTCATCCGAACAAGGGCGTATTTTTGTGAAAAATGCTTGCCTAACATTTTTCAAGCGGACCGTGTCGGGATTTGAACCCGGGACCTTGGGCATAGTAGTCACACGCATTTCAACTACACCACGGAGCCGCTGGCTTCAACCGACCGCTCATCACCTTTCCTCTTCTAATCATTATACATTATTTTATCTTTGTACCCTGTATAGAAGCTATTAGTGTTACTATCAATGGACAATGCACCCATTTAATCAAAACAATTTCTAAGATAACATTAATCTGAAAACCAAGAAAAACTAAAAATTCTATTCATATCTATAACTTTGTGTAATCACAAGTGATCACGACAAAACTAGAGAGTTTCTACTTTTGTAACCACCAAGCATTAAATTTGTTTCACCTTTTGAGAAGATTCATTCTCATAATGCGAAGTAACCTTTTTTGTCCTGGTTCTTTAATTTATACAAATGCTTTCGACAAACAAAGTGTGTTAGTCGCAGTATTACCAGTACATTGACCATTTAAAAAAAGAAGAATCTAATGGCAGTAGTTGGTGCACCTATTGAATATCAAACAAAAAGTCAACATTAACTTCTCTGCTAAACTGGGTAAAACTTTTACTGAAACCCTTCAATTGGTTATTCAAGTTTATGGTGACGTGTTTTGAGCCGTAGCAGAGACCGTGACGCTTTTCGTGAAGACCTAAATGATGACGAACATGTTGGGCAACCGAAATTTGTTATAACCTAATGATGTCATCAAAACTGTGCGTGATTTCATTAAAGATCAGCCAAATCTTCATTCAAATTAATGGATATGGAATTGAATATCACTAGAACATCAACTTATCGCACTTTGACCGTACGTTTGGGCTTTCGAAGGGTGTGTTTCGTTTTGTTCTGCGCAAATTGATTAATGACCTAAAATTGAACTGAATTTGCTATAAAAGGACATCCTTAAAAGGTCAAAAAAGGACCAAACTTTTTGTACAACACTGTGTCTGATGACGATACGTGGTACTTGAAATATGATATAGAAACCAAGCGCCAAAGCGGAGAATGGAGGCATCCAAGTGAGCATAATTCGAAAGAAAATCGTTTTGAGAAGGCAAAAGTGAAGGCAATGTTGATTTGTTTCTATGATTCATTCTTAAGTAATTTGTTCCACCTGGCTAGGCGGTTAATGCTATGTTTCATTTTGGTGTTATGAAAGATTTTGTACGGCGTAATCGACGTATTTGGTCAAAATATTATGAAGAAGGAAGTTGGCTATTGTTGCATAATAATACGCCATCCCCTTGATCGACATTTGTGACTTTTTTTTTGAGTAAAAATTGCTTTTTAACCATCAACCACTTGCCGTATTCTTCTGGTTTAACATCGCGTAAGTTTTACTAATTTGGAGAAATTCAATTGCCGATGAAAGAAAAGCGTTGCACTGACATGTGGGCAGCCCAAAAAGCTTGCACCGACATTCTCAAGGCCATCTTTACAAACGACCTAAAACACTAGTTCAACATGTAAATCGCTGTATAAGGTCCCAATGAGAATTTTTGGCTTGCCAAAAAAAAAGTATTTATTCGCATTTTGAAAGGTCTTGTTTACTCTAATGCGCACTTCGGAAAATTTTTAGTTGATTAATAAGCTTTTCAGAAAATTACTATATAATGATTGTCTGTGTAATTTACCTCCACTCTATTCAAAAGCTTTCTGACAAAGAAGTAATGGAATTGGAGAATCGGTTATTAATGATTGTATAACCTAACCAAGACAGCAATTTTATCATGGACATTCACAAGGAAGAATGGGTCTTCCATTTATATTCTCCATGAAACTGAAAGCTTTTGTTATGGCTCATATCATATAATTATAATTACCGAGCAGTGAGTGACCAGCAACAATTCTAGTTTACGGGTCTATTAGAGGATAATTTAATAGTTTCAGTCAGAGCACGTTATAATAATAAATCTAAAATTAGCTTTAATAACTTCATTGCTTTTAGCCTAGTTAACATATTCAATTAATGATGTGTAACGTAATACATATGTTCAATTTGGAACAGTATTTTACGGTCACAGTGAACCACCACGACACTTCACTAGGATACCGTAGTTGGAAACAATCGTAGATTGGGAGTGGGAAACTAAAGAAAACAATTGTCTCTCTGAAATAAGAATATTAACTTTTGATGTTTTTTTTTCATTTAAGAAATCCTATCTCTAAGTTTTGCTTTTTTTCTTTCTTCAGTAATACATATCCAACTTACTAATTACAAAATTCTCTTCTCTATCAAATAGTAGCCATAATACGAGACTTATTGACCTGCTGACCATTCCTGTTCATCATACACAGATTTTTCATCAAGCCGATGTTGCTGACACTTTCTTTTGGAACTCAATTTCGCTTAACATTCACGTTCCCACGAGTTATAACTTTCGCAGACACTTCCTTGAACACCTTCTGTCGATCGATACGCAATAAACTTGATACTCTTCTATCGTCGTAGTTCTTTTTATTGGTTCCGCTCACTGTATATCTGGTTGTGCGATGAGGGTGTTAGGATTCTTTATTTATATACCTGATTTTGCAATTTTGGTTACCTATCACTCTCATTATGTTGAAGACAGAGCCGAATGGCTCAAATTTTGCTTGAGATTGGCTAGTTGAACAAGAAAGGTATGTAAGACAATGATTAAAAAACAGTCCACATGGATAGGAGAATACAACCATCCGAGCACAGCCACGCAAATCTCATAAGGAGGTGGAGGCTCCGCAAGGAGGATTATCCTTATGCAGTTCGGCTCCGTACGGTTTTTAAGATCTAAAAAGTATAACCAATAAGTATACAAATCCAGTATGAATTCCGTACAAAGTGGAATTGGCAGATGTTAATTTAGAGATTTTGTTGGATGAACTGCCGGATATATTGGACCAGCTCGAAAAAGAAAATTGCTATCTACTAGTTCTGGATATTATCCAAGATTTTAACGGTATATTTAACAAGGCGCAAATGGTTGCATGTTTAACGAATCATTTTACTCTTACTTGCCACGGAGAATATACAAAACCCGATAATGTCATGTTGGATAATGATAAATCAGCTGGCAAAGACTGCTTTACGTGAGTAAATTTCAATAGTCGCGTTAAGATATATAATAAGTTTATCTGCCACGTAACCAATTCAGGCAGTAACAAGTGGTTAGGGATTTATATTAGTGTATTTATCAAATGTCCGGATGCTCGATTAAAGCAGACATTTGGATATACTATGGCTAAAGAACATCATATTATTAGACTAAAAGCAATTTAACCACTTTAATTCTTATTTTTAAGTTTACGTCTATGAGTTCGTCCTCTACATCATTTGCTAGCCAGTAATTGGATATGCACAGTGTCAAAATTTTCAATCTGCAAAAATAACCGACTTTATTTCGATGTAAATTTTACTAATTCCGACAATAACAAGTTCTATTATCCCATCTATTTTCTCCACCCGAAGATGGTGTTATCTTTATGGGTTCGTTTATTTTCTGCATAGCAATCTTCCTATTACAAAGAAATTTGTAGTAGTAGTAGAATTTGTAGAAGTATACAATAAAATCAATCGGGTTATAATACTTTAACGGCTTAAACTCGTTTCGCTATTAAAACCTACTTACCCCATTTTTTAAAATCCAAGCACGTGATAGGTTATTTACTTTACACGCGCGTGACCTTAGAGGTTACACGACATATCTATGAGTTAGGTCAGACGACTCTTTTCCCAGGATAGGTTAGTTCCTATATTGTTCGAAGTAAAATCTTCGGGTGGAAGAAATAGATGGGGTAACGGAACTTAATTTAGTCAGAATTAGAAAAATTTACTTCGATACAAAGTTGGTTATATTTGCAGATCGAAAATCTGGACATACTGCACATATCCAGTTACTGGCTAGACAGGGATATAGAACATACACTCACAGACGTAAATTTAAAAATAAGAATTAAAGTGGTTAAGTTGCTTCTAGTCTCGTAATGTCATGTTTTTAGCCATACATAGAAGTTCTAAATGTCTGCTTTAATCGAGCATCCAGACAATTGATAAAATCCATTATGATTCCTCATCTGCTTGTTAATGCCTGGACGGGTTAGTTGGCATACAGGGTGGCGTTAGTTTTGTCATTAATTTAAAGGGGACGTAGAGACCAATGAGACAAACAAAAGTTGTTAATCAAACTGGTGGTCTAAAATGAATGGTTAAGCTACAAATGAACACACAAAAAAAGTATTCAAACTGTTGTAGAACCACTGCAATGTTAGCTAGGTCATAATTCAAATACACGATAACATCATCTTTTGCAGTCGACCAACAAAGTTGCGACAGTATACTAACGTAAATTAGTGAAATGTGGTACGTGAGTTACGTTTCGGGCCTTGGGAGCGGTGTTTTTAAAAACTTCTTCTAAAACTTCGTAACAATTTATTTGATTTATACAGATATTAATATGGAATTTTGACAATCTTGATTTAAAAATACTCTAAGCCGAAAAATATTTAATAATTGAACTAGTATGATTGAGTAGCCTAAGCAAACTGCAATGTTAAAGCTGAAATACTTGAAACTGACTGACTAGCCTGGGGCTCCCGAGGTATTTATGTTGTCCGTGCCCCTCACATGTCTGTGGGAACTTGCAGAGTTCATGTCTGTTTATTTCTTAATTCTATTCATTATACAATATAACAATCTACTTTCTAGGTAATCATGGTTCTTAACCGTCTGTGGCCTGCCACCTGCAGCATTACTATCGTCTAGAATACAATGTATTGCATCCGTTCTCACAACTATTAATAACCTTTATTTAATTATCCTTGAATTACATTGTTGCACTTGACTTGATAATTTCTTAATGATTTCTAATAATTCCTAGTAACTTTTATTTTATTATACATACATAGATTGGGAGATACATAACTCGCGTGAGCTGTAAAACGAAATAA
This sequence comes from Platerodrilus igneus, assembly GCA_036346225.1. Taxonomy (NCBI): domain Eukaryota; kingdom Metazoa; phylum Arthropoda; class Insecta; order Coleoptera; family Lycidae; genus Platerodrilus; species Platerodrilus igneus. The sequence goes on along the minus strand of JARFIW010000195.1, from coordinate 598,263 downwards.
CCCAATGCACTTTATCTGCTACTAAAGTCAGTTTAAAAATTCTTTAAAACATACAGAAATTTTGATGATAATCACAACAAAAAATTAAATTTCATTATGCGTATTTGGTCGACTGTATTAGGTTTCTGACCCTGTAGTCTGGAGGTTCTCTCAAGTTGATTGTAGGATAAAATTGCATTACCTGTTTTGTAATACACTTAAGCGTTGTTTTGTAACTTAATTGTCATTGTATTAGGTTTTAGATAATTAGAGATATTATGTAGTTTAGTAAATTGCGTGAAGGCGGTGGTTATTTTGAACACTTATTGTGAAATCAGTTCACGTGCTTGATGTGATTCAGAATAACACTAACATAGGTGAGCTATTGTTTATAAACATGTAGCACAACAGCAGTCTTAAAACTTTTACTTAAATTGTACTAGGTAGAGTATTTAGAAATCGATCCAAGAGTCAAATGCCTTACAGGTTTTTTATTTGGCCAATCAATCTCTATCACCTTCTCAATTTAATAACATAAAGCTAATGCCACCCTATATAAACTTGTTATATATCTCAACGTGACTATTGGAATTTATCCAAGTTAAACAGCCTATGCCAGCTGTTTTATTAATATTCAAAATTGATTTTATTCTGTATATTTTCCGTGGCAGGTAAAATTAAAATTATTCTTTAAGTATTCCACCAGTTCCGCCTTGTTAAATATCCCGCTAAAATCTTGGGTTATATCCAGATCTAGAACATAGTCTTCTTTTTCGAGCTGCTGCAATGTATCTGACAATTCCTCCAAAAAATCTCTAACTTAACATCTGCTGATTCCACTTTGTAGGGAATACATGTTGGATTTATATACTTCCTGAGGCGCTGTGCTCGGATGCCAAAACCACACGTTATAAATATTTTTGGTTCCGGGTTGAGACCGTGTCATTTTATAAACTAAGGTCGACGTTTCGCCCACTTTTGTAAGGGGCTTCATCAGGACAAGAAAAGAAAAGAATTAGTAAAATAAAAAATAATAATAAAGATAAGAATGATAATATTAAGTAGACAAGTTAGTGTAAAAAGTATGTGGAGATACTTCTGAACTAGCAGACTCACTAGCCCATTTAAGCCAAAAGGTGTCTTGTGGCAAAGTTACTTTGTTAGAGTAAAAGTTAAAGTAAATATGTTAGTTCGAAATGGTACAAGTGGAAATCGTAAATAGTTTAGAAGTCCACTGTGTGTTAGTATTAGGTGAGATCTTCAAACACTAATCTGCGTTCCCTTACTCTACTGTAAACCACACGTGATGGGGGTAGTTTATTCGTCTCGGACAGCAACGGCAATACTTAGAATCCACAGAAGACGGTCGCAAAAGAGTATAGCCTACGTATCACTTCTATACAGCCTACCACTAAACAAATACTCTACAGACGAGGAGATATGTAAAAAGAAGTAGTATTCATGTAATTGCTCGCAAAAACGTGTTTCGAAGACAAAGCAAAAATAAGAGCGGCTTGTCAATTGTTCCCATAACCACCTTCTCAACCCAAATATACAGCATATGTTCAGATATGCAAAAACTAGAATTTGTAGTACCCGTGAGAACTGAGTAAAGTGGGTTACCTAACCCAACTTGATATAATTTAGAATAAATGACAATAGTGATACCGTAGTATTTAATTATTTACAGAAGAGACGGAAACTGTTTAAAATAGGAAAATGAATGTAACAGCTATATGCGTAATTTCTAGCGAATAAAACAATGCAGATCGATTATTGAGAGATTGAGATATATTCGTGGTTTACATATATTGTTACACGATAGGAAGGTTTTTAAATTCTTTTAATCCTCGACTATAGATAGCAGTGCCAGTAGCAGTGCCAGTACTAGTACCGTTTAAAATAAAATTATTTTTATGATAAGAACGTATCATTGACATAAACAGTAAACCTAACGACAACGGTCACAAACGTTTATTTACAACACATCATTGACACAGGTGTCAAGACTGCGCGGTGGTGTCCACGGCCAAGCATTTCAAGAAAATGAGCGAAAGTTTAAATTTGTCAGAAAACTTGGCAATATCTGCTTTCTTAGCAACCACCCCAGAAGAAGAATTGCACCATGACACCATACATCTGTACTTAAAACAAAAGAGTTCAAAACTAGTTTAGTTATGACAGCTTAAATTTAATCCAATAAAGAGCCGGCAAAATAACTGTAATACAACGTATAGCAAGTCTTCCAGTTTTAAACTGTGAAAATGTCATAAGATCGGTTGGCAAATTTAATATATAAGTATTAAGGGCGGAATTGATTGTGTTCTCGTCTTGGACCCTGATTCTGCCACCAAACTCTGTCTTGGCTATAAATTTTTGTTTTTCGTTCTTTGAAAATAGATTGTTGTTTTACTTTGCGATTATTTATTATGATCATTTTATCAAATTTAAGTAACATAACAATTAATTTTTTAACTAAAGTATTATTGGCACAAACGCACCTGACAATTTTAATCCTGCGCAAGGAACCATCGATGATTTGAGAAATACAGCGCATACGATTTTAGAAAATATGATAAAACTTTGGTATAGAACGATACAGAATCATTTTTAAAATTTATAAATGAAGTAAGCCAGTTAATATTAAATGGTTGCTTAATGTACAACATCAAAATGTCAGAAATAAATTTTAAGATTAACAGATAGTACGAATGATTCATTCACAACCCTGATGTTTTCCTTAGTTCAACAAACATTTGTCATAAAACAAATAACGATAAATAGATTATTGGTTAAAACAATAAGCTAGAATAGGACGTTATTTTGAGTTAACGAGATCAACATTTGTAGGAAACCAGCGACCGCAAATAAATAATTCTTTTTGCATGTCAACCTAGCAACCAGTAAACAATAATAAAATAATTTCGTATAAGATAAGAAATTACGTACAAGCTAAATATTGCATTTAAAATTTAAATAAACACGAACCACGACTAGTATAATGCTGTTAAACATCAACATATAAAAAATAAAGCCTGAAAAACATTACGTATAACTATCTATTTCATTTCTCATAAACAGTGAGTTTTAATTTTTGAAGACGTTACAATATATAGGCAAGTAGACAATGTTTTATTTTGTGTAGATGCTCTTATACTGAATACATTAGTGGAACAAACAGTGCAATAATACAATAGTATATTAAAACACTAATTGTATTGTAGGAAATTTAATTTACAAAGAGAAAGGCGCCCATAACAGGTTTCCCTGCACTGCAGATTGCTAGATTGACAAATTTCCTCTGCACAAAAAGCAAACAAAGATGTTAAAATCATAAGCATGATCAGTAGATATATACCGATGTATCTTAAGTTAAATATATATTATATATATATATATATATATATATATATATATATATTGCTGTGACAAGGCCGCACTGAGAGGGTCGTTGAAAAAGTGTATGAAAATGGCATTGCGTTGGGGTGCCGCTAAAAGAGTGCTGTGGCAAAACCTCGCTTTGGGTCGTTGCTGAAAGAGTGATATGAAAAGGGTCGCTTTGTGAGCGTCACTAAAAGAGTGCTGTGATACCGATACAGCAATTTGTAAAATTTGAACTTGTTCACTTACCTTCCTTTTTAACTTTGCCTGGCTAGCTCAACAGAACTGACGGAGTTATTCAAAATGAAATCAAACACAACAATATCACAAAGCATTTATACAGCATGAAATATTTTCTTTCATGTAAAAGCATTTAAAACCTATACAACATTGTTTCTTTCAAACAAAAATTATTTCTCAGAAGGATAAAATATGTTTCTTACCTTATTTTAAATTTACAGAATTAAACTTATTTTTTTGAGAATGGTTTACCTGGTTATAATTATTTCCACGCTTGAAAGATTTGTTTTGGCCGGAAATAATCCTTGACAGATAATCTATTAAAAGGTCAGAGTATTTCGAACTCTGATTATAAATTCTCCTGGTAAAACCCTTTTACATAAAAAAATATTATATGATTAACCCTTATTATACATTAACTATAAATCAGTTAAAAATAAATCTAAAAATGATACTTGTAGAATCTACAAAACCGCTCCTCGTAATAAATTATCTTCTTATTTTAAATTGATGTCAAATCAGCTTACAAGATTATCCATAAAAATATTCTCATTTCACACAGCAATTACCAAAGTACATTTCTGGTTAAATCTACCTCTTCAATTATTTAATAAAATCTTTAAAAATAGCTTTATCTTGAAGAACTTTCCCTCTTGTAATTAATAATTTTCATTTTTCGTTTGTAAGTTACGTTTAAAACATTGCTGCTTAATTGATTTCAACCTCGCCACTATTCAATTACAATATGCTTACTGCATAGTCAAATACTATTTCCGCGTAGTAACAGCTTACGGTTAAATCAAAAGAACATTTCGTACTCGCATGAATGAAATCTAATGATGAATGAATTCCGAATGACTAAACGCTTCCTTTATATACTTTAAATTATCTATAACCAATAGCTACTAGAAAAACGTGGAAATTATGATGCAAGGTTCTTAGAATAACCAATTAACGTCTAAAATTGTCGGGTTTTATGATCTATTATCTGGTTTTAGTTATCCATGACGCGTACTGTTCTTCCTTGTTTAATACCCAAGGTTAATGTGTCGCATCGCTTCTTTCTAACAGTGAATGCGAAAGCTAGTACATATTTCTTATCAGATATTTCCGGGATTTTGCAGATTTTTTGTGTTTTGGCCGCTTCTAAGAATAAAATGTTTAATCATTAATGATATTTACGTTGTTCTAAAATACCGATGATTCATCCTTTTATATTCCAGAAAACTCTCCATTTAGAACAAATTGCTGTAATCCAAGGGGTAATTAATTCAAACTTTATTTGCTTTTTAATGCAAAAGGGGTTTTAAATACATGTTGATTTTTATCTAAAATGTATTGATAATCAATAAGTAAAATAAATGGCTTTGTATTTATCTTACACGATCGATTTTTACGTTCGCATTTAATGCCTTTTACGGTATCTTACAATTAATTATTTTTTTACATATACGACACGTTACTTGCCATTTATTTACAATACTCCTATATCATACGGGGTGATTATTTATACACGCGCAATCTGCGTTTTTGCATGTACATCAATGAATAAATGTACGCTTCTATTATACAGGGCGAAACCATGAATTCACGGGATATTTCATTTTTCCGGATTCTATTATATTTTGTTGGGATTTATTATCTTTATTTGGGTTTCAATGACCTCTTGTGACCTCTTATCACGTCAATATATATATATATATATATATATATATATATATATATATATATACACACACACACACATATATATATATATATATATTTAACTACATTTACCAACATCGGTAAATCCATAAGCGAATTATCAATACAAATCGAACTAATATTCGCAGAGGTATTGCAAAAACAATTAGTTGACGTTTTATAAGAGGAAAAATATCCATTGACTTGGTTTGTAACATACAAACATACATACAAGCAAATATAAAATCCATTTACTGTAGTCAAATATACCTGGGCCTTATGGCCTTCCTAGTTAGACTTTCTAAAGTATTTATTACATTTCCATAAAACATGAACAGTATGAGCTGAAAAGAATATTTATTTATTTCGAGTTGGGGCGCTTGTGCTCTTATCTTTGTCGTCGGGTCCTCGTGGTCTGGTATTTTGGTAGTATCTACTAAGTGATTAAGGTAAAAGGGATGTGTAGGAAATTAGTGTATATGTAATGCAGCAATTCCGCAGGCCCAGGTTAAGGAATTGGTGGTTTGGTAAGGAACGTTTCATTTAGGAATGTGTTAAATCTAGGGAATGATTGAAATTCTGAACTTTATGCTGGGGAGTGGAGAAAAAGATTGTAGGTGTATGGCATTCCTAAAGTTTATTTGGATCTGTACGGTCAATAGACATAAGTATATAAGGTGGTTGGGGTTTCTAGGTGTAGTTAGTCTGAGCAAGGACAGTATGGGACGGAGTGTAAGTTAAAGCGGTACAGGTTGTTTAGAAATTTACCATGTCTAGTCAAGAATGGGACTGCTGGTCTGCTGGTGAAAGAAATATGAAAGGGGGGATGTGATATTTGTAATATCATGAATGAACCAGTGGTGGATGAGAACCAAAGGTGTGGCCAAGAGTGGGTAACAGTATTTTGGATTCTGGATTTAACCTCGCTTTTGGTTAAGGTTTGGTATTCGTTAGGGTTATTAAACGTTGTTGTTTTAGGTTACGGATTTGGGTTGGTCAGTTTAGGAAATTTCGGTTGGTGGCAGTTTTAGCAAGGTGTGTAGTGCAACTATGAAAGAAGTTAGGTAAACTCTTGAGGGGTATAAAAGTATAGGTCTAATGATGTTATTTAGGAACGTCTGTAAGAGGTGGGAAGCCAGGAGTCAACTGCGTAGCGTATGATTGGAGTTATAGATAGGGAAACGATCAGTCTGTGTGTGTGTTTATTAAGGTATTTTGATTTAGGTAAGGCGCGACGGATGAAATGTATTGAGAATAGAAAGAATAAACAAAATGAATTTGATGAAAAATACTTTTATTGCTTTTCAAAATAATCGCCTTTAAGATCTATACACTTTTGCATGCGATTGAACCACCCTTCAGAGTACTTTGTCCAGTCAGAAGATGGCAGCTCTAAAACATGCGTTTTGAAGGCCTCAACCGCTTCTTCGGGCGATGAAAATCGTTGTCCACGCAGTTTATCTTAGTTACTGGAAACAAGAAGAAGTCATTGGGTACCAAGTCGGGGCTGTAAGGCGGATGACCCATCAATTCGATCTTTTGTATGTCTAAATACTCGTTTGTTGCATGTGATGTGTGTGAGCTCGCATTATCATAATGCAAAATGATTCGTCATTTTGGGTTGGTTTCTCTCAATTTACCGAAAACTTCAGGCAAACAAATGGTCGTATACCACGCTGAATTAACGGTCTTTTGTTTTCGAGAGCCACAGTCGCCACAGGTCCGGTTTTCGTGAAGAAAAACGTCACCATTAGCTTCTTAACGCTTCGAGAACGAACAACTTTTGTTGGCTTTGCTTCACATCGAAACACCCAAACTGCCGACTGGCCTTTTTTTCTGGCTCATTCGCATAAATCCACGACTCGTCACCTGTGACGACGTTGTATTTTGAAATCATTTTACGGCACCAATCGACACGAGCAGTTTTTTGAGCATCTGTCAACAAATGTGAAATCCAACGCGCACACAGCTTCCGAACACACAAATGTTTGTGCAAAATCTCATGTATGCTGGTCATACTAATGCTTAAACATCTCTCGATTTCTTGATGTCACATGATGATCTTCTTCAAATAGTTTTCACACAGCATCGATATTTTCCGGCGCAACAACCGATTTTGGACGATTTTCTTTAACTTCATCCGTGAGCGAACTACGTCCACGTTTGAATTCAGTGTACCAGCGATATACAGTGGCTGTGGATGGCGCTTCATTTCCAAAAGTTGAATTCAGTTGATTGATGCATTATTCTTGAGTTAAACCACGTCGAAAGTCATAATAAATCATAGCTCGAAAATTTTTGCCAATTAATTCCATATTTTGGCCCAGATAAAATGTTAAACACTGCAAAAAACACAAATAGTGCTCGCACGTCAAAACGTTCTGAGTACCTATAACCTCAAAAATGTCAAACTTTACTATGGCAATTTCAGATTTCTCCTGGCAATACCAGTGTTGCCAGTTCTCAATACATAAGGAGTGTCCCTCGTACTGATGCATTAACTCCCTGACTGACACCTGCGTGGAATCTTGAACTGTGTATTATAGTGCATACCGTACTATCGGTTTCCATGTTGTGAAAACAGATCTTTGGTATTATCTCACTAAATAAAGTATAGTTTTGAATTCTTTTCGATTTTTTTTAATGTTACCAACAATTTGATGAAGTAACTTGATTGAATGTGGAGTATTCCATATTTCTGAAACACTAATCTTCTAAAGCGTGGTTTAGCAAACTTACAGTTTAAATAAAAATATGGCAAGGAAGAATATTTTTGGTTTATCACCATACATTTACTTCCACTTCATGTCAAATTCAGCTTATATTTCTATATTAAGGATTTAGATTATCATAAGCAAATCAGAAATTGTTTCAGTAACTCATTTGTATCTGATTATCTTGAATATGATTCTATATAAATCAACATATCACCAAAAAACTCTTGCAAGAATTGCTTCTTCAGTGTAAACTAGCACCGTATGGTTGTTAATCGCTCAATGAATGGTCCCTTATGTCATTTCGATAAATATCACTTGTTATTAACAAAGGATTTATTTTATTATCCTTCACTTGGACTTTACTGTCCAACGCAAATATACTTGGGCGCAATAGGATGTGTGTGAATTGTATACGGCCCATATTCTGAAATTCTAGATTTTTCAATTTCGAAAATAAGGTTCGTTGCAAATTTTTAAATCCAAGGATTCCTTAGTCATATAGTTATTGAAAATTGTAAAAGTCTGCGCATAAATTGTGCTGCAATTAATATTTTGTTGAGGTATTTGAAAATTTACCAAAGCTTGCATATGACAATTTTTAGTATCATTAACAAGTCAACTTATTTGATACAACCCTCCAAGGCTCTTTATTCTTCGCCAGTTGACATGTCAACATACCTCGTCTAATCTACAATGTTTACAATTTGTTTAAGATATTCAATCCTTTGTCTCCCCTCGCAATTTTTCTTATCTATTCTATCTTCCACTGTCAATGAGTGCTAATTCTGGATGTCATAAGTGATAGCCTTACGTTCTAGCCTTTCTTTTACTATGTTTCTTCAAATAGGTTGTTTTTCTTCAATTCCTTTTAGTATCCCTTCATTTGTTATCGTCCCTGCCTATCTAATTTTCAACATTTTCTTATAACACCACATATTTGAAGATTTTATCGTTTTTCTTTTTGTTCTCTCCACCGTCCATGTTTCACAACCATACAACAAATACTACACTCTATGTAAATGTTCTTAAGAATGAAATCAAATTAGAGGCTGCTATCTCCAGCAGTTATTTGTTTTGAAATGGCATTTGCAATATGGTTTACATGTTCTTCCTCGTGTCCTTTTCTCTTATCTCAGATAACATTCCTTTTTCACCCCTTTCTTGCCTTTTTTAGTCCACTTGCTAATCCAAATTAAGATTATTAATTAACACACGAAAATATAACAACTTATCTAAACGATTGTTGAACACTAAACTCTGCAGTGTAGCAAACGAAACAAGTAAACAGAACAATGCACGATACGCACGACACAAACTCTAGACAGGACTTGCCGGAGACCAATGAACCAGTCTTGCTTTGTAGAATCATACATTCTTCTCTGGGCCTGTTTGGATGTGTCCGTTTATTGACAAATCCAATTATGTCACTAGATAGTAGCTGTCTTAAAGTGTATAAAATGGTACCCATATGTACATGAGTTGCGTTTGTTGGCAATTTGTAAAGAGAAATCAAGCAACGATCGGTTTCCCTGTTTTTGCAGCTCCTCAGATTGGCCTATTTTTCCTTCATAAATGCCTACAAAGTTGTAAAATCATAAAATTGACTTCAAGTTTAAAAACAAGTGTCGTTTTGGAAATTTTCCATTTTGTGTACACATATGTACAAGTAGATATTAAACCCATGGGTTTTACCATCCCCGTCACGCAGCCCTCTATTGCATATTTGGTTTTACTTTGTTCATTCGACGCATTATGTTCCAACAACGCAGAGGTATAAATGGAATAAGTTACATACGATAAGGTTTTCTTCGCTGCAGGTTTTCAGAAATAAGAAGCACACAAAATTCTCTTTGTGTGCTAAGATTAAAGCACCTTTCTAATCTAATACTTCACAGGGCTATGCTATAGCATCAAAGGTATCTTTAAGTACAAAGATTATTATAAAAACCATGCAAGTTTTAATGTTTTCTACCATCTTTTCTAATTAGATTTGTCTAGACGGCAAAGCATAGGTCCAGTGATTAACAAACTTAAAAGCACAGAGTAAGATCAGCTTATATTTCAAAGTTCGCGAGAAAGTTAAATTCTGTTTAAAGTCGAGAAACAGCACCAAATAGAATATAAAAGCTTCAGGAGGAATAAAATCAAGCCAATTTCATGATATTACATGTTACAGTGACTTTTACTCCTACATTAAGTTGGTTATTGAACATAAAATTGCATTGGCATCTTTTACAGCAGAAAAGTTGAGATGAGCTTTTAAAAAGTTCTGTGCATGAATAAACCAGACAAATAGAAGATTGATATTTGCGAAACAAAATAAAAAACCATTTGCTATCAAAAGGTTGCCTTTCATATTTCGGATTGCGTTAAACTGGTGCTGTCATCTTGCAACTAACGCTTCTTTCGTAAAGTTTGACATTTTTGATGGTATACGTGCTCAGAACGCATTGACGTATAAGCGCCATTTGTGCTGTTTCAGTAACTTGAAAAAATTCATCTTAACTAAAAATGGAAGTAAATCGTGAACATCTTTGAATGCTTATTTTCTACAATAAAGTTTGACGTTTGGCGATGAATGACCATCAAAGACGACTGTTTGTCAATGGTTTTCCGACTTCAGTCATGACTGTAGTTTAGTTAAGGACGAACAATTTTTGTATATGCCGTCAAAAACTGGTTGTTGCCCCAGAAAACATTGTACTATACTGCGATGTAGTCATGAAAATTTGGCCATCAAAAATATTCGTTTGCGTTGAATCTTACACAATTTGACAATTGCTCTAAAACACACTTGTGTCGATTAAACAGTACGATCACGATGCTTTCGAATACGTCTACATCTTCACATCTGACGAATCGTAGATCTATGCTTATAAACCCGATAGTAAACTGGTCTAGACTGCACGAGTCTTTCAAAATAAGTTAAATTCAATAAAAGTTGCGCGTTCACGAAGCACTTCGAAACAAACGGTCGCTTGTTGTTTTAGAAGAGCAGTACATGCCGCAACTCATCCTTTAGGAAAACGTAGAACGGACAATTTTGAATGGTGCACAATTAATTTATTTTTGAATAGTCTAAGAAGAAATAAGAAAAACCAAGAGCTTAAGACGGATCATTCTCCACCATGACAATGCCAGTTCTCTCAAATTGGTTTAAGCATGTGACTTTTTGAGCACCCTAAACGTCGATTTGATGGGCCATTTTCCGTATGGTCCTTATTTAGCACCCAACGACTTCTTTTTATTCCAAATATCAAAAATAAATTGCGATGGCAAATTTTTTTGACACCTGAGGGAACTGTTAATGTATTCAAAATGCATGTTTTAAATATACCTCAATAGGAGTGAAAAGTTGCTTCGAAAATTGGTCCAAATGCAGGCAAAATGGCTTTCTCGCAATATCGATATTTTAGAACTGCTGTTAATATTAGCAAGGCCTGAAACATCTGCTGACTAATGCTACTAACTCCTGTCATTACGCACTATTTAAATAACGCATTATTTCTATTAGCAGTAAATATGCCTTCTAGTCATGTCGAGACGAGATATGTTGCGTGTTTTATTCTTCTCGTCGAATTTCAACAATAAGTGCCGAACGTTTTTAAGACTGTATCCAGAACGACAACAACCGAATCGTACTAAGTTTCTGAAGCATGTATACGAACTTAGCCAAATACGGATCGTTTACTAAACCTCGCAATGCTTATGGCAACAGAAATTTGAATAATTACCAGCGTGATATTTTACAAATGGTAAAGCATAAAGCTAAAATACTTTTTACTGATGTAGCTAACAATTTTGTTGTTTAGATAAATAATATTCCTTCAACATCCACACGTGAAGTAGCTGTTGAGTTAAACCTTCCGCAGACACAAGTTTGGAGAACATTACGTGCAAATAAATATAAGCCATACAGGATTAATGTAAGCCAGACACTACAAGCTGGAGATACCATCAGACGACTAGAATATTGCAATTGGCTGTTAGGAATGCTAAATAATGATAACGAATTTTTGAAGAAAATCATTTAGTCTGACGAATCTAAATTCACAAACGCTGGTGTTTTTAATCGTAATACTGAACATTACTGGGTAGTTGAAAATCTAAGATAAAATCTGGAAAGAAGACCACAGCAGAGTTTTGTCATAAATGTTTGGATGGGTATCTTAATTAGACCATTCACGCATGAGGAACTATTAAATGGAGAAAGATATTTTAATCTTATTCGCGCACAAATATCCGAGTATTTGAATGAATTCCGTTAAATCAACATAGACATTTGTGGTGGCAGCAGGATGGTGCACCAGCGCATAATGCAGTAATTGTCAAAAAATATTTAAACCAAGAATTTCTCAATCATTGGATTAGAAATGGTGGAATAGTTGTATGGCCTGCTAGGTCCCCGGATCTAGCACCATTAAACTACTTTCTATGGGGAACGGTCAAAAAGCAAGTTTACAAGGAAATCTCTAGAAAATGGAAGAACTTAAAACAAGATTTACTCGTGCATTTGACGCTATTCCTAGAAGGTCCATTCAAAGAGCCGTGCTAAATGCAAGAAAACGTGCACAATTGTGCGTTAATGATAATGGTCGGCTGTTTGAACATTTGTTGTAATTATTGTTTGGTCAGTATTTCACTTGCAACAGTGGTTTACGCTTATCATTTTTAAATTTAGTATTAAAACACTGTTATTTATGATTAAATATTTACCTAATGGAGAGGTTGTAAATAGTAATTGGCGATTATATTCAGCTATCAAAGATGCAGTGTTTTGCTGTGTAAAATTTTAGAAGCCAGTGTACTTTAGGAGACAAAACAAGTTTCAATAACTGGGAACATTTGATCAGGCATGGGAAAAGTAAAATGCTGTTATGTGCTGTAATGATTGGCTCAGTTGTAGAATTCCATCAAAATTAAATCTTCTGGAAATCATTTTGAAAGAAAGTCTTATTGTCAAAGAAAAAAATGTTGGTCTATGGTTCTAGAAAAATTACAGTAACAGTACAATATCTAGCTCGACATAATTTAGCTTTTCGGGGAACCCAACAAACCCCTCTCAAAAAACACCGATAATTTTTTAAATGTGATTGAAACCATTTCAAAATTTGATCCAGTTATGACCGAAATTATCGAATGTATTTAAATAGATAGTAACCGCTTGTCTCATTATTTAGGAAATAAAATACAAAATGAAATATTATCAATTATAGGAGAAAACAAAAAGTTATTAAAATCATGTTGTACAAAGCTAATGACATGGGTTGTCAGAAACAAATTACTATCATAGGAAGATTTGAATTTTTAGATTATTTGAGCAAAAAAGTTGAAGTCAGGGAACACTTTTGGAATTTTGACGATGCAAAAACTGAAAGAGATATAACTGTATACTTGATTATGCTTTTGAGTTGGAAATAATTAGACCATATGTTTACGATGAAGGTAGTCCCTTGTAAATTTTAGAATACGTAGTCAAAAACTATTTAGTTCAGACATTTCCAAATTTAACAATCGCTTTGAGAATAACATTAACTTTACCAGTAATGGTTGCTGAAGGTGAAGGATAGTTTCTAAATTAAAATTAATAAAAAATTATTTACAGTCAACAGTAATACAAGAAAGATTGAATAATTTAACATTAGTTTCAATCGAGCACAATGTGTGTGATGGTTCGCTTAATATACAAGATTTAATAAAAGATTTTGCTCAAAATAAAGCAAGATAAACAACTATTTTGTGAATAAGTTATGGGTATAATATTGTTCTATCTAGTTTGTTTATTGGCAATATTGTTTTTGTTTATTTTTTCATTGTAAAGACAATTGTGCGTTATTTCACTATTAAAGTATGAATAGGCGACAAAATTCTTACTGCACCCCGACGTCAGTATAACCTGGTACAGCCCTGAACATCTTAGTATAAACGATTTGGTACACATCCTAAACTTTCATCATCATCTTCCACTCATCTCCTCACAATAAGTAACCATCATCAACCCGTATAATCAGATCTTGAACTTCATCTTTCTCGTTACAATCAAAGGCGATATTTCATACCTTCTACCACTTCTGCATATCTGTTTTCTTCCAACTTGAAGTAGGATTAGAGTGCATAAGAACATTATGATATGACGCATTATCTACCACTAACACGGAACTTGAATCCAAATTTAGTAATAGCTTTTCCTGCAGCCACTTTTTATAATTGCGGTGATTCATGTCATCCTGATAATCTACAGTTTGCAAACTAGACAAATATCAATGCTGCATTCTATCGTCTTTGATTATGAATCATCTCCCCTCTTATTCATATTACTCTATGTCAAAACTAATCAACCATTAATCAAGTACTTACATTGCTCAAGAAACTAACTATCTGTTGGTTTTGAAAAATCCCTGTTTTGACGACTAGAATTTGATAAAAACTATTAAAATGAAAAACTGGAAACTGAATGAGAATGGCAATGACATTGGCACACACTACTGCGATCAGCTAAGTACCCTGTTGTCATAGCAAATTTTTACCGAGCAAAAACAATTATTTATGGTGAAAACAAGTAAAAGCTCTGATGTTATATGATGATTTGAATTAATTTCGTGAATTTATGCATCTCTAGGTATTGTCTGCGTACAAGGGGATCTTGTAAACAATATTTTATTTTACGCAATAAATGTGGTATTCGTGAGGACATATTAAAACTATAATGCTAGCATGATGTTTGTAGGTCGTGCTATGCTGAAAGCCTTGACGTTTCAAGTTTATTTGAATCTATTGCGCATGTGACGTCATTTGCCATTCCATAATATTTATACTTTATAGTCCATTCGCTTTAACTTTACGATGACGTCACAACTGGATGAAATGCTACATTGCCAATGTTGGTTTATGTTATAATATATTTAATGAAAGATATAGAAATATTCCCATTGGTAGGAAGAATTGGTGGCAACACTGTACAGAACTACCAACCTTTATTATGTTAAATTATGTTTAAATTTTAGGTATTTATTTGTATACAGTTGCCAACACTTTAGTACTATATTTGACGTCATCCTAAAGTTATTTTGAATGGACTATACCAAGATATGACAAGAAGTAAAAATGGCATGGCAGAGGGTTAATGTTATCATGAAAAAAATAATATTTTTATTTACATACGGGCTTAGCATGTTTGATTTTGTGTCCATTACAAAAACATATCGTTGTTGCTTTTAAAACTTCTGCACGTTTCCGATAAGGTTGGTTTTACTATTAAGTTTTGATAGGCATATTTTATAATAGTAGATATCGGGAAAAATAGTACCAGGTTTTGAATAATTTTTTTTAAATGCAAAACATATTGTCTTCCGCATTTTAACTCCTTTTCATTTCTCTTATACTACTTTTTACAAAAGTTTAGACCAAAGGTCCCCAAACCTTTTTTATTTTGTAGACAACGTGCTAGTTTTTTCTGTTTTGGGTAGACCTCCCACCTTTCTAATATTGAATTGTTGCAAATTAATCAACCTCAAATGAGTTTTTGACAGCTCACACAGTGCAACTCACTTTGATGGGTTTAACTGTAGAGTGAAAAAATTTTAAAAAACCGCATGTTAACGCTTATATGTTTATTAACGACACTAAATGGAAATTTAATAAAATTATAACACAAAATAACTACACAAAAATGTTTTTAATGGAGAAATATTTGGCTTCAATTTAGTTAGGTTTAACCTTAAATCTTTTCGATTCGAGATTTCTAATCCGTTTTTATTTTGTAACAAGATTGGCAACCGCGCTGAAACTTTTGTATGAAATATGAAAATGAAAAGGCTATCAAAAATTTTTTCGCAATAGTCCAAGCTATGTCTCTCTGAAGCAAAAATCGCTGACATTCTTTTTTAACTGTACCTTAAGCGTTTTGATAATGCTGATTCCGGTCAGTTCTTCTTGTAATGTGACATCCGTTTTTTCAATGTCACAGTGTAGATCGATAATCCGCTGTTATATTTCCATAGTCAAAACATCCTTAAGCCTAGTTTCAAGGTTTGGGTGAAGTATATTTAATTGTTGTACGTAGGTTAAAACATTATCATTCCGGCAGTTTGTTTTTGACAAATTGGGAAACTGGAAAATTCGTGCCGTTCAATATTTTACTTCATTAGTTTAATGCTGGCAAGAAAAGCAGAAATGATAAACTTGGTTTTTATCAAATTTAGACTGCACCTTGAGTTCTTCGTTAAGTCTTATTTGCATCAATCCTACTTTTAATATCCGTTCCTTTAATGTCACCGTAGGGATCGATAATCCGTTGTGTATCAGTATCAAATGCGCACGTTTTTACAAGTTACAATTATTACGATCACAAAGCGGATAGCCTACTTACATAATTTTATGAAATGTATGTTACACGTAGGACGAGCAGGCCAAGACGAAAGGAACGAAATCAGTAACGGAATGCTCGCCTGAATTACGATAACAAAGGAAGGGAAAGAAAGAAAATTGAATGCCACTTTACCACAGTCGGATGTTCTAAAAAACAAAACAAACGAACACACTACCCTAATTGCCCTGAAAAAAATGATTAATATATATACCACATTTACATGCGGACAGAGTACTAGTCTATCCAAAAAATACGACATTTAATTTATAACAAAGAAAATAAACCGAACAATTATGGTGTTTCTTACAGCATCTTTACTCATATTTGTACCCCGTAATACATACTAATAAAAAATTACATAAATAGAAATAGAAATATGACATAAATGTAAACATAAATATGACTAGAATCTTACCTACTTATTTTCTACGTTGATGATGACGAGCTCGCCTGCAATAGAATCTACTAAACCTAAGAAACAAAATACATATTTACAATAATAAGCAATCAACAAACCAGCACCAATAAGTAATTACGTACCACCGCTGATACATAATTATCAAGCCTATTTATAATTTTGAAACCAGTTCACTCGATTATCCATCAATATAAAAACAATATCACACCAATTCTACACTAATATACTTATTCTAATAGATAACAGTATTAAATAAGCAAAATGATTCAATCTTAATATTTATATAATGTAAGCACAAAATCCACGTACAAATGAAGAAGACTATTTGTTACCTATTGCTTTTAATGATATTTCTTCACGTATACTGTTAGGGGTTATTGGTATCTGCAAAGTGTACCCTTATTATAACTTAGTTTGCATACAAACGGAGGTCAGAGTAAATGTGCTGTAACGACAAGCGAGACTTTCTGTGTCAAGACCAAGTAAGCACCGGCTCAAAGAGCCTAAGAATATGGGTTAGATTCCATGCTAAGAATGTGGGTTTAAATCCAGAGAAATAGGGTGCAATCCGGGCAGTCACATAAAAATGAGTAAGTTTTCACCAGAAACAATTTGTAACTTAGTAACTACGAAATCGGACTTAACATATACTTGATTGATATGTAATTGAGTGTAGTAAATAAAATAATTGTTTAGTATGAAATTTATAATAATTCTTTAACAGTTCGATACATAAAAAAAGTAATGATTTGTATTTCAATAACAATAATTTTATAAGTAAAACGAAATAGGTTGATTGAAATCAAGAGAATATTCTAATAATAAGCATTAATTGAAATTCAAAGAAATTAAGATGTTGGTTTGGCCCATTATTGATCTTAAATTTTCCCATGTTTAAGACATGGAGTCATAAAGTTTCCCAAATCGATCTCCAAATTTTCATCATATTTCATAAACATTTGTTTCAAAAAATTTTACTTATATGGTATATCTGTCTGTTATTTATGGAAAGTCAAAGTTTCAGTCACGATCTGCTTAAATTGCATCCATTCTCATGGACCACCATTTGCATCTCCTGCACCCTCAATTTTCTGCTTTTGCTGACGTGAAGCCCTTGCAAATCGCAATCGGCCCCTAGGGGTCGATATACACCACGTTGGGAATCGTTAGTTTAGACAGTTTAAATTGCCAATTGAATAAACCTAAACCAATGCACCTCTTTTTCTTGTTTTTATTATATCAATATCTGTAAATCCCAGCAAGGTCAAAAAGTATTATCACTCCTAGTCATTATAATGAAAATTAATTAACTTCCATAACACTGTAATTAGTACAATGAAAAATGCATGTAATTTTACCAAGTATTGTATCAATACAGGAGTCTCTGATAACGCTATTGCTATCATTATAAATTAATTAGATATATTATTATGACTAATAGAGCACACAAAACTGTATTATACACGTGGAGAGAATTTAATTTAAATGCGAAAAGCTTTATAACTCAGACTTTTTTAAAATGATAGTTCTGTGAGTAATGCGCAAAACCGCTAAATTCTTTAAGTATATGTAGCCATTTTATATTTAAAGCTTTGGTAACACTCAGGGTCGGTTCTAATATATTTCGTTCTACAAGCAATGAACTTCTTTGTCGTCCACACATGCCAGTAATTTTTTTATTTCATTTAAAATGTTGAAAAATAGTAATACATTTTTACCTGACTGACTCTGCTTAATCTTAAATAACAAATAATAATTTTTTTCTTCAATTAATATAATTTTAGTTTTTTTTACTACACAAATGTTCTCTATAAAACAACGTTCTAATATACAAGGTTATTCAAGTTTGAACGCTTACCATTGTGATCCCAGAAACGGTAAGGATAGAGGCAAAGTTAAAGATTTTGATGCTTGTTGATACTCACAAAAGAAACTGCATGTAACTGTTTTTGTTGTGAAAATGCTCTTTTAGTTTTTTGGGCTTTAACGTTTTTGTTTTTAAAAGTTTTTGTAGGGTCATTTTAAAAGCAGTTTTTATGTTGAAAACGATGTCAAAGTTAAAATTGTCATGACATTTTAATTTTTCTGAACCATCATCAGGTTTTTTCTTCATCATCATCATCATTTGGTCTTCAGTTCTGAAACTGGTTAGACGGGACCCCTCATTGTTTCCTATTCTGAACTAACCTACACATTCCTCTGAAATTTGCATAGTCTGCATCTATCACTATCTGATCTAGGTCTACATCTACCTCCTTTTTCCTATCTCTGCTTGTTATATTCCCATACTATTCCCCAAAAATGCCTTAGAACGTATTTTACCCTTCATTTCTCCTATTTTTTTTCCACAGATATTTTTATTCCCCTACTATTTCTATAACCTATTTGTTATTGAGTTTGTATGATCATGCTATCATCCTCATTCATCTGAAGCACAACATTTCAAAACTCTGCTACCATTTTTCTGTCTGCTTTTCCTATTACCCGTATTTCAGAGGCTTACTATGGTGTGCTCCACATATGTGGTTTCAACAATTTTCTTCTTGTTCCTATGTTTGTTGTCTTTGATCATAGGCGCTGTTCTTTCTTGTTAGGTGCAGTTCAGTCTCCTTCTATTCTTTTACAATTATACATCCTATTTCTCCGACATTCAGTCGTTGTGAAGGGGGGAGAGAGGAGAGCGGCTCCGTGGCGTAGTTGGAATGCGTGTGGCTACTACACTCAAGCTCCCGGATTTAAATCCCGACACGATCCGCTTGAAAAATGCTAGGCGAGCATTTTTCACAAAAATACACCCTCGTTCGGATGAGAGGTAAAATGGATGTGCCGTGTGTGAGTGTTGTCACGCACGTTAAAGATCCTTACCTTGCTTGGAACAGCAAGGGTTTGGCAAAATTCCAAATTTTCCAGCTAAAAAACTCGCTTTCTGGCTAATGTAGTACTTTCGGATGGAGCATTGGAAAATCACATGTAAGGTTGTGAAGGGAGGTAAGCAGCCTATGGCTGCCGAGTTCCCCCAGCATTTGAACTATTACCGATTTAATATTTTTTCTAAGATATCTTTTCGCCCAGTCAACATTAGCTGCAGATATTTCACAACCAACACCTGTAATTGTTTATAATAATCATCCGATTTATCTGCGCTTATTTTTTCGTCATTAGGTTTTCCGTCTCAAAACTGGTTGGACACGTACCTCCACTTGTTTATATTCTGTGCTAGCTTACACAGCCTATATACAGCTCGGTTCCCCTTCTATTGTTTTCTAATTATATGCCCTATTTCACCGAGATTCAGTGATATGTGCAGGGAGTTAAGCAGCTTGTGGCTGCCAAGATCCCCCAACACTTAGACATTTGCCGAATTAATAGTTTTCCAGTAGATCTTTTCACACAATTAATATTATTCGAGAATATTGCACAACCAATACCTGTAGTTTCTTACAATAATCATCATGTTTAAGTATAGTTATGTTTTTGGTCATTAGTTTATCCATCTTGAGAGTGATTGGATGCGTACCTCCATTGATTTTTATTCTGAGCTAGCCTACACATTTCCTGAAATTCCGACAGCCTACATCTTTTACTATCTCTGTGCAATAGTCTAACCTAACTGCTATATAAATAGCTCTATTCAATTTTAGCTGTTTCTTGTTTTAGTACTTGTACGCAACAGGGGCATTCTTATCTGCCGCTGAGTGGTTTCAATTCTACATCCATGTTTAGCTTAGACTTGGTCTTCACACAGTTTAAACGTTTGTTACTTTTAACTGTACAACTTCTGTAGTGATAACTTCCAGCCTACATCAGAATTGCAACTCTGAGCATAATAATCAAATTTCAGGCATTTGTAGCACTGAATCACATTAACATCATTGTAGAGCCTTTCCATGGATATACCTTTCCTGCACCTAAGTAAGCAATCTGAGTTTCTGGGTCTGCGCTTCTACAACTATTACCGAGTTTCTACCTTCTTGTGTTTTAAATGTTTTTAAAACTTTAATGTGAAATTTACTTGTTGCAGAATTTAGATTATTTTGCTTAATTATTTTTTCAGCATTTTGTCATCGTATTCATGTCTTCGGGACTGATGTTAACAATCCTCACTTTTGATCTTTTAAGGCTAGGTGCTTCAACATTATGCTTCTTCCTCGGTACTTACGAGCTCCAACAACTATATATTGGGACAAAATAAAATACATATATAACTCACTTATTTAACAGTTTATTTGTTTTTATAGTATTTTTTTTTAATTTGATACTACTTAACTAATTAATTAACAACAATTGAGGCCATTCAACAACACAAAAAACAAAATACTTATTCTATCATCTTTAGTTAACACAGAAAATCACATGAATGGAATTATGAAACTAGATTAAATCTGTCAAGGGAATGCTGTCGCCAGTGGATTCATAAAAGTGGACTCAAGTTTTACAAGGTCGAATTACAAATAACAATTAAAAGTATAATGTTAAACAAAATTGTTCTCTTATAGGTAAAGCAAAAGCCACTGTTGACGGAAAAACAAAAGAAAACCAGGCTCGCTTGGGCAAAATCTAAACTATCATGGTCGGCAGAAGATTGGTCCAGAGTAATTTTTAGTGACGAATCAAAATTTGACGTATGTGTTGGTAATCAACGCAAACGCGTGATTCGCACTAAACATGAGGCTCTCCACAAGGATTGTCTAAAACATACGGTAAAATTTCCTACAGTGGTGATGATTTGGGACTGCATGGCAGCTTCAGGATTAGGATGCTTTGAATTTATTGATGATATCGTGATCTTTTAAGGCTAGGTGCTTCAACATTATGCTTCTTCCTCGGTACTTACGAGCTCCAACAACTATATATTGGGACAAAATAAAATACATATATAACTCACTTATTTAACAGTTTAATTGTTTTTATAGTAATTTTTTAATTTGATACTAATTAACTAATTAATTAACAACAATTGGGGCCATTCAGCAACACAAAAAACAAAATACCTTTTCAACAAACTCTAATTAACAAGAAAAATGTTTAAATTGTTTGGCAACTAAATATTGGGACACAGCAAGAATTTTTACGTCTAATATGGAGTTAGATTTTATGACCGCTTGAATTTGGTTAGGCATTGGCTCAATTAAGGTTCTGCACTTTTCAGGAGTAAATCCATTCCAAATTTCCTGTATTTTGGTTCTAAATTCCGGTAATGTCCGTTGTGGGTTATTCCTCAATGTTTGTTTCATTTTCAGCCACACTGTTTCAATGACATTGAGGTCAGGACTTTAGAAGACCAAGAAAGAACACTGATGTTGTGGTCGTGTATCCAATTTTTTTGTGGTTTTGACTGTATGACAGGGCGCTCCATCCTGCTGAAAAATGTAATTTTCGCCAACATTTAATTTCACGATACCTGGTAGCAAACCGTTTTGCAATATTTGTTGATATTTCGCAGCATTCACGATATCATCAATAAATGCTAATCCTGAAGCTGCCATGCAGTCCCAAATCATCACCACTGTAGGAAATTTTACCGTATGTTTTAGACAATCCTTGTGGAAAGCTTCATGTTTAGTGCGAATCACGCGTTTGCGGTGATTACCAACACATACGTCAAATTTTGATTCGTCATTAAAAATTACTATGGACCAATCTTCTGCCGACCAGGTTAGTTTAGATTTTGCCCAAGCGAGCCTGGTTTTCTTTTGTTTTTCCGTCAACAGTGGCGTGGCTTTTGCTTTACCTATAAGAGAACAATTTTGTTTAAAATTATACTTTTAATTGTTATTTGTAATTCGACATTGTAAAACTTGAGTTCACTTTTATGAATCCACTGGCGACAGCATTCCCTTGACAGATTTAATCTAGTTTCAGAATTCCATTCATGTGATTTGCTGTGTTAACTAAAGATGATAGAATAAGTATTTTGTTTTTTGTGTTGTTGAATGGCCCCAATTGTTGTTAATTAATTAGTTAAGTAGTATCAAATTAAAAAAAATACTATAAAAACAAATAAACTGTTAAATAAGTGAGTTATTATGTATTTTATTTTGTCCCAATATATAGTTGTTAGGGCTCGTAGGTGATTTTATTGCCCAATAGATTGCGGTCTGAGTGACTTCCATAGCCGGTGATTATTTTCCCATTTGATGCCGCACGAACTATAAAGATTTTTACTCAAATTTCTTTTGGATTGACAGTTTCTTTGATTTAAGCTCTTGTTTGTTTACTTTGCTAAGAGTTAATAGGCCTTATGACAAGTACTGTTTCTGATTTTGCTGCATTGGCATATGATCTTGCGCGCTCAGTATTAAGACTCCTGAGTGGATTCGAAACACCACTTGTGGAGATAATATCCAAGAGCTCACTTAAACAACACATTCTTCTCGATTATGGCTTCTTTCATTTTAGACTGTTACACTTCCTCCAACGTATTTCGAACATTTCCTGACCCTGACGTGCGCAGCTTGCAATGAAACAGAAATGTGCTTTTTTGCTTTAACTCCAAACAGTGGAATTCAGATGTAATGAAACCAACACAGACATCACAGATAAGTTTCTTACATTATCACAACCAAAGACTTTTTTCCTCCATTGCATTGCGAATAGGACGACATACCTGCTACCCTGTAAATAATGCATTCGCCTTAGTTTATACTGTCTATTTATTAATTCGATTCTGTTCTTGCACTTATGATAATTTATGATGATTTTATTGATAGTAAATAAAAATGTGCTTTTTTGAGGCGCTTACTGATAACTACCTAACTGTTATTGTTAGTTTGTTTATTATTGTATACTCAGAATTTGTATTTAGGCTCTATTTTGTTTTTATTTTAATCCTTATGAAACAATATTTTGAAGCTTCTTCATTAACTATATAATATGCCCAGTTTCAGCTTTATTCTAAATGATCTTCCTCTGTAAAACTGTATTTTATCGTGGAGCACATACCACATTCAAGCGAATGAGAAAGCTATACCTCGTGCTGAACTATTCTGAGCTCGATTGTGTGTAACTTGAGGTGTTTCTAGATTTTGTTTCTGAACTGTATATTTATCAATTGTTATATCGATTGCATTAGGGTTACATTTTGTTCTATTCTTGCTACTTCCAATTCTTTTTCTAATATTTTTACTTCTTTACTTCGACTGCGTCACTTCTATGTTTATCCTTTTGAATGTGTAGTTTGTAAAATAATTACCCTGTTCTGTTTTGTACAGTACTTTATTGTAGAATATCGTATTATCTACATGCGCTCGTCCATATTTCTAATCCCATTTTTCTTATCCTTCAATCAATGAATGTATTATCTAAAGGTAACATTGCACAATTAGGTAAAGGTAGTTTCACATGCTGCTATAAAATATATATAGACACAACAAGTTTGATATGTATAAAGTGACTAAATAGTGTCAAAAAATATAACAGCTTTAGTGTTGCAGCTTGCAGCATCATTCAAAACAAGACTCAATGTATGATTGCTACAAGGAATATACAAATGCTTGAGTATTTTCATTTAGAATGTTTCTGAAGACAATATGTTTTCTCTTCATGTTTGCATCATTATCATAACCTTGCCTTCGGCAATTTTCCAAGGATAAGTTCATGTTCTAAAGTTCAGGACCAAATGAATCTCTTATACCTGTGCCAGTGGTGTCTTCCACCGGCAAAACGTTAGAAAAAGTTTTTCTACCTGAACTTTTTCTTCAACGGAAACAAACCTTATTATAATAGGAAGTTGATACGGGGC
This sequence comes from Platerodrilus igneus, assembly GCA_036346225.1. Classification (NCBI taxonomy): domain Eukaryota; kingdom Metazoa; phylum Arthropoda; class Insecta; order Coleoptera; family Lycidae; genus Platerodrilus; species Platerodrilus igneus. The sequence goes on along the minus strand of JARFIW010000195.1, from coordinate 573,733 downwards.
TTGTGTCAGGAGCTTTGTCCAAAATTACAAAACAATGTAATACAGATTTTGTTTTATATATGATTAGTTCTTTGGCTTTTCTGCCAGTGAATAGATTAACTCATTTTGAATGTTTTTTCTTAAATAATGCACTTGTGTTTTTGAATTTATTATTCTATTTACATGCAATTTCAAAATTGAGTTGTGCCCACTAAGTAGGTTACTATTTTTCAAAAATACTCCATTATTAGGAGTATTTATCATGTCAGATGTTCCCCGAGAAGGTAATTTACTTGAGCTATTGTTTTGCATAAGTTTGCAATTCTGCGTAGGACATTTGCTAGTACCATTTTTCCTTATTAATTATTGTCTCATATATAGGGTTCATTAAGGTACGTGTGGATAACCTTTTTGAATATTCTACCCACGGCGAAAATACCTTTACGTGTACTTCATTTTTTCGTGATGAGAAAAAGACTAACTTATGTTTCTCCAACCAGTGTATTCAGATGTAGATCTATCATTCACTATAGTAAATAGTTTGTAATGAAAGCAATATATACAATTTTCTGTGTTAAAGTATGTCAACTAACGTGTTCTATCTTTTTGCCTATTTCCTATTATTTTGCAAAAATGTGTGCTTGTAAATCTCCTGTTATTTATATCAAGAGAATATGAATTATTTTCTAACTCACACGAGATATGTTTTTTTTTTCAATTATGTTGTTCACTTTTCCACCCCCATCAATAACTGTATCTAAGGAAACAGGATTATTAAAGTCAAGATTTTTCTAAGAAATTTCAGTACTTAGTACTTCTAGGAGTTCTAGGTGTTTCTATTTCTTTTTCTTCTGATGTCTAATTTGATCTAATTATAGTTTTCTATGACTCTGATGTATAGCCTATGGCAGTTTCTTATTCGATAGTTGTCGATACTATAGGAAATAGAAACTGAGGAGTAGTTCGCTGTGGTGAATCAGATTTCGGAGTTACAGATGTTGATTGTCCAGGTCCAGTTGACGTAGTTGATAATGACGTAATTGACGGATGTTCTTCGTTAAGAACTTCAGTTTTTCGGCTTCTTTAGTTTTGCATTTTCTAATTTTTTTATATTGCACTCATGACGACTTCGCTCGCTTTTCGCTAGGACCATTCATTTTTAATATCACTACCTACACAACACTCCCAACACCAAAAAACATTTGTCGCTTCTAAATTTTTATTTTCACTAATTAGATCACGTATAAAAATACTAATTATTACGTTTTAAACTTGTTATTGTTCCTATCACTGATCACAATAGCTAGTAAACTACTGAACCTAATTTTAAAATAATTATTTACGAACTAACACTACCTTTATTGCGTTAATTTATAAATTCATAATTAGGATAATCACTTCCTTTATCATCACTACAACTAACGCATTTTATTTCAAATCAGACACTCCCCCGTTGTAAATAGTACTACTTAAGTCATACTATATTATACGCACATGACATACCCTACATTTGACTTTCCAATGCTCCACCCGAAGGTACTACATTGACCAAGAACCCTTGCCATTCCAAGTAAGGTATGGATTTCTAACGTGCGGGACAACACACACGAAACTTACATTTTACCTCTCATCCGAACGAAGGCTTATTTTTGTGGAAAATGCTCGCCTAACATTTTTGCCGTCTGTGTCGAATGGAACCCAGGACCTCAGGCACATGGCATGCCACTAACTGAAGCAGAAGAGCGATGAACTTTCTTCGAGTAACACAAAATACTAACCAAAAAAAGTGCCACAGTTGAGAATGGGAATACAGAAAAGGTTTTATTTACACGTCTCACATTCATCCATATCCTCAAGACTAAAGATAATTTATAACAGGTACTAAATCATGTTTACATCAGGTGTGTCTAAAGGAAAAGAAAGCATATACTGATTTGATGTGCAGTTAGCAAGAAGCAGCGGGTTCTATATTAGTATAAACATCCTAATTTTCTTATTCATATTGTAACGAAAACTCTAATTGCACAAATAGTTCTTTATTTTCAACTGATCAAACAATCCTTTTCAACAACTCACAACTACAATAAAATTCTAAGAGCTGTGGCAACAATTCCTTTCCTGCTAATCGCCAATAGTACAAATATTAACTTCTAAAGATACGATGCTATATTCTTAATTATTTATCATCGAAGCTCTATAATTATCAATCCAAGCACTAATTATTAGTTTATATGATCACTGCAATAATTTATATCAACAGTAATTTATATCACACCTTTCAAAGCTTTAGATTACAATATAGTGTAATCAAAACTTCAATCGGAATTCATATCAAGGCTTCAATTAGAATTAATTTCTAATAAACTGACGACAATTTATATACATTTCGGTTGAACTAATTATTTAGAGAACATACCAGAAATTATGCAAATTACATTTTCGAGATTTCTTATTGTAATCTAAGTAATTATTAAAAGCAAAATCTTTGTACCTGTAAATCAAATCCATTTGCAAGATATGGTGCCCAAGAGACTATCAATCTTATTTTGTGTATAAACGCTTCGTTTACGTTCTAATGGTTCTACAATACTCTTGGAAAAGCTATAACAGCATTTACTGTACTTTTTCACAACCTCAAAACACAATCGCATGAAACAATTTGCATGACACGAATTTATTATTGTTTATTTAGACAGATTTTGCCAGCCCTTGCAATTTTGCGCTATAAGCGACTGCTTGGTCCGCTTGTACCTAAAGCCGGCTATTGTAACACTGATAAAACCGACCCCATTACTATTATAATCTACATATTAATTTGCTACAAGTGTGTACCTTGATTACCATGATTTTTCAGGACGTCGCGGTCATTTTAATATCATTTTCGCCAATTTTACGTTTAACACCCAAATAAAAAGAAATAGGATTTTCTACAGATTTTCGTTAGCAAGCTGTGTAGTCTCTTTCAACTCAAATGTTGATTTCAATTCAAAGTATGGTCTAGAAAAAGTTGAGAAAGTATCGACTGCATTAGAAAGAACACCAGTTTCAAATCAAACTATGTTCACTTGTGTATACGTAGAGAAAATAGGTTAGCAAGGCAAAGTAGTAGTGGTAATCTAGATCAATCTTAGGAATGCTATTTTCTCACCTTATCTAATCACCACGCAGTGATATCAATATAGAATAAAGATACCGACGCTATACAGCTGTGATATATTAGTACATACTAAGTGTAATTATAAAACACTTTCATACTTTAAATAATTCATGTTTGTTTCAATAATAAAAGCTTTCACAAAGTCACCATAAAGATAAATAAGTGCTAAATGCTCGATAAAAAATTACGACTTGTAATAATATGTTCAGGAAGGTAATGGCTTAAGCTAGAAATATTTAAATTTTAATAAAGTAGTATTTGTTCTTATGCTCTATTCAGTGATGGACTGGTTATATAAGAACGGGTGTTTTAAAAAGGACGCAACCCTAAGATTAAACAGATTGAAGTTACGCATTGGTACATTTTTATTTTTCTCGCTTGCATGTTCACAACATGGTACTCAAAGTTAACAGCATAAATTATCTTCACAGACTGGCCTTTCACTATCTACTGCCTGTACGACTACCAGGAGATTACATTTGCATGCCTACTGCATCGGTGTCGTTTATGAACTAAAAAATTGACCTATGAAAATGTTTGTGATATTGTCATTGATTTTATTCTTTTGTTTATGAAAACGGTATTGAAATGTTGAACTGTGTTCATTTATGAACGGGGCGTGCTTTCACTGAATAACTACATAAACGGGTAATATTTTTGAATAGATATTTTATAAAGAGTAATATTTTTGTAATACATTATGTCATCGTAATGAATATCAATGTCGCTTAAAACAGATAAAAAAATATGAAAATACATTTTATATCTTCTTGGTTGATTCCTCATTCACAAAACCGATAAGAAAATCGGCTTCACGAAAAAGAAATCAACCAGCAAGATATAAAATATATTTACATATTTTGCTATCTGTTTTAAGTGACACTTGTATTTATTATTTGTATAATTGTTTAAGGAGCGAGTGTTATTGTTTGACGTGAATGTTAATAAAAAATTTTACAAAAATATTAACTATTAATGTAGCCATCCAAGTAAAAGGGTACCTCGTTGCTAAAATAAATATAATCGAGCATTTCAATACCGTTTACGTATACAAGAGAACGAAACAAACGACAATACCGTAAACATTTTACGTAGTTCACTTCTTTCGGTTTATAAACGACACCGATACGGTAAGCATGCAAATGTAATTTCTTATTAGCCCTGTAAGGAGTAGATAGTGAAAGGCCAGTCTGCAAGTGGTTCACCCTTACTCCGTTCTTTTGTTCGAGTGCAGAGTCAATGCGAGCCCCAAGACGACTCTTTTCTTTGCCCGGCTATTGCTCACCCCTGCTCCTTTCTGGCCTACGGCCCAGACTTCGTTCCTATCCCTAACTACGAGGAGGCAGCACATTTGTCCAGTGTTTTATTAGTGTGTCTGTGCGCGCGCGCGTGTTGTGTGTGCGCGCGCGTGTGTTTTTGTGTGAGAGCGTGTGTACGCGCGTGTGTGTGAAGTAAAAGGGGGGGGCTTCATGAGCATACTCTAACCATTGGTGTAGTTGTTTAGTCGCTTATGTTCATATGAGACTTCGCCTCCGTTTCCGACCATATGGGTGTTGTTGTTTGGTCACTTAAGACCGGCTACACGTACAAGGATTACCGCGGGCTTACTTGTACAAACCGGTTTGTATCGTGAACTGCGTGCGTATCGACAGCATAAAGGCAGTTTGCGCAAGCTGAAAAGCACGGCCTGAGTAAACTTTGGTTTGCTAAAGATTTGGCTTGTACAAGCTTGGGTTGTGCAATACAGTTTGTGCGTGTAGAGCGAGTGCAAGCCGTGCCTTTAGTCGCGAAACGATTTTCAGACTAGAAGTACGTCTTTTTAATGCACAAAGTCTGATGTGCGTGGCTATTCCAAAGTTTTTACTATGGAGTTGATTGATCTATATAAATCGCTACCATGTCTGTGGAAGGTAAAAGCCAAGGAATATTCTGATTGAAATAAATGCTGTATTTTAAAAGATGTTAGATAAGTTAAAGGAGGTATGTGATAACATATTGCATCCATGACCTACATTTTTAATCTTAACCTATAGCCAAAGAGACCAGGAAACAAAATAAAATTAATTCGTTACGAAGTTCATATCGTAAGGAGAAGAAAAAAGTCATAAAGTCTCAAAAGTCAGGCGCTGGCAAAAACGAAGTGTATATACCTTCGTTGTGGTATTATAATTAATTGCAATTTTTGGATGACCAGGAAACTCCTTGAGCGCCGACATCAAACTTTGATGATATATTTTCTCAGGTATGGTAAAATTAAATGAATAAACATAATAGTTGGACGGGTTTCTTTATTAAGAAAAAGTTGATGCAGATTTATATATATCCTTGGTGTTCATTTCACAATTTCCCACCTTTAATTTCGCGAAATCTGACAAGTGCATTTTGTACATAGGATGTTAAGTATAAGTTATTTTATACATTTGGTTCTCCCACGGTGCGCTCATTATTGAAATAGTATAGAAATTGCTCACTGGTCAGCTTATCATCGTGTGAAACGCTCGTATAGTGTCCTCTCGCTAGTTCAAATAAATTGAAATCATCACATCTTAACCCCTGCGACAATGTACCTTATACAGTATTTTCTGTATCAAAAGTTCCCATTGGCGTATAAGCTATATTAGAAGCAGAGATAGGAAAAAAAAGAAGAACAGGCAGACCTAGGTTAGACTACTGCACACAGATAGTAAAAGATGTAGGCTGTAGGGGTTTCAGGGAGATGTGTAGGCTAGCCCAGAATAGAAATCAATGGAGGTACGCATCCAACCAATCCCAAGATGGATAAACTAATGACGAAAAGATAACTGTGCTTAAACATGATGATTATTATAAGTAACTACAAGAATTGGTTGGGCAATATACTCGAATAATGTTAAGTGTGTGAAAGGATTTACTAGAAAACCATTATTTCGGTAAATGTCTAAGTGTTGTGGGATCTTGGTAGCCACAGGTTGCTTAACCTCCTTCACTGAATACACATGCTGTGTGAGAATTTCAGGGAACTATGTAGGCTAGTTCAGAATATAAATAAGTGCAGGTACGTGTCCAACCAGTTTTGAGACGGAAAACCTAATGACGAAAAAATAAGCACAGATAAATCTGATGATTAGTATAAACAACTAGTTGTTGGTTGCGAAATATCTCCAACTAATGTTGGCTGTGCGAAAAGATAAATTGGAAAATATATTAAATCGCTAAATGGTTGAGTGTTGGGGGAACTTGGCAGCCACAGGTTGCTTACCTCCCTTCACAACCACTAAAGGGTCGGAGAAATAGGGCATATAACTGTGAAACAATAGAAGGTGATCGAACTGCATCTAGCAAGAAACAACAACGCCTATGAGGAAAGGCAACAAACATAGAACAAGAAGAAAATTGTTGAAAGCATATGTGTGGAGCAAAGCACAGTATGCCTATGAAATACGGGCAGTCTGAAACGCAGACATAAAAACGATAGCAGCCTTTTGAAATGCTGTGCTTCAGATGTATGAGGACGATAGCATGGACAGACAAAGATAATAACAAATAAGTTATAGAAATAGTAGGGGAACAAGGATATCTGGGGAAAAAGAGAAATAGAAGGGCGGAATATGTTCTAAGGCATTTTGGGGAATAGTATGGGATATATTACAAGCAGAGATAGGAAAAAAGAGGTAGATGTAGACCTAGATGAGATAGTTATAGATGCAAACTGTGCAAATTTCAGGGAAATCCGTAGGTTAGTTCAGAATAGGAAACAATGATGGTACGCGTCTAACCAGTTCCAGGACTGAAGACCTAATGATGATGATGGCGTATAAGTGAAAGAGCATCTTCTTCTTAAAAAACTATGAATACCAAATGCATTTCTACATTGCGCCTACTTTGCGAAAGACGGTAATTAAATATTCTGGGTTCATTTTTTAGTTCTCGTTGATTGAATGGCTTTAAAAAATTTTGTGTCAGAGCAAATGCTTCATCGCCTACCAACGTTCAAACAAATACGCCATTGGTGCCACAGGAACAGTTTACTTACAATAAGGGACAAAAAGTGACAGAACGAGAGCGAGAGGTTGATAAAGTAATAACTAATATTCGAAAACGCCTGACTGAAACAACATATGAAGATAAATACCAAGCTCTTGGCCGAAATATAGCGCATAAATCTAGGAATTTGCCTAATGACCAACGTATCTGCTTAGAGAAAATATTAATGATGCTATTTTTGAAGCTGAATTGGGAAATCTCAATAGAAATTGTTATGTCCATATTTCAACAAGGCAACCATTTCCAAATGAAGTTGTAACTCCTGACACTACGTATTCAGTTGTTCTTACAGTATCAGCATATAGTAATGAATTTCGTTCAGGAGCTTCAGACAACTATTTCTCAGAAACGCCATTTTATAATCCATCTTCTCAAACGACAAGCAGTAAAAATCATATTCAAGACCTTGATTTGGTCGGTACTTCACAAAACCGCGTTTCAGATTATGTTAGAAATTATAAGCCTAGTAGTTAAGCAATAATTCTATTCCTGTATAATATCAATAAAGATTTGTTCTTACTTACCTGCATATATTTTTACGTAAAACCTTATAAATGGCTCGACTTGTATCCGGAATAATTATAGATAAAGTTTGATGAAGTATGGCAACCGTAAATCTTAGATCTCTATAGGATCTTCCTGTAGCCACAAACCTGGTTAATCTTTCATGGGGAGATATAGCCTCACGCATTACAGTATTTTGCTCCTGAATTAAAAGCATTACTAAATACAATAACTCCTTATACGCGTTTTCATCCATTCTTAAATAATTGCGCCAATCATTTTTTTCTTCCCTCAAATCGTTAAGTACGTTTATATGTTAGTGTAATTTCTTTTCAATAGTCATTTTTTACTCCACTTTGATCTATTGCGTTTTTTACTGTTACTTTTTTGTCTTTTCACTAACAAACAATAAAAAATACTTGTAGCAAAAACAAATCGTCGCTGGGCCACATTTGTGCAAATCGTAATTCAACCTCTTCCACAGACAAACTTACACATTGTGCGGTTTACGCAAACTTGCTGGTACCTTGTGGACACTGTGTGGTGTTCCGTCTTTATTGTGCAATTTATACCGCAATTTCAGCCCGCGAAATTGCTTGTACGTGTAGCCGGCCCTTTATGAGACCTTCGACAGCCCGAAATCACGAATGCACACCGGCTTTGCGGCGCTGGTACGCTGTGTGTGGTGTGTGTATGTGTTTGCGAGGACGTGAGTGTTTGTGTGTGTGTGTGTGTATGTGTGTAGTTTAGATATGTGTGTTCGTGTGTGGGTGCGTGCGTGCGTGCGTACGTGCGTGCGTGCGTACGTGCGTGCGTTTATGTGTATGACGCCTATGTGTGTAAATGTGTTTACGCATGTGTGTTTCTGTTTGTATGCCTTTTTGTATATTGTTTGGTTATTTAGCCTATTACCAAAAGGTAGTTTATCACATTGTTTTACAAATTGAATGGCTCTCGTTTAATTAAAGTTCTTTGCGGTTTTTACACAAATTAAAAAAAATATTATTTTTAACATACTTTGCCACTTATTCACCAGTTATTTATTGATTATAAATTAAGAGGTTGCTAGTAAGTTGACTTATCAAACTTTGCTAGTATTCTCCACCTGTTTATGTATAAGACTTATCTGCTACGATGTGTACTAATATGCTATGACTACACATCTATTGTCCATTTACACTTTTTACTGTCACTAGTGTGTTGGTGAATAGGGTACCGTTCTCTAAGGGGTCGTTTGATTCCTAGTATCCGGTACGTGGTAATCCTTAGTTGGTGTTGTCTTCTGTCTGTTGACTAGTTGTTGAGCTTCCCATTTATGTATCTCTGGTGTAGGATTTTGATAGCTTTCTTTGCAACTGCGTTCATTAGTGGGAGGTTGTTTTTGTTATAGATTATGTTGTGAATTCTGCTGTTTGTTAACTGAGGTTGTAGTGTGTTAATTCACTTTGAAGGTGTTTGCAATGGAACACCAGATGTCGGATATTCTTCGTTTGCCGCATGTGCAGTCGTCATTGTCTCCTAATTTCATGCGTGCTCTGTATTTCAGGTATAGTCTGTGTCCTGTGATAAAGTAAATCATTCTCTGCGTCGGTATTATGTGTTTATAGCTTTTAGTCTTTCTCTGATGTTCGGGAAAATGTCAAATGTTCGTCTTCCTGTACTTCAGTTATTTCATCTATTCTGCCATTCGTCCGTGATTTTTGGTTTATGTCGTTTTTATTCCTAATGTTGCCGTTTCTTGATGCTTACGTAACCAGTTTGTGGCTGCGCGTTATTTTATTCGTAGGTCTTGTGGGAGCGTGCCCAGCGTCACGTACAGTGCATAATGTGAAAGGGTCATGCATGCGCCTGTTAATCGGATGAGTATACTTCTTTGTGCGTATCAGCTCGGACACTCACGACCTACGATTGCCGCCAGTACACTGTTCAGATACAGTTTGGTACAATGTAGTGGAATTTTGAATAGTCGCCGTGCTAGTGTAGTTATGCTCTTCATTTTTATCGCTGTTTTTATGCAAACTTTGTTTATGTAAGTGTTGTAATTTTGTTTTTCGTCTAATGTGACACCTGAATATTTCGTTGTTTGTGATCATTTTATTGTCTGGGGTCCCTTTTCGTTATCAATCTTTTGTCCCTGAATAATAATTCCAAATGTCTTCTTGCATTTGACAGGATTCATTGTCTCTTCGATGTACAAGGTAAAAATTAATGGGGATAGGGCACATCCCTCTCTCACCCCTTTCCTAATATTTACTTCTCTACGTTGCTGCTCTAATTCTATTACCGCTATTTGCTCTTTGAATAAGCTATGTACTATCCGTCTATCTCTAAAACTCATTCCAATCTTTTTGAGTATTTCGAACATTCTTTTTCATTCTACATTATCGAATTCTTTTTCCAGATCTACAAACCCTATATACATGCTTTCCCATTTTTCTATTGTTTTTTCCATTATCACCCTCCGAGCTAAAATAGCCTCCTATGTTCCCCTGCTTCGTCTGAACCCAAATTGATCTTTTTCTAGTGCTTCTTCAGCTCGTTTTTCCATTCGTTTTTATACAATTGTAGTTAATATTTTTGACACGTGTGCTGTCAAATTTATTGTTCAAAAATTTTCACATCTATCCGAGCCTCTCATTTTTGGTATAGTGACCATGATGTCATGTTTGAAATCTTTGGGTATCTCACCTGTCTCATATATATAGCTTACAAGTTGGAAGAGACGTTCTGTTATTGCTTGTCTAGCGGCTTTTAAGGTTTCTACTTGCACCTTATCTATACCTGATGCCTTGCCTTTTTCAGACCCTTTAATATTAATTCAAACTCATTTCTTAGTATAGGATATCCCAAGTCATCATTTTCAATGTCTGATTCTTGTTCTATTGATAATAGTTTCTCTTCTGCATATAAATTCCCTATATATTCTTGCCATCTATCCAATTTCTCTACATTTTCTATAATAACGTTTCCTCCCGCTTCCTTTATATTTCTGCTATACGGTTTTATATTTCTAAAATGCATTCTAATTAGTTTGTATGCTTCATCTGTCTTTCCTATTTCCATCTTAGTTTGTAATTCCTTGCACTTTTCATCAATCCATTGTTCTTTAGCTTTCTTGCATTTGCGAATAATTTCATATTTTATGTCTTTGCATCCGTTTTCCTGTTTCATCTGATCTATTTTTGTATTTTCGTCTTTCTTCTATTAGATTCAGTCTTTTGTTATCCATGGTTTCTTATTTTCTTTCTGTGTATACCCTAGAATATCTCTGACCGCCATGTCTAAGCTAGATTTAATGTTATTCCATTCTGTTTCTACTTCTTTAGTATAAGAATTTTTTCCGATATCTTTCGGCAATTCATTTTATTTTTCATATCTTTCGTGGATATCTTTATCTTTTACTTTCTCAAAGTCAGAGTGCCTTTTTCCGTTCCTTTTAAATTTAAGTGCGGCTTTCATAATTACGATGTTGTGGTCAGTGTCTATATCTGCTTCTGGGTAGCTTCTACAGTCTTTTACGTGATTCCTAAACTGTTGTCCAACAAGAATGTAATCTATTTGATATCTTCCTATATCTCCTGGCATTTTCCACGTGTATCGTCTTTTAGCATATGTGGAAATAATGTGTTTGTGATGGTTAAATTGCTCTTGTCGCAAAATTCTACTAACCTATTCTTATGTCATTTCTCGTGCCGAAACCAAATAAACCACCTACCGGGCCTTCCCTACCCTTACCTACCACTGCATTAAAATCCCCCGTACTTAATAAATTTTCATGTCCTTTTGCGTATCTTAGTATGTCTTCTATATCTTTGTAGATCGCCTCTACCTCTTCGTCACTGTAGCTAGAGGTGGGTATGTATACTTGCATTATTACTGTGTTTACCGGTTTAGATTCCGATCTAACCATGAGTATTCTTTCGTTTTTTGTAGGTAATTTTCTACACGTTGTCCTATTTTTTTTCTCGTAAGTATTCCGACACTCGAATTTCCTTTCTCTGATTCTGTATGAATTACCCTAAAACCTGCACTCCAAAAATCCCTCGCTTCTGGCCAGCGAACTTCACTAACCCCTACTATGTCTAGTGCTAGCCTATCCATTTCAATTTTCAAGTTCGCTAGCTTACCTACTTGCTTCATACTTCTGACATTTGACGCTCCAACTGGGAGAATGTTCACAACTACTTTTTTTATAATTTTCGATCACCCGAAGTAGTCCCCTCCCGGAGATCCGAATGGAGGACTTTTTTAACTAGGCGGCTCCGTGGCGTGGTGGTATGTATGTAACTATTTCTCGAAAAAATACACCCTCGTTTGAATGATAGGTAAAATGGAGGTCCGTGTGTGAGTGTTGTTACGCACGTTAAAGATCCCCACCTTGCTTGGAACAGCAAGGGTTCGGCAAAATTCCAAGTTTTCCAGGTGAAAAAAAACTCGCTTTCTGGCCAATGTAGTACCTTCGAATGGAGCATTGGAAAATCACATGTAAGGACTATTTTAACTCCAGAGGGTGCCATCATCTTTAATAACAATTTAAGTACGCTGTGTACTTGGGCGGTGATGTGGTGGTTTCCCGTTGCCTCCCACATTGCAGTAGTGTTTCATAGAATGCCATACCCACCCCTATGGTCTCTAGCCACTCTAAGTACCGAAAAATCTGTTGCTGTCTTTCGGGGACCTGTCCTAGTCTGGTTCCTCACTAAAGTCCCTACTACTTTGGTTGGACCTGCAGTTTGGCTCTTTAGATCACTGGAACGGGGAAGCCATTCCACCCGTTCTAGTTTTAAATTAAATATACAAGTCTAGAATTGCATAGAAACAAGCAAAAATAATGTTTTCAGCGCAACGAGTTTTATCAAAATAAACATGCAATCGGTTAAGGTAAACAACCTGACATCCTAACGATACAATAACATCATTCAAAATATTTACGCATAAATAAGTAAACGCATTCAAATACGTCATTATAGAAACGTTAATACGTGAACAAAAGACATTATATTTTCCTAAAATCCAACATATTTGGAGTAATAAACAATAAATAACAGACGGTCCGTGATGTGATAAAATTTGAACTATAGCAAACACAAATAAGACGACGTGACAAAATGTAATAGAAATTTGGATTTTCTGAGTAATATGCTACATAATATGGAATGCCTGCGTGAAAAATAAATCGTTTTATCAAGAGTCTGGACAGGAAATTTGGAGAAATAACCGAGTTCTGCAGTGATAGCGCAAGATGCAACGCCTTAATCAACAAACATGCGAGGAAAACCAATGGGAAAAATGGGTGGGTGGAGTTTTTAAATAGTACGCGGACCTCGTAAACATGCAGTTTCTCGACGATCAAGGCACTAACCACGTCAGTGAGAAGAAAAATAATACGCAAAGTGAACTTAGTAAAAATAAATAATTGAGTGAAATCAAAGTGCAAAGTCAAGTGCCAATAAATACAATAGAAGCGGCTGTTTGCTTTTAAAAACATGAGGTAAATTATTAATTAAATATAATTCTAATATTTAAGAATTTAGGGCTTCAAATAAACCTTCAAAGAAACTTCTAAATAAGCTCCGAAGAAACTCCAAATAAACCTCCAATTAAACTCCAAAGGAACTTAAAATAAACTTTCAAATAACGACGTATGAACTTCAAATTAAACTATAATTAAACCACAAGTAAACTCCACGCCATTCCAAGTAATTATAAACAGTAAGCAAACTCTAAGAATTAAAATAGAACTAACCAAATATCTGGAGGGAGAATTCAAGCAGATTTAAATAATTTATTCTGGTCAACGGGTTGAGAAAACTACGCTAAGAATTAACTGGGAGAAGCTGTAACAGAGAATCAAATTGGAAACAATCCAGGGGTGCTGACTATCCACATACAGAGGGAGTTCTAGAAAACACGTAGGGAAAACACAGGTCAGAGATTTAGAATTCAATTACATTTTTTGTTAGAAACCTTATTTCTAAATTGCATTATCGATTCTTCTTATTTTAATTTATTTTTTATGCTGCCTTCCTTATTAAGGTAAAGCAAACTTATATAAATTTACCATGAAGTATACTTAATGACTTGGAAGTTGCAACGTCAAGAGGATCTAGGAATTGTGTTCTAATTGTGAAGAAACGTCTTAGTGAAGTGTAATGATCGATTAGAATTTGGAAGAAGTTGGTTCAAGTGGCCATGACGTATTCATTGCTTTTGCTGTTTTTCGTGCATTATTATCAGTTACATTTCTTGCGATTTATAGTTTTACTTTTCATTTTTCTGTTTCAATTGTTTTGAAAATGTGATTATGCTCAAAAGAAGCAGTGTGCATACCGTCAATTATGCTAATGAGAAAGGAGTCGAATAGTTAACTTATGGGAAAGTGGTTTTCCATTTACGGCAGCTTCCGTTTGTCTCAACTGAAATCAGTCCGTCATCATACCCTGTTCGTAGCATGAACGAGAGAGGCAAAGAGGATCCGGAGGACGAAAGCGAATTAATGAAGAGAATCGTATCCGCTTTTACCTTATGGGATTATGTCTATTTTCTAGTAGTACCAGATCAATTACTGAACAATTGTTAAGTCCTGCTGTTCGTCTTGTAACTCTTTAAACGAATCCTCTTCTACGTCGTTGTTGATTCCTAATAAACCGTCGAATTAGAACTTTTAGTTTGCGATTTTATTCACCACAACCTATGTTACGCCTTTCAGCTCAACACGGCTGGTTTGGAATGGAATCCGTTGGGGGTGCATTTGAACGTTGCGTGGCGAAGGTCATATTTAGGGACGAATCTAGATTCTGTCTGGGAATAAAAAATGGTCGTTTGAACATGTGGTAAACCCACGATATCGAATTTCTGTTGGAAGACAGGTAGGACGAATTGTTTGAGTCATAGTATGAGGTTCTGTAGCATATCTGAACAGGTTTCCGAGGCAATAGGAACTCGTAATATTACATTAATGCTGTTGTGCAACCTCATATTCCTCCACACCTTCAGCACTTTTTTTAGATGGATAATGCCCGTTCTCATGTTTCAAGGATTTTTATTAACAGTTTAAAGTATGCTTTCGTAAATTTCTTGCCATGACGATTTAGTTTTCCTAGCTTACTAAGCGCTGAACGTGTGGGACTGACAAATTGATCTAATCTTCTACATACCAATTAATTTTAGGGTGCTTGGAACAATATTCCAGAAGGATAGCGAACGACCACGTGCTTGGAATCGATGCCACGAAGAGTGGCAGAATGTGTAGTCAATAGAGAGCGTTCAACTCACTATTAATAATAATTAGATTTATCTGTATTTGTAAATTTCGATCAATTATTGTCTGGTAACTTTGATCAAAAAATTCCTTTTCCTTCTTGGTATAAAAATGTATACGTTGAAGATCTTGGTAAAATTTTGTATTTGGGCCCGATTTCAATTACTTTATTTATTGCGTTTTTAAAGTTCACACGAAACTTCGACAGGTATGTTGTGTAACAGTTACTATAACATTTATCTTTAATAAAATCCTAAGTATTTGTCAATTGAAATTGTTGTTTATTGAAATACTTATTAATTGCAGCATCCGGTAATCAATATAATATGAGTAATATGTAGTAATATTCACACTAGAGAGTACGTCCGGTATGATCTTTTGTTCGATATTATCAAATTAAATTAGTGTAATAACAACAACAATAACCATTGGAATTCCTCGCATAGTATACAAGGATTTTCTCCGTTATACCAGAAGACATATAGTGGGGCGTTTTACCAACAGAGTGAGTGGTTTACCTCGAGAGGACGAGAATGTTCGTTCTCAACTATTCTATTAGAAACTAAAAGTGGGATTATGTCGGTTACCTAAAATTATGCAAAACTTTATTGTAGTTGACTAGTTCGATCATTATAATAACAGAACACTTTTTGTTATAAATAATAATGTTAGTGTGTCAGTGTTATTATGATGTTCGATTGAGATGATTGTGCTTAAACCCGTTGATTTTATATGATCGCATTATGTTACGTACAGCTGATGTAATGTGCCTTTCACTTTCATGTTCCTATGCCAATTTTATTGAAACTGTAAGTGATGCAGTAATTTATCATAATTTTTATTGAATAGTGTTATGTTAATTTGGATTGAAAGGTGGATGCACTCGGTTACGTTATTTTGAGAATTTGATTTGCATAAATAATAGTTTTGTTTGAAATAAGGCCAAATGGAAAGAGTCTTGTTGAATGAGATCATGTGTCCAAGATTTCTTTATCGAGATGGAGCATAAGTTTAATCATTTGTTCATTGACTTTGAATGTTCTTTTATACTGAAAAAATATTAAAGAAAGATGTTACAGCGGCATTTACTGGTATAGATACTGCCTCATTATAAAAGCAAACATGTGTACGTCTAACAAAACATTTAAATGATGCAGTCAAAAATGCAGACGATTCTTCCAAAATTACCGTCTTTTAATACATAATTTGTCACCGGACTGATAAGAAACTAAAAATAATTATTAAGCAACAAAAATGTTATTCATACAAACTTTTTTCTTTGGTCCAATATAATGATTATTCGAAAATATTTACAGAGTTCGTAATATTTTCAAACGCTCGTATCAAAATTTATAATTGTCAATAATTACTAACAATATTTAATACACTAATTTATTCTTTAACACGACTATTGTAGTAAATTCGACTTGGTAATTCATTTACAATAGCACTTAATTTATATAGACATTAATCGTATTTATTTCAACAATTTAATTTATTTTACTTATCGGTTAATACTTCGTCTGAAACAACCATCGGATCGTACGGTTTATATATCTAACTATAAAGCGTCCACTTTATTACCAGAAATTACGCACTGATTATAGAAGCATCTCCTTTGTTTGTTTTATATCGGTTATTTAAATACACCCTTGCAGCTCTCAATTATACCTCTACATTTAATTTTGTAATGCTCAACCCGAAGGTATTATAGTAACCAGGAAGCGAATTTTTCTTTGCCTGGAAATTTTAAATTCTGCCGAACTGTTGCTATTTCAAGCAAAGTAAGGATTTTTAACGTATGTGATAAGACACACGCGGGACCTGCATTTATCCGAACTTGGGCGTATTTTTGTTAAAAATTCTGACTTAGCATTTTTCAAGCGGTCAGTGTCGGGAATCCTACCCAGGACCTTGGAATTTCAATTACACCATTGTTTGCTTGATGGTTTAATCTCTTTTAGTTGTAGAGGGTTTGGCCTCAAACTACATTGTCAAATGCTTTTTTCCAGAACTACAAACCCCATATACACGCTTTCTCCTTTTTTCATTGTTTTATCCATTAACACCCTTAAAGCTAAAATATCCTCCCGTGTTCCCGTTTCGCCTAAACCCAAATTCATCTTCTTCAAGTATTTCCTCAGCCCGCTTTTACATCCGTCTTTGCAGAATTTTAATTAATATTTTTGACACGTGTGCTATCAAACTTATTGTTTGAAAGTTTTCACATCTACCCGCACATTTCTTTTTTGGTAATGTGACCATGGTGATACGTTTGAAATCTTTGGGTATATCGCTTGTCTCATACATATAACTTACAAGTTGGAAGAGACGTTCTGGTACTGCTTGTCCAGCGGGTTTTATAATTTCTGCTTGCACTTTATCTATAACCGCTGTCTCATCATTTTGCACTCTTTAATGCTAATTCAAACTCATCTCTAAGTATAAGACATCCCAAATCATCCTTTTCGATGTCTGATTCCTGTACTAGTGCTTCTTGTTCCTGTCCTGCATATAAATTCCCTATATATTTTTGCCCACTTTCTTGCATTTTCTATAATGACATTTCCTCCCGCGTCCCTTATATTTTTGCTGTACTGTTTCATATTCCCAAAAGTCATTCTCCTTTGTTTGTATGCCTCGTCTGTCTTTCCTATTTCTATCTTTGTTTGTACCTTTTTACGCTTTTTATCAATCCATGGTTCTATAGCTTTCCTGCATTTGCGAATAATTTCCCAATTTATGACTTTGTATCTCTATATTCCTGGTTCGTCTGGTCTATTTTTGTATTTTTGCCTTTTTACTATTACAAGATATCCTTTGTTACCCATAGCTTCTTATTTTCCTCTTGTTTATACCCAGAATGTCTGTGGCCGCCATATCTAAGCTTGATCTAGTATTATTCCATTTTGTTTCTACTTCCTTAGTATAGGAAACTTTCCCGATGTCTTTCAGCAATTCGTTTTAACTTTTTCTGAAATCTTTTGTGGATATCTTTATCTTTTAGTTTTCCAAAGCCAAAGAGTCTTTTTCCGTTTCCTTTTTTTTCAAAGTATTTAGTTTAAGCACGGCCTTCACAATTACTATGTTGGGGTCAGTGTCTATATCTGCTTTTAGGTAGCTTCTACTGGTCTCTAAACCGCTGTCGAACAAAAAATGTGATCTATTTGATATCTGCCTATGTCTCCTGACATCTTCCAGGTGCATTGTCTTCTAGCATGATGTTGAAATAACATGTTTGTGATGGTTAAGTTGTGTTTGTCGCAAAATTCTACCAGCCTATTTTCCCTGTCACCTACTACCGCTCCTTCCCTGCCCTCGCCTACCTCTGCATAAAAATCTTTTCATGTCCTTTTACAAATCTTACTATGTCTTCAATATCTTTGTAGATCACTTCTACTTCTTCTTCACTACTGCTATAAGTGGCCATGTAATACTTGCATTATTACAGTACTTTCCGGTTTAGATTTTAATCTAACCTTAAGTACTCTTTCGTTCTTTTGTAAGTTGTTTTCTACACAGTGTCCTATCTATTTTCGCATAACTATCGCCACACCCGAATTTCCTTCCTCTGATCCTGTATGAATTACCCTAAAGTTTCGTCGCCAAGAATCCCTCGCCTCGCCACCGAACTTCGCTAATTTCTACTACGTCTAATTCTAACCTATTCATTTCAATTTTCAAATTCTCTATCTTACCCACTTACTTTATGCTTCTGACATCCTACGTTCCGACTCGAAAAATGTTCCCTGTTCTTTTAAACTCATCGATCGTATCCTTCGAAATATTTCTCTCCCGGATATCCAAATGGGGACTATTCTAACTCCGGAATCTTTTAAACCAGAGGATGCCTTCACTTTAAAACATATTCAGTACGCAGTTATAAAATAAAAATTGTAAAATGCGCGGTTGCGTGAATAGAAAATCAATAGTGTGTTTTGGTTACCGTTAGGTTGCTTACACCCTATTTACTCAATATGTCGTAATAGGTATAACTACCTGGGTTAACCTTCCTTTCTTCGCTCTATGATTTCCTTAGAGGTCCCTTAACTGCTTTCGGTGGGATGCAATGGACAAACCACCGCTGAGGTAGGCGACTCCGTGGCGTAGTTGGTATGCGTGTGACTACTACGCCCAAGGTCTCGGGTTCAAATCCCGACACGGTCCGCTTGAAAAATGACGAGCATTTTTCACAAAAATATGCCCTCGTTCGGATGAGAAGTAAAATGGAGATCCCGTGTCAGAGTGTTGTCACGCACGTTAAGGATCCCTACCTTCCTTGCAACAGCAAGGGTTAGGCAAAATTTTTAATTTCCGGGTAAAAAACTCGCTTCTGGTCAATGTAGTACCTTCGGGTGGAGCATTGGAAAAATCAAATGTAGGGTTAGTAGAGGTAACTTCTTAAATTCGCGGGTGCACGCATGAAAAATCAATAGTGTATTTGGTTATCGTCAGGTTGCTTACACCTTACATAGTCTGTAGTATTAGGTGACTAACTGGAGTAACTTTGCTTTCCTCACTCTAACAATTTTTTAGATTACCTTTCGCTCACCTCAGTAGAAGGCAACGGGAAACCACTACTAATTTATTTTCCCCAGGAGACGCAGTTTTGAAAAGAAACTTACTGAATACGTGGTTGGGCGAATAGAGGTGTCGCCGTGGATCAATGTAGTAAGCGTAAGACTACTGATCCCAAGGTCCTGGGTTCGATTCCAGACACGGCCGAATGCTTGAAAAATGGCAGGTGAGCATTTTTCACAAAAATTACGCCCTCGTTCGGATGAGAGGTTAAATGGAGGTCCCGTGTGTGAGTGTTGTGACGCACGTTAAAAATCCCTACCTTGCCTGGAACGGCAAGGGTTCGGCAAAATTCTAAATTTTCCAGGCAACAAAAACTCGCCTCCTGGCCAATGTAGTACCTTCGAGTGGAGCATTGGAAAATCACATGTAAGGTTGGGCAAATAGGAAATCGGTAATATATTTTGGTAACCGTCAGGTTGTGTACACCCTAGTTACTCTACATGTCGTATGAGTAAAGTAGCTGGGACAACTTACTTTTCCTCACTTTAATAATCCTTTAAACACCCTTTTGTTTCTCTGGGTGGAAGGCAATGGAAACCACCACGGATTTATTTTCGAATAAGACGCAGTTAGGAAAAGTAACTTATTGAATACGTCATTGCACGGATGGAAAAATCAAGTGTATTTTAGTTACCGTTAGGTTGCTTACACCCTGTAGTAAGAGGTGAGTAACTCTTACAATCCTTTAGAGATCGTTTCGTTCCTCTGAGTAGAAGACAACGGAAAACAACTCCGATTTATTTTTTCCAGGAGATGCAGTTCTGAAAAGAAATTTACTGAGTACGTGGTTGTGCGATTAAGATATCAATAATTTATTTTGGTAACCGTCAGGTAGTGTACACCCTAAGTGACTAATTGTGGCAATTTTCTTTTCCTCGTTCTAATATTTCTTCAGAAACTCTTATGCACCTTTCGGTGAGATGTAACGAAAAACCATCCCCGATTAATTTTCTCAGAAAGCGTAGTTAGGAAAAAATAACTTGCTGAATACGTGGTTGCGAGAATACGAAACCAGTAGTATATTTTGCTATGCGTCAGATTGATTTCACTCTACTTGCTCTGCCTGTAGTAAAACGTGACTAACTGGTGCAACTTTTCTTTCCTCACTCTAGCAATCCTTTAAAGATTCTTTCGCTCCCCTGAGTAGAAGGTATCGGAAAACCACCACCAATTTATTTTTCCCAGAAGACCCAGTTATGAATAGAATTTTATCTAACCCCGTTATGTCAGACTTTAAATGTATTTTTGACGTTATGTAACGTCGATGTAATGAAATTTTACGTAGCTGAACACTTAAGTCTCTATTTAGGTAACCATAGATATTTACATAAATATCAATCAATCCATAGCAACGCTCAGGTAAAGTGATGAAGCTGAATTTTCTACATTTGGAACCGTACAATCCTTTTGTTATAATTTAAAGCGCAGTTAGATAAAATATTGTACTTAACCCGTCATGAAACCCTAATTTTATTTGACTCGTGTGATTTGCAAAACTTGCTCACTGACTGCATTCGCTCGTTTTGGAAAATATTACATTCGTCAAATAAATTTAGTCTTTTCATAACTGGTTACGTAAATATCTATTGCTGAATACTGGTTCCGCGAATAGAAAATCAATAGTATATTTGGAAAATTGTGATGTTGCTTACACTGTATTTACTCTATCTGTCGTACGAGTTAAGTAACTGGGTAACTTTCCCTTCCTTACCCTATAAATCATTTAACGACCATTTCGCTTCTCTGAGTATAAGGCAACGGAAAACCACCATTGATTTATTTTCTGATGAGACACACTTAGGAAAAATAACTTGTTAAATACGTGGTTGTGCGAATGAAAAATGAACAGTGTAATATGGTTACCGTCAGATTGCTTCCACCATACGTACTCATGACAAACTTGGGTGACTTTTCACTCCAATTATCTCTTAGAGATTCATATGCTTCTCTCATTGGAAACCAACGGAAAACTGCAACCGATTTATTTTCATAGGAGACGCAGTTAGGAAAAATAACTTGCTCAATACATGGTTGCTGGAGTGAGAAACCAGTAGCGTATTTTGGTAACCGTCAGATTGCTTTCACTCTACTTGCTTTACCAGTAGTAAGAAGTGACTAACTGGGGCAACTTTCATTTGCTCACTCAAACGATCCTTTTTGATCCTTTCGCTCCTCTAAGTAGAAGAAAACAGAAAGCGCTAGGAAACCATTTGTGTATATTTTTCTTTTTTGTAATATTATGGTTTGTTAGCTTAAGGTTTACCACAGAGCTTTCTCCTAAAACTTCACTATTGGCTTTTCCACCATTTTTTCCATTCATTTTCTATAAGGACGCCTGGAATATTTTTACTGATACTAATTTTCATCTTAATATTCTTATTTTTACTTCTGTGTATGATAACTCAGTTTTTGGTTTATCAAACCATCTCATTTTAGAAACGCTTTTTGTTTCATAATTCACACTTACTAATAATGATAAACGCGCGGTGTCGAGGCTCTGGGGACTATAACAATTTTGGAGGTCAACTTTTGAATACTTAGTCATATTATGCACAGATTCTCTCGACATGAAGGAACCGAAATATTCAAAAATCTAGGAATGCGCATTGTGAAATACAAGAACATGTCACTGCAAAAATAAATTAAATTCAAAATTTCCAGCCGTATTTTCATATCATTAATTTTAGCACATGTTCATTAAATGCAATGTGTTGGATCAATAAATTATTCGGAACAAAATGGACAAACGGCTTCTTTCGTTACTCTTGCTTTTTACGCTTCTTTACCTTTTTTTATCTTTGATTCAACAACTTTTGATTTCTAAAGATATTTCTCTAAAATGTTCCACTTAGCGTTGTTATTCTTGTCTGCTTTTATTTTTCTAACATATGTTTAAGTGGAGAACGTGATTGCCAAGCGCAATATACAAAGTTCTTTTCCAGAACCATTCTGATAATTATCTCTTAGAGCCACTTGAACCTTTTGCTACGTACATTTACGTAGCCTAAGGGCCAAAGAAGAAGAAAAAATTGACCGGGCTCATTCGGTGAGTGGGCGGGGTATTATACTTACCAGGCCTGAAATAAAAATACACGCACTCATTCTCTCTCATAACAAAACATACAAAAAAGAAACCTATTATACGTTATCGGAATGTTTAATAAATTAAAGTATACCTAAAACAAGGTATTGACTTATTTAAAGTTTATCATAAACTTCTCGTCTCCAAACAAATAGATTTGCTTTAAAAATTATTGTAAAACGGGCTTATTCTGAACAGGTATAATATATAGGATGTTGTTGAAGAATTTAAGAATAGAAACGGAATTTATTCCAACGGGTAATGAATTAACAAGGGAAAAAGGGGTAATTAATTTATCCCGAAAATGAACGTAACACTGATAAAATGTATGAAACATACGGTCTAGGACAACTCGGAGCGGCCAACCCGGAGCGGTCAACTGGACGCAGTCAACTGGGCGCAGGCAGCTCGGCGCAAGCTAACTCGGCACAAGCACAACTCGGCGCGTGCCAACTCGACGCTAAATCCGAGTACAAAATGTATAAATATTATACTTAGATAAATACAGCACACTTTAAATACGTAATAAATCGTCTATTCGAATAATATGAGTTCAACAATGGTTCTAGTCGATCTTGCAGTGGCTAACCAGAAACAAACTTGAGGTGGCGCCGGAAAAGACTAAAGCAGTAGTGTTCAACCTAGGTAGACCATAGAAGTCGAATTAGATATATACAACAATCCTAGAATGGACCATATAAAGTTTTGACAAGAAATAGTGCAGTATGAGATAGATTAGTGAAAGTAATAGGTAGTCCTGCAATTAACCTATTATTTCCATTCTAAATATTTCATCTTGAACAGCAACGGAAAACGACTAGTGAAAATTTGCACATCACTATGTGCCTTGTAAATATTTTAAATTGAAAAGTGGTATTTTAAATACCACCGCATGTTTGCGACCATTTTTCAGCTCAAAAAGTACGTTGTTATCGTGCTATATTGGTAAAGTGAAATAAGAGATCGGAACAGTAACACAAGAGCTCCGAAAATTGATTGCCGGGCTCATACGTTAAAAACAAAGAAGGCATGTTACGTCAGTGGCCGTAATAGTACTGCTTTTATCTGTCGGTAAGTTTTTGTTACAAGTTGGTAAATTATTTAAAAATTTATATATTGTTGTAGTTGTATTATTATCAAATTATTTGCGGTTGCACAAAAAAATTTGTACCTGCCCCACTCGGAAAATATCTTTACGGGGCTACGCCGTAGGCGTAGTCCCGAAAACCGCATGTTCGCCCTGAATAATACCACTTCCCGAACTTCATAAATTACTATTTAGGTTGCCCATGCGCCAAAGTTGTTCTTGCGTCGAGTTGGTCGTGCCTAGTTGGCTGCGCCGAGTTTGCCCATTTCTTAAAACATACGATATCACCAAGAATTGTAATTAGAATAATATGATCTTCAAAAACATTATTATTTTAACCGATTTTAACCCGATTTTAACCCATTGGAATTCCGTTAACCTCCTTCCATGTGATTTTCCAATGCTCCACCCGAAGGTACTACATTGGCCAGGAAGCGAGTTTTTTTTTACCTGAAAATTTTGAATTTTGCCGAACCCTTGTTGTTCCAAGCAAGGTAAGGATCTTCAACGTGCGTGACAACACTCACGCACGGGACCTCCATTTTACCTCTCATCCGAACGAGGGCGTATTTTTGTGAAAAATGCTCGCCTAACATTTTTCAAGCGTCCCGTGTCGGGATTGGCACCCGAGTCCGTTAACCTCCGCAATCATCTCATTTCCCATGAGATGGTGCTACTCAGTTTGAACACGATCGTCAAATGAAAGATCTATGAACATTACCCATTTTTGACCTGATTATTTGGCAAGGTACAAATAATTAAGACTTTTTAACTATCTTGAACCTCGCCCTTTCTTTAAGTATTAGGAGAATTAAAACCGAAATGGAAACACATTTGATCTGATCGATATTGTATATTTATAACAGTTTATCTATTGCCCAATATTTACAAATTCACACAGCATACGATAACTTCGTTACTTCACCAGAAGGTTATTTACTTTCTACTTGGCATGCATATCAAATTCCACGCAAATTATAATTAATTTCAGTATCGAAATGCACAAAAAGATCGGAATGAACGAACACCGGCCATGAAATTTAATATAGATATTTCATGCTTCAAAAGTAGGTTACGTGCTTTTGCCTTTTAAACGATTGTCTTACCATTCTCCTCCATTTTCTTGGTTTTCAATTTTACAGTTCAATTTGTACTGAAAGTACTAAACTTTTCAACTCCGTAGTAAGGATCAGGTTATTGAATAATTAAGGTGTAGAGTCTCTGTTAGACTGAATTATTAGTGAGACTTTAATTATTTTTATACTTGAATCATTATAGTATCACGCCATTCAGAAAGTATTTTCGACTGAAAGCTAGAGTAGTTAAAAGTTAATGAAATCTCTTTAACCAGAAATTAGAAAACCATCATTCTTCAATTAGTTTTCTTGTGGGTTATTAGTTTTTCTGGGTATCATGAATTAGTAGCTAGTTTTGAAGCGCTGCTTGGAAACCTTGCACTTCTATTTTATTCACGATTTTAACCCACTTTTTCCTAGCTTTTTCGTTATGTAATCTAATCTTTGACAATGTAAATACACCCTGATTTGCGCAATCCTAAAATTAAGTAAATTTAGGCCAAGCTCATGACACAATAAAATGTTTTTATTTTGTTTTTAAAATGTGGAAATTGTCCTATTTACTTGAACTACGCAGTATGCATACTTAATAGAAATTGTCCCGATACGTTTCATTGTTCACTATGTTTCTATTTCGAGAGTAAAATGTTCTGTTATCGTTATTCAGGGCAAAATGCAATACACTTGTTAACTCGTAATCAATTATAAAGTTGGCTGAAAAATGGGAAAAGAGGAATAATAATTATGAGATTTTAACATTCAAACAAATTGCATCTCTTATTCAGACTTTTCAATTTTCTACATTTTTCTGGAACCGAAAAATAAGTTAAAAAATTCCTTTTTATATGGAAAGTCATTCCTTTATTTAGTTTATATTTATTTCAATTTTATTTGCTGCTCTGTATGAGTTTGAATTTTTATAGTCACTTTTATACCTTAAATCTCCCATATATTTGGATCTTTTACTTAACTGCAAATTATTGTCGTTTTTCTGCTACAGGTATTACCTTATGAATCTGTTACGTTAATTCGAGGCAGCCACGTTGGGCGCCAAATTTATGCTACGTGGACTCGTAGCCGTGCGTAACACGAAGAAAGTCAAAGGAATGACCGGGCTCAATCGGAGATTAGGGGGGGGGTTGTAGAAAGCAGACTACCATATAATATACGCGGCTGTAGGAATTAGTGACAATACCTGCAATAAAAATAGTCAAGCAAACCTGAAAAAAAAAGAATAAGCATAGCAGCAATGAAAAGTCGAAATTATTCCGTACTCTGTAAGATGTAAAAAAAACTGTTTGGATAATCTATATAATGTAATAACAATAAAAAAACATTACAAAACTTTTATTACAAAGTAAGGAAATATTGGGGAGTAGCAGAAACGTTTCCTCACACACCAATTAAACATAATCAAACAAAATTATAACAAAAGATAAATAGGTAAACACACTTGATATGAGTAGTCCAGTTTTGTTGATTGTTCTTTTTTTTTTTTTAATAATAGCATGCCATTCTATTGTAAAAGGTATCAAAACGACGAAGGATATTGCGAAACAAACAGATATATATTTAAAGTAATAACAAGTATGAAATAGTTCAACTTACAAAACCAGGAGCACCGGAAGAGTTTCTATAGAATTGGAATAATTCGGCTACTGATCTAAAGCCTCCTGATAGCTAGGTAAACCGGATGCAATGGTGTAGCTTGGCAAAGATTCACAGTCGCCGGGTCCAACTGCACCTCCATTTGCATTTCTTGTTGCTAATATCCTTCTTTTCTATTGTTGGAATTTGGGGTACAACAGACAGGAACACATGCAACAAACGCAACTAAGAACAATTAAGGTTAGTATAATTCCGATCCAAACATCCGCCAAGAATTTTTCGTATTGCGGATCTGCTTCAGCAGAAAGAACTTCGTCAACTTCTGAAGCTAATTTCAGTTGGTAAAGGCATTGGTTGAATACGGTGAAACATTTAAAAACACGATCACTCTCACAATCTCGTCTTTAAAAAAATGTACGTTCATATTTTATTTACTTATTATTGAATGCAAGGTAAATTTAACATATCATTAATACGGAATGAGTTAAACACTTTTGCAATTTCATTTTGCAAATGTTTTAGGGAGTTTAAAACCTGACTAAAGTGGCTCCTTTAAAAATTCTGTACAAGTTTATTGCACTTACCCTGATAAAAAAGGGACCACTACACTAGATCGCACACACATTAATCCTAAGAAGAATCGGTCAAGTTTAGCAAGCAAGTTCTACAACTTTTATTTCAAAAGAAACTCAACTAAAAACACAATTAGTAAAGCACGCGTAATTACTAAGTGCGTCCGTCAATGTTCCGTAAACAAGCACGTGCGGTCGAGTAAAACACGTTCGCCTATAAAGCATCTTTCCTTCAATGTAATCAGAGCTACACTCTCTACAGTTAATATACAACTTTTATTTCACAAGAAAAACAACTAAAATCGTGTCGTGCTTGTTCATGAACAATTCGAAAATTCATACCGCATTAATTCTCACTATTTTCAAAGCAACAAGGAAACAGTATTTTTAACGTAATTAATATATAGGAACAAAGAACAAACTACAACTGCCCATCTGTTTATATCAACTCGTTGCTATTACAACCTCTTATCGTCTATTATCTAGACTTGTATATCCACATAAGGAACAAAATTTATATGAACGGCAAGACAAGAACGATGCAATCCACTCATTATAATACGACGCATTCGCCCAAGGAGTTAATAAATATAAAATATAGAAATAGTAGTTACAGAAATGTATTTACGAATTGGGTAGTGTAAAATGTTAAGCCATTAAAAATGCACGTTACAAATCTTTAACAATTCTATCGCCATGTAGACTTGCGCACACCTAGATCCTAACCTTATACTTTACGGTTCATTATTCTCTTGTAAGTAACTAGTAAAGTAAAATGGTTTATCTAAAACTGCTTTATAAAGCCTCATTATACCATTTGTGAAACTGTTTCAGTTAAACAATGAATCACATGAATATGACATATTACCCCACTAGTGGAATATTGAAAAAAGAGATCGCAGTTTCATCATTATCATCATTAGGTCTTCAGTCCTAGAACTGGTTGGACGCGTACCCTCATTGTTTCCTAGTCTGAACCAACCTACACATTTCCATGAAATTTGCACTGTCTGCATCTATCACTATCTGTGTGCGAAAGTCTGATCTCGGTCTACCTCTACCTCTCTTTTCCTATCGCTGATTATAGTATATCCCGTACTATTCCCCAGAAATGCCTTAGAACGTATCCTGTCCTTCTATTTCTCCTATTTTTTTATTTTCCACAGATATCTTTATTCCTCTACTATTGCTACAACCTATTTGTTATTAACTTTGTCTGTCCATGCTATCATCCTCATGCATCTGAAGCACAACATTCCAGAAGGCTTCTATCTCTTTCTGTCTGCTTTTCCACCTGTCCCTATTTCATAGACGTACTGTGCTGTGCTTCACATTATGCTTTGAACAGTTTTCTTCTTGTATCTATGTTCGTTGTCTTTGTACATAGCTGCTGTTTTTTCTTGTTTGATGCAGTTCAGTCACCTTCTTTTGTTTTACAGTTATATACTTTATTTCCCCGATATTCAGTGGTATGTGAAGGAGGGTAAGCAGCCTTTGGCTACCAAGTTCCCCCAGCACCTAAACCTTTGTCGAATTAATAGTTTTTCCAATTTATCCTTTTGCACAATCAACATTAGTTGAAAATATTTCACAACCAACACCTGTAGTTGTTTATAATAATCATCAGATTTAAGAGAACTTATGTTTTCGTCATTGGATTTTACATCTTGAAACTGGTCGGACTTGTACCTCAGCTTATTTATGTTCTGAACTAGCCTACATCGTTCCCTGCAATTCTCACAACATCCTATATACAACTCGATTCCTTTCTATTGTTTTCTAATTATATGCCCTATTTCGCCGAGATTCAGAGGTATGTGAAGGGGGTTAAGCAGCTTGTGGCTGCCAAGGATCCCCCAACACTTAGACATTTGTCGTATTATCAGTTTTCAAGTAAATCCTTTCGCACAATTAACATTAGTTGAGAGTATTGCAAAACCAATATCTGTAGTTGCTTATAATAATCACCATGTTTAAGTACAGTTATTATTTTTGTCATTAGTTTTTCCTTCTTGCGACTGGTTAGAAGCGTACCTCCATTGATTTCTATTCTGAGCTAGCCTACACATTTCCCTGAAATTCTCACAGCCTACATCTTTCACTATCTGTGTGCAGTAGTCTAACCTAGGTCTACCTGTACTTTTCTTTTTTCCTATATCTGCTTCTAATGTATTCCGCACTATTCCCTCATGTCTTAGTATGTGACCTATCACCCTATCTCTCCTATTTTTTACTGTTTTTCAACATAGTTATTTCTTCCCCTACTATTTCTAGTACCTCTTTGTTCTTAACTTTGTTCATGGTATCTTCATCATACAACTGTAGCACCGCATTTCAAAGGGTTCTACCTTTTTTGTCTGCTTCTCCTACTGTCCAGGCTTCACAGCCATACAGTGCTGTGCTCCACACACATATGTTTTAAGCAATCTTTTCCTTGTTTCTATGTTTGTGAACACAGTAGTTGCTTTTTCTTGTTAAATGTAGCACGGCTTTGTTTTATATATTTTGTGCTTTTTCCATCTTGCGTTATTTGCCTTTCTAGGTAGCAGAAATCCTTAACCTCTTGTACATTATCGTTACCTCTTTATATTCTTATTTTTGACTTATTTTCCTCTCTTTTGCATACTAGAACTTTAGTTTTATTTTTGTTAATTTTCATACCGTATCTCTCTGTTAGAACTGTTTCCATTTCATTAAGAGCAGCTTCTAACTCTTCTTTGCTAGATGCTAATACCGCTATATCATCTGCAAACCTAAGCATATCAATCTTTTGTCCCTGCATATTAATTCCAAATCTCTTCCTGCATTTGACAGTATTCATTGCCTTTTCTATGTACAAGTTAAAAATTAAGGGGGATAAGGCACATCCCTGTCTCACCCTTTGCCTAATATTTATTTTCCTACTTTCTTGCTCTAATTCTATTACTGCTGTTTGCTCTTTGTATAAGCAATGTACTATCCGTCTATCTCTAAAGCTTATTCCAATCTTTTTGAGTATTTCGAACATTTTTTCCATTTTACATTGTCGAATGCTTTTTCTAGATCTACAAACCCTTTATATACGCTTTCCCCCTTCTCTATTGTTTTCTCTATTATCACCCTCAGAGCTAAAATAGCCTCCCGTATTCCCCTGGTTCGCCTAACCCCAAATTGATCTTCTCCCAGTATTTCTTCAGCTTGTTTTTCCATTCGCCTTTGTACAATTTTAGTTAATATTTTTGAAGCATGTGCTGTCATACTTATTGTTCGAAAATTTTCACATCTTTCGGCGTCTCTTTTTTTTGTATAGTTACTATGATGTTACGTTTGAAATCTTTGGGTATCTCGCCTGTCTCATACATACAGTTTACAAGTCGGAAGAGACGTTCTGTTGCTGCTTGTCCAGCGGCTTTTAGAGTTTCTGCTTGCACCTTATCTGTACCCGGTGCCTTACCATTTTTCAGACTTTTTAATGCTAATTCAAACTCATCTCTAAGTATAGGATATCCCAGGTCATCATTTTCAATGTCTGATTCCTGTTCTAATGCGATTAATTCCTCTCCTGAATTTAAATTTGCTATATATTTCTGCCCTCTAGCTCCTTTCTCTGCATTTTCTATAATGACGTTTCCTCCCGCATCGCCGCATCCCTTATATTTTTGCTGTATGGTTTTGTATCCCTAAAATTCATTCTAATTAATTTGTATGCTTCGTCTGTCTTTCCTATTTCCATCTTAGTTTGTACCTCGTTGCACTTTTTATCAATCCATTTAGCTTTCCTGCATTTGCGAATAATTTCCCATTTTATGGCTTTGTAACTCTGTTTTCCTGTATCGTCTGATCTATTTTTGTATTTTCGTCTTTCTTCTATTAAATTCAGGATATCCTTTGTTATCCATGGTTTCTTATTTTCTTTTGGTGTATACCTCAGAATATCTTTGGCCGCCATGTCTAGGCTGGATTTAATGTTATTCCATTCTGTTTAAACTTCTTTAGTATCAGAAATTTTCCCGATATCTTTCAGCAATTTATTTGACTTTTTTTTCAAATTTTTCGTGGATATCTTTATCCTTTAGCTTCTCAAAGTTAAAGTGCCTTTTTCCGTTCCTCTTTTTCAGATTTTTAAATTTAAGTGTAGCCTTCATAATTACGATATTGTGGTCAGTGTCTATATCTGCTTCCGGGTAGCCTCTACAGTCTTTTACTTGATTTCTAAACCGTTGTCTAACAATAATGTAATCTATCCGATATCTTCCTATATCTCCTGGCATCTTCCACGTGTATCGTCTTCTAGCATGATGTTGAAATAATGTATTTGTGATGGTTAAGTTGTTCTTGTCGCAAAATTCTACCAGCCTATTTCCCCTGTCATTTCTCGTGCCTAAACCAAATAAACCTACTATCGCTCCTTCCCTACCCTCACCTACCACTGCATTTAAAGCAGTTTAATGATTATTTATATTAAGAACAAACAGGTTTACCAATTTAACAATTAATAGATAGTTTAAATTACTCCTACTTATACATATTAACAACAAAACTTTGACAATTCATAAGATTAAAACCATACGAATGTAACTGATCTGTATTTTTATCAACAATGCTTAAAATGTTGTTTATAAGCACTTGTAGTAGCTTCACTCGCGGTAATATCTCCTTCAAGAACATGTTTTCATGTGATGTTTCAATATAGCCTGCACTGTGTTGAGTTAGGCCGGTGTTAGCTAAAAGTGAAGTAGACAGACGACTGTCAAAAAACAGTGCCCGTATGTTCTTGAAACAGCAATAAACTGAGGAAAGAAGCAATCTTCTTTGGCATTACGCTAAAAGTGTTTGTACCAACAGGAAGCTTTATGCATTTACCACCTCTGTAACTAACAAAAAATTTTCCGTCATCAGCATGACCAGGACATAGAGCGAGGTATTTTCATATTATTTCGTCCATATTCACCCCTTCAAATTCACCGACAGTGATAAAGAATTCTAGGAAAACTTAGGTTTTCACATCCGGTATACAGATATAAAAATTCTTCATTTTTTACGTTTTCTAAACTCTCTGCATGCACCCCCAAGTGCAATTATTTAGGCAACCTTAAATTTTATATTTATGAATTTCATACACCGAATATCTTCTTGTTCTTAACTCTGTTAGGAAAAATTTTGTGTCATCGGTATTTTGCAAAAATTTTGACACATCCTCTTTCATTAATATCCTTGATTTTTTTTATTTGCATCCCACCAACTTCTTTTTCGAAAACGCAATTAAATTATTGAATTTTCTTATGTCAACGTTAAGCCGCTGTAGACCGCAGCATAGAATAGAACGCCCAAAGACTAGATGATTGGTAATTCTTGGATAATTCTTCAAAAAATGCTAATAACACCTGTTTTGCTTCGTTTTTGATATCCTTAGAGAACACCAATCAGTGAATCGTTTATAAAATCGGTCATACTTGGTTTTTGATGATCGCCCGAATTACTTGTAACAAAGAAAGGTACAGAAAGAGAAAGAAAATGAATCCCGCGCTGAACACAGTCAGCGATCGAGGGAGGGGGTCTAAAGAACGAAACAACAGGATACACACGGCCCAATTCGCCTTTTGTAGAACTGTGCCTGAAAAGATAATTTAGCACAGAAGCACATGTAAAAACAACTTTAATAAGTAATTTCTATGAATTTAGATTACAAACAATATTAAATTGGTGGTTTAAAGACGAACATCTGAATTCTTCACTATACAATAACATGACGAATTCAGATTCATCTATTGAACTCGATGATACATGGAAAATAGGCAGACAAGCGTAAAACAATTTCAAATTCTAAATATAACAATACGCTTAAATAATCATACAAATAAATCTTATCTAATTACTTGCTAGATGTAGGATGACGATAACGAGCTCGCCCCACTAGCAGCTATTATTCCTAGTACACTACAATAGTGCGCAATATACCAATTAACACAGTTATACATTAATATAAGAACTTTATCATACCAAACTACACTAAATCTCTTATTCTAATAATGACAGTATTAATTAGACAACAAGGTGTAGTTCAGTATCTCTAAATATTTGTCTACTACGAGCAAATCGTAAATACATGAAACAATCCTACCTGTTGGCATTTAATGCTGTTCGTTCATGTGGGTTTTTGAGAGTCTTAGGTAGCTGCAATGTCTTTATCTGATAATAGCGTCATCTTCATACAACGGCAGCCAAACAAAATGTGTGGTAATGAAAATGTGATATTTCTGCATTACGACCAAGTAAACATTAGTTCAAAGAACCTGACAATGTGAGAGTATAATACAACACTCAGAATATGCGTTAAAGTCCGAAAAATATCGATTACAAGTCTAGCTGAAAATATTAACATCTCTATGAAAGGAACATCACCCATCAATTACCTTCAATTACCTACCAGTCACGTAAAACGAGAAAGCACGTTTTTTATCATATGGATTTTGTAACTTTCCAATTGGGTTGATAATATTTATCGCAGATGAAACAACGCAAACTAGCGTTAGAAATGTAGTGAACTCATTCAACCAAATATTTATAAAATTGTTTCTGAATAATGATAACAGAAGTTCCATATAGAATAAAAATAAGTTTGAGCGTATTTCTATCTTTCAGAGATAAACAGCCATTATACTTAATTACAATTAAACTAGCTACATTCAGGAAATTCTTATCAACGATATGCTTAAATAACAAACCAGAAAGTGTGATATAAACATTTAGACGTGTGAATTAAATGAAGGACGAGTAGCGTTGGTTGCCTAACTGAACCAACTTGAAATGATGAAAGTGCAGCGAGTTCGTATATTCAAATAAGTAGAAATGGAAATTGTTTTTAAATTAAGAAGGTAACGCATTTACAAACATGAAATGGAACGTAACAGCAGGCTTTCAGTTACTGAATCACTCACTATTTTACTCAACACCATTACCTTGACAAGAAAATGTAAAAACGAAAATCACTTTTGTTTATAAGTTTGTCTGGTTATTATAACACTGCCTTTGCTTCTAGATTTTCACTCAAAATTTACAAACTGGGTTTGATTTGAGATTTTCACAATTCTAGGTAGTTGTAGATAACATTTTTTGCAGTTTTAGATAAA
Organism: Platerodrilus igneus; assembly: GCA_036346225.1. Taxonomy (NCBI): domain Eukaryota; kingdom Metazoa; phylum Arthropoda; class Insecta; order Coleoptera; family Lycidae; genus Platerodrilus; species Platerodrilus igneus. The sequence goes on along the minus strand of JARFIW010000195.1, from coordinate 539,694 downwards.
ATTTTGTATGTTACACACTGGGTGACGGCATTTTTTATTACTTTCGTGAGATTACACGACTCGGACTTCGCCGTGCAAGTGTGTCACTCATGTGCTTACACTACATTCTTTGCAGGACGCCTATTTGGCGGTTTGGTGTTATTTGCTTTCCGTCAATATTTTATTTTACTTGCCCTTTTAAGACTGACAGTGCATTCACCTCTTTTCAATTTTGTCTTAATTTGAAACGATATTGTTGCATAACTACGTTGTTCTATATTTTGTAGATTTTGAGTACAAAATAAGGTTAGGGATTTAATTGATACATAAATATCTATTATAAAATAAATAGCAAAGAATTTAGAAGTAGTCGCTTACTGTGACAGTTCACTAATGATTTTTCATAATTACTGATTACACAGACTAAGACGATTTTTGTTTCCCGATGTGTAGTACGTGTCTTATCCATTTTGGTCGCTGAAACCGAATCTGCACGCAGAATTTTCGTATCACCCTCAGGTATTAAGATATTCGTTAAAGACGGTATGCATTGTATATCATATTGTAATGAACGTAATCCTGCGTTGGAATGTAAACAGCGGCATAATGTCTAACGAAGGTCCTAGAAATTGCTTGAAAGATCGGCTTAAGATATATAAACGCGGTGGACAGGATGAGCAACAGTTGATGTCCCAAACGATATATGGATATAGGATATAAATAAAGAAATATTTCACTGTACAAAATATGTTGTTGATAGACTTTATAGAATGATTCGAAAGTGTGTAAATCAGACGAATAAGTTATTTTACGTATATGTGAGTTTACGATTAAATCTCACAAAAGGACAAAGTACGTTAATAAAAAAAACTAACGAGCTTTATTTGGGTTGCAACCCGATAGATTTCTATTTGTGGCGACTATTATGTGCCACATTGACGTTACGCTTCTGAATTAATTTTATTCTACAAGGTGCGGAATAATGTAACAGTAAAATAGTGCACCAGCTAGCCATCAGTGGTGCGGGGTGGGTTCTATAAAAGCAAATATATTACTTTTAGGGGTATACAACCGGGGTTACACTGAATACAATGCAGCACCTCGTAGCAGTGGTAGTAGTCGGATTTTGATAGCTTCAGTAACTAGCGGCTGGTGGGCTGACGCTGATGCACGGCGACTTCGTTGGTTGGTAGAGATTAAAACGACCTGATGTCGGAATGTTTTCAACCCTGGCGAGCTTGTTGGCGTCACGTGTTCTAAGACATGGCTTTGGAAGTAGAATGGGTCCAAACTGTGGCGGGATCCTGTCCGTAGTGTTATGAGAGTTCACTTCATTTTATCCCGTTGGATTTGATGGTGACAATGAGATAATCTTAAGAAAAGCCTTTAGTGTACGAGGAGATTGGTGACTTACATCTTGCACTATTCTTAAGTTCCCTCTAAAAAGATTAGTGACTTTCCTAAAGAGAGAACAAAAAGAAGTAGTTTACTCTAGCGCTTGGAGCTCCTTTTGTACCGAAGTTTGTTTGTATTGTACGTTCGGACGGTTCTATTTGTATTTTGATGGGTGGTGCACGAATCCATTATGGGTCGAGGGGTTTTTTGTTTTTTTGCGCGCATAGCGTTTATTTACATGCTGTGTGGTTATTGGTCGGTTAGTTAGGAGTTTGGTTGGTTGCAAACTGCTACATATCCAATGTTTTCTAGTTGTAGTATCATTTCTTAAAAATTTTGAAACTTTTATGTAATGGTTTTAAACAACAGGAAACAATGATCAATTAAAAAACTGCTTAAGTTATTTTTCAAACGTATTTCGGTTAAATGATAATTCTAATTGTTTTTGTTCAAAAATTCTCATACTTAACATTCAACTTAACTTATATGTGATATAAAACAGAAAGGAATATCGTTTGAATATATAGTGAAAAATTAACATTGAAATAAGGACGTGCCGTAAAACTTTTGAGACATTTTTCTTGATAAAGTTTTAGTTTTTCTTGTTCTTTTCTCTTGGTAATACATTGGTACCGTATTTGATTAAATTAGGCATTAAAAAAACTGGCGGATGAAATTTATTGAATTATTTACGTGAAATTTGTGAATAATGGGGATTGCATAAGAATTAATGTTATTAAACAATAACGTCAAATCCCACGGTGTTTAACATCATAACTTGACCAGTAATGGCAATAATATGAAGCGAATTGAACATTTTAATGTTTGAAAAGTTTTTGAAAATTGGTTTGCTTCATAATTGGCTATTTGAATCACTTATTTTTAAAATCATTTTACATTATACCTTTATTAAAACTTCAATATTTCTTAGCAGAAGTAAAACTTTTTTGGAATTTGTTATATAACTAACGATTGAGTAGTCTGTTTTCTATTTCAAGTTATAAAACCACTTTTTTATATATTCTGTTCTTCTTAATTGGTTTTTTGCTTGTGTGTACGCTTGCGAGCTTATTATTCGTCTTTTTCACATCTTCTTTCTCTTAAACATTATTTTCAGTTTTTAGCTTTTTCAGTCTATATTTTACAACACCTGCCCATTTAGTTAATATCATCTATCATTTTTTATTTATTAATATACTTTGGTATTTCTATTAATATATTTTGGTATTTTCAATAAGATACGTGCATAATATATTTTTTCAATTTTATATCCGTGGGCGAGTTTTATATTGACTGTGTAATATTTTGTATTTTTCTGAATACGAAATGTCCCACTAAACTTTTTTCTGAAACCCTTGCCAAGGCTCTATGTTTTTATGAATAGAGCAGAACTTCGCTTGGAGAAGCAAGATTTTGCACCCAAGTTTGGCCCAAATATTTGACTTGACTTCAAGTGGGCAGGAAACTGTTCTTCGCTGCTGGGCTGGAAGTGCAACGTGGTTTGTGTTGGCACCATTGGAATCGCGAAACCGATCAGAACCATAGTTGACTGTGAGATTCCACTCCTGATTCATTGGGCATTCTTTCCTGTAAGTTATTACTATAAAAAATAGCCATCCCTCCTTAGTTACACCTTGCATCTATGCTGTGTATGAATGCACAGAAATTAAGGTGGATATAACTTTGTGATGCCTCATTTTCTATTAGAATACCTTTTTCATGTGAACTATGATCCTTACATTTAAATCTCATCAACATTTTCTTTGTATAGAAGATTAAATATATTATACCCGTACTGGTGATAGTTTATTGTACTGAGAGTGACATGCCCACTAAATTTCTTCTCTCTCATCAACTAAGGAATTTTTGTTAATAAGCTGCCAGATTCTCGTGAATAGAGTGACTAAGATACGGTCATTTCATCGCTGGAAGAACACCTGACTGACTGTCCATAAACTTTTTGCTCTTTCTAAAGTGTCCCTTTGCTTCAACTGAGAAAGATTACTAGGCTACCGTTGCGTGCGGCAATTTTGTGATTGTCGGTTTTACATTTGTTGTAACTCGGAAGCTGATCGAAATCTTGTATCAAAAGTCTATGTGCCCATTGTTGCATTCTAGGCTTACCAAAGTCGGAATATGCGCTAGTATTCCATTCTGATCTATGGAACAGTTTAGAATAATAAATAATAAAAGCCTGTCACATATCAGCGTAAATGAAACGAAAGATGTTTGTTTGGAAAAAAGGAATGAAGTAGTTATGAAAAGACCCAAAGGAGATAGAAGGTTTTAAATATCTTGTAATCAAAGTGGGTAAAGACTGAAGGTATGAGAAAGATAGAAAGGTTGTTATGTATCTTACTATATAAACATTTATGCTGCACAGATAACGAAGAACTTATACAGTAGCTAACCATCCTCCTGTCGTAAATGGTCACCTTTATCTATCTTTTATTTACCTTCCACTAGAAAATACATAGTAAGATATTAACGTATTTGTAGATCATGTATCGTTATGTGTGATCTCGTTTGACAGGTGGTATAGAACCAATCCGTTGCCCTTGTGGCACGTTGTATACAACCAGTTGTCGACCTTCTTGTGTTTTTTTTTGTGTCGTCGTTGGATGTTTCAATCCTCTGGCTGTAAGCCAAGCCTTCAGCATTGATACAGCAGTGCGTGCGCATTTTTATTACCGCTTTTCTTAAAATTGACAGTTCTATTTTATCATTAGCCAAATAATCTAATTTCAATGTTCTATTTTGTCATGACAACGGTTTCGCGAATTGGACGTCACATTTTGAGATGTCATTTTTAGATACATAGTCTTCTTATCAATATCCTTTTTGCTACTTTTATTCTAAATACAATTTATAGCAACAGTAAAATACGTTCATTGTAAAGCGCCTATTTGTCCAGCGGACATTTACGATCTGCATAACGATCACTAAGCCACCTGGCGACTTAAGGGTTGCTCTGTTCTAAGCAATAGTATCCATGAATGCTGTTATCTCCGTGAATCGTTGAACATTTACATGCACCTGCTCTGATGGTGTTCAAAAAGTTATCGCAAATCAAGAAAAGTTGTTATTGAACTTACACTCACGCGTCCACCTCAACTAAAGGGTGTGTTATTGGAAAGTGTCTAACACTCATCGCGAAGATCTAAAATTATGAATTTCGATCAGGATATTTACTTTAGGGTGTTTTAGGAAACGGAATATGTTGCCGAAGCTGTCATTTTCGACTTAGCCATCCTTTAAAACCTTTGCCTCGTATTCTTCATATACAAATAGCCATAGATAGCACCCAGATATTTTCGGACCGAATTATACTACGTTGCTAAATAACAGCAAGTGTTTTGTCATTTCTTATAACTTTGCAATTTTAAAAGTTTTCATGACACTCTGCTACAGTATACCGGGCGGACAAGGAAGAGAGCAACGAGTCGTATAGAAAAAGAAAGAAAAGGAAAACCTCAAGACCGATTCGCTTCGGAGGATTATACACAGTAGTTCAAGGTGAAGTATGTCATACTTTTCGTCTCTGAATATTTACCTTAATGCCGGACCTTTTTAATTATAGTAGTTTGCGGTCAATTTCAGTCTTCAATGTAGTCTCTCGTTAAAAAAGTTTATAAAAAGTCACAATACCTTCATTCGTTGTTATAAAATAAATGTCATATATAAACGTAAATAAAACAATGATTTTCTTACCATAGTCACAATTTTAAACTTTGTCCTTCACTTCATGTTCCGTCTGTTATTGTAGTATTATAACTGTCTAATTACACTGGCCATCGTGTCATATCTCACTTAAAGTTGTTTTAATGTTCAAAACAGCAAACAAACACTTATTTATAGAAAGATCACTAAAATTGTTGGTGTTACATAAGATTAAAAAGCGATGGAGTAAAACACAACTTTTGTTTTTCAAAGCGAACGATAACTTTAACTAAAATGCTCGTATTCTATATCGTCTAACCAACTTCTTACAACACTCATGAATGATTACTTCAAAGGTATACAGGTATAGACAAAGAACCAAAAACTATAAACATGTGGGCTTTGAATTAAATAAGTACGAGTAAATTTGGTTGCCTATCTACGCGGATTGAAATTATAGAAATGTAGTAAACGTAAATTTAAGTAAGTAGGAACTGAAAGGGCTTTAGAGTAACGAGGCAGTATATTTTTTAAATATGAAATGGAACGTAGCAATAGAATAACCCCTCTTTCATTTACAGTGGACGAGTCGTACAGAAATTTGAAAAGGTCTGTAGTTTTTTAAAATTAAAGAATTTTTTCGAGTTTAGCGCTGATGCAAGAATTTCAGGCTTTTTGTCTACTAGTCCCTGACTTATTAAACAAAAATTTTATATTTGAAGTAGACCAGGATGTTTTCAAATAGAATGAATTCAAGAAGAACAATTTTATAGCAAGACTAATTTTGTTAAAGGTTATTGAATAAAATCAAAATGGTCGAGTGTCAGAGCAAGCTCGCTGGGTGTTTGAGTCTGCATCTTCAGAACTAGTGGTCGTTTTTCTCCTAAAAACCATTCATAAGAGTATTTGATGTGTATATAAGACGCAGGACCTGCACGCCAAAATTGTACTGAAGCTGCAAATTAGAGGCTCGTTTCGAACAGGTTAAAATATTGAATTTCGAAGATCTGCTAACTACTTTACATAATAATTTAACTTGCATTAACTGTCTAAAAAGCGCATGTGACAATTGTTACCGGCAAAATTGTTGGCGGTTGACTAACGAAGACTGCGATTTTCAGAAGGTAAAGCTTTTAGGTTTAGCAAACTATACAAGCAGCATTAGTTCCAAGGCAACATCAGTTGTGCCAAAGGCGTCAAGAGAAATAGAACATAGCTACAATTAATAAGGCAGCATTAGGTAACTTTTAGACGAAAATATCCCAAGAACGGTCCCTCACCTCTGGCAGGCTTAAACTTATTGGGGAGAATTTGTTGGCTTGAGGTTTAAACTTCGAGGATGAGTTCTTCATAGGGGAGTGTTTAGGTTAATCAACTCTTACCATCAAAATCCAAAGTTTATATGTTGCACGAGTTTATGTTGCTTTTTCAGACAAACGTTTCCTTTAAGGTTACCAATTGACAGTTATTGGATAAATTTTGTGCTAATTTGCAATAACACAATTTATGCACTAATTCTGTCGTTACTTCGTAATACTGACAGTAATAGTCGAACACAGACAGGTCTCTTATAATATTATTTACTACTGAATATATATGAGTGGTCTGTAAATACGCCTGCAAAAGCCGACATTAATATTCAACATCCTTAATTATAGTTTAAACGGTCTTTCGTAAATTCATTTAAATCAGTTTCTGGCAATTGTCTGAAATCCTTTACTATGCAGTGCTATCATTACTTAATATCATGATGCATGGCCTTTGACACAAGATAATGCCAGAACATGATTCTGATCTCAATCATGAACCCACGATTCAATTAGTTATTTTTGGTCTAAGAAATTTAAAGTCTGGTTCAGGGCCAAATTTTTTCTGAAGGAGGATTAACCGACATTGCTAATGGAAGTAACTCTAAAAACTTTGTGCAGGCTATACGTTTAGTGTCAGTCACCCAGTTGGCCATTTATATCTAGTGTCAGCGAATTTCAATTACGAGAGTAAAGTTAAATTTGTAGTTTTGTGTTTGAAAATGATTTTCTGTTCACATTTCTACGGTGTTTGGCGTAAGTAATTTCCTGATTTAATGCAAATTAATTTTGCTCTTATTAATTATTAAAAATTAGCTGGTTATAAGAAGTGCAGAAAAATGTAAAAACCGTTTAAATCTACACAAAGAGTAGAGTTTGTAAGTGCATTTTAGAAGTATAACTTAAGCTTTCAAGATATTTCAAATACACCAAATTATTTGGCTAAAAATATAGTTAAAGGTTATTTCTTTCTTTGTTTTGCATTCTTCAATGTCAGTTTATTACCCTTAACATATTTTTAATTTTTTTAAGTTTATAAATCATGAACAAGAATCACGGGTCACAAAATCTAGAATCTAGAAATACTGTTTCAATGAATTACTACACACTACCAATGGATTTCCTACCTTACGTCACGTTTTGTGACGTACGTACGCCTTGCAGTCGAGCGGCAGCCTGAAAAATAAAAACGTGCATTCCTTTACTTTCACTCGCTTTTCTAGGGGTTCCCCCAACAACAATCTAAACAATTCTATTCATATTTAAAACAACCTTAAAAGAACTTAAACTTTTCCCTATTCTTTGTCTTAGGTGTCGTGTTCAAAATAAGACGTTCGATTCTATTTGAGTTTAAAGTACATATGCCAAATTTGAAGGTTATTAAGATCCAGACGCACGTGTGCGGTTCAACATAGCACTAATAGCGAAAGAGATGCCCATAATAACTATAACATAGTAACAGAAACAATTGGTACAAGAATTTAATTCTTACAGCAAAAAATGATAACCGCAATAACAACAAAAAATAGTTTGCAGCGGCTAAAGTAAAATAACGATAATCATTCTATAATAAAAATGACAAGCAAACGAGGATGAATATAACGGTATAATTTATTATACGAAAACGACAGTTAAAGATAAACATGTAGTATCAAACGTGACTCAGCAGATGGCGCAACATTGCACAAATTTAAATACAAAGAAAGGCAATTTACATATAAATAAAAAGCTCACCTGTAATTAAAAATCGTAGTTTAAGGTAAGATTTGTGTTCTTTGCTTCTCGGAAACCTAATGCTGGCGTTTAAACGTTCAATGGGTTTCGTGAGGTCCGGATGTTTGTTTTTCTATAAAATCCTCGCAGTGAATTAGGCTGCTGAACCTACAACTTTAGGGAACACAATAGATAGTGGTATTTAAAAGGACGGTAGGAATTCACTAGTAAACTTCACTGCGTAACACGCACTAATCGTTCACGTCAATGCGGTAAAATAGTTGAGGATAAAGTGTTTAAAACGCGCCTTTCTTATGAACTCGTGGTTGTTCTACCCGCCGTCCAGCGTTTTCATTAGTTAGTGCGAAACCACATATTTTTCAATACGTGTTAAAATGCATGTTTAACGAAATACATACAATAAGATGCTAGGTTATTCCCCTACAATGCGTGAAAACTTAGAAACGCAATTTTATGCGTAATTCCCTATTCTTAAATTAAAGTAAAAATTTATGAAATTCAAAAAATTGTAACAAATTTAGCCGCCTAAGAATAAAACCAGTAGATTAAGAATAGTGTTGTTTACAGCTTACATCAAAATTTCCAATAGTTGTGTTATATCTTGGAGATTGGAAAATATAAAATTATGTTCGCTGTTGTGATAGAGGGAGCAAGAGTTGCCCGATATGGTGTACACTTTATCTTCATTTGCCTAAGCGTTTTAACTAACACTATATGCCGTTTACGTAACAATTTATTATATATATATAATTGGTTTTACAAAACATTAAATCTAATAGTTAAAAATAAGTTAATAATTCTTCGGTTATTGACAATTTTTGCTTCCTGATTAAGAAGTCTAACTGGGAATCGTTAAAAGAGTGAGCTCACTACTGGTGTCTGCAGGTTCTGTCTCAGCTCTCCCTACTCTGACCGCCTAGCTATTTGGAGAGGCATTTGGAAGGTTACTGTATCTCATAATCGATATGGCGAACGTTCTAGTAATAAGGTGTAGTGCCCGAACCTCGTATCATAAGTTTTCAGTTTTCTCTGACCAACAAATACTTCTAAGATTAAATATAAGTAAAATAGGAAGTTGGAGTGTCCTCACTAACAAAAAGTGCAAAAGGAAGTGAATTAAATTATCTAAAATAAATTTTCCTGAATTTCGGTTATCCAATTAAAATGGTACCCGCTTTATTTAAAACAACAGCAACGATAATATACTAATAGTAATATTAACAATGAATGGAAAAGACTGACATAATAGCAACTTTGAAAATGACAATATATCCACAGATAATAACACTATCAGATATAATGACAGTTTGATGATAGCAACAGTAAGAACTAAAACGAAAAACATATTAAAACTAATAACGCATAATTAATTAAATCAATAATAACCAAAATCCCAATAATTTACCTACAGAAACGTTAGCAATAATAACAACACCACCAAAATACCTATAGCAAATATAATAACGATAAAAAATGGAAGTTGAAAATATTGTAATCGTAATGATAATCAAGCGTATAGCACCAATTGTAACAATAACAACGACAAAATATCGATAATTACAACACTAATAACCATAGTAACAAAATTAGGATAATTATAACAGTAATATTAATAATATCGACAATAGTAGCAAAAAAGTACTGCAATAAAAATATTGATTCAAAATATCATGGTTATGACAAAAATGAGCAATAACAAGGATATTAACGATTTTAACAGCAACATCGACCGGTGACTGTTGTCAAATTGCATGATAATTACCTCAAAAAGCAGCGATATTAGCCATAAAAGCAATTACAATGATGTAAAAGAACAGTATCAAAATAACAATATCAACAACCGCCATAACCACAAGAACATCAAAGCAGTGATCACTGTCATTAACAGAAAAAATAGTAGCAACAAAATAACACCAACAACAATGGTAGCGGTAATGACAATAACAGTAGTGTAACGTCTAAGCCATAAGACAATAATATAATAACTACAACAATACAAACATTAATAGCGACGTAGTAGCAATAATAATAGCAATGTTTCTCATTTCTTAAGTATTACCAACGCAGGAACTCCTGGAAAGAATGCCACGCAGAGAAGCTAGGAAAGGAAACAAAGTTTAATTTCTTTTTAAAATCGGTACAGTTTTTTAAAATTAACCAAAGCAAACACATTCTTTGCTTGAGTGTGAAGTAGCTTGTTTTTATTTCTTTTGTATCCTAAAATACTAAAAGCATAAAAGAATAAACATTCGTTTCGTTAGTACAACAAAATGGCGATATTGGCAAAACAATAACGCCTGTGGCAACAACAATAATAAAAATAATTACAAAACATCCTTAATAACAATAATAATGTGTGAGAAAGTAAGGATATTAAAAACTAAAATAGTAATGACAATAACGACTATGTCATCACGATAATAATAACACACGAATAAAAATGATCGTGGTAGACGTATAATCTTTGCAGTAATAAAAATAGCAAGGACAAACAAACAATCATAACAGTAAGAAATAACCATAACGAAAGCTAAAGTAAGGATAACAACAACATTGATAAGTCATAATATCTACGAATATAACAAATAATAATAGCGATTAAATCCTTATAATAACAGAGATAACCTCAAGAAGAAAACTAATAAAAATGAAAAAGGGCAACGAAGCTATGATAGAAAAGGCAACAAAACTTTTATAGAAGAGACGATGACAATAGGACCAACAACAATAATAACAAAAAATGACATTAAAAAACATATACCCACAATTTAGGGTTGATTGCCATTTTTAGCCAACATAATAGTCGATAGTGACTGCAAAATTTAGTTCCTGGAAAATAGGGAAGAAATTTGTCCATTTTAAATAAGAAAGCAGTGAGTTTTTGGTTGATTTACCGAATCTGCCAGAATTGTGCACAAAGCGTTTATATAAATAATGCTGTTTTCAACAATTGTTACTAATAGCTTCGCGGTGACAGACAATATGGAGTCTGTTATGAATCAGGTTTTTTTTGCAAAAGTAAGCTAAATATAATTATGTATTGAAAGAATTAGTAATCAGCTCAAGCTCAGTATAAAAGGATAAATAGACGCAAGATGCAAAAAAGAGGGCGTGTCAAAACACTTGAAGTTCATTGGCATTGCAAAGCTCGAACTATTTTATCACTCGACTGAATAAGTTCCTTAAGAATAACTCCGTGCAATTCCTCATAACTTGATGTCAAAGGAAGGTAACTTTACCATCTTAAACAATCTACCACCTTAATCGTTATCCATAAATAGCAATTTTTAACACAATCTAATAGTAGATTATACACCCGCATAGATTACGTACCAGCTAAATTGCTAATGTAGAAAACTCCTAACGTCATAATTCGACACACTTTAGCACAATAATTTCATACACACGCGCGCACACACAATCACACGCACTCACGCAACATTCACGCAAGTACATACGTTCGCACACACACACACAAACATGCACATACACAAGATACTCGCACACGCACGTGCATACACTCGTACGCACACACGTACACGCGTGCGCATACGCACACACGTCCAATATCAATTCCTAAATCGCTTACATTACATTATATTGTATTATATTGTATACACTAAGGAAATTAAACTTAAGTAAAAAGAAAAGAAGATGAACACTATTCAAGTCCATTAAAAGGAATAATGAAAATAGCATACGCTCATACAGCCAAAAGTTCTCAAATTTAGGAAAATGAAAAATAATATAATAAACATCTGAAGTAATATAGAAGCAACAGCATATTTCATCCTAGAAACATTAAATATAAGGACAAAGAGAAGTGTGACAACATCCATCAACGAGAGCGCGTAATATTTCAACCGTCTCTATATTAGAAGCCACCACAAACATTTGAGTCATTCATCGCCTAAAGATGATGTGAGAAAATATAAAACGTCTCAGGAATAGAATATGACGTTGACTTTTAATTGTACTAACTACCTGTGACGTACTGAATTATCGTTACGCTTCTGAAATAATTTTACTTTACAAGGGGCCTGAGTGGCGTAGCAATAAATCAATGCATCGGCTAGCTTTCAGTAGTGCTGATGGTTTCTGTGAAAGCAAATATACTACTCTTAGGGATATTCAAATTCCAACACTTACTGAACACCTTTTTGCTTACCCTGAAAAGTCTTTAAACTCTTTTTGTCTGATAAAGCCTTTGAGCGCCAGACCACCTGCAAAAAACCCCACTTAAACCTACCCACAGGGTGGGTTCCGAGAGATGGTTTAGCTGTTATCACTGCAGTTAAAGGTTGATGGAGTCTTGTTTACACGTTTTTCACTTCTTTCTATTAGTTTATAATAAATACAAATAAAAGAATGCCTTGTACACTTAATCTATATTATCGAAGATGATTATCACAGTAAATAACAACAGAGAAGAAGATCCTATCCCTAATTGGCCAAATGTGTGCGTAGTTAAAACAACAACTTAATATTATGGATGATAGAGATTCAAACAATTAAACTTTTATGTGCTATTTTGCTTCTATAATAGTAAATTTCTCCATATGAGAATTTTTCAGTTCTACAATACACTTTAAATAAGCATGCACCAATGTAATATTCCTTTTTAATAATAAGTTTTACCAATAATCTCAATTATTAGTTACAAGACAGTACGGAATGTTTGTAAGATGGAAAGAAAACATTTAATGGACTTACAGTTTTTTTGTTTGTTCTCCACAGAGCTCCATGGGCCTTCTAGTGCAGAAATTGTTGGAGATAAATTAATTGCTCTAACTTGGTGTTGAATAAAAGCTTTCAATATAGATCGTTTTTACGCATAACGGTACTTTCATATTCGCCCTCTTACTCGTGCTTATATACTGTTTATTAACAGTAACGGAGTTTGATACCGCCACATTAAATGGCCGATTCTTAACTTTGTTCTGCACGGCGATGGTTGTGTGTCAATTGAATTCAACTTTGATGTCTGATCTGGAATAGCTGAAGATGCTCATCTCTCTTTTTTATCCGTGGGTTTTATATTTCAACGCTCCAGGGTTATTGCGCGATATGTCGTTCTTGCGTGGTGATGCGTTTAAACTTCTCAATTTTCGAGATCAATGTCGTTCTATCCGTGTGAATGGGTATTTTATTCCCACACTTTTACATTTTGTTTTAGAAGCTGCGTTATTTCTTTCCGTTCCCAACACATTTTTTATGGCTTTGTATACAGGTCTTTGATTTTCAAACTCATGTGAATTTGTACAAATAACTTTAATATGCTAGTTATTTTTCGAGTGTCTGTAACTTCTTCAAAGTTAATACTAAGTGTAAAGTTTCGATATCTGTATTTTTTAAACTGGGTGCTTTACTATTTTAATGCATCATCCTAATTTAATATTATATCGAGGTAGTAACGTTATTAAATGTGCACTAATCAAGGCTGCTTTCGTGATAAACGCTCCAATAGCTAACTGTAATTATTAAACTCATCTCTACTACCTCATGTTTGCTTAAGTAACGCGCTATCGTTGCATACCCTAGAAGACAGCGATAGTTTCTGTTATTACATTTTGCGCTTTGTTTGTGTTTGTTCTACCTTGGCTTGTTTAATTTAAAGCCAGCAAAATAACCACTGTTCTTTATATTCCAGATATATATATATATATATATATATATATATATATATATATATATAATAAAGCATCTATAATAACAGGCTATTAGGTCTGCTAGTTAATGAATTAAACTCTTTATTATAATTCAAGCTTTCGGTTTTTTTATTTTTAAACCTTTATCAAGAATACTAAAAATTGCGAAACGTTATTAGGGCATACAATAATCAAATACTTACTAATGTGAGGTTTTTTGAACTAGAATCGTTGATATAAATAAAATTCATAAATATAAATTAATAGTGTGATGTATAAAGCTTTTAACAAAAATAATGTGATATTCATATTTAAGTTTGAAAGTTACAGATTGACAAATTTCTATATAATTTTGACAGTTGTTGAGACAATTTTCTAGATGTTACTATTTCTTTTGTAAGTCGACTGAAATTTAGATATTTTTTTGATGTATGCATGTATGTCTATATACATATATATACACATATATACATATGCGAGCGTGTGTGTGAGTGTGTGTGTGTGTGTGTGTGTGTGCGCGTGCGTGTATGTGTGTGTGCGCGCGTCTGTGTGTGTGTGTGTGTTTATGTTGGGTTTTATTAAATGATGTGATCATTTAAGTTAAATTTATTTTTGGATTTAAAATGAAGTAGATAGGTGTATATGGAGCTTAGTGCGTTGATATCAGTTTTTTTTTATTAATAGTGTTAGCGTTTTTAAATATGTAACACATTTCTAAGAATTCTCTTTTGGATCGTTTACTTTCAATTTGCAGTATTTTAGGATTGTCGAAATCTATTTTATGTCTGTTTGTATTTGCGTGTATGGTCAAAGCACAAGCGTTTGGTTTAACACGAATGTCACTTTTATGTTGAGTTAGGCGTTGTTTTAAGTGCTGTGAGCTTTGGCCAATGTAGGTGAGGTTGCAGTCTAAACAATTTATTTGGTATACAACATTCCGTTGTAGAAGGGATGGTGTTTTATCTTTTAATTTAGAAAAAGTCTGTTTAAAGTTAAAGGTTTCGTTTAGCAATTTTATGTTGAATTTTTAAAGACGTTTTCGAATTTTGTACTTAAGTTTTCGATGTAAGGAATTATATGGTATGTAGGCATATTTGCAGAAGACACAGTATTATTGTTTGAGTGTTTATTAGAAAAGTCTGTGTTTATTGGTGCTTTATGATTGTATAGAAGGCTTTTTATTAGCTTTGGGGATAGCTATTGTTTTTTAGAATTATAAATAGTTTGTCTAAATTTTTTTGATATAGAGACGGATCGCATATTTTTTTGATTCTATGTTTTAGACCTAGAATGAAATTTATTTTAATTTTGTATTGATGATATGATTGATAATTTAGATATCTGCCGGAGTTGGTTGGTTTCTGATACCAGTCTAAAATAATAGTGTTATCATTTTTTCTAATTAGTAAAGTGTCAAGAAATGGGACGGATCGGTTATTTTCTAATTCAATGGTAAATTTAATTTTATCGTCGTAACTATTGAAAATTTGGAGAGTTTCGTTAATTTTATCTTCTGGTATAGATGTTATTATATCGTCAGCAAATATCTAAATTATCATTCATATCATCAATACAAAATTAAAATAAATTTCATTCTAGGTCTAAAACATAGAATCAAAAAAATATGCGATCCGTCTCTATATCAAAAAAATTTAGACAAACTATTTATAATTCTAAAAAACAATAGCTATCCCCCAAAGCTAATAAAAAGCCTTCTATACAATCATAAAGCACCAATAAACACAGACTTTTCTAATAAACACTCAAACAATAATACTGTGTCTTCTGCAAATATGCCTACATACCATATAATTCCTTACATCGAAAACTTAAGTACAAAATTCGGAAACGTCTTTAAAAAATTCAACATAAAAATTGCTAAACGAAACCTTTTAACTTTAAACAGACTTTTTTCTAAATTAAAAGATAAAACACCATCCCTTCTACAACGGAATGTTGTATACCAAATAAATTGTTTAGACTGCAACCTCACCTACATTGGCCAAAGCTCACAGCACTTAAAACAACGCCTAACTCAACATAAAAGTGACATTCGTGTTAAACCAAACGCTTGTGCTTTGACCATACACGCAAATACAAACAGACATAAAATAGATTTCGACAATCCTAAAATACTGCAAATTGAAAGTAAACGATCCAAAAGAGAATTCTTAGAAATGTGTTACATATTTAAAAACGCTAACACTATTAATAAAAAAACTGATATCAACGCACTAAGCTCCATATACACCTATCTACTTCATTTTAAATCCAAAAATAAATTTAACTTAAATGATCACATCATTTAATAAAACCCAACATAAACACACACACACACACAGACGCGCGCACACACACATACACGCACGCACACACACACACACACTCACACACGCTCGCATATGTATATATGTGTATATATATGTATATAGACATACATGCATACATCAAAAAAATATCTAAATTTCAGTCGACTTACAAAAGAAATAGTAACATCTAGAAAATTGTCTCAACAACTGTCAAAATTATATAGGAATTTGTCAATCTGTAACTTTCAAACTTAAATATGAATATCACATTATTTTTGTTAAAAGCTTTATACATCACACTATTAATTTATATTTATGAATTTTATTTATATCAACGATTCTAGTTCAAAAAACCTCACATTAGTAAGTATTTGATTATTGTATGCCCTAATAACGTTTCACAATTTTTAGTATTCTTGATAAAGATTTAAAAATAAAAAAACCGAAAGCTTGAATTATAATAAAGAGTTTAATTCATTAACTAGCAGACCTAATAGCCTGTTATTATAGATACTTTATTTTATAATCTGCAAGGTCGTTACACCACATAATTATATATATATAGTAGCAACTATGCTTATTAGCAAAACTATACCAACAGTTCACGTCTGCAGTTTAACTCTTTAAAATGTGTAAACATCCGTTTTGGGTAAGATGTAAATATCACACATTAAAGGAAACAGCTCAGTTTTCCAACATCGATATCGTTTAAGATAAAACGTAATTGGGATTATTGAAACTTTTAGTTGTGGTATTGTAAAAGTTGCATAGTTCAGATAATATTAGAGATAGTCAATCAGCTATTGGAAATTTGGAAACCGTCTCCATTTCCTTTTACGTTCAGCTTAATAGTCGTTATTTTCACCATTTGTGACCTGCTAAATTGACTTTACGTCACCTACATATTTTTACTCTAAAGGGCAGGAGTGACGTAACAGTTAACTGATGTACTGGCTAGCTTTCAGGGTGATGGCGTGGGTTCTACGAAAGCAAGTATACCACTTTTTGGAACATAGAAATCTCAACACTCCCACTAAATACCTGTTCGCTTACCTTAAAAAATTTTTAAACTCCATAGCCTATGTTTTGCCTTTGAGAGCCAATCCACTTGAAGAAATAATTCAACTTTCAGCAGCGGTGAGAACCGACATACCGTTACTCAGAAGGTGGGTGTTCCGAGTAACGGTTTAGCGATTATCATCGCTGCTGGAAAATAATGTTGCCTCGTTTACACCCTTTTTCCTTCTACTAGTCAACTATTAACAAAGAAGATCCACGTCATGCATAGCTAACCTATATTGTAAAACATTATTATAACAGTGAATAACAACAAAAAAACTTATGATCTACCCCTAGTTTATCTAAAAAAATACTTAATATTACCAATGATATAAATTTAACCAATTTGAATTTAGCGTGCTAATTTGCGGATGCAATTATGAGTTTCCCTTTATGAGAAGTCGGTATGTACAATATGCTTTACATAAGGGTGCATCAACGTTAATAATCCTTCTTAATAATAATAAGCTCCACGCATTATGATTACCCTTAATCACAGTTATTAAATACAAAAAAACAAATAGCATATGATGTGTATAATCTGTATAACACAATTTAAAGGACCACTTTTTGTTGGCTTAACTATCTTACATGTTTCCAACGTCTGATGGTTGCGTGTCAATCGAATTCGTAAGATTCAGTCGGATGTCTCTTAATTAATAAGCTGTTCTGATCTACCCGCTCTTTTTCTGTCTGTGGGTTTTTATAAGTTTTACAGCCCATGGTTCAGTGCATGCTATTTTCGTTCTCAAAGTTGGTGCATCTAAACTGTTCTAATTTTGGGGTCAATATCGTTCTATCCGTGTGAATCTCCATTTGCTACCACGTTTTTACATTGGGCGTTAAGAACGTGACTTTCTTTACAGATAACGCGTGGTTCCAACTTATTTCGGACGTTAACTGTCACATAAACTCACTTTTGGAATTACGAAAATCCTCACAAATTTGCGAATCTCCCTCTTTACGACCAAGAAGTTGCTGCTAGGTGACAAAAGGTTCCAATGAGATCATTAATACGGAACCTGAAACAGATTACGACTAACTCATTTATATCACAACTTAGCAAATGCAAATTCGAAAAACATGGTTTCAGCAAAACAATGTAATAGTTACATCAATAGCAAAATTGTATCAATAATAACAACAAAATAGGGTTTGTAACCACTAACGATAAACACGATAAAGTAGTGGTAATGAATCTATAATAACAACGACAATGGCCAACAGACAGTGGTAAAAACTATCACCATATGATATCAATTACCGAAGAATAAAACCAAGAGATTGACAATAGTGTTATTCGCAGGTATCACCAAATTATCAAAGGTCGTATTACGTGGAGGAGGTTGGTAATTTGCTTTGCTGCTAGTGGTGGTAGATAACGGCAGTTGTAAACGGACTTTGGGATCGAGACTTGCACTTATAGGACTCGCGCTAAATCTTCATTTACCAAAGAACTTTAATTAAAACTACGAGATGTTTAAAATGACACTTAATTTATTCAGGTTTATTGGAATATCTGTACTTGCGATTATTTATGAAATTTTAGGAGTGTCTGCTTCAAAATCGTAAGGTCTAATTGAGGGCGATTTCAAAAGTGATGTCACTACTTGTGACTATTGGTTGGACTCTGACCCTACTATCTCTCTGCTGTGAGTGAGTAGATATTCGGACGGGCATTTGGGATGTTACTGTAGAATTCCATAATCAGTATCACGATAAACTCTGCTAATGAGGTGCACCACGTGACACTCCGTATCACAAATTTATCAGTTTTTCTGACCAACGAATACTTCTAAAATTGAATATAAAAAGAATGTAGAGACATGAACTAAGTTAATTGGAATAAGCTGTATCTGTAATATCATTTATAGGATTGAAAATGCATATAATGTATTTGCAACAATAGCAGTAAAACGATACTAATAATAATATTAACAATAGAAACAACGAAAGTGACATCATAGAACAGCTAAAATGGCATCGATATTATCTATAACTGAAACCATAACAACAATAGTATGATAACAGCAATAATAACAAATGTAACGGCAAATAGTCTTAAACAACAATAATAATAACGATAGTAGAATAATATGAAATAAAGCATATCATTAATACAAATGATCATAAACAAAATAACAATAATTTAACTACAAAAACATTAGAAACAATGACTACAACGTAAAAATAACTATAATAACAACAAGAAACAATTATATATGAAAAATATTGGAATCAAAACAATAATCAAGTCCAACACCAAACGGTAAGAAGAATAAAATGCCTATAATAGCAACAATAATAATAAGTAACAAAACGAATGGACAATAACCTCAAAATATGAATAATAATAACAGCAATATTGTAATAATGACAACAGTAGTAATTATAGCAACATTTTGAAAATAACCAAACAAAATTCCTAAATTGATCGTAATGACAGAAAATAACGATAATAACAAGAAGGTTAACGATAGTAGAAATAATGGTCACACCTACATTACAACGAAAATCAGCGCAACCAAGGCAAACTGTAAAGTAATAATGAGAAGAAAGTAAAAGCGATAGTACCATAAATACAATATTAAGAGCAACCATAACTAGAAAGCAATAACAGAAAGAATAACAACAAATTAATACCAACCACTATAAAATGGATAATGGCAGTAACAATGAGATAACAGCAAAAGAGGAATAACAGAAGAATACATACATAAAGAGCGACGTACTCACAGCAATGATAAAAATATTTCTCAATCCTTGAGTATAAAATCAATATAGTCAGACCTGGCAAAAACGCTACACAATTTAGGAATATGCATGAAACAAAAGCTAAAAATGGGAAAAATTGTTCAGAACGCGGAAGTTTTGCGACGTGAACATTTACAAGCCTTAGTTGAAACACAAATTGCGTTTCTTTTGTAAACGTGTTTTGCGGATAACTACATTTTAACAAACACTTAGTATTCCGTTTTTGTACTCATAGCGACCATAATAACAAGTATACCTACAAAGTAGCAATAATAGCAAGAAAACTACCAAGGATATTGATAATTAACACTTTGTCATCATGATAGCCATAACAGAGACGGATTAAAACAATATTAACAATGTTGGCAGCAGTGGTCGGTAACACAACATTGCAAACAAACCAAACCGACAACAACAACAACGACAAATAATGAGTACAACAAAAACGCTATAACCCTAATTAAAGAGAAAATAATAAGAGCAATAACAATAGTAAATCATTATAACTACAAATATTAACAATTAAAACTTTGTAATAACTGTAATGATAACAACACAACAACAACGATTATAACAAAATGAACAATAGGAAAACAGTTACAATAGAAGTAACCATGATAATAAAACCAACCAAAATAAAGATAAGATAACATTAAAAAATATAGTCCTTCAATTTGGGGTGCATTGAAGTTTTTTGGAAGAAGTGTCGGTGGTGACTGGAAGGTTTAGTTATTGGAAAACGATGAAGAGTTTATTATTTGGCCACATTTTAAATAAAGGCATAGTGAGTGTTTTTGTTTTACTTATTAGTTCTGTGAAATTTTTATAAAGAACATTCATTCATAGAGATAATGCGATTCTTAACAATCATTATCAGTAACTTTGCCACAACTTAGAGTGAGTAAAATTTGTTTGAAAAACATATCCTAAGAGTGATCAAAGTAATGAAACAGTTATTAATAAGTTCAGATTCAGGAAAAGTGAATAAATGTGCCCAATTACATTGTAATTAGAAACGGCACAAAAGACGTAGCAAAAAAAGAGAAACACTAAAAGTGCACCGACAGTTACGCAGTTGCTCTGTTTTATTACTTTGAACCGCAGATAATTTAGCACTAGTCTGAGTAAGGTTTGGAGGGTAAGAATGTGACTTTCTTTAAAGATGAGGCGTGATTTCATGTGAGGTTTTTAAAGAAACTCTCTCTTGATGACTAAAAAGTTGGTGCAAGGTAAAAAATGTCCCAGTGCCTTCGATATAACCATTAACGCTGAACCGAGAACAGCTAACACGAACCAACACGATTTTTATTTCATGATGTCTGATGCGTGTCTTTTTTTTGGTCGCTGCAACCGAATCTGCACTCAGAATTTTCGTATCACACTCAGGTACTATTTTTTCTTGACGAATGTATCTGGAATTTAACTGCAGTCGAAACATAATGTACAGTACCCATACCTGTAGCTAGCTCCCAGATCAATTCTCCACCGTCAAAATTTATCTGTACCCAAACGTCAAAAATCATACACACTTGACAATGACGTGAATGCTGCTGAGAATAGTATTGTTAAGCCTATAGAAGAAGACACGGATCCCTATTTCCAGCTATTTGATATAGGTATTTTACATTTACCTTCACAAGATGAGCTAAACGACTTAATACGGGATTTAAATTTGTCAAAAGCTATAGCCAAATTGTTGGGATCCAGGTTGTAATTTTGGAATTTATTACAGAGTGGTACGCACTTTCCACATATCGGAAATGTGAACAAGATTTTCTTAATTTTTTTACATCGTGTGATCAGTTGGTGTACTGTGTAGATGTTTTTGGACTAACGGATGCATTAAGATGTAAATACAAAGCTAATGAATGGAAACTATTTATTCATTCGTCTACACTTTGCTTGAAAAATTGAGTATACTGAACATGGATGGAGCATATGTGATGATTTATAAGTCATGGCACTTTTGTTAGGAGTACAATTGGGTTACACCAAGTACTGCTGTTTTCTATACAAATGGTACAGCAGAGCAAAGGATTAACACTACTTTGTAGAAGGCTAGAAAATGCGATAAAACTTTGTTGCTGGAGAAAAAAGAATTTTACAAATCCTCTTCTCGTTGATACAAACCACCTCTGCTAATAAAACTGGGACTGATGAAAAACTTTGTCAAAGCTTTAAATAAAGATGGTGAAGAATTTCATTATCTGAGAGAAATTTCCCCGACTAAGCGAGGCAAAAATGAAAGAAGGAATATTTATTTGACTACAAATTCATCACATCATAAAGGACAACGTATTCGATTTAATACAATATTGAGGCTGCTTCATGGGTATGTTTAAAGAGGTGTATTTCAATTTCTTGGTAAATACAAAAGCAAACAAATTACGAACAGGTTGTGATTCTTTTAATTTCCACATACAACGATATGGGTAGCAAAATGACTTTGAAGATTCACTATCTCAATTCACACGTGGACTTTTTCCCGCAAATTTAAGGTCTGTAAGTGAAAAACTTGTTCCACCAAGGTATTATATATTGTGAAAACCGATACCAAAGGAAGTGACGCTCCACAAAGCGCGCAGATTATTTTTGGAACCTAATCAAGGATGCGCTTCAGAAGTACTCTACAAACCAAATCACATGTAAAATAATTTTGAAATTCGGTAGTAACGTGATATGTATAATTTATATTATACAAATGTAAAAATTACATAATAAAACGTTCCACTATACAAATATGATTGGCCAGAGGGTGATAGAAGATTTTGTTAAAAGATTCGTAATCAGCAGGAAAGAAACGCCCATCGCACAGTAGAAAATAAAGAAATTACCATTTGTTGTTTAATGTAATCATTAACTCACTCATATCACAACTCAAAAAACATGAACTCTACAAAACATGGTTCGAGCAAGATGATGCAGCAGCCCATACCATTGAGATACATCAAAAAATCATCTCATTTTTACGGACGGTGTCTGTCTACCTTTTCATCGGATTCTACACCATCCAGCTCCTTCCGGTTGAGATTCTTGAAAAATGGATATACAAAGCAAGTCTAATACGCTTGAAGACCTACAGAAGGTCTAAACGTTCAAAAAATCACAGCTGATGCCTTGTAAGATTGCTACGTACCTAGATGTAGCTGGAAGAAAAGTAAATACCAGGCTAACTATCAAACGCGGAGAGTGGGGGGATTCACCTACATACCAAGAAAACCAAAAAAAAGAAGCACGTCGCCGACGATTATCTATTAACAAATAAAAATAAATAAAGGATTCTATACAAACAAGCAAAAGCAATAAATTAAGCGTTACTATTTCAAAGCAAACAATTAGGCGATATGAATATTTTAGTACTTTAGATACGAAGTGCGCATCTTGTATTTTACACAAAATAAAATTAATCAGTGGTAAATAAACATGTGAGAGCTTTTGTCAAGCGTGTTTAAAATTGCACCTAATACTTATTGTAAAATAAACTAATCAGTAGAAAAGAATTATCGTGTGAGAGCTTTTGTCAAACATTCGTTTTAAATTGTACATAATGCCGTCTGTAAGATAAACCAATCAGTAGGGAAGAATAAGCGTGTGTCTGCCAAACATTTTTAACAATGGTACATCACACCTGTAGAGCGATAATATCGATTCGCAGCAACAAACAATAGTTCTACAGTGTCACGTTTCTTATCACGTATCTACACCAAACGCTGATACGAAATATACCATTGATATTCACCCAAAAAAACAAGTTGTATACCTGTATGTGTCTGGATGCTTAGCTTGCAACCCGTCGGGGATGAGTCAGCACAGCAACGCCACGGTAGTCAGGATCCATTCGCCCTGCCACCTGCAGTAGCGGTCTACAGACAAAAGCAGTTGGTCTACGTCAACGAACAATTGGACCTACATGAAGATAGAACCCATTTGGCCTCCAGCTAAGAGCTATAAAGAGAATCTGATTAGAATGGGTAAGCGCGGGAAAACTTACCAATACACGCAAGATACCTCCTACTTGTCTAACAAAAAACGTGCATCGCTGTAGAAAACATTTCAACGCACAAGCTGCAGAATGAAATTTAAAATTGGTTCAAATAACACGAGTTCGAACAGCAAGACTCGCGTTATCATAGCGCAATTAGCAAACTAGAAAACACGTTATCAAATAATAGTACGATCTATTATTTCGACAAGTCTTTAAATGGGAAACACAAGAGAAAGCAATTATCCGTTATCGGAATGTTTAACAAATTAACGGATACCTAAAACAAGGTATTGACTATTTAATTTATCGAATAAGTTTTCGTTTTAAAATGAATAGATTTGAAAGAAATATTATGTTTGCGCGTACTATTGTAACGAAGTAAAAATACAGGATGAGGTTTTGAATAGAAACAGAAGGTAGGTGAATGAAAAACGAATTACCACAAAAGGGACGTATTTGAATTTATCGTCGAAAATAAACGTGAGAAGATCTTAGGTGAAGTTGAGTGTCAATGAATAACGACCTTTCGGACCTACTGTAAAAGGTAATTGGTAGTATTGGTAGTATGTCTCTTGGAGAACAGCGCGGCCGGTTTAATGAACGATCTCAAAAGCTGTAGAAAAAGGTTAACGATAAATGTTATTTAAATTAAAAACACAAGGTTCTGCTTGCGGCCACCGTTATGAACATAAACAAAAAGAACAATTGCTTCCTTATGTTCAAAATATCAAGACAATAAGCACTTTTAGTTTTAGAAGCTTTGCATTATGCTCCTGGCTGAACTCGCTACGTAAGCAGCTTCCTTTCCTAAATTTTAGTCTCCTATCGGATCGACTCTACTTACATCACCAGTGTGCGTTTGACTTATGGTGCGATTTTCTTCGTCAAACCAAAGAAATTTTATAAAGTCGTGAAGAACATAGCAACTTAAAGAACTTCTAAATCGTAAGGATTTTTGTCGCACATATTTTCTACCTTGTATTTACTGACCTACGATTGTACAACTATATTGAGAACTTCTCATAATTATGTTATCTCGTGTTTGCAGGCGTGACTAATTTTTTATTTGCCAAGTTCATAGCACTTATCAAATTAATCTCTGCTGTGCAATCGCTCTCCGTGAACTCGATACCATAACTCTTCCTTTGGCCTGCATTTCTGATGTAAAAGATTTTTATTTTTGTCGCCGTATGTTCCATATAATTTGTTCTAAATGCAACTGTAATTATCGCACTGAAAAAATATATATTGAATAAACAGCTCTATTATTCTGTAACCAGTATTAATAAAGGTTGTTTTCAGCCGATAACCCTGCACGCTTTTGTAATAACGCTATCCTTGATCTTGTAATTTTGACAATGCAGCATCACACGTTTTATAATGCAAATTAATATGCATGCTCGACTTAATTAAATAGGTTAAAGGCCTTATGATCGCGGACTGTAATTCCTCCTTTTTACCTCCTAAAAACATCGCGTGCTTGATATCAATATTACAATTTATTTGTTTCCATATTGCTTCCTTATGCTTGTTCTCATAATAAAATATGTACTATGTAAACTGGTATCGTGATAATTGCTTTTGTATGTAGGATAAAGCTTATTATTTATAAATGAGGGGATATTTTTGACTTTTAATCGGTGATATGAATATTACATTAACTTTTACAAACATTGATACTGTTTTTATGTTTTGTAACCAATCAAGTGTGACAGATGTTTAATGGAAGGAACTAATGGGCGTGGAACCTTTTGTAATCGTAATTACTTCCGTATGTAAGATTCACATGGGATGTTGTATAATTACAGAGACCACTTATCAAAATGTTTTGTCAATCAAATACATAAACATTCATTATGTTATTATATTCGAGCAACTCCTTCGAGTTTTTCTTAATTGTTTTCCCGGGTTTTGAACTTACAACTTATTAGCCGGAATTGTCTCCGACTCTATAATTCGGTCTCCCCCCAGCTACTTCCAACAGTGTACCTTATCAAAACCTACAGCAGCGTGCTTCTGGTACCAAAACAGCCAAAATATTTGGACTTGAAAAACACTTTTCTAATAATTTGTCGTTTTTCCATAATAAAGTACCTACAGATATGCTTTCTGCGGAACTCTAATTTGGTTTATGTGATGACATCCTAAAAGAGTATGTTTTGCATATGGTCCGTTTCACGTCTGCTAAATGCTGCAATATAGTCATACTGTGCCAATATACCTATCCATTTTCTAAAGATTCACCCCTCACCTATATACATAACCCAACTTTTTGATAGTAAAAATCATTAATTTTCCTTTTCGATCTTTTCATTACTTAAAAATTTTACAGTTACACTATAATATTACAACTGTGACCGCTTTATAAATCTGCCAGAAAATGCTATATTATCATCATCATCATTAGGTCTTCAGTCCTGAAACTGGTTAGACGCGTAACCTCATTGTTTCCTATTCTGAACTAACATACACATTTCCCTGAAATTTGCAGTCTGCATCTATCACTATCTGATCTAGGTCTACATCTACCTCCTTTTTCCTATATCTGCTTGTAATATATCCCATACTATTCCCCAAAATACCTTAGAACGTATTCTGTCCGTCCATTTATCCTATTTTTTTTCCACAGATATCTTTATTTCCCTACTATTTCTATAACCTATTTGTTATTAATTTTGTCTGTCCATGCAATCATCCTCATACACCTGAAGCACAACATTTCAAAAGTCTGCTACCGTTTTTCTGTCTGCTTTTCCTACTGCCCGTATTTCATAGGCATACTGTGCTGTGCTCCACACATATGCTTTCAACAATTTTCTTCTTGTTTCTATGTTTATTGTCTTTGATCATACGCGCTGTTCTTTCTTGTTAGATGCAGTTCGGTCCCCTTCTATTGTTTTACACTTATATACCCTATTTCTCCGATATTCAGTGGTTGTGAACGGGGAACGGCTCCGTGGCGTAGTTGGTATGCGTTGACTACTATGCCCAAGATCCCGGATTCAAATCCCGACACGGTCCGCTTGAAAAATGTTAGGCGAGCATTTTTCACAGAAATACACCCTCGTTCGGATGAGAGGTAAAATGGAGGTCCCGTGTGTGAGTGTTGTCATGCACGTTAAAGATCCCTACCTTGCTTGGAACAGCAAGGGTTCGGCAAAATTCCAAATTTTACAGGTAAAAAAAAACTCGCTTACTGGCCAATGTAGTACGTTTGGGTGGAGCATTGAAAAAAAAATCACATGTAAAGTTGCAACCCTTTTCGATTATCATTATCATAATCAGTTAAGCATAAAAATCATATTTATAAGTCTTATAACCACGTATCCTTTGTAGAACGAAGGTTAGGATACTCGTATATAATTAGCACCCAAATGGTTCCCGGTTCGAAACACACACCTGCCAACTTTTTCCTCCTAGAATCACGAAACGCAACTAAAATGGTGTGTACAGGGCGAGTTGACAAAAATAAATCCTTATGTAAAAATTTTCTACATTTCCAATAGCTACACCACACTCACCTTGTTTTATTTCCACCTTAGTTGTCTTTAGACTAGTTATGAAATTTTGTCTGGCAATGTCATTTTCACTACTATATCGAAGACTTGAAGGAGTCACCCATAGTTAATTCTTTACATTCAATTAGAGGACGGATGGATAACTTTTGCAATACACCATAATTCGTGTATAATTCAAGAACTTTGTTGGTTGTTCTACAAAGAGAAATGCGCCAATCTGACGAGCTGCAACTACAGCGAAACCAGTCATTGGCTTTTCTCTTCGTAAAATTATCAACAATTCAATTCGCGTTCGCTATGCTTTGAATTACTTTTCTAAACCAGACAAAATTACAAAAATCCCTATATTAAAACTGCAAAACATTACACGCACGTTAAAGATCCCTACCTTGCTTGGAACAGCAAGGATTCGGAAAAATTCCTAATTTCCAGGCAAAAAAAACTCGCTTCCTGGTCAATGTAGTACCTTCGGGTGGAGCTTTGGAAAATCACATGTAAGGTTGTGAACGAGGGTAAGCAGCCTGTGGCGGCCAAGATCCCCCAGCACTTAAACATTTGCCGATATAATATTTTTTCCAATATATCTTTTTGCACAGTCAACATTAGTTGCAGATATTTTACAACCAACACCTGTAGTTGTTTATAGTAATCATCAGATTTGTCTGCGCTTATTTTTTCGTCATTAGGTTTTCCGTCTCAAAGCTGGTTGGACATGTACCTCTACTATTTATATTCTGAGATAGCCTACACAGTTCCCTGAAATTCCCATACAGCCTATATACAGCTCGGTTCCCCTTCTATTGTTTTCTAATTGTATGCCCTATTTCATCCAGATTCAGTGGTATGTGAAGGGGATTAAGCAGCCTGTGGCTCCCGAGATCCCCCAACACTTAGATATTTGCCGAATTAATAGTTTTCTAGTAAATCCTTTCACACAATTAACATTATTCGAGAATATTGCACAACCAATACCTGTAGTTTCTTATAATAATCATCATGTTTAAGTACAGTTCTTTTTTTCGTCATTAGTTTATTTATATTGGGACTGCTTGGATGCGTACCTCCATTGATTTCTATTCTGAGCTAGTCTCCACATTTCCCTGAAATTCCTACAGCCTACATCTTTCACTATCTGTGTGCAATAGTCTAACCAAGGTCTACCTCTACTTTTCTTTTTCTTATCCCTGCGTCTAATATATTCCGCACTATTCCCTCATGCCGTAGTATGTGACATATCATCCTATCTTTCCTATTTTTTACCGTTTTCCACATATTTCTTTCTTTCCCTACCATTTTTAGTACCTCTTTGTTCTCAACTTCGTCTGTATATGATATCTTCATCATACGTCTGTAGTACCACATTTCAAAGGCTTCTACCTTTTTCTTGTCCGCTTCTCCTACTGTTCCGGCTTCACAGCCGTATAGTGCTGTGCTCCACACATATGTTTTAAGCAATCTTTTCCTTGTTTCTATGTTTGTTGTCTTTGAACGCAGTAGTTGCTTTTTCTTGTTTAATGTAGCAGGACCTTGTGTTAATTTTTGTTTTATATCTTTTGCGCTTTTCCCATCTTGCGTTATTTGGCTTCTTGGGTAGCAAAAATCCTTAACCTTTTGTAAGTTCTTGTTACCTATTTGTATTCTTGTTTTTGATTTTTTTCCCCCTTCTTTGCATACTAGTACTTTAGTTTTATTTTTATTAATTTTCATAACGTATCTCTCTGTTAGAACCATTTCCATTTCATTAAGAGCAGCTTCTAACTCTTTCTTGCTAGATGCTAATACCGCTATATCATCTGCAAATCTAAGCATAACAATTTTTGATCTCTGCATAGTAATTCCAAATGTCTTACTGAATTTGACAGTATTTATTACCTCTTCAATGTACAAGTTAAAAATTAATGGGGATAGGGCACATCCATGTTCTAATTCCTGCTCTAACTCTATTACTGTTGTTAGCTTTTTGTATAAGCTATGTACTATTCGTCTCTCCCTATAACTCATTCAAATACTTTTTAGTATTTTGAACATTTCTTCCTATTTTACACTGTTGAACGCTTTTTCCTAATCTACAAACCCTATATACACACTTTCTCCTTTTTCTATTGTTTTCTAAATTATCACCCTTAAAGCTAAAATGGCCTCTATATTCCTGTTTCTCCTAAACCCAAATTGATCGTCTTCTAGTACTTCTTCAGCTTGCTTTTCTATCCGTCTATGTACTATTCTAGTTAATATTTTTGACATGTGCTCCGTCAAACTTATTATTCGAAAGTTTTCACATCTATCCGCACCTCTCTTTTTTGGTATAGTGACTACGATGTAACATTTGAAATCTTTGGGTATCTCGCCTGTCTCATACATAAAAGTTATAAGTTGGGAGAGACTTTCTGTTAATGCTTGTTCAACGACTTCTGGAGTTTCTGCTTGCACTCTATTTATACTAGGTACTTTTTATTTTTCAGACTATTTAATGCTAATCCAATCTCTTCTCTGGATATCCCGCATTCTTTTCAATTTCTGATTCCTGTTCTAGAGCTTTAAGTTCCGGTCCAGCATATAAATTCCCTATATGGTCTTGCTTTTTCTACATTTTTTATAATCACTTCTCCCGCGCACTTTATATTTTTGCCATGCGGTTTTATATCCCTAGAATTCATTATAAACAGTTTGTATGCTTCGTTTATCTTTCCTATTTTCATCTTAGTTTGTACATCTTTACACTTTTCAACAATCCATTCTTCTTTAGCTTTCCTGAATTACGAATAATTTTCCATTTTATGGTTTTTTAACTCTGTTTTCCTGCTTCGTCTGGTCGGTTTTTGTATTTTCGCCTTTCTTTTATTAAATTCAAAATATCCTTTGTTACCCATACTTTTTTATTTTCTTTTTGTTTCTATTCCAGAATATCTCTGGCGCCCATGTCTAAGCTGAATTTAATGTTATTCCGTTCTGTTTCTACTTCCTTAGTATCAGAAATTTTTCCGACATCTTTTAGCAAATCGCTACATTTTTTCTCAAATTTTTTGTGTATTTCTATATCTTTTAGTTTCTCAAAGTCAAAGTTCCTTTTCCGTTCCTTTTTTTTTTCAATTTTTAAATTTGAGCGCGGCTTTCATAATTACTATGTTGTGGTCGGTGTCTATATCTGCTTCTCGATTGATACAGTTTTTACTAGATTCCTAAACCGTTGTCCAACAAAAATGTAATTTATTTAATATCTCCCTGTCTCCTGCATGATCTTGAAATAATGTGAGTGATAGTTAAATTGTTTTTGTCGCAAAATTCTACCACCGTCTATTCTCGTGCCTAAACGAAATAAACCTTCTACGGCTTATTCCCTACCCTCACCTACTTCTTCCTCGCTATAGCTAAAAGTGGACATGTATACTTGTATTATTACTATATTTACCGGTTTTGATTCTAATCTAACCAAAAGTAGTCTTTCGTTAGTTTGTAGGTAGTTTTCTACACGATATCTTATCTTTTTCCGCATATCTATCCTCTCACCCGAATTTCCTTCCTCTAATCCTGTATGAATTACCGTAAACTCTCCACTGCAAAAATCTCCCTTCTCTGGCCATTGAACTTCGGAAATCTCTACTATACCTAATATATTAGCATATCCATTTCAATTTACAAATTCTCCAACTTACCTAGTTGCTTCATGCTTTTAACATTCCACGCCCCGACTCGCAAGATCCTTCTGGTCTTTCTTTTCTTCTTGCTAAGCTTGCCGGTTTTGTCGCCTTCCAAAGATCCAAATGGGGGAATATTTTAACTCTTGAATTTTTTACCCCAGAGAATGCCATCGTTTTTTAAAACGATTTTAGTGTATTGTGTACTTAGGAGGAAATGTGGTGGTTTTCCTTTGCCTTCAACATCGCAGTAGTGTGTCTTAGAATATCATACCGACCCCTATGGACTCTGCCACTCGTACCATTATAATTTTTACTAAGTACCGAAAGAGCTGCTGCCCTCTTTCGGGGACCTGCCTTAGTCTGGTTCCTCGCTAAAGACCCCACTAATTTGGTTAAACGTATAGTTTGGCTCTATAGCCCACTGAAACACGCAAGCCATTCTACCCGTTCTAGTATTCTAAAACTTCTTTAAGGCGCAGGTTCGTTAAGACGGAACCTGCCTTCAAGCGAAGATAAATAAAATATTAAAGAACTAAACACCATATCTTTATATTGTCTCAAAAAATTTATATTTTATAATTTCGATCAAATTTCCTTTCAGTAAAGTTTCATTTCGGTCATCTTTCGGTCGGTAAACTTTCCATTGGTATAGTGTTTTCGGTAAACTTTCCGGCAGTGATAATGCCTTAAAAACATTGGCCAATGGGATTGTTAAATCCCTCTACTTTGACAGTTATATACGAACTAGAACTTAAAATTTATTTTTAAAGTTAACTTTTTATTATATTTTTTGTGTTCTTCTGCTTATCCTTACATTTTAATTAAATACTCAGGCCAATCTTATTTAGTTCACAATTATTGAATAAATATAAGGTCACTTTGCTCTGCTCGGTTGCTTACTTGAAGTATTTTACCGTTAATTATTCATCTGTATTTTTGATATAAACTATTTCCGCGTATAAATTATTAATTTTTGAAGATTAAATAAATCTTGAAAGTGGTGCACTAAATCGAGGTTATGTTCTAAACCTGTCCATTGTTAAAGTATAATTGCTCGCTTAGTTGTACTAATAAGTCCAATTGTTTTAATTAACCTGCTTACAGTACAAACTAGCCTGCATAAATCTATTTAATGAGGAAATGTTAATTTAAATCCGAAATTATATTATAAAAATTCACATCAAATGCAGATTGAGTAAAGTAATAAATTAGCATTACACAAGAACTGGAAAAAGGCTAATTTCAACATAGACTTTCATACAGGTAATGCACATTAATGTATTGAAATTGTAATATAGTGATCAACTGGGAGTATTTTTAAATTAAATAAAAATATCGTTATCTCTTTTCGACTCCAAATGAGTATATGTTCTGTTTCTATAAATGAGCGTCTAGAATGTAAGTTGCATAATGTATAAGTACGTAATGGAACACAACTATGCATGTTTACAAGAGCAATACTACCTTGTTTTATACTCGATAAAAGTAAATTTTATGGTTGCGTAAAACTATGTGAACTGTGAATAATTAAGCAGATTGGTACATATTTATTAGTACATACTTTTAGTAAACATTGGAATGTAATGCCGAAGTACAGCTCAGGTTAAAATTTTGGTAGGTTAAATTTTTATGGTATTTAACATTAAATTATTCTTCTCCCTGTGGTTAGACAATTTGTCTATAGCTTTTTGTAAAAATCCGTTTTTATGATTTTTCTCTATACTTAACATGGCAAAGGCGTGCATTTGTGATTGCTCCAAACTACCTTCCCTTAACGTCAAAATGGCCCTTAGATTTGAGCGCATCTATAATAGAGTAGTTCATGTGTCTGAAATGGTGACAAGTAGTGCATGTGATCTATATAAGGAACAAAGTTCTGTTTATCCCAAAAATATACCACGAAATTTATTCATATGTGCCGCTATCGATAACCTTGATCCTAATATATCTTCAAACGCCTCACTTAACTCTTTTCACGGTACAATTATATCCCTTATTTTACACCCAGAAACACAATGTTGTCTTTTTACTTGACTAAGAAGAAACAAATACAAAATATCTCTTCTGGATTCGAATACTGATATAGTTCCAAACCAGTGCAGATGATAAACTAACGATATTCGAGATTCTTGTACTACGAACCTTACTGCAGAATTGAAAGTGTGGTTAACTCATACAAAAACAGCGTTGCAAAGTGACGAGGAAACTCTGCCTTGGGCTGTATACCATCCGCGTAAGAAAAATCCAGAAAATGAAAAAGTTAAATGTTAATCAGTCATTTTACCTATATTATCAGAAAATATCAATTTCTATGCCACTGTTTGTGATACCATGAATATCATTATTACATCACATTTGAAAATAGCCCAGGACAGAAACTTGTTATGACTGCCGAAAACCGGTCATATCCTGAAATGTTTGGAGAAGAAAAACTGGTAGTTGTGCTAGGCCCTCTTCATATGTAAATGACCGTAATATCTATGATTAGAACTTGATTGGAAAAGAGGGGCTGGACTGACAATTTAGCGGAGACTGGTGTTACCACACAAAGCAAAGCAGAAGGCACTGTTAAATCGTCTCAGATAAAAAGGAGCAGATGCGCATATGAGGTGTACTCAGCAGTGCTCAACGTACTGCGCGAGGGGTATTTATAGGAAATAAAGATGCCGATCATTTAATGTCACTCATGGAGTGGGTGGAATTGAAAATAGCAAAATCTGCTCAATTTCAATTTTGGTGTACCACAATGGATTTGGAAGCATTACCTCTTGTTATTGATACGCAGTATTCGCCTAGATGATATATTAGATTTCTTGGATTTCTTCTATTGTATTTGTCATTGAGTGTTCATGCAAATTATACGCGTTGATTACCTATTCTTGATAATGATCTCGAAATGCTGCCAACTACTCAACCTTTGATTTACAAGGAATTTAAGAAACGGAACTTAGCAAGTTTGAAGACAAACAGGAACTGTTTACGTATGGATCACGATTAAATTCACGAACAAACAAGATAACAAAATTGACAGCAGAACTGCTAAGAATCTTAGTAATGAACACGCGATTTTGAAGTGGGTAATTTCAGGTCTTGAAAAGGCACGATTGACAACCGAGTTCGAAGATTCGCCTGATGGTATACAACATCATGAATATACTAAGGCTTTTGTATTTGCGTTTTCAAAAAAAAGTCAACGATCTTGTGAATGTGTTCAAAGGCAATGGAAACTCTTTTGAGGACGATCAACTTACTAAAGTCAACACCTGTCAATTGGTCTTGTGCAAACGATTGCAGATATATATTACTGTTGCAGAATCGAAAGGAAAGGAATAATATTCGGAATACGTGACAGATCATTTACAGTTACGCATCAAGTCTATTACACTGTCATCCATGCAACAATCTGTCACTGTTCCGTAACAAAAAACAACAGTAAAATCCAAAGATAAGCAGAAGATAGAAAATCTCAGAGAAGACAGTAACCTATTTTGCAAATTATATGTGGCTAGTCCTACGGACCGTCAATATTAGAGTTTGGGAAACCACGTAAACCAACTAATAAATCAGATATTATAACGTGCTTGGAACAGTTCTCTAAGCGTGATATTTCAATGCTACCGCCATAAATATTTATAATTACTCCGGACGTGAAAGCCCCCCGACAATATTACAAAAACCTTTACGGGGAGGATATTATAAACAAAACAAAAACTTTCAGTAACCTTAGACATTCATTAGCAAAATTACTTTGTATACTCACCTTTTTGTTACGGTGCCATAATTCTAACATAGTTCCAAATTTCCTTAAAATAAAACATCACATTAATACATATTCCAGCCGAAAAATTCGTCACAGAATGGAATTCTCACTACTTCGCGAACGAATTTCTAACACTCGTACAGAAATAGGCAATATTCCTAAACAATTCCTACAGCTCTATCTATCATTATCCGCCACGCTTAGTTACTATGACTGGACTCTTTTTGACCGAATTTCATACTTGCAAGCCCAAAAGACCACCGAACGCACCACAAAAAGCCACTTCGCAAATTCTTGCAACTTTCCTAGAAACTTTTACAGCCTGAAAAAAACATCTTACCCGAAAACTGTCCTCAAACACCGTTATAAACCGATCAGAACATATTCTATCCGAAAACGTACTACATATCCTTTCCGAAGAACTAAACTTCTCAATTGCACCCAGAAAAATTCCCGCAGAGCAAATCATTAGCTCTGTAGAATCAGTGATCCGATCTCTACCTCAAGACGATGCCAACCTAATTCGCTTTGAAACAACTAAATGTCTCCGACATGTCAAAACTCACAACAGAAACGTGACAAAGCAAGAAATGACGGCCTTAAAACACCTACAAACAAACAAGCAAATTGTTATGCTCCCTGCAGACAAAGGTAATGCGACTGTAATTCTAAACCGTACAGAATACAAAGAAAAGATTAACCAATTATTACAAACGGTTCCTACATCCCTATAACCAAATACCTTACTTAAAAGCTTGAACGGGAAATTTCAGCACTAATCAGCACTAATGTTCCCAACTCTATCCAAAAAGGCATAATACCTCGCGAATCTAAACCACCTCGCTCCCATGCGGTTGGTTGCCCATTAGGCGCGCCTCCAGGTGGCGGATAGGAGAAATCCCAGGATATATGACTAAGGGATTGGCTATCTATTCTGGGAAGGATCGTGATAAGCTTATCTCTTTCAGTGACCCAGCGCCTGAGTGGTATAAGACCCACAACATGGTGGAGAGCAAGAGACTGTGCTAGAGCGGGATAAAATCGTCCCCCTAGTCAAGTGAAAACGATCCCGCGGATCAAACCCCTTAGCCCAAGCTGTAATTTCGTGGCTAATGAGACTGCACTGAGGTAAACGAAGCCGGTGGGGCAATTCTGCAACACCGACACACCGCGCCTTCCCTGCTGTCTTGGTCATGTCTCACGGACAAGAGGGTGTGGGGGTCTTGGCTTAACCGCCTTGACCAAGAGGAGACAACCTCACTAAAAATTCTAAATCCTGTGGCGAAGGACTGAGCCCAAGGAATGCGTGACTGGATAGTTGACCAATCTTAATTAGTCCAGAACTCGGGGAACAGGGCGGCACCCCGTTTTATTCACGCATTCCATGCCAACAGGGGGCAGCTGGCATGATGGCCATTTACCCCCCACCCCCCATACTCATGGGAACAGTTATGAATAATATTGGTACCATAAGTAAAACAAAACCTGAAAAGGTGGAATCAGCAATGTGGGACCCCTCAGGTAACCAAAACATATTCAT
Source organism: Platerodrilus igneus (assembly GCA_036346225.1). Classification (NCBI taxonomy): domain Eukaryota; kingdom Metazoa; phylum Arthropoda; class Insecta; order Coleoptera; family Lycidae; genus Platerodrilus; species Platerodrilus igneus. Next base: position 503,408 of record JARFIW010000195.1, on the reverse strand, counting down.
GGAGGTGGAGAAAGTCGAAGCTGGGACTTGGACGGAGTCACACTCGTCCACAAAGAAGGTGTCGGTGCAGAAGGAGAGCGGGGGCAGTAAAGACCTCGTTCAGAGACTTCCACATCGACACCATCTAGAGGCGTTGGGTAGAACGAGACAGCGCCTATTCGGGCGACCAATGTTAGACCCGAAGGAAGTCGATACCCTATCATCAAGGGACCTGTACTCTATAATTTGTGGTGCAGGCTTTGCAGATTGGGTATAATATTTAACCAGGTTCAGCACAATAAGCATTTTAGGCTGCAGTGCGGCGGAGCGGTTTGGCAGACGCACCCGCCAGGGGGAGCTGACGTCTGTTTCCGTCCGATAGTGAGAACAATTGACTCGCCAATCTACCATCTGGCAAAATACCTAGCAAATTTCTTAAAACTCTATTTCGCTAACATCCCTACTAATGTTTTAAACTCCACTCATTTTATAGAACTAATTGCAAATATTGAGCTAGGCCATAATGGTATACTAGTCAGTTTTGACGTATCATCCCTATTCACCAACGTACCTGTCATAGACACTGTCTTCATTTTTAAACAACTCCTACCTCAAAAAAACGAATTTAAGAACATGGCCACGCTCATTGAAAAATGCTTAACTTCTACCTATTTTGTTTTTGACGGACAATTTTACAAACAAACTTCTGGCACACCCATGGAATCACCTCTATCAGGGGATATGTGGCCAATATATTCATAGAGTCTTACTAACATTTAAATACATACATAATTATACATATAATCAGTAGCACCATGTGTATATAGTACTTTAACAACTAAATAATATAACTATATAACAGTGTGCGCGTGCACATGCGTGTGTAAGCGCGCATGAGCGTGCGCGTGGGCTCGGGCAGACATGCACGTGTGTTGGGCGGGCGTGGGCATTTGCGGGTACGGAGTCGTGTGCGTCCGCATGCGTGCGCATGTGTACGTGCGTGCATGAGTGCGTATGCGAACGTGCGTCGAACGTGCTTGCGCGTGTGCGCAGGTGCGTGCGAACGTGCGGGCGAGTATGCGCAACTGCGTGTGCACGTGGGTACGTGGGGCTAGGTGGAAGTGGGAGTGAGTGTGCTTCTGGAAATGGGTGCACAGGCGTGTGCGCGCGGAGGTGCGTGTAAGCGTATGCGTATTAACGTGTGGGCGCGTGCGTGCGTGCATGGTTAGATGCGCGTATGCAATAAATGAAGTTGTGTGTCGATTAAGAAAAAAAGGTGAATCTTTAGTATTCCTCGAGGATGAGCTTTCCTTACAAATAAGATTTTTTCCAAAAATATTTTACCTTAAACCAGTGAGCATTTCGTCTGTTTCGTTCAAGTGCTGTGTTTCCAATCATAGCTTAATTCTAACAAAACAACAACGTCCATGGACTCTTTATTCAACTCTATAAATGACGCTGAAATCAAAAGGTCCTGAAGCGGCCTTCTCTGTTCCTTAAAGAATAGAACATTTACAGAGGTCATGGCACTTCAACCTTGGTGCTGGATTGCTAGGATATAGCCATCTGAGAAATGGAGCAAAATGTATATTTCAATCAAGTAATACCTCAACCCTATGGTCATATTTTACGATTAGGCGGGTGGTCAGAAACTCTCTTTGCAAATCGATCCCAACTACCCTACATGTCATTTTCCAATGCTCCGCCCGAAGGTACTACATTGGTCTGGAAGCGAGTTTTTTTATTATCTGAAAAATTTTTAATTTTGCCGAACCCTTGCTGATCCAAGTAAGATAGGGATCTTTAACGTGCGTGACAACACTCACACACGGGACCTCCATTTTACTTCTCATCCGAACGACGGCGTATTTTTGTGAAAAATGCTCGCCTAACGTTTTTGAATCTGGCCGTGTCGGGATTCGAACCCAGGACCTTGGGTGTAGTAGTCACACACATACCACTACGCCACGGAGCCGCCGGATCCTAACTACCACTCTCTTCTCTCAAATTTATCTCCACACCCCAGCTTTAAAAGCCCTCCTCCCCCCTCTTCACTTAAACTCTTCTGGAATGTCTAGCATTAAGGCCTCCAGGAGGAACTGTTGCAATGGCGATGGACCAACTGCTATCTTGAGCTCGATAGAGTCACAAACCCAAAATTTAACCCTAAAAAGTTTCTTTGGATAGACCCACTGAATCAAAATTTAATAGGAACTAAGGAATTGGTAGGAAGAAGGTTGGAAGGTCGGATACAGAGACAAGTGTTGTCAAAAGTAAAAAGGAGGTATATCTAGTCACAATGTGGTTAACCAACGTCGGTTGGAAATGCTATTTTTTTAGGCGACCGAGGGTGAACAGCCAAGGAACAGTAGGTTAGTGTTGTCGGGAGACTGTTAGAAAATTGACGATGTGACCCTTTAGGGATCGGTTGATGGAGGGATGGACTAAATTACCTTCAAGGTTATAGATGGCAAAAAGGTGAAAAATAAAAGTAGTGTTGACTTAAATAGCCGTGATATCCGTTCGGTATGTTTGTCAAATTCAAATAAATCCTTATTATAAAAATGAAAAAGAAAACTAACTAAAATTTGGAAAATACCCAAATCTAAAAACTACTTTAAAAACATTTTGAAGTAAGTCACTTATATATGTATATATTGATGTGATAAAGTCATAAAAGGTCATTGAACACCGCATTCTATAAATATATCGATCCAAAAACAAAAGAGAATCCTAAATTTTGTAATACTTAATCTTCTACACTCTGTATAATATTCTAGTAGTATGATAGGATTAGTATAGTATTTCCTAGTACATTAGTGAAACAGCGCTTTTAATTAAAACGAGTTTTAAAATATGTCCTTTTAAAAGTAATAAATACCCTTTTCAACGCGTTACGGATATTCCGGAAAACAATATTTTAAAACCCGCTCTAAAAAGTGCTTTCATTAAAAGTATTTTGATATAAAACGTGAATTTAAACAAACTACTCAAATCTTTAAAAGAAGCTAGTCTAATTAATTAACGATTTCCTAGATGTTTCTCGGTCAGTCTGGTAGCATGAAACTCAGATTGGACCCATAAATCTTAAATGACCCCTGATTATCTTTACAACATGAATAAATTCATCCGTAGAACACGATAAAACAGGTAAAACCATGAATTACATAAGATTAGATGGTTTAATGGCCATAAATTATAATGGTAGCGATAACCAGCTATCACGAATACAAAGTTTTTTTTTATTAATAAGAGATAGTAAAAATTTTACGATCGCGATAAATTAAACTGTCAGCTGATTAAGATAAGGAACACACACGTGAAAGAATGAAATTACAGTTAATTATTGCATTAACCTGATGAGTGATATCCCCTAGAGAAGTGTAGAAATTTGAGAACTAATGACATAAAAACTTTTTCGTTATATAAAACTAGTAAATAATTAGGAGGAGGATTTATTCATCAATAGTTAGTGAAGCTTTACGAATTATCTGTTTATAAAGGCATTTTATCCACAGTTACTTGATCGATGAAGTTACTAATTGTCTGCTCCAATAAAAGTTATAATTTTAATTTTGGTGCAAGGTCACCTCGATCTTTTAATATTTATTAAGAGTAAAGTACTTTCTGGAACTCATGACGTTAACTTCGACATATAAAGAAAGTAAATGGATATATAAAATGGTATAATGGATTTTCAGATGCACTCATGGATGAAATTATTCTAAATGGAAGTAATCTGCCGAATTTGATGTTCAAAACACAAGTGTAGCTTTATTTAAAATCTTTTAAATGACATTTCGTGATATAATTAGAAGTAGATTAAGCTCGAATAAGATTTTTACGTATTGATATTTTGGTGTAAATGAATATTGTAATGTTGATTTGAGGTCGAATTCCGATAAAGTTTGACCATTATAAGAGGAACCTAAAAGTGATATCTGATCAGTTAGCGCTTTCTGCTAATTTTAACTAATTTTAATAATCTGTACGTAGTGTGACATAAGAAGGTTTGAGGGAAAGTATATGCTAATCACTAGTAGCTGTGAAATGTTATTATTTGTAAAAACGCATAGATAGGTTTTAAAACTGATAAGTAAATAATCTTTTTGAACAATGTTTAAGGAAGATGTTTGTGAATGTAACGTTTGTTATAATTTGAACAATTGTTTCTAAATATTTTGTCATTCGAATTTTTGTGTTGGGGTTTCGTCGTTACATTACATTTAACCTAGCACTAATTTTCACATTTTTGTAAAAACTTTGTCAATAATTTTGAACAGCGGTAAAAATGTAGGTACTCATTTGACCCTGAAAAGTCCGTCGCGTTTTTTTACGACTCAATAACTAACTTTATGCCGTCGTACGTCAGCATTAAGTTTCTCTCAAAATTGTTTCAATTCGGCAACCGTCAAATCATTATTTTCCTTCACTTCCTATTGCGTAATTCATAACTGAATTTAATCATCACTTAAAGATAAATTTTAATTCGATATTCAAAACAAGATTTTTATCAATTTTTCTTTATCTTTAGTCACGATCAGTCGATTTTTGACTTAAGATAATTTTACTTAAAAAATTCTTTTAAAAAATACTATTCTGTTTCATCAACTAAATTTAGAAAATAACTAACAATTTTGAAAAATTGAGAAACACCCTAACGATTAAAAACCAAAGGGCTCACGTTGGGCGACAAAAATTTACTGTTACGGGGTTTCCACCCCTTCTGGCCAAATCGAAATTTTTGACGTAACGTCGTCACTTTTACCCGTTACAAGTATCGTGAAAAGTAAATGGTTTTGTATAGTAACCGCCAAAAAGAAACCTCCAAGAAAAATTAATATTTTTTATATCATTAATTATCAATATGTTACTGTTTTTCAGGCAAATAACTTTTTTTACTGAAAACTTTTGTTAGAGAGTCAAAAACTTTTAAAAGGTAGCCTTCGTATTTTAGAGAAATTTTCAGTAAGTTCGATATTGTCAATGCTTGGAATTCTTGTTATTTTAATATTTTTAGATAATTATAAGAAAAGAGGTATGTCAATCACTTAAGGCAAGAGGACCAGGACCAATACCGGGATTTAATTTGAGATAAAAGTAAAATTCTGTTTCAAATTACTTTTACGAGCCATAAACTTGTATTACTGACTTGCATAAAGAATGGGATTGTTTTACCGCAAGAAATAATTAACAAATCCCATATTTCCGCTGGTGAAATAGAATTTCAGGGTTCACTATAAGATAATGCGCAATTTCACATTCAGGAAAACGCTGAATGGTAAACACGACGCGCGTAGTATTGATCAATATTGCGCTACTACTTTGCTCATTGATGAAACTAATAGATGACGTCACAGGTTTTCAAACTAACTTTGCGTCTTCCGTAGTAGTCCGTAGAAAATCTATTATATTTCTTCTTACTCTATGATTACCGATTACACCACTATTATGTAAACTCGATTAAAATACAACTCACATTTCCGGTAGATCCTCCATTAATAATGTATTCAACAGCATAGTTGTTATGCGGGTCTAAAGGTGATTAATGAATATTGCTGTGACCTGCAAATTTATAAGCAATTGTATTTAGAATTTTGAACACAAAAAGGGTTAAGCCGTTGTGGTGAGCCCCGGGTTAGTATACATTTGTAAATCGATAACGCGTTTTTGGGCCTCCGGTTCTTACGACGTAGGCGTCATGGCTTACATCCTGCACCCTTCGCCTACACAATTATTCATGCCACCCACGCGTTTGCACTACATGACGTCACAACAATCTGTGGCGCCACCCGCGTAAAGTTATCCTCAGCGGTTAGCTTGGTGTGTTTCCTAGCAACTAAAGAAGTCCTTTGCGCTTTCATGTATATACAGTTCTACTGTATTACGCATTTTGATGATAACGTTTATCATAAAAGCACTTGAAAATTTTTTTAATAAAATTGATATGGTGTGTAATAATTACTAATAGTTGATTAATTAGCAACAAGTTCTAACCGGGATTCTTTCTTTGTTTCAGTGTGGATTTATGGGAACAGTCGAGGATCATCACCGGCGTGGTATAATGGATTGTTATACGCCAACACGTCATGAAGTTGCAACTAACAACGACGCTGATAATTCAGAGTCTCAACAGCGTTTGGCTGTACTTTGCTACGAACAAGTGCGTCGTCTCAACGATGTAATGGATGAAGTTGTTTCTATTCACGGAAGAGGTAATTTTCCAACTTTAGAAGTGAAACTTCGCGATTTAGTGACAGTGGTGCGTGGTAAACTCGAAGCTGATACAGCTTCTGGAGGTGCTGGAATGCATGTGCGTGATATTCGTTTAAACGGAGGATTAGCTTCGCACGTTCTTGCAACAGAGTCACAACCTTATAACGATGTCGATCTCATATTTGGAGTAGAGTTAACTAACGGAAGAAACTATGACAAAGTTAAAAGTGCAGTCTTAAGTTCACTGTACGATTTGCTCCCTGATGGAGTTAGTAGAAAACGCATTTCTACCTGCAGTTTGAAAGAAGCTTACGTGAGTAAAATGGTAAAAGTGTATAACGATGTCGATAGATGGTCGTTAATTTCATTGGGAAATTCCAGAGGTCACAAAAATGTGGAACTAAAATTTGTTGATACTATGCGCCGCCAGTTTGAATTCTCAGTCGACTCTTTTCAAATCGTACTGGATTCTTTGCTATTGTTCTATGACTGCAGTAAGTTGCCCATTAGCGAAAATTTCTACCCAACTGTAGTCGGTGAATCTGTATACGGTGATTTTCATGAAGCTCTCTACCACCTCCAAAAGAAATTAATCTCAACACGAAACCCAGAACAAATTCGCGGAGGTGGATTACTTAAATACTGCAACCTGCTAGTCAAAAACTACAAGCCTGCTCGACCTGATTGTATTAAAACCTTGCAGCGATATATGTGCTCGAGGTTTTTCATCGACTTTCCTGATATCACACAACAGCGGGCAAAACTGGATAATTACCTTTGGAATCACTTTGTGGGACCCGAAGAGGAGTGTCTTAAACATCAGTACTTGATGCTTCTTTATAGCGTTGTTGGAGAATCGACGGTCTGTTTAATGGGCCATGAAAGACGCCAAACTCTGGCTCTGATAGAAGGTTTAGCATGGCATGTCTTGTGTCAAGATCAGCAACGCATGCTTTCACAACAACCTCCTCCAGGTCCGTTAGTATTTGCAAACGGCTATCTGTATGCACCAATTGCATCTGTAATACCTACTAGTTGTTATCCATGCACCTGCAACTCGTGGATGACACCATCACCGCCATGCTCCTCGTGATACTTAGAGGACAATGCGTGGAGAACTTTGTATTTCGAAAACAACTCTTTGTAGTTGTTATACATACACAAGTGCGTTATATTGTGTTTATTAGAAAGATGTGACCAATGTCTCATCGTACCGGTGATTGCGCATTCAAGCAACTTCATTCCGAAAAGTGCAGCATAAAAATAGAAATGTAGTTTATATACTTCGCAACAAGGCTGAATTATAAAATGTTTGGCGCATCGTTGGTTTGTGGCTGTGAGCACGTTTCAACATTACTGGGTTGTGTTTAAAAAAAAATCGTTAAGTATATATATATATTTTATCACTAAATTTTGTGCAGTCTGAAGACCGGTTATTTCAGAACGACTGTTTCTTTTAATTTGTTTAATGTACATGTATATCGTTTTGGGGCTTGAGGCTGCGCATTAATTTTCAGTAATATAAATAGTTTTATGCAGATAAAAGTATAAATAATGCTGCCTATAATCGCAATAAGTATTATGCTCCATTACATTATAAAGTAATGCCATACTCAAAAAATGATAAAAATTTGTATTAAAATAGTACCATATTATTTCATAATTGTAGATATTTTGTAACTATTATTGTGGAAAAATGCTAGGTAGTTACCATTAATTTTAAGTTGACTTATTTGGGTTAAAAGCAGCAACGACAATAGTGGCCTAATATTTTTTGCAATCTCAATCTGAATAGTATGATCTGAATGGTGACCTTCATTATCTCGCCGTTAAGTACTTATGTCGCGGAGGCGACTGACTGAAATTAATCAAACAAAAAAAAACGAAGCCCGTGTTGACTTGGGTCCCCAGGATTCTGCTACAATCTTTCACTTCCATAAATAAGTTAACATATAGATTGTATGAATCAAATTTCTATTTTCAAGCAAAACTGTATAATTAATTATCTGTATGTATTGAGGGCCTTGATCTGTATATTGTATATTTTTATTGTTCCATTGGCCCTATATTAAATATTAAGATATATACAAAGTTGAATATTAAATAAGTCTTACTACAAACAGTGGTTTTTATTTTAATTCATTATATCCTATTGTGCCTGCAGAATTGGTAAGTCTTAACAATTACTGACATAACAGAGCTCGCATCGACTAGGCTGAGAATATTTGTAACAAGTTGCACCAATAGAAAAGGACAAGCTTTTGCAAGAATATATATATATATATATATATATATATATATTGCCGTGGAATCGGGGATTAAGGTTTTATGCTTCACCAGTGTCATCAAATTATTTTCAAAAATGCAAAAATTTCAAAAAAAAATTTCTTACTCTTTTATTTCTGCTTCAAAAATCTTCAGCAGCTTCCCTGGCTAGCTCAGCTGTGCCTCTTCTCGGATACCTAAATTTACAACCATTCCTCCTTTACACTCGCACACCATTCAATAAAATCACCAAATAATACAACAATCATACAACCTTTTATTTACAGCTATTAACAGACAAATTATTCACATGTATAAAAAACAGTTTGATATTCTAATTACACACTCAAAATGTGATATGTTTTTAAAGTCCTTGATTTTCTAATTATTTTCAATCAAATTAAATAAGATATGAGTAGATGGGCCGCACATATTACCCTAAATTGACTGTACACTGGAGTATGGTGAGCTCATAATAACCCAGTTTATTTTGTATATGCCTTTTAGCTTGTATAAATTAATACAAAATTTATAGACCCGTTTACCCTTTTCAATCCAATTTATATCCAAAATAAAATTTTGTAAGTTTTAAATACACCCCTTTTCAATATTTAACCTCAATAAATTGTCCAGTATATGTATCTTTTCTAATAAGTTTATACAACCATAAATAAACCCCAAAATTCACTCACACAGCACCAAAATTTCACAAATGTTTATCAGAAAACAGAAATTTCAAATAAATTACCTGGAGAATTCTTCAGGCTTCCATTCCTTCGACGAGGATCGCTATAACACCTCGGCTTCGTGACCATTCGCTGTGATACTCAGCGGATCGACAGACGATAACACCATTTGCGAGCCAAGCGCTTCGTTTCATAGTACCATTCCATATCAGCATACAATCCTGGTTATTTATGATGCTTACCCCACATATATTATGCTTCCATTTATTGATTTTCGTACTTTGTATTGTAGTAGCCGGACCTTTATTAATTTAATATACACTACACGTATTTCGCGTTAAAAAATGGATGCCTGCTACTACTAAGTTACACGTGCTAGCACTATATTTACTGTATTATCAACACATACAATACTCACAAAAAAGCTCTACTATTATGTTGGTCAGCATTCAATACTTTATCGTAGTAAAGTAGTATAGAAGCGAAGAGAAGACAAGAGAACCTTAATGATTTAGCGTGAGTATTTATATCATTTCACAATCCTACCCCTGAACACACTTCACGTGAAAAGCTTATTTTCAAATCTAAATTTTACAAATTTTGAATACAACCGTCTTGAAAATTTCTGAAATTTACTCCTTCCTACGTGCTGTATATCCGAAAGCGCTCCCAACCTTCGCGTGTGTCTACGTTTGGAAAACTGTCCGTTTTTAACCAATGATAAAATTCTGTCATCACAAACCCCGCCTGTACTATCTTCATCTCTGTCTTATGCATGTCTGCTGTCGCGTTTAAAACCCCACTTAAGTTATAGAAAACCGATATTGCTGACAGCTTATCTCCACTCCTCGTGTATATGGTACGTGCGTTTTCAACATCAACGCTTTTATATCTGTCTCTATCTGTAGTATATAACCGAACGTGCATTTCCCTCGCTCTTTAAGAGTTTTGTCAGCCTTGTGGTTTAAACCAAACTGACGGTTGAAAATATTTTTATGAAGTCCTATCTTAATACAAGCTCGAGTTCTTTGAATGTAACATATTAAAACGCAGGTGTTTGTTAATTATCGACCGTTTAGCACAACAATTCTTAGACTTTATATTTTTTCGTATTTGTATAAAACAAACTATATTTACCTTGAATATATATATATATATATATATATATATATTGCCGTGGAATCGGGGATTAAGGTTTTATGCTTCACCAGTGTCATCAAATTATTTTCAAAAATGCAAAAATTTCAAAAAAAAATTTCTTACCCTTTTATTTCTGCTTCAAAATCTTCAGCAGCTTCCCTGGCTAGCTCAGCTGTGCCTCTTCTCGGATACCTAAATTTACAACCATTCCTCCTTTACACTCGCACACCATTCAATAAAATCACCAAATAATACAACAATCATACAACCTTTTATTTACAGCTATTAACAGACAAATTATTCACATGTATAAAAACAGTTTGATATTCTAATTACACACTCAAAATGTGATATGTTTTAAAGTCCTTGATTTTCTAATTATTTTCAATCAAATTAAATAAGATATGAGTAGATGGGCCGCACATATTACCCTAAATTGACTGTACACTGGAGTATGGTGAGCTCATAATAACCCAGTTTATTTTGTATATGCCTTTTAGCTTGTATAAATTAATACAAAATTTATAGACCCGTTTACCCTTTTCAATCCAATTTATATCCAAAATAAAATTTTGTAAGTTTTAAATACACCCCTTTTCAATATTTAACCTCAATAAATTGTCCAGTATATGTATCTTTTCTAATAAGTTTATACAACCATAAATAAACCCCAAAATTCACTCACACAGCACCAAAATTTCACAAATGTTTATCAGAAAACAGAAATTTCAAATAAATTACCTGGAGAATTCTTCAGGCTTCCATTCCTTCGACGAGGATCGCTATAACACCTCGGCTTCGTGACCATTCGCTGTGATACTCAGCGGATCGACAGACGATAACACCATTTGCGAGCCAAGCGCTTCGTTTCATAGTACCATTCCATATCAGCATACAATCCTGGTTATTTATGATGCTTACCCCACATATATTATGCTTCCATTTATTGATTTTCGTACTTTGTATTGTAGTAGCCGGACCTTTATTAATTTAATATACACTACACGTATTTCGCGTTAAAAAATGGATGCCTGCTACTACTAAGTTACACGTGCTAGCACTATATTTACTGTATTATCAACACATACAATACTCACAAAAAAGCTCTACTATTATGTTGGTCAGCATTCAATACTTTATCGTAGTAAAGTAGTATAGAAGCGAAGAGAAGACAAGAGAACCTTAATGATTTAGCGTGAGTATTTATATCATTTCACAATCCTACCCTGAACACACTTCACGTGAAAAGCTTATTTTCAAATCTAAATTTTACAAATTTTGAATACAACCGTCTTGAAAATTTCTGAAATTTACTCCTTCCTACGTGCTGTATATCCGAAAGCGCTCCCAACCTTCGCGTGTGTCTACGTTTGGAAAACTGTCCGTTTTTAACCAATGATAAAATTCTGTCATCACAAACCCCGCCTGTACTATCTTCATCTCTGTCTTATGCATGTCTGCTGTCACGTTTAAAACCCCACTTAAGTTATAGAAAACCGATATTGCTGACAGCTTATCTCCACTCCTCGTGTATATGGTACGTGCGTTTTCAACATCAACGCTTTTATATCTGTCTCTATCTGTAGTATATAACCGAACGTGCATTTCCCTCGCTCTTTAAGAGTTTTGTCAGCCTTGTGGTTTAAACCAAACTGACGGTTGAAAATATTTTTATGAAGTCCTATCTTAATACAAGCTCGAGTTCTTTGAATGTAACATATTAAAACGCAGGTGTTTGTTAATTATCGACCGTTTAGCACAACAATTCTTAGACTTTATATTTTTTCGTATTTGTATAAAACAAACTATATTTACCTTGGAATTATTGATTTTGTTACGCAAGCACTTTCTATTATGCTTATACGTGTTGGATTAAAATAAATTAAAATTAATTATGAATTTCTATTTGCTTTAAAACTGTTTTTTCTTTATGTAATTTCTAACATACCATTATTAATTATAAAAATACGTCAATACTTGTCCGTTTTCTTTAAATGACTTAAGTTAATTTTGCGCGTAAATAAATCGTTCTTTTCTATATACAGGGTGGTTAAAATTTTATTGTTTACCCCTGATTTAACCCTCTGAATCCACAACAATATATATATATATATATATATATATATATATATATATATATATTTTAGGTAGTTAATTACACAAGGTAACTTGATAAATACTATCGTATTATAGTGAATAAATTGAAATAATAACTTAGACTTTTATGCAAAGCCCAAATGATCATTTCAAATCGAGCTAGTAACTGAAAGATGGAAAATTATTATTATTATTATTATTATACACGCCAAATCACAATTAAAAAATCCACGTTCACACATAATTAATCCATTATATACAACGCTTTTATGAAATAATACATGTCATAATTTATTTGGCATCAATAATTACTCCAATCAATATTTACAACTGATATCACTTTATAAAGTAACAGGGCTTTCTTCCCGTATTACCTTTACCTCAGGATTAGTACGAGCTCATAATAACCCTCGTACCTTCATGCCACGATAGCACATCAATCCCCCAAAAGTACCCTTTTACCTTGTACATACCAACATTTTAAATCAAAATTTCCAAATAAAAATACAATACAATAATACAATATAAAGATTTTATCAGTCACCTTTCAAATTTGTCCATTTTAGTCGTAACTTATACACACAATACACAAATGGTAATTGAACACTAGTTCATATACGTAGAAAAACCAACACTTAGAGCAACAGTTACCTGAATACTATTTCAGCATACGGCTGCCATCAGTCCCAGTTCGACTGCAGCATAAGCGAACATCGTCTTGCCTATCCATAACCATATTCTCAACCATTTAACCATAACAGCACTCATCTATCATATTAAATGCATCCAATTTCCCAAGCCCCCCGACAACTACCATAAAATGTTGATACACACCCAATTTTAACAATCACCAATATCTATTCCAGCTCCATATGTACTCTCTTTTTGCATACTTATTGCAAATTCAAATTTAAAACAAATTTTACTTACTCAACTTAGTACAAATATATTAATTTTGTAGACATCAGTTGGTTGATAAGCTTTATGCTATAAAACTTGTAAACTATCATCAAACCCTGATCGAAGGACTAAGAGCGAACTCTAAAAGAACTTAAGAGAGCGAATTTTAAGAGAGCACCACAATAACCTGCTGGAGTTTGTATACAGTTTCTCACCCCACAAAAGCCTGTCAATAAAAACATATCCTTCCGCGTAAAATTCTCAACGGTCTTCACTTCTCACAATTTCACAATACAAACAAATTTTGTAACGTGCGCTCAAAATTCTTAGTAAAATCTTCCAACCGCCACGATCTTTCGACAATACTTCCTTGAAACGTTAACTAACGTTCGCAACCCATCCTTACTTGACTATTATCCCCATATTTAAAATATCTGTCACCAATCACGTTGTGTATCTTAAATTTTCAATTTGACAAAGTTAACATTCAAGACGTCCCTAATGCAACAAGGGCAACATCTATCTTTCTCCAACATACGCTTCCAACATCATCTCTCTTTTGTTTTGCACTCACTCCAGTTTTCTATTGCCACCTCTTTGTTATAATCTCATTACCTTAACTCGTGTTATCCTCGTCTCACTTGTACTCATTTTATCCCCTACACTCTCTTTGTTACTCGTTGTCAAATTGAACTTGTCACGACCACCGTTATCTTCACACCTGAGTTATAAATCTAATATAATTGACAGCTATTACCTACCCTACTTGGAATTTGCAGTTGTTTGTTCAACGTTATCTTAAAATATACCGGGAAAATAAAGACGGTTATATTCGTTTCTTATTTTCATGTAACTAGAGAAGCTTTGACAACAGTCTAAAAACTTTCCACACCTATAACTGCCTCTTCGCTTTTATATACTATACGCAACAAGCTAAAATGTTTTCAAATGATAACGCTTTTGAAATTACACATTTGCTATAATTAAATATAAACTTTAAATTGTTATGAAATTTCGATGTTTGCTTCTCCCCTAAATATTTCTATACACAAATTTTAAATATTATCTTATATACACTATCTTTACGAATTTTTACACCTACGAAATTATGAAATTAAACTTTTAGGTTCCTAATAATACCAGTCGAATTACTGACTTCTACACTACCTATTTAAAAAGCGTTTCCAAAGCGTACTCTGTTGTTTTATATGCTAGAACAACGAAATAAACTGTACAAATAAATACCAATACTATTCTAACCCCTAAATATCACAGTATAATTCCCCTATTTTAATGCAAATGAAAACAAATTTTTGTTTTTCCATTTGGATTCAAATACTTCCTCAAAATTAATTAATTACTACTTGGCTATTGGTGTGTTAATGTACAACTATGATTCATACATATTCCACCCTATAACTCTCTATTATTTACCATTACTATATGCACATATTATTACCAACTACTATTTAAACCTAGTATTACCAACTATTATGTACACCTATTATTACTTGTACCTGACTCAATTTGATTCGTAGTCATTCTCTTTACATATTGTATGACATGGACTTTTACTTTATCTCCTATCTCTATTCCTCTCTTCTCAACTATTTTACGGACAATTAAACTTAACCTATTATTAACGGACTGACTATCCACTTGTCCATACGCCCTTAAATTTTTCTGTTTGGCCTCAACTAATGTTATATTTGACTCAGACAAACCATATGGTACCACTTTACAATTATAAATTTTTTTTTCTACTGAAAATCCTGTGTACCTTCTAGAATTTTTATGCAACGGAATCAACCAGAAAGAGTTCCTCAAATCTAGCTTACTAAAAATAAGTTTACCACTTAACCTTGTCAAAAGTGTGTCCATGGATGGTGGACAATGAAATTGCGGTTTAGTCGTTTGATTAATTTTTCGTGCATCTAAACACAAACGAATGCTATTATCTTTCTTCTTGAAAACTGCTAACGGGTTTAGAAAATGCGTATTTGAATATTCGATTATGCCATTTTCCAATATTTTTGCTAACTCACTATGTACTTGCTCCCTATATGCTGCTGGTATCGGGTATATTTTTGAATTATATAGTTCTGAGTGTCTATCTCTAAAACATGCCCATAACCTAGCGCTGTGCTCGCCTCTACACCTACTAATTCGGAATGTTTTTTTAACAGTGCCTTAACTTTATCTAATTTCTCCTCTGGACTTCTAATAGCATCTAACTCATTTACTCCCCCCCCCCTCATCTATCTCCATCAGATTCACACTTAACCCCACGTCATCTTCTGTGACATCATAACTATTTTTCCAGGGCAATTTCATATCCCTAACCTTTATGAATCGCGTCTCCATATCTATAATCAAACCTAACTTCATCATCCAATCCATCCCCAAGATACTTTTAAATTTTAGTCCAGGAACAATCACAAATTCCTGCTCACTGCTTAAAGAACCTATCTCTACCTTTAACACAACAACGCTATTAACCATACGAAACCTCTTTTTATTCGGAGCTACTAAAAGTCTCCTCGTAATTGGCATAATCCGATCACAAATTTCTTCCCTAATTTCTTTTACAAATTCTTAGGACACTAAACTCGCCTCTACTCCTGAATCGAGCAACGATCTTACTTTATAATTTGAAACTTCCACCTTTATTATCGGTAAACAAACTTTCTCACCTATTTCTGGCTCAACATCATCCTCGATCGTCATAAATTCCGCTGGATGTTCATACTTATATACTGCAATTTCTCGTGGCTTGTCTTTTAATGAAAATCCTGTCTCCCATGCGTCTCCCCCCCTTTGGTCCTGCTTGTCTATCTACTACCTCGGCATACGTTCTATTAACTTCAGATCTACCCCTAATTTTACTATTCCTGATGTCGGTACTCGGTTGCGCTCTAGATATTTCTGGTGAGCTATTCTGACGTAGCACACTCGGACCCTGATTTGTACTTCTCGTACCACTGCTACTCCGATGGTAATCTCCTCTGGGCTCCCAGTTATTTCTCCACTACGGTCTATTAAAATTCATCCCCTTTCTATTATAAAAATTATCCCCCCTATTCTCAAATCTAACCTGATTCGCATTTCTGTCCCTAGATTCTCGAGGTTTCCTAGTACTCACGTCATTGTACCTTTGTAAATATTCTAAAAATGTCTCCCGTTCAGTAATGTTCTGAAGTGCCACATGCTGTCTAACCTCTACTTCAAAATGCCTAAAAAGATATTTAACAGTTTGCCTATCTGTCAATGGCGGACGTAATTGCTTGGCTATGCTAAATTTTCTTATAGCATACTGCTCCAGAGATCTTTCGAATTCTCCCTTATATTTCCCTGTAATCAAATCATCCCGCTCCTGGTCTTGTTTACAGTTTCCCCGATAATGTTTTAAAAAGTTTTCTTTGAAGTCTAAATATAACTCGATGTCTTGTTCAACCAGATTGTACCATGCTTGTGCATTGTCTTTAATCAAAGCCTTTACCATATTAAATTTCGCTTGCTCATCATATAAATTATGCACCAAAGCTCGCACACTATTGATGTAAATTTGCGTGTTTACCCTATTATCTCCATAAAATTTCATGTGCTGATTTAAAGACAAATTATTTGTATAAAATCGCGGTTCATCCCCCATTAAAGCGTTCACATTTTGTTTGATTCCACATATTTCCCTTTTAAATTTCCCTAATTGATCCTTACATGAATCATTTACTTCAGTCATTTTATTGTTAATTTCTTCCTCACAAAAAACTCTCACTTCCGTTTTTAGCTGTCCTATTTCCTGTCTGATCACTACTGTATCTGTTTCATTCCGTTCAACCCGCATATCCACTTCCTTCATTTTTACCGTCAAACTATTTTTAAAATCACTAAATTCTTTAGTCGACTTCTCTATTTTTCTCCCAACTGTTCAAACCTCCTGCTCGATTCCTATTTGCTCAAACTTCCTGTTCCAGTCTTCCCTAACTCCACTTAATGTTTCATTCTTTCCAACTTCCTGTTCGACTCTTCCCTACCTTGTCGCATTTCCTCTAACATTCTCTTAATCAATTCGTTCCCTTGTTCTCCCGACTCCGTTTTCGCCTGATCCCTACTACCTTCTGCCTCCTCAATTTCTATTTCCGGTTTATCAAATAAAGCACTATCACTACTTCCGATCTCAACTACTTGACTCTTTAATCACTCTTTTCTCAATATATATTCAAAAATCCCTTAAACTCAGATATACAACACACACACCGAAAAAAATTCAACACAATCAACCCCTAATCTCCAGGTCGTCAGTTTCCTGAAATAATTTTAATTATCCGAATTCGAGCCTCTCACGTTCGGGTCGCCATAATTGCTGCGAACTTCTAGTCTGTTAAAAACTGTTTAAAAAAACTAAAAACCTTTAAATGCTACTACTAAGGTTTTGAGCTCCACTGTTGGATCGACATTAATTGCTGCTCTGGAGCTGATGAAGTGTTGATAAGTAGTACATGCCACGACTGCTCAAGTTCTTTCTACAATTTATCTAACACGAAAAAAAATATCTGCTACGAAAATCACATTCATTTATTACATACTCGTAATAAAAATTATGCACGCCAAATCACAATTTAAAAAAAATCCACGTTCACACATTATTAATCCATTTCATACAACACCTTTATGGAATAATACATGTCATAATTTGTTTGGCATCGATAATTACTCCAATCAATATTTACAACTGATATTACTTTATAAAGTAACAGGGCTTTCCTCCCATATTAACTTTACTACCAGTTTTAGTACAAGCTCATAATAACCCTTAAACCTTCGTGCAAAGATAGCACATCAAACCCCAAAAGTACCCTTTTACCTTGTACATACCAGCATTTGTTAATATCAATCATTGTAAACAAAATGCCCAAATAAAAATACAATACAATAATGCAAGGTAAAGATTTTATCAGTTAACTTTCAAATTTGTCCTTTTTAGTCGTAACATATACACACAATGCACAAATGGTCATTGAACACTAGTTCATATACGTGAAAATAAGATAAACCAAAACCAACACTTAAAGCAACAGTTGCCTGGATACTATTTCAGCATACGGTTGCCATCATTCCCACTTCGACTGCCGCATACAGGAACACCATCTTGCCTTGCCATAACCATATTCTCCAGCAGTAACCATTTAACCATAACAGCACTCATCTACCATATTAAATGCATCCAATTTCCCCAAGCTCCTCGACAACTACCATAAAATGTTGATACCACCCAATTTTAACACTCACCAATATCTATTCCAGCTCCTTATGTACTCTCTTTTTGCATACTTATTGCAAATTTAAATTTAAAACAAATTGTACTTACTCAACTTAGTACAAATATATTAATTTTGTAGCCATCAGTTGATTGATAAGCTTTATGCTATTAAAACTTGTAAACTACCATCAATTGAAGGACTAAGAGCGAACTATAAGAGAACTTAAGAGAGCGAAGTTTTAAGAGAGCACCACAATAACCTGCTGGAGTTTATATACAGTTTCTCACCCCACAAAAGCCTGTCAATAAAAACATATCCTTCCGCGTAAAATTCTCAACGGTCTTCACTTTTCACAATTTCTCAAAACAAACAAACACCTAACGGCCCCTGTTTTCCCGTAATTTTGTAATGTACGCTCAAAATTCTTAATAAAATCTTCCAACTTCCACGATTTTTCGAAAATATTTCCTTGAAACGCTAACTAACGTTCACAACCCATTCTTACTTGACTATTATCCCCGTATTTAAAATATCTGTCACCAATCAGCCAATTTGACAAAGTTGCCATTCAATATATCCCTTATGCAACAAGGGCAACATTTATCTTTCTCCAACATAATGCTTCTAACATCATCTCTATTTTGCTTTGCACTCACTCCAGTTTTGTATTGCCACCTCTTTGTTATAATCCCATTACTCTAACACGTGTTATCCTCATCTCACTTGTACTCATTTTATCCCCCACGCACTCTTTGTTACTCGTTGTCAAGTTGAATTTGTCACGGCCACCGTTATCTGCACACCTGAGCTATAAATCTAATATAATTGACAGCAATAACCTACCCTACTTGGAATTTGTAGTTGTTTGGTTAACGTTATCTTAAAATATACCAAGAAAATAAAGGACGGTTAAATTCGTTTCTTATTTTCATGTTACTAGAAAAGCTTTGACAACAGCTTAAAAACCTCCCACACCTATAACTGCCTCTTCGCTTTTGTACTCTATACGCAACAAACTAAAGCGTTTTCAAATGCTAACGCTTTTGAAATTACAGATTCCCTTTGCTATAATTAAATATAAAATTTAAATTGTTATAAAAATTCGGTGTTCGCTTCTTCCCTAAATATTTCTATACACAAATTTTAAATGTTATCTTATATACACTATCTTTACGAATCTTTACACCTGCGAGATTATGAAATTAAACTTTTAGCTTCCTAAATATACCAGTCGAATCACTGACTCCTACACTACCTATTTAAAAAGCATTTTCAGAGCCTACTTTGTTTTATATGCTAAAATAACGAAATATACTGTGCAACTAAATACCAATACTATTCTAACCCCTAAATATCACAATAATATATATATATATATATATATATATATATATATATATATATATATATGTGATTAAAAGTTACAAGTAACGTCATATTACTCATATGATAAACATTTGACTGTAAATTCGAGAAAAACCAAATTATTTACATATTTATGTGTATAGAAAACGTATTTGTGAAATACCCCCTATAAAATATATCAATTAGGTATGATGAATAAAAACCGTAATTATTAGATGGTTTAATAACGAAGGGATTGTGTTTTAGATAAAAAATAAAGATATTTATTATATTCAAATTTAAATACTCAATCATATGTTATAAAAGTTTTCATTTGTAATTAATTCTGTTCTAAAAAAAATTTCAGTATCAATTTACGGTTAAATGCTTATCAATCTTGTGTAAAGTAGCATGTATAAATATATAAATCTCATTTAATAGCAAAAGAATTTCCGTTAATTGAACAGCACATTAATTTAAGTTTAAAACATTAAATTTGATAGCAAAAAACGTGTAGTTAAATGACCTAGGTTCTAGAATGATTTAATGTTTAGATAAGTAAAAGACTCGTCCAATTTATAGCTTGGAGCAATAGGGAAACAAAGAACGTAAAAATTCTTAAATGTTGATAAGCATACGTAAATGGCACACCTATTTTCTCGAACCCAAAAATGAACACAGAGACGCGACTAGTTTAAGGGCAACGATTCTCGAAGCTGCTACGTCAGAAGGGGCTCGCTTTATAAAGACCAACCGAGGTCTAGTGGAGTGTAGTCTTGATTGAAGCTTTGACGTCGGCATACTGTCGATGGAATCAGGTAATACGTTACGTAGTTAAAGTGCCACAGAAAACAATATTTGGTAATAAGAGTTATTGAAATACGCTAAAATGGAAGATAAAAGATTTGAAACCAATTAAAAACTATTGTAAGAGAGAATTTACTTAAAGGTATGGAACTTAATGGGAAATCTATGGTAATGGATGAATCTGCATAAAACTTAAATTTGTAAAACGATTTAAAAGAGACTGGAGCGGTGAATGATGATCATTATGTTTTGCAAACGCCAAACAACAATGATAAAATTTAAAGCAATTCCTTTAGATATTTAAGTGTTTTTAAAAGACTTACTGATTTGTTTAAGTTAGAGTAAAAGTTGTGTGTAAAAGTCAATTTAATTTAATCTTAATGGTTTCGCCAACCTACGATACGGGTTTTTTCCATTACACAAGATAATAATTGAACCTAATTGAATTCAGATAAGATTAACACGGTTTAAAGGCGACAGTTATTAAATTGCATTACTTATGAAAGTAATTATTGTACATGTTAAGAAAAATTTAATTATGGAGTAAAATGAATGATAATCAGGTATTTAAGATAAATGAGTGAAAGAGACATTCTGGACTTTATATTTAGTGCATAACACATGCATTGTGTCTTTATCAATTTTGTAATTAAATATTGTTTGTAAGAGAGAGTTGTTATGCATGTATTGTTTTGTATTTGAAAGATTATAGAACGGGTAGATCGGCTTAAGAGTTCCAGTGATCTAAAAGCCCGAACTATAGGTTTAACCAAATTAGTGGGGTTTTTAGTGAGGAACTAGGCTAAGACAGGTCCCCAAAAAAGTCAACTATATGAGTTGACTTAGAAAAAATCAAAATATCAATTCACAGAACGAGACTGATCTGATATGCATACACTGGTGGGATTGATGCCTTCAATAAGTGTACTTTTCTACGTCCTGTTTTCGTCCCTTGAAAATTCTACGACACTGGAACCATCTTCAAAGGAATTCCGTAAAACAAACACCGCCACTTCTACATATGGTCACCCAGTTCTTACCATATGTTTTGACCCATATTTTATAACGCTGATATCCAAAGCAGTTAAGGCTGGTTTCGCCAAACTTTCGGCTTGCAGATGGAAATCCCTTGGCAATGCTTTTACGCTTTCGTGCAAAATAATGATGCAGTCCTTCAAAAATGGTTTTAGTTGTTGGGTATTAAAATACGCCAAAGTAACTGCTTGTAGAAATTATAGAAGTGCAATAATTTCTATTGTTCCAATATATGTTTCAAAACCATGCTTGACGATGTGTACAAGAACAGCTGTTCTTTCTTGAAGTAATATGCAAACAGTAATAAACTTAACAGTTTTATTAAATAAACGCGTTCGCTGCAACGAAGTTCATGTAAGTAATCAGTTGAAAAACTGCAATGTATCTACAACAGTTACTAAACGAACGAATATCGCCTTCCATCATTTTAACAAGCAAAGCTACAACACTAAATCGCAAAACAAGACACTTATATTTTTATAACGGAAAGTAATTTTTTTCCGTTCCAGCAAGGAAGGCCGGTACAATAAAAATAATTCCATTCAAATCGTAACTTGCCTCGAAAACATCTATCTGTAGATAATAAAATAACATCAATAGTATTTTCCTCAAAACATCCTCCGTTGATCAGAGAACCAGTAAAATAACTAACTGACTTGTCTTGAAAAGTCCTTCGATAAACTTGTACATCAAAACTTATTATATCATTTTAGCAAGCGACACTATGACCAACAATAGTAACCGGATCTAGCGTTCTAAACTACACGAATATACGTCAACGTGTCTCAATACGAAATAAGAAATATATACAACCAACCCTGTAGAATTATAGAGACGCGTAGGATGAGTTGTCTAACTTCCTGCATTGTAACTATAGAAACGTGCCATAAACTGATTAATAATGTATGAGTGATGGATGAGCAACCGTTTAAATTAAAAATGCAGTCAAAATCGTTAATAAATATTCAAATGCCTATGAATAGGGCAATGAATGCGAAACTTGATAAGTAAGCACAAAAATAATCAAATGCAAAAAGGAACTGCATATAACAAGCGTTTATAGGTTAGCATTTGTGTGACATACAAATCAACAAATTGAGAGGGAAAGACACCGATGCAATCCGCACCGATACGATGACCACAAGTTAAGCAAGTTCTTGCTTACTTTGAATCAAAATGAAATAAAATTGTTTAGAAATTTAAAGATAATATAATATTCCTTTTATGTGTAAGCATAAATCTGTAATACATTATTACAATTTTTGTTGTATGCTGCAACGTGTTAAAATTCCTTAGATATTAAAGTTGTATTTAGATTTGGTTTCAAGTCGTTTTATAAACTACACACCCTGTATTATGTTTGTTGCTTTCTATCAATTCGAAATTATAAGTTAATGCGTGTTGCAAAAGAAATATGTAAAACAAAGTACATAAATCTTTAACCTTGTAACGAACATGAAGTATTTCTAGCTATATTTAGTCGTTTTCGTTCCATTACACCGTGATAAAAGCTTATAAACAACATCTGGCGCATGTGTTGGTCTGTCCTCGCCTTGTGATTCCAGCACCGTGGCTTCAATCCGGCAGTTGCTCGTTATCCCTTATCTGGTCAGCATGGCAAAGAAGTTAACCACGAGCGACCTCAGGCTCGATCTAAAGATATTTTGTGCGTGTGTCTGAATGAACAGACACGATATGTTAGAGCTGTCAAATCAAATGCGCGACTACGTTTGGATAACTTTTTAGATAACAACTTCTAGATAACAATATTTAAATAATCACGTTTAGATAACTTCGTTTCCACAACCAACTATTTATTGCTTTCTTTGATTTACGGTCTGTTGATGCAATATAGAGAGGCAGTATGCAGAAGTTCTTATCTGAGTCCGGTATATGATGATTTAATTTATGGAAAACCGCTGTTAGTTTGATGTAACTCGAAAAAATTCCAACACGAAATTACGCATGAGGATCTAGTGGAATTTCCTGTCGTCGTTTGCAGATGCGAGGTCAACACAAGAGCGACTGTCTTCGTTCGAGTTTCTATTACCCTTCAATTACACTACATAATTTTCTGATCAGTGTTGTTTTACAGTTTTGAGAATATTCTTTCCCTTTTTCTGTTTCTCCATGAATTTAAGGTTATAAAAGTTAGTTTGGATCAAATTAAATAAACTTCACGTTTTCTTACCATAAAAAATTTAAATTATATTAGGATAAAAAATCTAATCTTATTTAATGTTATATTAAAGTATAGTCAATGTAGTAGGCATTGATTCTAAAGTGCTAATAATATTCTTATTAAAACCCTCTTTCTTTAATAAATAAAGTTAAACATATCATGTAATGTTTATTGTTCAGATCTGAAAGCTACGCAAATTTTGTTCAAAAAACGACTGTAAGATTTTTGACTACCAAATAACGAATGCGTAACTTATTTTCATCCTAGTAAAAATACTTGATTTTTTGGTAGATATTCCAAAAACTGTTAGCTATGATTATTTAAAGAGAAATAGAAACATGATTTTCGTTACTCAATTTTATGATTTCAGTGGATAACCATGCTAAAAGTATATGAGTATCTGTCTATAAGATTTTCAACAAAAGTTGGAAGGTTAATGATAAAAATGTTATACTAAAAATGACGAGTAATTTTTCTCATAATAAGTAGAGCGTTCATGTAGGTTTGAGTTCAAGTATACATGGTCAATATATTCAAATTTTGTTATTTTTCCTTTGCACTAGTATCGTTTTATTTAACATTTATAGATTAAGGTTAACAAGCCTATGATTACCTTTTTCAGGTTCTGCAACGAAAGTATTTCAAGTTAAGCATGTTTGTTATGCTTAGATCTGTTATTTACCGTTTAGTTCCTACACTTTCTGGGCGGTATTCTTGGTAAACACTTGTTAAGTACAGTGACCCTTAACGGCAATCCGTAGCGAACTCCCCTGGTAGTCTACTCAAACTCCGTTGAAGTTAAGAGTTCAGAGTTAGTTTGAAAGTCTCCTCGAAGTCTTTTATTACGGATTAAAATTTCATCTTTACTGAGTTGTGACTTTAGAAAAAGATACGTTTGCTGAACCCATCTTTTAATATAATCGTACCCATACAGTTTTCATTCAAACCGGCGTCCAGCTTCCCGTAAGAAAAATTGTAACATTAACGCCCAATGTTGGAGCTATAAAAAAGATATAAAGAAAAAGTAAAGTTGTTTCATTTACGCAACAACTTGGGGCAGAAATCTAGAAAACCGTTACAATGTATTCATTTTTTGTGATAAATTAAATTATGAAAGTGAAACTTGTGCCCTAGTCAAAAGGCTATATACCGCTTCTCGAATATGCCACCCACGTGTACTGCACGCTTTGCACATATGATTACGGGAACCCTGCTTTCCAGAATCCACTGCGTTTGCACAAAGCTGCTTTATTAAGACGAATTTTTTTTAATTCAATACGTTTTTCTTTTTGGGTGATAAATCGACATATTGACTTACTCTCAAGACCTCAGAAGTAATTTTCTGGGTCGCTTAACGTACCTCTATTATAATTAATTGCCGATGATGATTTTGTAAATCATGCAAGCCGTAAATTGAAAAAATACTATAATCACCAGACTGGAAAGGTTTATTACCACAACTGCATGATCTAATTATGATGTAGACCTGCAACAATCAAAAATGGATAATAATCAATAATTTTTTATAGAGATATCCGTCTAGACGTATCTAAATCTTGGTGAGATAACGACCTACATTTCGGATACACACTTTTACTTATTGGTGCAAGAACGCCCTTGCTTTGTTTCGAATCGATGAGAAAATTACACACAAAATGCTTTTATTAAAGCGATTGAATGAACATTCATCATTATTTATCCCAACCCATAAAATCTATTAATATTAAAATAGCGTAACTCGTGAAAAGTGTACATGATTGACATTCTGAGTGCAACATAGAAGTTGCAATTGCAATTCCTATAGAGAAGTTTTAAATTAGTATCACAAACATGATTATCAACGCAAAATTGAAATTTTACGCTATCAGCAAAATACAGGGCGCCATAAAGTCTTTACAAAGAAAAAGTATGACAGTATAGCTCTTCGGTTACCGGGGATACCAGGGCGAGTGGTGGTATCTAGCAGGACATACTACTGCAACAAATAAGTCAATATATAACAAGTAAAAGAACATATTTTCAATACTAGCAATTTAATATACGACGCTGTAACTAATTATTTACAAGATTAACACGTGCACATGTTAATAAGCACAAACAGGAACAAATACATGTATATAGAAATACATTAAGTCGATTAATGAAAAACATAATGAGAATCTGTACGAGATTAACACGAGTGCGTGTTAATATGCACAAACCAGAACAAACGCGTTTCTATGTTTTTATATATAAGCAAGCACAAACATATATACCTATAACAACCGTCTTAAAGCAGTAAATAAGAATATAGCATGAATGTTTATAGGATTAACACCAGTACGTTTTAATGAGCACAAACAAGAACAAACGGAGCACAAAGATAAGGTAATAACTACATTAAATCAGTTAACGACAAATGTAGTATAAACAGGATTAACACAGGTGCGTATTAATAAGTACAAACAAAAAAATTGCTAAGTTAGTTAAGGTAAATACGATATTACTACAAGATTAACATGAGTGCGTGTTAATTATCACTACCAGAACAAATAGGGAACAGACGTGAAGTCTATTTCACAATAAGTATACAAACTCAACCCAACCAAGTGTTATTACAGATTAATAATAGATTATTATTAGCCAAAAATATGGTATAAGTACTCAGGAAGCGACTATCGGTGACGGCGATGATGGATCAGCTGGTGTTTCTACGGCTCATTGTAGTACAATGTGGATCCGCTGGCAAGACTTGGCTGACTGACGGCATCGAGGGGCGGTGCCATGCGTTCCAATTATAAGCGAGTAAGGTGGAATTAAAATGTAATTACTGACCGTGTAATAGAGTGATTTTGTGCCGCCAGGATACAAATCACTGGCTGTGTAATGATGTAGTAATAGCGTGCTGCCGGAATAAAAATCACCGACGGTGTAGTGTTCGAACTGGATTAACAATCACTAGAGGTGTAATGAGAGAGTAATGTGTTAACTAGAATAACAATCACTAGTTAAGTGTAGTGTGATTAAATTAGCGTAAGCTGGTAGGTAGCGTAATACTAGATTGCTTGGATTACAACTACGAGCGTGCTAGTAGATACTGTTCGATAAGGATCGAATTTCTAGACTATTCGGAGCTGTTGATATGCGTTTTCTTCTTTCTAACTATAGGCGTGGATATCGTGGACGGGGCAAAATGTATTACAATCATCTGGGTTTTATGTCTAGTAAACAAGTTTTTAACGTCTGGTTACATCCCCTACCCGCTAAAGAATTTATTTTGATCAAATTGGCAGCGAGTGGTGCTGGCTGGTACGGGTCAGATCTAATATTTTCGACGTGGTTCTTCATTGGTCCACTGTAGGAACACTGCATCAGATAGATATCTGATCCTTCAGCTTGGGTGATGGGCCAGGCTTTCGTCCATTTGGTCAGGAGTTGGCGATTGGCTGCTTGGTTTCTGGTCATTACGAAATCGCCAACGAGGAATTGATGGGCGTAGGGAGCTTGGTTGGAGTAGCGGTTACAAAAGTTCCATTCGCGTTCGTGAACACGAATACGATTTTCCCAAGCTGATTCGTGGTCTGGTTTATATCCCCAGGCGTTGGTCGTTTGTACCTAACGATCATTTCGCTTAGAATGGTGCCGCTAGTTGTATTCGTCTCAACCATGGCAAAAGGCGTGCAGTAGTTCTAGGTACCAGGTTCGATTATGTCGTCTTGTGGTATTGTCTCGGCCTCTGCAGAAAATATAGGCATGGCGTCAGTTAGGATAGCGTATGGATGGTCGTTCTGGTGACAGGCCCAGTGTTGGGTGTGGTTGTCGAGTCTAAAGAGAACATTGGTTGGGCGGCAGTCGGGATGGCGTGTGTGATTTCGTGCTGATGACAGGCCTAGTGCTGGTTGTTATTGTAGGCTTGGAAGGCTCGTTGATGACCTCGTTGCATTCGGTCACCAGGTCTTCAAGTGCAGGCACCAGATGATTTGGAAACGAATGTTTGTTTCATCTAATCCCAGCGGATGTCAAGTGTAGGTGCTGATTGCAGTGTTCTAGTATACCACACAGCATTGGTCTAGATCTCCATAGGTGGTGCTTAGTTGTGGGACATGTGGCCAAACACTGTACAAAAGACAATGAAGCAACCCAGGCAAATTCGAATCATAAAAGGGCCACGTACCCAAAACAAAACTTAGCACCAGAATGTATACCGTGCACAAGCCGAAGGAAGCCATGTAGTAAAGATATCGGAGACTGTCCAACAATGAAAACAATGATGGAACGACTTATCCAGAAAATCGACATTACAATTGAACAAAAGAGCAAAAACCGAGTTCACACATTAGACACAAAACCATTCAGTGACATTAAGTTGGACATAACAGAGACACTAAAAGAACAAACTATACAGACAGAATCAAAATATCCCTCAAAGTTAAAAAGAGCCAGACAACACCGAATCCAAGAAAATAAATTGATTTATGTTGACCAAACAACTCAAACAGACCAAACAATTACCAATACTAAGCAGATGTAAAACGTCATTGCCAGTACATGTAACAATCTTATAATAAAAATTAGATGGATAAGACCTTTGCGAAAAACCAAGGTAGGTTAGGTTGATCAGGAACTAGCAGAAAAGGGAACAGCAGATTTTAACAAAGACGTAAGTAAGGAAGACACCTCAAGTCTAAAAAAAAACATTCGGGTACGACCAATTCCCGAAGATGAGATTGAAGTTGGATTACCCGAAAAGTGTAAATATAAATGTAAATAAAGTATCGTATAATAGATCAGACCCCAAAGAATGTATTTCATAACTTTGAAAGTGTAATGCAAATGGGTACAGTGAAAAGAGAAAAATTTTAACAACTGGTTTAAGACACGAAAAAACATCTGGGAGGAGATAGGATAAGCTTTCCAATACCGGGCGCTGTGAATAGGTTACAATCAAAACATAACAACCTGCCAACAAACTGTGAGGAACTAAAAATATTATTAAACACAGTATATGATAGGGGCGACAAAACACATCCTCCAGGAGGTTTATAACGACTTTGTTCAGACACATAGCAAGATTACACTGGCTACACCAAACCATGGCCGAAGTGCATAGTACACACAACAACTAATATTCGATAACACCACAATTAAAATAGGGCAGATTAACGAAAACAAAGGTAAATTAGTAATTCAAGAACAACGGAAAGTAGTTGAGGAACTTAAATTAAATCTTCTATGCATGCAGAACTATATAGTTTTAGGAACAAGATCATTGGCATGCCAGTTACAAGCGCAATAATTACACATGGTGAAAAACCCATGGCAGCGATATAGTATTTGCTAGAAAATTAATGATAACTTGTTATATGCCAAACTGGCCATGAATCATGTTTAGGTTTAGATATAACTTGTAAGTTAATTGCCGCGTATTTTTGAATTAATACGCTAACTTCCCTCGTCGCTGACAGTCGAGTCTGCGCAGAAGGAATGCGAATGTGCGCGTGTGGAGGAAGCGACATGAAGTCACGTGACATGGAGTAAACAAGTATCTAAGTGCGTAATAGTTTTCTAAGAAAAAAGTATGTAGTTTCCCTTTATGTTTCCTTAACTTATCGCTCCGCTACCTCGTTTCCTTCAACCCCTTACTAGATGCAATAGAAGTTCAGTGATGGATAATAATTTGATGTTTTAACATGGCGTAATCAAACCCAAACCACGTTCTAGACCCTGATGAAGTTCCGGGATACACCTTGCGTAAGTAATTTGATTTTGCCTCAATTGTGCATGCAAATTGACTTAGACAGCGATTACATCATCCGGTAAAAACGTGATCTGTAGATGTTATAACAATGGCGTTAGAGCAACGCCTAACGTGTAGAATTAGCGCGTAAATTATGCCGCGTAAATATAACAAACTTAACTACCAAACCATTAACAACAGTCACTGTGCATGCATTGAGGTAGGTTCTAAGGATATCGGAACAATGATGGTTGCAACTATATACTGTCAGTTCTCACATGAAATTGAACCATAGCTAAATAATCTAGAACAAATGACCTTGGAGTGCCAAAATATACCGACAATAATAAGAGGAGTTGTAAAATGTCAAGTAGTCCCCGCTGTGGCACAGTAGAGAAACAGACTAAAGAGGTGGAGGAAATGGTAAACCAGTTATACAACTACAAATTGAAAATAAGGAAGGACAACGAAACACGTTTCAAGGACGTGCAAGTACCACATCAAGCATTTGATGCGACACCAACAGGAAAGCACACGGAAAGATCAGTAACTGGCAAGTATTAGAAAACATGGCCCAAAGTGACCATAACCTAATAATCTTTGATATAAAGATGAATCACCATAACATCAACCATACAAAACTACCAATAACAAATCTCAACTTAAAGAAAACAAACTGAGCGGAACTAATTGAAGATCTAGTATTACCCGCAGGCCTAGAGGTGAGTCAAGATATAAACAGATATATGGAATAACTAACACACGCAATTTAGGAAACAATGCCGAAGAACATACCAAAACAAACAAAACCACTACAAAGACTTGGAATGATGACCTGACTCGACTACGAGCAAAAGTAAAACGTTTAAGGCGCGAATATCAAAGATCATTAACGTAACACCAAAAGGCACGTAATCTTAACAGATACGGAGAAGCAAAGGTCAAATACAAAATGGAGATATGGGAACTAAAAAAAAAGTCGGGATGTGTTTGTACAAATATGTCTGCAACTTGATAGCTGGGAACTTCTTTATAAAATAATAAGGAGGAAGGTAAAACCACTCCTGTGTACTCGACTCTGCTAAACAATGCAGATATACCAACAACTAACTGGAAAAACAGCTGAAATGCTATTACAAGTACTATTACCAAATGATGACATAAACGAAGACACTGAAACACAAACAAAAAAAAGGCAAAACATGGCAAGACGGTACATCATAGACCAAAAAGCAGAAAATTTTACTGAGTACGAAGTAAGAGAGGCTATAACATGTTCTAAAAACAATAAAGTCAAGGCCGGAATCATACATGCTGATGTGCTGAAGGCTCTAACGCTAAAAGTAGTTATTCCGATTATGCAACAAATGCTTAGAATAAGAACTTATACCACGAGCTGGAAACAGGCTCAAGTTATGATAATCGAGGACGAAGACAAAAATCCCAAAGACCCAGGATCGTACAGACCTATATGTCTACTGAACAATTTGGGGAAAATACAGGAGAGATCTTTATGTAAACGACTACATTCACACAGGCAACTGACCGGGATGAATACAACCGTTTGGATTCAGGAAAAACAAGTTTACGAAAGACACCATCCATAATATCATGGAACAAGTTAGAAACAGTACTAAATTTATAGCAATAATATTTGTTGACATCTCCTGAGCGTTTAATAACCTCTGATGGCCAGCGCTTTTCACAAGAAACCTAAAGAATTACTGTCAGGACCGGTATGTTCACATCAAACGTATCACCAAGGGCTTTTCACAGGGATCGGTTAGTAGGCCAGTTTTCTGTGATATAATAATGAATGAACTTCTTAACATTGTAGAGGAAGTCATGTAAGTACTGTCCGTAACAGCTTACGCGGACGATATCTCCACTTCCGTCACTGAAAAAAGTACACGTGAAGCAACCACCAAAATTAAGATCGTAATGAACATCGTTGAGGAATAAAGTAAACTAAACATTAAAAAGACCTTTACCTGATGTTAATCATTCAAATGAAATAGATAGATAAATTTGGTTCCAACAAAACGGAGCTCCAACGCATTTCACATATACAGTTAGCAATTATTTAAACCAGGTTTTTTCCCAATAGGTGAATTGGAAGGCGTGGAACGTGGGCGGTTAGATTTCCCGATTTGACTCCTCTCGATTATTTCTTATGGAGTTATTTAAAATCAAAAATATATTGTAATAGACCAGACAGTATTTCCGATTTAAAAGTTAGGATAACAAAAGAAATTAACAACATAACCCCTGAGGTCACACTAAATGTTCTACCAGAAATCCAAAATCTCCATGCGTATTGTCAAAAAGTGAATGGTAGTTGATTTGAACATTTAATTTAATTGTAAAATAATTTGAAAAAATCCATTCTAAATATTATATGACATTCTTTGCATCATTCTACGTAATGTTTACTGATGGAGACATTATCAAAATTTTACATCTTCAAAATTAATTTTTTCGGGTATGATGGCACCAAATTTAAAAACATTATATTTCTAAACAGAAAATTAAAATTCTTTTCAAATAAAGCGCCATACGACCCCTTTTTTTATTTAAAATTTTTGAGGGGGTGCTGATAATTCAGAGGGGATGCTAGAGGAACGGACAAATCTGCTGCGGATTTTGCACAAATGAAACAAAGAAATCTCAAAAAATATTTATGAACAATCCTCTATACATTCAAAAACATCTATCCTTTACACACATTATGTAAATAATCTACTTATACACACAGATATAAATTACGCTTATAATTGCAATTTATAGCTTAAGTTTAGAAAGAAAAATAATGTTATTAATATTTACGTATTAAAATATTCTTCACCTAATCCTTGTTAATAATTAGAAAACCCCAAAATATTTTATGTGTCAGTCACAAAAATTCTCTTTAAAACTCTATGGGTAATTTACCTATCCCGGTATTACCCCGTCTGTCAGTGTAGTTGATCAACGACATGAGTCAGAAAATTGTGTAAGGGCCTAAACGCTTTAAGCTCTCACCTCAAAATTGCGCGAATAAATTATCCATTGACAAATAATTTTTATACGTAAAATCAAATTTATTGTAAATTAATCAAATTAATAATACTCAAATGTCCTGTTAGGTTACAAAACATAGTTATACTTACAGTTTAAATCGTTAAATTCTTCTTTATAACTACCTGCCTTGGCTAATAAAAATATCGTTTCCATTGGAATTAATTGCATTGAAAAATTCCCATTTGTTTCAAATTTCCATTTTTAATTAATTTTCCATCCGTCAAAGCATATGTCTTTCAACGTACATTTATTTTTAATAGATTAAAATTAGCGGTTGACCTTGTACCCCGATTATTTATGTTGAAGCGATAAATCTTCGTTGTACTCTAAAATAATTATGTTCAAACTTCTATGTTATATGTGGAATGGCGACAGAATGGATTACCAATCCTGAATGAATTACAAATTACTCGAAACTTACATGTTACATCCCGTAAAAATGAATGACCCACTTCTCGCTAAATCCGTAATTTTTTCCATCACATTCTAGAAATATGTTCTAAAACTATTAGTCATGCATGATGTAACAATCGACCGCGATTTCTTGCTTTCTTATCTCTAATCAGCTGTCAGTTTAAAGTTATTGAGGTCAAAACAGTTTAAGGCGGCTCCGTGGCGTAGTTGGTATGCGTGTGACTACTACGCCCAAAGTCCCGCGACCCCACGGTCCGCTTGAAAAATGTTAGGCGAGCATTTTTCACAAAAATACACCCTCGTTCGGATGAGAGGTAAAATGGAGGTCCCGTGTGTGAATGTTGTTACGCACGTTAAAGCTCCCTACCTGGTTTGGAACAGCAAGAGTTCGGCAAAATTCAAAATTTTTCAGGTAAAAAAAGTCGTTTCTGCCCAATGTAGTACTTTTGGGTTGAGCGTTGGAAAATCACAGGTAGGATCGACGTATATTCATTGATAAAAAAGCTCATTGACGTAGATGATTTATGATTTTTTCGAAAACTTTCAAAATCGTAGTTTGTTTAAGCAAATAGTATGTACTGTTTTGGTTTTGGATTAAATGATATTATTTATTCCAGACCATCCTGTAATGGCTTCTTTGACAGGAAAAGTACTTCGCTCATAAAAATGGTATTTTTAACGAAGATGCATATTTTATGTTATTTACCTTTCAGCAAAGTACTAATTCAAATTTATTTAGTATTTTTAAGGAGAATGAAGCACGTTTTATGGTATTCATAAATGCTATAAAACTTGTGTTAAAAGGTACTTTTTCACGGAAATTGATATTAACACACGAATTTGATCAATGAACACTTGGTTGGACTTCATTTTTAAATGCATACGTGTCCTTAAAGCGTTATATTTTATATGGGAATACATTTATCTTGTTGAAAGCCGGAAAGAATAGAAATTTCCGAAGACTCATTGTTCCATCCTGTATAATGTAAGCGTATTGTAAATACATAGCCATTAATGTGCAAAGCGAAAACACAATTCTGTGTTTATTCGTTTGTTCTTCTCGAATTTTCGAGAGAATACGTCAATTAATAAAAAAAATGTCGTATAAACTAATTAAATAAATAAACGTTTATTCTAAGAAGAACACGAACATTAAAATCTAATAAAAATGTTGTAAAATCGATAAGAATTAATTTTATAGCTTTCGCAGTGCTGTAGAAAGGAATGCAACGCGACCATTAACTTCGTAGTGTTGGACAAGGACTGGCGGTGCGCTTCGCTATTATAAATAAATTACGCGATTCGACGCTAATTAGACATTCCCAGATTTCTTACATCATATAGGTGGGTAATTTTTCGAATGAAATCCCATAAAATCTAGAAAGAGTGACGTAGTCAAGATAAGCTATATATAAGCAAAAGCAATCAACACTAGATACAGTAATTCGATTCAATTCATTAGATCGCGAGCATGTTACTTGAGAAAGATCGTTTTAAAGTGTGCAGTATGCATACAGTATTGAATAAGATGTAATTGTAAATAAAGATGTAATTCTTAAAACGTAACTCTGCATAAATATGGAAGCTGTTAAATGCAGTTATTTGATTTTGTAATATACAATGAAGATGAAAATTCTTCGATACAAAAATCTTTTTGAAAATTTAATTAAATAATTAAATCGAAGATGAATTTGTAACTGTCATTCTAAATAGAGATTTAAGCGAATATAGATGATTTTGTAGACTAGGATTTGAACGTCAAATTAAAATAAAACCAAGAAGGAAGATTTGGAGAAGCGCTCTTTTAACACATATAACTATAAGTATAAAATTTTAGATTGCATTGTTTGTAACTGAAATTTCAGTATTTTTCTTACTTAAATTTAAAGTAAAATAAATCTTAATCATATAATTTCTTTTTGTAAGGATATTTACCAGAAAGTTTGTGGTCAGAGCTCAAAACACTTTGTCTTTTAAATAAACTATCTGTCAAGGATTTTTTGGCCAAACATACCTTGCAAGCGTGGAAATAAAAGCCAGGTAAACTATTCACAAGAGAAGAGATATGAGTTCTATAAATTTTAAGCAAGATTATGTGAAAAACATTTTTGATAATTAAGTAAATATGTACTTGTTAAGAATAATTTTATGTTTAAGAAACTATACTGTAAATGTTCTATATTCTTTTGTATGAGTATGATTTTCACTGAATAGATGCTTCTTGATATTGCTGTTTGATTTTATTGTGTAAATTCCATTACTTTCGTTGAGCTAACCAGGTAAAAAAAAGTTAGAAAGGAAGGTCAGTAGTTTCAAATTCGCTAATTTGCCGTTCCCGTTGTTATATCACTAATTTAGCGACGCCCAACGCGAGACGTAATTTAGCAGCGCTCCAACGTAAAGCCGTTGTCATATCAATATATATATATATATATATATATATATATATATATATATTATAGTGGTTTTAAAGGGTTAAAAGTAAATATTAACGAAGCAATTTCAAAACACCCTGTATAAGGAAACAACCAAAATTTACTTGCGAAATTTACTCCAGTTAATTAATTTTTAAGTAACAGGTATTAAAAAATTTTTACAAATAATGAATAAAATTTAGATAGGTTCATAAAGAAAAACATGTTAGAAGCCCATGCAATTAATTTATTAATTTAATTGAGTTTAATTGAACGATTATTTACGTATAATATGCATAAAAGCGTGTAAAAATCCAATAATACCAAGGTGAAACGCGTTGCTAACGAACAAATATATCGGTGGGGTTGAAATACGTGGAAAATCCAACTCGTAGAAGTGTTATTTAAAACGCTCGTTAAGATTAAACACCTGCAGAATTTTAAATGTCAAGTTCCATTTATTTTGTAGATAATAAACAAGGATTCTAAGGATTGTACAAACGGTTGGATGTTTTCGCATGAAACGCTAATGAGCGGTTATTTAAAGCACGAAAGTTTGGGGGTCCACGTGGGTTAGATAGCAGATGGTCTGGAATATCGATTTCTACCACTCAAGCAAGGTGAGAAAGAGACGTAAAATATGCATAAGCAAGGGACAACGTTAGTATAGGCGGGATTTGTGGAACGTCAGTGGATAGACGATTGGTCGATATTGTTAGTTGGACATGAGACAGATACGAGCATAGTATATATTAATTTTCAGAAAAGATCGGAACGGTGCACTGAAATTCGCGGACTTGGAAGTCGGTTGAGCTCAAAATTTTAAGAACGTGTTGTTGTGGATGAAGGATTTCGGATGAAATGCGGCCAGGAGGTGGCAGTCTAAATTATATAAATACCTTTCGAAAACATAATAAAAGCCCTTAATGTTTCGACCGCTTCAGACGACGTATGAAAGTTATCACGAGTTTGTAAGTATAATAAAATTATTTTAAATTATATTGCACGGTGTCAGGCTCATAATTTGTACGCGACTTGTGCCGAGTTTAGAAGTTATTGAGCTATTACCTATATTTTTTTAAGAAACTCGTGTAGTAACGTTATGTAAAGCGGATTAAATTAAATAATCATGAAAGACGTATAATTAATTTATATTTGGAAATTGGATACACAGTGAAGGCAGCGCTAGCATCTCAACTTACATGGGATCCTTCTACTAATAGCTAGAAGCGGCCTGCAGACCCGAAAGAAGCAAATACATGGCATCGTCAACATAGCAGAGATCTTCTAAAAATTCCAGGTAACGCTTTGAAATTGTGTTGTTATAAACTATGAATATTGGGTGACGTATGAGAGTGATTTTGAAGGTATTGTGCATTATTTGGCGTAGTAAACATAATACATGTAACTAACTTTATTATG
This sequence comes from Platerodrilus igneus, assembly GCA_036346225.1. Lineage (NCBI taxonomy): Eukaryota > Metazoa > Arthropoda > Insecta > Coleoptera > Lycidae > Platerodrilus > Platerodrilus igneus. The sequence goes on along the minus strand of JARFIW010000195.1, from coordinate 466,470 downwards.
GTATTTAAATAGAAATCTGAAGGTGTATATAAAGCTTATTAACGTTCCATCAGGAAGTTAAATTTTGTGAAGAGTACATGGGTTGTTTTTTTAGTTTGTTGTAAGAGTATGCAAAGTATTAGGGCATACATTATTCAGAATTAACTGGGTTATCATGAGCTCACCATACTCCAGAGTTTACATAGATTTAAAATAAATTATAAAGAAGGAATGAGAAATAAGGTATATTTTCAGGGCCCATTTACTCCGGGTACATTCTATGTGTTTGATAATTTAAATTAAAATACAGGACATTACAAAATAGAATTTATTGAGGTGTAACTTGATCACTGAAATGTGTATAATATTGAATTTTTTTGTAAATAGTGAAAAATAAAGGATTGTATTCTTGTAGTATTTTGTGGTTTTTTTGGGAGTGTACGTGAACGATAGAATATGAGAGTGAATCTAGATATCCAAGAGGAGGTCCAACTGAGCCAGCCGGAAGCTGTTGAAGCAGGCAATTCAACCTAGGAAGAGAAGAAGGAACGGGTAAGAAATTACAATTTTTTTTTGAGTATTTAATTTCTATTATGAGCAATTTTCGAGTTTTGAAAATTTAATAAAATTTTCGAATATATTTTTATTGGTGAGGCTTTTACCCGAGAGCCACGGCAATATATAAATATATATATATATATATATATATATATATATATATATTACCCTTTATACAAGGTGTTAAGTACATAAAAGCTACTCAGAGGGAGAAAAACGGGTATATCACCTAATAGATATTAAGTAATGCGGCCTCCAATATTCTTACCTGATGTTCAGTTAGAGCGGTAAAGATTCTTGGATCCAGAACACTTGTTACTGCACTTGTAAACTTAATTAAAGCGGTGAGGTAGTCCGAGACGGGAACTCACCTCCGAAACAGAAACTTATTGTTCAAGCGGTGACAATGGACTGTGCTAGAATGCGCAATTGCCAAACATATATGGCAAACAAGATAGAATATTGAAGGTAAAAATAACGCGACCGGGTTTATCAAATTAATTTAAATAGAAGAGCAGATATTACCATTAACAAAATAAACTTAAACTCTATAGTAATAATATAAAAAACTAATTTAATATATACAGGGTTGGACGGAACATACCGCCCACCAAAATGGAAACATTTTAATTTTCATCTATAGGGAGGGGTCAGAGTTTAACCACAGGACGCCTGAACTCACCACGGGCTGTTCTAACGGTGCAACGCGGACCATCCCGTCGGCGCCAGAATGCACGGAGGTAATACGCCCAAGTGACCACTGAAAAGAAGGAAGAGAATCGGCTTTAATTACAACTAAGTCTCCCGGTTGAATATTATTTTTGGCTACATGCCCTTTGGATTTTACTTGAAGGGTATGCAAGTATTTCCGGGACCAGCGCGCCTAGAAGTCCTGATAGATACGCTGCAATAATTGCCATCGAGACAAAAAATGACCCGGCGTTAAACAACTAAGGTCGTTAGGATCATTACTAACTGAGATCAGAGGGCTCGAATTGAGAACAGCTTCAATTTGGATGAAATAGGTTGAAAACACTTCAAAGGTTAGAACTTGCTCTCCTACAACACGAAGTAGCAGGGTCTTGACGGATTTGACGCCAGATTCCCAAAGACCCCCAAAATAGGGCGTGGAAGGTGGGTTAAAATGCCAAGTAATTAGTTCCTGGAAAGCTGCGGCTTTAGCAAAGGAAACCAGTTGGCGATGGGCACTGACAAAGTTTGTACCACAGTCGCTGTACAAATATTCACATCGACCACGACGAGCAAGAAACCAACGAAACGCGGCCAAACAAGCATCAGCGGTTAAATCAGAAACTAGCTTCAGGTGAAGAGCCTTGATACACATACAAATAAAAATGCAGAGGTGGGCTTTTAAAGTTTTGGCGCCGCGGATTTGGCTCATGGTTATTGTAAACGGGTCGCAAAAGTCCACGTCGGTATGCAAAAATAGTTTAACTTAAGTTATTCTAGCAGAGGGAAAATTGCCCGTGGGGGCTGAAAGGACTTGGGATGTGTTTTCCACCAAGGAATACAAGAGCGAAGTACCTAGCGAATAGATCTTCTCGCAGAAACTAATCAAAATCTTTGGCTTATAAGAAATTGTGTTGTTTGATTACCTGCGTGATAGTATTTGTGATGAATGTATTGAATATACAGATCTGTAAAACGGCTCTTACTGGGTAATAACGCGGGGAATCGTTTATCGTAAGAAATAGGGGCGTAACTTAATCGGCCACCTACATGAAGCACGTCATTTAAAAGAAAGGGGGATAATTTTTGGAACCTTTTAGCAACTGGGGTTCCGGATTGAAGGGCCCTGATCTCAACCGTAAAAGATGCTTGTTGGGTATGTTTAACAAGGCATTCCAAAGCGAGCTTGAACCCATGAGCGGATACAGATCCAGTATGCTTAGTTAAAGGATGCCTGACAATATTAATAAAGCGGAAGATATAAGCGGTTATATGAACGAGAGAAAGAAAAGGAGACTGATTTTTAAGTAGGGCATCCAATACATTACAGCACAAAGTAGTAGAGAGTGTAACGGACCGTTATTCACTTAGTACCTGTTGTGGTTCCAGAGAACAAAAACGTGGAACATGATTTATTTCTTGAAAATGTACTAAAATGGGTGAAGCCGCCCACCATAACGAACATTGGAACAACTCGGCGGGTAACAAACCACGTGACCCAACGTCAGCGGGATTATTGTTAGAAGGCATGTGAAGCCACATGGCGTTAGAAGTTTTATCTTGGATATAGGCTACTCTGTTGGCCGCGAAAGTCTTCCATCGTTGGGGTGGAGCGGAAAACCATGAATGTACTATCATCGAATCGGACTAACAGTATGTTCTATTAAAGGTGAGATGAGAAGAAAACACATTCAGAACAAAATCTAGTAATTTAGCATATAAGGCAGCGGCTGGCAATTCTAAATTTGGCAGGGAAGGGGGTCGCATTGGAGCTACTTTAGATTTCTCGCATACCAAACGAACTATAGGTTCTTTAGAATCGTTAAGAAAACGAAAATAAACGATGGCGCATTAGCCGTGTTTCGAAGCCTTCCCAAAACAATGTACCTCACACGAATCGTAGAAAAAATCTGCAAGAAGAGGAAGGCTATTAACATGTCTTTCCAATAAACGACAAAACTTCGATGGTGGACGGGCATCCCAATCTAGTTTGAGAGTCCAAAGACGTTGGAGGAAATATTTTATTAAAAAGAAAAGGAGGGAGAGCATTCCTAACGGGTCAAAAATGCGGGCTAGATTAGAAAGAATATTAGGTTTTGTACGAGGAGTATGTATAGGGTTGACCACGACAAGGAAATTATCTGAAGGGGGGTTCTACTGTGGGCCCAAAACTTTTACGGTAGAATCAGAAGGATCCTCAAAGCAATGCGGTTGCAAACACCGATGAGGAGCGAGAATGCCGTTAAGCAAATTGGGATCATTACTAGACCACTTGCGCATGTCGATACCATCTCGTTTTAAATGGGCTACAAGCTGCTCTGTCAAATCCAAGGCGGATTGAAAAGTATCTCTACCTGTCACTACGTCATCAATATAGGTATGATGACGAAGATCGAAAGCGACTAGAGGAAAAGGCCCACCTTCATCATCGGTAAGTTGCAAAAGAGTACGTATGGCAAGAAATGGACCGCAGTTGACCCCATAAGTAACGGTATTAAGATGAAAATCTTGGATAGGATCATCAGGAGAGAAACGCCACACAATACATTGAAAATCATAATGATCGGGTGCGATATGAATTTGCCGATACATCTGACAAATATCTGCAGTGAGTACGAAATTGTAATAACAGTGTAGTGAGATCTCTTTGCAGTTTGGGACCAATTAATAAATGTTCATTCAGTGAACCTCCGGAAATACATTGAGCGAAGCTTAGTGCTAACACTGTTAGGTTTTATAACACAATGATGAGGTATATAATAAGAATGATCAAAGTGACCCTTCTTAGTGATAGGCTGCATGTGTTGAAGATCGATGTATTCTTGAAGAAAATCTTTATATTGTTGATATACAAGGGGCTGTTTAAGAAGGCGTCGTTCTAAGGAAAGAAATCTTTGTTTGCTAAATCGCGGCTTCCGGTAAACGTGGGAGCAGCATCCTTAAAGGGCAAAGAAACTACATTACGGCCCTGATCTGTCCGCGTATGAGTTTCTTTGAAAATAATTTCTGTTTCCTTTTCCGCTACTGAAAGGATCTCGGCGTCAGGAAGTGATTCGACCTCCCAAAAATTGAAAACAATTTTTTCCAGGGAGGCTATACTTGGTCCGTAGAGCAAAGTAAACCGTAACCTGCGGGGTGCTTGACGCAGGCATCGATCCAATTAAAATATATCCGAAAACAGTATTCATGCCTATGGGTGTATGGTGTTCAACAGGAACACGATCATTTATTAGAATTTCTGGAAATACATCGGCTCCTAGTGGGTTGGCTAACTGAATGTTATGTAATGGCGGTAACTGGTTGACGTTGACGCAAGTAATAGGTAGAGGAGTTATCACATTGCAGTTTGGGAAAATTGTCCAAATTTGCCCAATAAGCACTCGTAATTTGGCGGATACTTTCAAATTTACTGCGCAGTTTATTGTACGCGCGTGTATAATGACTTTCAGTTAAATCAAAATTTTTAATGACGAGTAAAGCCGGGCCTTGCAGAAGTGATTTTAAATACGTGAATTTGTCTATTGACAACAATTTCGGGTTAGTATGTATGAGGGAGTTTAAATAAATCAATAAAACCTCTAAACATGGAAAAATCGCTCCCAAAGAAGGGGATCTGCAACGAAGGTAAATTTATTTTTGATTTTGAAGGAGCGGCAGAAACAACAACGCTAGGTTCTGGCGGTTTAGATTCATAGTTTACAAGAAATACAAGAAATCGCGCAATCGGCCGTTTCTAATGTCGAATACCACAACTTATTTAAATCGCACCTTGAGCATATGGTTAAATTAGAAGAAGCCTTTTATCAAAATCACAATAACATTATCTCCTTGATCGCCACGGATGAAAACGCGGAAGAATTGTTTGAGGTTAAAGATAAAATTCGAAAAGCGTTTGATAGATCCTTTTATTTAATCAAGTCAATCAAAATGAAACTTTCTGAATCTAAACCGCAAGAACCTAGTGCTGTTATTTCTGCCGCTCTTCCAAAATCAACAATAAATTTACCTTCGTTGCAGATCCCCTCCTTTGGGGGCGATTTTTCCATGTCCAGAGATTTCATTGATTTATACGACTCCCTCATACATACTAACCCGGAATTGTCGCCAATAGACAAATTCACGTATTTAAAATCACTTCTGCAAGATCCGGCTTTACTCGCCATTAAAAATTTTGATTTAACTGAAAGTCATTATACACTCGCGTACAATAGACTGCGCAGTAAATTTGAAAATATCCGCCAAATTATGAGTGAGTATTGGGAAGATTTGGACAAATTTCGACGTTTTTACCGATAATTTGGAAGCCTTAAAATAGTTTGATCTTTCGCTTGAGGAATGGAGCTTTATTTTAGCTCAGGTGCTCCTACATCGACTGGACGTGCACACAGCTCGAGGTTTTGAGTTGCAGCATGATCCCGCCACCATTCCTACATATACTGAAATCATTAGATATCTAGACAAAACATGTAAATCCCTGAGCAACTTATCTTTAAATCACAAATCAAACATGAACAAAATTGTACACGCGCAAAGCCGACCAGGTTCACGTCCCAGCGTTTCAATGTTAGTCCGCACTACCAATCGTTTGAGTTTCTCTGCCATTTTAAATAATAACTAAGGTACAAATTTTCTTAAAAATTTTATAGAAAATGAACTTTGTATCAAACACGATAAATAATGGGAATGAATGCAATTCAAGTAATATAACATTTGTATTATCAATACAATATGTTTGATGACACAAACTTGACCTCAAGTAAATGAATAATACTTATGTTTTAAATTATAATGCTTATATCTGCTACTGGTAATATCCGGCTCGAAAGACCAAATTAAATGTTAAGTACATAAAAACTACTCATAGGGAGAAAAGCGAGTGTATCACCAAACAGATATTAAGAAATGCGGCCTTCAATATTCTTACCTGATGTCCAATTAGAGCGGTGAAGATTCTTGGATCCAGAACACTTCTTACTGCACTCGTAAAATTAATTAAAGCGGTGAGGTAGTCCGAGACGCGAACCAACCTCCGGAGCAGCAACTTATTGTTCAAGCGGTGACAATGGACTGTGCTAGGCTGCGCAATCACCAAACATATATGGCAAACAAGATAGAACATTGAAGGTGATAGATAACGCGACCGGGTTTATCAAATTAATTTAAATAGAAGAGCATATATATCACCATTATCAAAATAAACTTGAACTCTATAGTAATAATATACGAAACTAAATTAATTTATACAGGGTTGGACGGAACACAGGGTGTATAGCAAATCCCTAAATCGAAAACCTTAATACTAGAATGATGTACCATGCTTCCTGTGCCCTCGCGAACTATGTGAAAATAAACGTACATTTGGCAACATTGAATCTATCCTACACCCTGTATTTATAATAAATGAAGGGTAACTTATGATACAGCGTTACATTTGTTGATACTAAATTTTCGTCATTTTATTTGTTGGTAATAACAGATGGGTAGGCGTAACACCTTCAATTGGAGGTGTCACTAGAGAGATAAAATTAAGTTCAGAAATTATTTATTTTAAACAACACATTTCAAAAGTTTTATATTAAGATTTTATTTTGAGATCCAATTTTATCCATTTGTGCATAATAGGTCAACACCACTATAATGTAACATAAAAAACCAAATCTTCGAACTGAAAACCATCCGTCTCCAAACGTACGCGTAATCTTTGTGGTATTGTTTGAATTACCCGCTCCAGCGTAAGAGGTGTATTTTAGCTGTATAGTGTTGCCATACGTTTTTATTTTACGGACAAACCTAAACAAAGAAATATTAAGTTGAAATTTCAAGATTGGACAACAATTATTTGCTACAATTATTTTTAAAACGTTTTTTATTTGAATTGCAATCTTTTGATCAACAGTAGTGGGGTAAGGCCGGTCCTAATTCAAAACGTGTTCAGACGTATTTTCCATATGTAAAATACACGTGCACCGTTTTGAATTAGGATCGACCTTAAATACTTTCAATGTAAAATAGTTGTGAAAACATTTCAATGTAAAATAGTTGTGAAAACATGAATTCTTATATACTTTCAAATGTAAAATACTTGTGGGCACGTTTTGAATTAAGATCGGCTTTATATTGCTTTCAATGGAACATACATACTTCAAAACACACGTATGTTGAAAAATGTAAGTGCAGAGAAAATGTGTGTAGATGTTTTTAATTTGGTTTTCTAGCGAAAAGTTATAAAGTATGCCAGATGCAAAATATTGCATTCAAGTCAATTGTGTTTAATTAAAGTGGATTCTGATTTATGTTTTTTATTTATGTTTAGAGGCTGCAAATACACATGGGCCGGTTTCAATTCAAAATGTGTTCACTCTTGTGATAGGTTGAAAAGTGGGTTGGCAAAGTACGCAGATGGTGGTAATCTGCTATATAAGGAGATTGCTCCTAATATTAATTTAATTAGTCGTAGTTTACTGCATATAATTACATACAAACATGTATATAATTGATATTCAGGGATTTAAATACAAGAAAAACGAGTTTGTGTGCAAACAAATTGCGGTTTTGGACTTGTTGTTAGGTGATGTTTGGCATCAAATTTTTAAACTGCCAATGCAGTCTAGTTGTTTGAGTCAAGATCATATAAAACATAACGACTGGGTGACAAGAAAAATTCATGGTCTTTCTTGGGATGAATCTTCAACGGCTGGAATGGTGTCATCATATATAGCGCTTTATTTGAAGCAAATTATCCGACCCGGTGAAGAAGTATTTGTGAAGGGTCTAGAAAAGAAGAAATTGATTGAAACATATATAATGCAAAACTTTGTAACTGATATGCTTGCACTAGGTTGTCCTAAGCTATCGGAGTTAAAAATCAACAATCGTTTAAAATATAACATCCATTGTTGTAGACACAGCAATAATAATCTGCAATGCGCAAAACAAAATACCTTTTTTTATTAAAGGAATGGCTTGATAATAATAAAAAACAATAGATAGATTTTGTCTGTATTATTTATTTTAATATAATTTTACAATGTTAACCTTATTAACTATTATTATAACAACTTCTAGCAAACATTATTTTTATCGATCCAGCTATTGTGTACGTTAGAGAAGCCTAACCATTTTATAAAGACTTTATTTCCGCTCTTTCTTAGGACTTTTTCTACCAGGTAAATTCCTAGATGTTTAACCTTTTGCAACTCCGTTTCATAAAATGCACCTTTGATTTCTTTCTCGTCTTGATCTTCTAATATATATGTTGTCGGATTGGTTACGTTTACCTTTTTAATCTTAAAAATTTCATTTGACCAGTTTGGCGTGTAACCTTTCGTAAATGCTTCCCTGTGTTTACTAATTCTCACACTGTCTTTAATTGAATATTTTGGTATTTTGGTTGCAAGTTTGATGTGGGTAAATGATGATTTAAGAATAGTTTTTTCATTTGATTTATCAACTTTTACAGGTTTGACTCCGATAGTATTGTGAACTGTATTGTTGTATTGTTTCACAATATCGCTTAAATTTTTTATCCAATTGTAAGAACCGTTCAGGTTAAACAAGCGCCACATTTTTCCCTTTAAAGTTCTAATTACACGTTCCACAATGCATGCTTTCTGTGTAGAAAAAACACTATAATGGTTTATGCCATATGTCTGCATTAAGGATTGAAAGTGTTTGTTATAATATTCTTTACCAAAATCAGACTGCAAATTTCTTGGTGGATTTTTAAATTTATTTAAAATTGTTTTCATTGCAGCAGTAACATCAATACCCGTTTTACTTTTAAGTGGTACAGCCCATACGTATTTGGAGAAACAATCAGTAACTACTAAAATGTATTTAAATCCTTTGTTTGTTTGCGAATATGGTAGCATTTCAATCAAATCGGTCTGAAGAAGGTCATTTAAACCTTTTACTATCACTTTGCGATTTAAACTTAAAACACATATATGACGATCACGTCAATACTGACATGAAGTATGATAAATTCCGTGAAATATGTGCTGTTTGTTGGCAAGACAAATACGGTTTTTTAGTTGTAGACAAAGATAGTGATCCAGGTCAAGGAAAGTACCGAATAGGTTTTGATCACTTTATACATATTTAAACCTTGAGAGACGCAAGTATCGTTAGTATTGAAGAATTTTTTTATTACAATAAACTTTTTACGGAATGAACAAGGAGGCGATAAAACTTAAAAGAATTTATTTAAGAAAAGAAAAATTGTAAAAAACAAATTGCGCCAGTTAAAAGATAATGAAGTCGTCCAAGTGGAATCAATCTTACCCATAACATCGCGATTAGAAACTATTGCTAATAAACTGGATGGGGAAAGTGTGGTAAAGAAAGAAAAATTTAAAGAAGAAGAACTGCCTCATAGCAGTGTAAAAAAATTAAACCTAAATTGCTAGAAAGGAACGTTGACTATATTGATTCGCCGGTTATTGCTCAGCATATACCGAATATAAAAAATAATGCCATAGAGGAAGATGATGATGATGTTGAGAATGAATACGAAGCAGAAGTTAATCGAAATGCACTAGAAGCCCAGGAATATATACAAAGCTTTGCCGATTCACCTCGTATGACACATTATCTCGAACAGCTACATCCGCTACCTCGAGAATATATTTACAATATGCTTAAAGATGTTAAGAACGAATTTGATCATAAATATGGTATTAGGTTTAACCCTGATTCAAATGGTCTTATGATAGGCAATTCGAATTTCGCGTTGGATGATGAAAATGTTCTAATAAATGATTTGAAATATAAAGGTACTCCTGGATTATACGAACTACTGTTTAAAAAATATCCTATCGGGTACAGTCCGCAAGATCTAAAGTCGTACCTTGATATTGTGAAAAGAACAAATGCTAATAGAAGATATTATTCTGAAATAGAACAAATTCAGGGTAATACTTCATATAAGTACAAAAATATAATATCTACATTAAACATACTTCCCCAAACACCCCGTAGACCTAGAACATTGCCCTATAGAAAGCGTCTTGGAGACTGTATGACAATGGAAGTATCAAATAACGCTATAGATTATTTATATTGGAATGATCCCAATGAACTTGTTGATAGATTACGGCTATTTTAAACGATTGTAGATTTTTAACTCCGATAGCTTAGGACAACCTATTGCAAGCATATCAGTTACAAAGTTTTGCATTATATATGTTTCAATCAATTTCTTCTTTTCTAGACCCTTCACAAATACTTCTTCACCGGGTCGGATAATTTGCTTCAAATAAAGCGCTATATATGATGACACCATTCCAGCTGTTGAAGATTCATCCCAAGAAAGACCATGAATTTTTCTTGTCACCCAGTCGTTATGTTTTATATGATCTTGACTCAAACAACTAGACTGCATTGGCAGTTTAAAAATTTGATGCCAAACATCACCTAACAACAAGTCCAAAACCGCAATTTCTTTGCACACAAACTCGTTTTTCTTGTATTTAAATCCCTGAATATCCATTATATACAGGTTTGTATGTAAATATATGCAGTAAACTTCGACTAATTAAATTAATATTAGGAGCAATCTCCTTATATAGCAGATTACCACCATCTGCGTACTTTGCCAACCCACTTTTCAACCTATCACAAGAGTGAACACATTTTGAATTGAAACCGGCCCATGTGTATTTGCAGCCTCTAAACATAAATAAAAAACATAAATCAGAATCCACTTTAATTAAACACAATTGACTTGAATGCAATATTTTGCATCTGGCATACTTTATAATTTTTCGCTAGAAAACCAAATTAAAAACATCTACACACATTTTCTCTGCACTTACATTTTTCAACATACGTGTGTTTTGAAGTATGTTTCATTGAAAGTGTGTCCACAAGTATTTTACATTTGAAAGTATATAAGAATTCATGTTTTCACAACTATTTTACATTGAAAGTATATAAGGCCGATCCTAATTCAAAACGGTGCACGTGTATTTTACATATGGAAAATACGTCTGAACACGTTTTGAATTAGGACCGGCCTTACCCCACTACTATTAACAGATCATTAAATAATAATGCTTATTTCAAAACTAAACTTTGAAACTTTGAGGACCTCGTGAGGGAACGGTAAGCTTGGTACATCATGTTAACTCTATCATCACACGCAGAGCACTGAACAAACGGAGAATTTGCAGTTGACCATATCATAAATCAGAGTACACGTGCTGGAAATAGAACAAACCAAAGAACCTCGAGAAATTCTAACTAAGTTTTGTGCTAATAAAATTTGGATAATCTTTTACAAAATCAAAACTCAAAAACGCATTTCATTGATTAAAGACATCATTAACGTTTTTCAACACAGGAAGAATAGGAAATTGAAGTGTATAAATATAATTTCAAATTCATAGTGCTTTCCATAGCCTAGGAATCAATCCTCTTGCAGTACTCCCCATAACCTGCAAGACCCACCCAAGCAGCGCCCTCCATAGCCTGCTTTACTTCGAAACGCAGCGCTCCCCATAGCCTGCGTATTCTCCTACGGCGACGCTGTCCGACGCCGTGCCCAGGGCACGTCATTCATAATTCATCAATCCATAATTTACAAACCACGTATGAACGTTAAACTCCGTTCCATACTTCACCGATAAGTCGTTATTGTGATTGCATCAGTCAAGCTCTACCACAGGGACGACATCCCCGTAGAGGCACCACACCACGAAGCCTGCCGAAGAGATCAGAAGACAACCGAAAACCTTCTGAACCCTCTTTTCTTGTATAGATTGTAAATTAGTAGTTTTTAAGTGCATATAATTTCATTTCATAATTTCTTTTAACGTAACGTTAAACCACAATTAAAACACGAACCCTTCCGAAGAGATCCGAAGACCACCGAAGATGTCTAGACCTCTTCAACCTGTACATATCTCCTAATCATCGTTGTTCAAGTTCACGCTGGGCCTCATAAGCAACTTCCGAAGCTTTCCGAAGAAAGTTGAAGACTTCCGTAGACATAAGCCCCGTTAAATTGTGCATATAAACATTTAATCAGTGTTTAAGTTTAATTCTGGCTCCACAGCAACCATGAAGCCATCCGAAGCCAACCTAAGACTTCAGAACTGCTAAATCATTCAATTTCACTTTTTATTTTATGTAATTTTGGAACTTATAATTATTTTGCTTATGTTTATCAATCAATTAATAGTGCTCTCCATAGCCTAGAAATCAATCCTCTTGCAGTGCTCCCCATAGCCTGCAAGACCCACCCAAGCAGCGCCCTCCATAGCCTGCTTTACTTCGAAACACAGCGCTCCCCATAGCCTACGTATTCTCCGACGGCGACGCTGTCCGACGCCGTACTCAGGACACGTCATTCATAATTCATCAATCCATAATTTACAAACCACATATGAACGTTAAACTCCGTTCCATACTTCACCGATAAGTCGTTATTGTGATTGCATTAGTTAAGCTCTAATACAGGGACGACATCCCCGTAGAGACACCACACCACGAAGCCTGCCGAAGAGATCAGAAGACAACCGAAGACCTTCTGAACCTTCTTTTCTTGTATATATTATAAATTAATAGTTTTTAAGTGCATATAATTTCATTTCATAATTTCTTTTAACGTAACATTGACCCACCACTAAAACACGAAGCCTTCCGAAGAGATCCGAAGACCACCGAAAATGTCTGGACCTTTTCAACCTGTACATATCTCCTAATCATCGTTGTTCAAGTTCACGCTGGGCCTCATAAGCAACTCAGAAGCTTTCCGAAGAGAGCCGAAGACTTCCGAAGACTTATACAGCCCGTTAAATTGTGCATACAAACATCTAATCAGTGTTTAAGTTTAATTCTGGCTCCACAGCAACCATGAAGCCATCCGAAGCCAACCTAAGACTTCAGAACTGCTAAATCATTCAATTTCACTTTTTATTTTATGTAATTTTGGAACTTATAATTATTTTGCTTATGTTTATCAATCAATTAATCAAGCCAAGTCTACTTGCTTTAAGACGCCGCCCCCGTGAACGATAATAATCATTCTAGTATTAAGGTTTTCGATTCAGAATTTACTAGGAATATCGCTACACCATGTGTAGGGAGCGTGGTTATTGTAATCGAGGAAAACGGAGTAAAGTTGGAGTCATTTTTACACGTGCTGGCGATAGAACATGAGGAAAGTTTTGTAGTAACGCTCACGGAACAAAATGAATGAAGTTGATCTGGTAGTTGTTGTCTGGTACCAACATTGTATTCATTGGTTTTTAATAATTTCTAAACCGATTAAGTTAAGTTACTAAAAATTTAAATATTCATGAATGAAAGAGCCGGTTAGACATAAGTAGACCATTTTTGGGAATCCTGCCGCCACATTTCCACCAGCATCCACATTTCCACACTCATCTGGACCAATTTACATGTAAATTCCCATAAGGTGGAAATGAGGGAGATGAATCTTATCCTTGCTCCGCCCTGTGGACCGCCTTGTGGAATTTTTTACCCCAACCATTTTGATTACGCCACACCCGCATTCTTTCCACCCACGAGATAAATGTACCTTGTTTGGTATCAATTAAGATTAGAATTTTCTCAGCTACCCGAATTTCTAAGAATTTTTTAGATAACGCCATCCCCCAGGGACCTACCCTGATTTTAAGATTTCTTACCTGTAGCGACTTTTGATCGTTCTTATAAATTTTTTATACATGCAATACATCTTGTTAGGCTAGAATTTTATGTAGAATCCGAATCTGTAAACAGATTTAAAACAGGACCACCCCTTACCATTTTACACACACCCTCTAAATTATAACTTTCCCGCAGCTTATACCTAAAGAAAATCTAAAAACCATTCTTAAAACTTTTTATTACAGACAATTTTACTAATACAGTTTAAATTTTGTAAACCACATTTCTAAATACATATTCACAATTTTTATTTTGAACCTAGAACTTCTCATATCGGCTCATACTTATTAATATTTATTTCTAAATAGAGCACCTTTTCCAAAGACCAACCGGACCCGCATGTTTCAAATTCCTCTGATTTTGTTCTTATGGTTTCGCTTAAGACCTCGTACATATTTTCCAGATTACTAGAAGACGTTATAACCACATTTTTTGTGTTAAAGGATTTCACATCGGTAGTCTCTTCCCCGATTTTGGTGTAAACGCCGTAGAGTTCGCAATAGACTTTTACTGCTGAATGTTGTATTCTTTTTTCATTAATTAATCGAATAAATCGCTCTTTCTGCTTCCAAAGAAACTCGGGCACTCCATCGTCGACACTGGCGTTCTTTATGCGATAGCTAGCCATACGGTTGTTAAACGCTGTGCTAACCATTTCTACACAATCGTCGCTAGTAGCGGTAACTGATGCATTTTTATGTTTGTTGCTCCTTAAGTGTGCGGCATAGGTAGTTTTCCATTTCGAAATCGCATACTTTACACATAATTCGTGGTTGTTTCGTACAAGGCCCTTTAACAGCTGGCGGAGCTGAACGTTTACGGCTTAATGACATACCGTGCTGTTTTTCCTTGTGTCGCTGTAAGTTGCCCATTCTCGTAAAAGCGATACCGCAAGTCTCACAGTTTAAGTACTTTGCTGCGGACGGATGTATAAGCTTAACCTTGGACGATGTTACACCACAACATTTGTTCTGGTGCCGTTTGAGAGCATCCCTCCTGGTAAAGTAGACGTGACACAGCTCGCATTTAAAAACGTTTGCAGATACCATTTTAGTACAAAACAAAACCCGCACTATAGCACTTGACTTGTAATCGAACTAACTAAAAAGCTTACTCGAGCGTACCTGATTTATGTACCCTATAGAATGCAAACCGAAGGTTTCGAAGACACCGAACGAAGTTGAGGATTCATCGGGGAACTAAATGACGTCATAATCCTTGCTGCTCGTCCAATACATTTAGCGCCAATGCATGCACCTGGTTCGCATCGTCGATGGTGCGAATGCCGTTAGTAGAAACACCGGAAAACGTCTTCCATGTTATACGGATCGTGTGCATATTAAAAATCCCAAAAGAGCGGTAGCACACGCACACAAATTGTGTGCAAGTCGTGCTGTATAAGATGCAGTGCTACTATAACCAAAAACACTTTAAACCATTACTAAGAAAATACCAACTTGCTGTCTACAGGATACTTACAACAATTTAATTTTAAATAACTTCTACGTCATACTTTAGGAAATGGTGGGCTTGAATATTTTCCAAATGAATCACCAAGCGAAAGTATATGCTTAGCACTATTAAAATTACCCATTAATTTCCCATTTTACGACCATGGTTAATTATAGATTAAAATTTAATTTGTGCACGTTCGAGCTTCTCGTAAACTAACATATTTTATAGCAACTGTATAATACATGCATACCCCTTCGCCGCGCTACTGCTATTCTTGTAATTGCTAGAAAAGTCACTCTCCTTTTTACTGTTACGACTGGGCAAAGCACCATTTTTATACTTTCTATAGCACATCGCGCACTTTTTCGTCTGATAATTAAATTTTGCTTCTGTGAGCTTTTACACTTTCGCATAGCGGTCGGCCGCACGTATTGATTTCTAGAACCGGTAAGTACTCGATATCGTCCAAATAGAATTAGATGCTCGATGTCTATCAATTTCAGATTCCCTCGTAAAGGTAGAAAAACTCGGTCAATCATCCATTAAACTTCGACCCGCTACCGTTTTGATAATTTCCAAACATTTTTCGAACGACAATGGGCTGAGAATTTTAAACCTCCGAGGATCTTTAAGTCGTGGTCAATTACACATCCGAGCTACGCGTAAACTAACATATTTTGCAGCAACTGTATAATACATGCATACCCCTTCTCTGCTACTGCTATTCTTGTAGTTGCTTGGAAAAGTCAGTCGCCCTTTTTACTGCTAGGGCCGCTAAAAGCACCATTCCATACTTTATTTATAAGTGTAGCACATCGCACACTTTTTGTCGGTTAATTAAATTTTTGTTTATGTAGGCCTTTACACTTTCGCTTATTTAAACATCTAATACGACCGATTAACCACTTTCGATTATTCTAACGAGGACCACCATACATCCCACCGCACCGTTCTTTTTGAATCCAACGATCCTATGGGCTTCCACGCACTAACACCTGACGTATCTTTCCTACTATTTGTTAAACAAAAACCACCGGTATCACCATTGTGGACGTAAACAGATGTTTGTGGATGTGTACGAGTATGTAACCATATACATTAACCAGTCTAAGCTATTTTATTTAGTCCACGAAAACTACTATTTTCTAAACCACAATTAATAATCGCCTTTATAGGTCCCACATTTCGACCATTACCCAATGACTGGTGCTACGTACATGGAAACTTTAATTTCTTATTGGAGAATTCTTATTCTCCCGCGCACTGCCGCGTAGTTGCATGTTCATTCCTTTTGAGTATATGCTCGTTATAGGTTGTAAGACCCTCGGTTTTATTAACTACAATTCGTGAAACCCTTTAATCTTTTTAATCGTATCTTTCTCGCCTACATTACAGTAGGACTTAGCCCTATTACCAACAAATTCTAATACTGGACCCCCATTAAATACGTCTTTAATTTTCCTACAACTTTTTTTTTACAAGTGTTATATTGTATTTATTATACGCAGGGTAGTCACTCTTTTAAGATAAATATATTTTGCTAGGTATCAACTAATATTAAATTTTCTAGGGACCCCAAATCTGTAAACAGATTTTAAATAGGACCACCCCATACAAAGTTATGCGTTTTAAAGACCCAAATTATTAATTTTTGCTCATCTTTATTTAACACCATCTTTAGAACCCTTTTTTGCTATGCAAGACATATGCCTTAACTAACCATCTCCCGAGAAATCTAAAACCGCCGTGTCCGCGAATACCACGTGGAGATAACACGTATACTCTGTCAACCAGGATAGAAGCCGGAAGGATTTGGAAGGTGGGAGAAGAACTTAAAATTATGGAATCTTAAAACTAATATATACAAATATAAACAACTATCTTATATCTTTACGCCCCATGCGTAGATTGTTGTACTATTAGGAATGATGTACCTTTTGTCATCTTCCCTCGATAAACTAATTTTATTAATAAGCTGCGTATGCAAATCGTATTCTTTTACTCCGGATACATACGCAGGCAAGTACTCGATACCATCCAAATAAAGGTTTGGATGCTTGGTGACTGTTAACATCCGCTTCCCTCGTGTACGCCCAGACACATCCCAGCCCATGAGCACCCCTGCGCATGCACCCTTCCCATGCGCACCCCTGCGCGTGCACACCCCTGCCCATGCGTGCTGCCCATGCGCACCCCTCTCTGTGCGACTGCTATTTCAGGGTAACGTCACAGCCTTTTATAAATAAAGAACAATGTTATATACTATTATAAAATGTTTATTCTGACATTATACATAACAAATTTAAAAATATTTAATGCCAAGCATGGGGTCATTTAAACTTAATTTTAATACAAAGTTATACACAGAAGACAGTCCTTTCTTTATGTTTGTTTGGGTGGCTTTAATTTTATCTAATTTTATTCGCAGCTTAAAATTTAAATCGATACCCAAGTCCTCTATCTCCTTTTCTAACCAATAGTTTGATACATAGAGACCGTCTAGGTTTTCGAATTGTAAAATGTACCGAAGTTTGCCTCTATATTTAAAGTCTTTGATTCCGCCGACAACCAGATCCATTCCTTCGTGTAATTCTTGCAGCTTGTGACAATCTTTTAATCGCAGCTTTCCACTATATCCTGCATACGTATCTTGTTAGCTTGATCGACTTCTTCTTGTCGGTATTGGGAAATCCTTATTCTCCCACAGACTGTTGCGTAGTTGCATGTCCACCACTTTTGGAGATATATGGTTGTTATAGGTTGTAAGACCCTCGGTTTTAAATGATCCAAAGGTTCTTTACTAGGCAAATATACAATGTTTAACGGACCCCTTTGCGTGTGGTGTACGCAAAGATTACGAAACCCGCATTCCTTAGTTCGTCTTTGTTATCTGCCATTTTGATAAATACGTTTTAGAATAACCTTTTAAAAATATACGGATTTAGTACCATCCTTTTCGCAAGGACGCCTACATAACTAAAGAATCTTTTTTACTAACCACAAATGCATACAACTTGTAGAAACCAGATGTATCTAAGTCAGTCCATCGACACATAAAATAATCTTTTAATTCTTCCTCATTTTCTCTAATAAGATGTTCTTTGTCTAACACATCTTTGTATTGATCGCGTATTGTCGCAGTGTTTTCCATGTAGTCAATTTTCGCCTTTTTGCATCCATTTCCTCTAATTCCAGTTGTCTTTTCCTTCCACTTACAGCGTATGGTATACATAATGGGGCAATTTCCTTTAGCGTAAACGGATAGAGTTTACTACCAATATTTACGCGTTGTCGTACAACCTCTGGACGAATGTTAGGCGTATCTATCAATCCCAAGTCCGAAATTACTATTTCTTTTGGAATTGTAGAATATGGTGTTGCAGATTGTGTAAAATATGTACTACCTGCTTTAATGTAGCACTTGTGTAATATTTTTATTTTATCTTGGTTGTCTTCCTCCTCTACTATCTCCAAATAATTTACAGGTAAATAGTTAAAACTAAAAGCCGAAAGCACATACTTTATCAATTTTCCCTTTCCTCTGGTTTTGGACAACTTAATTTGCAAGCCTGTCAATTTCTTTGTATTGCCATTCCCCAATACACGTACTGTAGCAGGTTATTATACACTAAACAGCAGCTATTTTGTAGCTTGTCCGATACCTTACTCCACATTTTGGTAAGTGGTACCGAGTACATTGGCGCCTTTAGGAAGTATAACTACTATCTTCCAATAAGGTTAAACAGTCTTTTAAGGGTTTATACACCCGTTCCGCACTGACATAACTTCCAATTGCACAGTTGTATATTGTCGCTTCCAATCGCGTAATACCATGTTCTTTGGCCAAAGTAGACGCAAATGTTTCCCTTAAACGTACATCTGGACAACGTAAAAATCTAGTATATGATTGCCAAGTTGTTTATTAACACCAGGACTTGTTATCTGGCACACAAATTTGTTGTAAATCTTAATTCTTGCATTGGTTGTTAGCCATGTTAAACAATCAATCCCCGCAGTTTTATCGTTGTCAACTATAATATTACACTTTTCTTCGTATTCTCCTTATAGCAAAAGTTATGCTTTGTAGTTAAATAATTACACATCTCCATCTTGCTAAATATGCCTGCAATAATCTTGGGTTACATCCATGTCAAAAGATAGAAATAATCTTTTCGACTTCGTCTAATATATCTGGTAGTTCCTCAATAAAGTTTCCAACTTAACATCTGCTAGTTCCACTTTGTATGGAACACATATAGGATTTTGGAATTTTTATTAATGCATTCGAGGCTTTTCCGTTTTTTTACGCTCTGGAACGACATATCTTGTTGCTGCTTTGCAGCTAAACGGAAGGTTGCTTTAACACCTGCTTGGAAACAAATGTTTCCTATTTCTTGGTAGATAGCTGTTAATATAAACCAAATTTCTTGTTAGGATAAACCAAATGTTGTTGCAATCTGTTCGTGTCAGAAAGGTCAAATTTTAACCAATAATCTTTGCTACAAAATGGTTCTGTAATTGGGTGAATGTAGTCCAAGAAGATCGTTTCGCCTTCGACAATAACAAGGATAAGGACAATCTGACCAGATATTGTTGCACATATTTTCTGCAAACCTATTATCCAAATCGCTCATTTGTCGGTTTAGTTATTCCCAACAGTAAAACGATAATCACCTTGGTGACGCTCATGTTTACCGTTCTAGCTATTTAACAAATCTGAACACCATTTACAATTCCAAAAGAAATAGTATCGGATTGGGATTGATAGATAGCCAACATTCGTCCAGAGGTTGTACGACAACGCGTAAATATTGGTAGTAAACTCTCCGTTTACGCTAAAGGAAATTGCCCCATTATGATACCATGCTAAGTGGAAGGAAAGACACTGGAATTAGAGGAAATGGATGCAAAAAGGCGAAAATTGACTACATGGAAAACACTGCGACAATACGCGATCAATACAAAGATGTGTTAGACAAAGAACATCTTATTAGAGAAAATGAGGAAGAATTAAAAGATTATTTTATGTGTCGATGGACTGACTTAGATACATCTGGTTTCTACAAGTTGTATGCATTTGTGGTTAGTAAAAAGACATTTTAGTTATGTAGGCGTCCTTGCGGAAAAGGATGGTACTAAATCCGTATATTTTTAAAAGGTTATTCTAAAACGTATTTATCAAAATGGCAGATAACAAAGACGAACTAAGGAATGGGTTTGTAATCTTTGCGTACACCACACGCAAAGGGGTCCGTTAAACATTGTATATTTGCCTAGTAAAGAACCTTTCGGATCATTTAAAACCGAGGGTCTTACAACCTATAACAACCATATATTCCAAAAGTGATGGACATGCAACTACGCAACAGTCTGTGGGAGAATAAGGATTTCTCCAATACCGACAAGAAGAAGTCGATCAAGCTAACAAGATACGTATGCAGGATATAGTGGGAAAGCTGCGATTAAAAGATTGTCACAAGCTGCAAGAATTACACGAAGGAATGGATCTGGTTGTCGGCGGAATCAAAGACTTTAAATATAGAGGCAAACTTCGGTACATTTTACAATTCGAAAACCTAGACGGTCTCTATGTATCAAACTATTGGTTAGAAAAGGAGATAGAGGACTTGGGTATCGATTTAAATTTTAAGCTGCGAATAAAATTAGATAAAATTAAAGCCACCCAAACAAACATAAAGAAAGGACTGTCTTCTGTGTATAACTTTGTATTAAAATTAAGTTTAAATGACCCCATGCTTGGCATTAAATATTTTTAAATTTGTTATGATATGTCAGAATAAACATTTTTATGTTAACTTGTTCTTATTTAAAGGCTGGACGTTACCCGAAATAGTCGCACAGAAGGGATGCTGGGCGACGCTGAGGGCACGCAGGTGCGATGGGGTGTGCGAGGTGCTCTGGGCTGGGATGGCTGGCGTACACAGGAAAGCGGATGTTAACAGTACAAGCATCCAACTTTATTTGATGGATCGAGACTTGCTGGTATGTATCCGGAGTAAAGACGATTTGCATACGCAGCTTATTAATAAAATTAGTTTATCGAGAAGATGACAAGGTACATCATTCCTAATAGTACAACAATCTACGCATGGGGCGTAAAGATATAAGATAGTTGTTTATATTTGTATATATAGTTTTAAGATTCCATAATTTTAAGTTCTTCTCCCACCTTCCAAATCCTTCCGGCTTCTATCCTGGTTGACAGAGTATACGTGTTATTCCACGTGGTATTCGGGACAGGCGTTTTAGATTTCTCGGGAGATGGTTATTAAGGCATATGTCTTGTAGCAAAAGGGTTAAAGATGGTGTTAAATAAAGATAAAATTAATATTGGGTCTTTAAAACGCATAACTTTGTATGGGTGGTCCTATTTAAAATCTGTTTACAGATTTGGGGTCCCTAGAAATTTAATATTAGTTGATACCTAGCAAAATATATTTATCTTAAAAGAGTGACTACCCTGGTATAATAAATACAATATAACACTTGTAAAAAAGTTGTAGGAAAATTAAAGACGTATTTAATGGGGGTCCAGTATTAGAATTTGTTGGTAATGTAAGTCCTACTGTATGTAGGCGAGAAAGATACGATTAAAGATTAAAGGTTCACGAATTGTAGTTATAAAACCGAGGGTCTTACAACCTATAACGAGCATATACCTCAAAAGGAATGACATGCAACTACGCGGTGCGCGGAGAATAAGAATTCTCCAATAAGAATTAAAGTTCATGAGTGACAGCATTGGGTAATGTCGAAGTGACTATAAAGGCGATTATATGTGGTTTGAAAATGTGTTTTGTGGCAATAAAGCTAGCTGGTTAATGATGTCATCGTAAATCAAACACGTTACGTCCCAATGGGAACGGTGGTGAACAAATAGTGGAAAGTGAGGTGTAGTGCGGAACCATGGTCTTGGTTCAAGCGGTGCGGGAGTATGGTGGCTTTGAATAACAAAGTGGTAATGGTGATGATGTAATAAGAAAGTGTAAAGGCTCTAACAAAATTTATTAACGACAAAGTGGATGTGCTACTTAAAAGATGGAAGGTGCTTTGGCTAGTAAGGCGCTGATTCAAGAACTAAGAATCGTACGCAGAAGGGTATGCATGTTTAACAGTTGTCAAAATATGTTATTTACGTAGTCGGAGGAATTGATCACGTTAAAGATCCTCGGAGGTTTAAAATTCTCAGCCCATTGTCGTTCGAAAATGTTTGAAATTATCAAAACGGTAGCGGGTCGAAGTTTAATGGATGATTGACCGAGTTTTTCTACCTTTACGAGGGAATCTGAAATTGAAGACATCGAGCATCTAATTTCTATTTGGACGATATCGAGTACGTTACCGGTTCTAGAAATCAATACGTGCGGCCGACCGCTATGCGAAAGTGTAAAAGCCTACAGAAGCAAAATTTAATTATCAGACGAAAAGTGCGCGATGTGCTATAGAAAGTATAAAAATGGTGCTATTGCCCAGTCGTAACAGTAAAAGGAGAGTGACTTTTTCTAGCAATTACAAGAATAGCAGTAGCGCGGCGAAGGGGTATGCATGTATTATACAGTTGCTATAAAATATGTTAGTTTACGAGAAGCTCGAACGTGCACAAATTAAATTTTAATCTATAATTAACCATGGTCGTAAAATGGGAAATTAATGGGTAATTTTAATATGCTAAGCATATACTTTCGCTTGGTGATTCATTTGGAAAATATTCAAGCCCACCATTTCCTAAAGTATGACGTAGAAGTTATTTAAAATTAAATTGTTGTAAGTATCCTGTAGACAGCAAGTTGGTATTTTCTTAGTAATGGTTTAAAGTGTTTTTGGTTATAGTAGCACTGCATCTTTCAGCACGACTTGCACACAATTTGTGTGCGTGTGCTACCGCTTTTGGATTTTTAATATGCACACGATCCGTATAACATGGAAGACGTTTTCCGGTGTTTCTACTAACGGCATTCGCACCATCGACGAAGCGAACCAGGTGCATGCATTGGCGCTAAATGTATTGGACGAGCAGCAAGGATTATGACGTCATTTAGTTCCCCGATGAATCCTCAACTTCGTTCGGTGTCTTCGGAAACCTTCGGTTTGCATTCTATAGGGTACATAAATCAGGTACGCTCGAGTAAGCTTTTTTAGTTAGTTCGATTACAAGTCAAGTGCTATAGTGCGGATTTTGTTTTGTACTAAAATGGTATCTGCAAACGTTTTAAATGCGAGCTGTGTCACGTCTACTTTACCAGGAGGAATGCTCAAACGGCACCAGAACAAATGTTGTGGTGTAACATCGTCCAGGTTGCTTATACATCCGTCCGCAGCAAAGTACTTAAACTGTGAGACTTGCGGTATCGCTTTTACGAGAATGGGCAACTTACAGCGACACAAGGAAAACAGCACGGTATGTCATTAAGCCGTAAACGTTCAGCCCGCCAGCTGTTAAAGGGCCTTGTACGAAACAACCACGAATTATGTGTAAAGTATGCGATTTCGAAATGGAAAACTACCTATGCCGCACACTTAAGGAGCAACAAACATAAAATGCATCAGTTACCGCTACTAGCGACGATTGTGTAGAAATGGTTAGCACAGCGTTTAACAACTGTATGGCTAGCTATCGCATAAAGAACGCCAGTGTCGACGATGGAGTGCCTGAGTTTCTTTGGAAGCAGAAAGAGCGATTTATTCGATTAATTAATGAAAAAGAATACAACATTCAGCAGTAAAAGTCTATTGCGAACTCTACGGCGTTTACACCAAAATCGGGGAAGAGACTACCGATGTGAAACCTTTAACACAAAAATGTGGTTATAACGTCTTCTAGTAATCTGGAAAATATGTACGAGGTCTTAAGCGAAACCATAAGAACAAAATCAGAGGAATTTGAAACATGCGGGTCCGGTTGGTCTTTGGAAAAGGTGCTCTATTTAGAAATAAATATTAATAAGTATGAGCCGATATGAGAAGTTCTAGGTTCAAAATAAAAAATTGTGAATATGTATTTAGAAATGTGGTTTACAAAATTTAAACTGTATTAGTAAAATTGTCTGTAATAAAAAGTTTTAAGAATGGTTTTAGATTTTCTTTAGGTATAAGCTGCAGGAAAGTTATAATTTAGAGGGTGTGTGTAAAATGGTAAGGGGTGGTCCTGTTTTAAATCTGTTTACAGATTCGGATTCTACATAAAATTCTAGCCTAACAAGATGTATTGCATGTATAAAAAATTTATAAGAACGATCAAAAGTCGCTACAGGTAAGAAATCTTAAAATCAGGGTAGGTCCCTGGGGGATGGCGTTATCTAAAAAATTCTTAGAAATTCGGGTAGCTGAGAAAATTCTAATCTTAATTGATACCAAACAAGGTACATTTCTCTCGTGGGTGGGAATGTGGAGAAAGATTTATCTCGCAGAGGGTATATGTGTAACTTTGCAGGGCGTGGTCCGATTTTAAATCTGTTTAGAGATTCGGATTCTACATAAAATTCTAAGCTAATTTAATGTATCGCATGTATAAAAAAATGTTTAAGGACGGTCGGAAATCGCAACTGGTAAGAAATCTTAAAATCAGGGTAGCTCCCTTGGGGGTGATGCAATCGAAAAAATTCCTAGAGATTCGGGTAGCTGAGAAAATTCTAATGTTAATTAATACCAAACAAGATAGGTTTATCTCAAAAGATGCATTGGCTAGACAAAGAAAACTATTTGGTTCAGATGAAAGATAAAAAAATGGCTAGTCGAAGAAAACTTTTTGGTTCAGATGTGGGAGGAAATGAGGATGCTCATTTGTCTCGAAAGATGAAAAATTTAAGATATATTTATCTCGAAAGATGAAAAATGGTTAGTCGAAGAAAACTATTTGGTCCAGATGTGGGTGCAAATGAGGATGCTGGTGCAAATGAGGGCCCAGGAGCCCCAATTATACTCTACTGACATAGTTTTTTAAATTCTCAAGAAATTAGACAACTGGCGTTATTCGCCCTCAAAGTTGACTAATAAATTGCGAGGGAGCGCGCTTAATTCTTTCTTTTAACGAAACAAAGACCTTGGAGCTAAAACATTGTTAACCCGATTTGTAACAACTCTTTTTCTACGCAATGTCAAAAATACCATTCTAAAATATTAAAAACAAGATTTTCAGCGGTAATCGATTTAATTACAAAAACCCTATTTATATCGCACACATTCATCTTAAGTCGTTACTGAAAAACTGGTACAATTAATCAATTTGATTTGATGTTCGTAATACTGACCGGTTGAAGACTATTTAATGTAAAGCAATTTTCATTAGTAGCAAACAATTATTGTTGTTCTAGCACGTTACTGAAGATTAATTACTAGGTTTCTTACCTAATACCCCATTGATGGTATCATACGATACTTCATAGCTCACTTGAATTTATTAGAAAAGTTATGTTCTCGTTTACGTATGCGCTTAAGTATAGAAGAATAGAACAGCTTGTATAATAAGTCGATTGTGTAGTAATAAAACTCCTTTCAATTTCCATATTTAAGTGGTCATCTAAAACTATTATAATCGCTTCCGCCATGGTTTACTTTCTACTTAGATGGAGAAGCTTAGACTCGGACAAAGCCAGGATAACTAACAATTATAATTTTATTTATGATTTTATGTAATACTTTTAACGTGTGCTTATTAGATTTTCTCAATCTGTATCTTGAATCAGAGAAGGGTAGACATATTAAAATTGATTTCTAAAATAAAGCGTAAACCATCGGAACATTGGATTTGACCATGTTAATACTGTTCTTTTAAACGGTGTTCGGAAATAGGTCATTGTAATTTAGTTTGTGCTTAGCATGGTAGATGTCGCTGTAGGAACCAAAGGATTTGTTACGTTTCATTACGTATTTGTAAATTTACTGCCTCCTTAATTTAAAAACCATCTCTATTTCTATTTATTTGAATATGCGTGTTCGCTACATTTTTATTGTTTCCAACTGTTATTCCTGCACCGGTTTCCACCCAATCGGTGATATGTTTTAATTGTGATCAGGCCGGACATATTTACCCTTTTTGTGCCCGTCCGCAAGCCCTCCATTGCTACGGTATATGGTTGTAAGGAAGTCACATGTCCCAACTGTCCCTCATGTAAAAATTCATTAAACCGACGGTAGGGTCGTCGGCCGAGCAGCTCCGTGGCTTAGTTGGTTCGCATGTGACTACTAAGCATAAGGTCCCGGGTTCGATTTTTGACACGGATCGTTTGAAAAGTGTTAAGCGAGCATTTTTCACAAAAATACGCACTCGTTCGAGGTAAAATGTAGGTCCCATGTGTTAGTATTGTCGCGCACGTTAAAAATCCTAACCTTGCTTGGAATAGCAAGAATTCGGCAAAATTCCAAATTTTCCAGGTAAAAAGAACTCGCTTCCTGGCCAATGTAGTACCTTCGGGTGGAGCATTAGAAAATCACATGTAGGTAGGGTCTTCGGCCGAGCAACTCCGTGGCTTAGTTGGTTCGCGTGTGACTACTAAGTCCAAGGTCCCGTGTTCGATTTCTGACACGGATAGTCTGAAAAGTGTTAAGCGAGCATTTTTCACAAAATACGCACTCGTTCGAGGTAAAATGTAGATCCCATGTGTGAGTATTATCGCCAGTTACATATCCTCCAAATTAGGATATATATATATATATGTAATCAAATGGAAGTATTAAATTTTAAGTTAGATTATTACAATGTATAATTGAAGGACATATTACAAAAGGTTAATGGAAATTCATGAGAACGGATGTGATTAGTTTGTATTCAGACATAGCATGACACTTCAGGTGCATAGATTGTAAGAAATTTATTGTTAGAATTAAGATTACTAAGAACTAATACTTTGTATTGTATAAAGAAAATGGCAGACATGAATTCTACAGTTCCCACAAGCAATGTGAGGGGCATGGATAACATAAATACCCTCAGGAGCCCAAGATGGCCAGTCAGTCTAGAACTTCACAACTTTAACATTGTTTGTTGTTCAACCTACTCAATTTAGTTTAAATAATTTAATTAGTAAAAAGTAACTTTGATTGTTAAATGTTAATGAATATAACACAACCACTTGTTAAATTCAATTGTAATTTCTGTTTTAATCAAATTGATAGAAGAGTTTTGGGAGAAGCCTTTTTAAAAAGCCGCTCCATGAGGCCCAAAATCTATTTCGCGCACGTTAAAAATTTCTACTTTGCTTGGAATAGGAAGGGTTTGGCAAAATTCAAAATGTCAAGGTAAAATAAAAACTCACTTCCTGGTCAATTTAATATCTTCGGATGGAGAATTGGAAAGTCAAATGTAGAAATAGAGTAAGCCCTCTTTTTCGTTACTCTCGGATTCTCAGTTTCCTTACCTCAACGATCAATCCGGTTTCGTGCGAGTGTTCGTGGTGACAAGCGACCTTATCTGACCATCCAAATTGTGGGTATTCCTTTCACGGGTTTCCTAGATTCTGGAGCCATCCGTACTATTATTGGTGATCCCGGTTGGCATCGTTTGCGTTCTTTCCCTTTAATACTACATACTTTCTTGTCTTTTTTCTGCATTCTTGTTGACACCTTTGAATGTTACTGTGGTATGTGCTTTATATACCCTTCTTCTTTTTATCGGAAACTACGACTTAGTTGACTTTTCAGTTTATTTAGCTATTCTTTTCTTCGATTGCTCGTTTGATACAATTCTTTGTTACCACAGCTTGAAGTGCAACAATTTTGTTATCCAGCGTTCTTGACGTTCTCTAGCATACTTTGCGGCTTAACAGTTATCGACTCTTTTTGTGTTTTACTGTTGGTTTTCTTCCTCGTTTCGTTTCTTACTTTTTCGTTTTTTTCGCGAGAAACCAATTCTTTTCTTGAGGTTTGAAAACTTTACTGTTTCTTTATTATAAATATCGTCCTTTGACAACATTTACAGTATTGATTCCATTTCATCTTCATTTTTGTTGATTGCTACCTTATACATTTCTTTTTCCTATAGATTTGTACATTTTTCGGTATGTCCGGTACTTTAGCACTTCACGCCAAATAGATTTTTTCTGTCTTTCTCTTATTGGTCTTGTTATGTTCTCTAATAGGAGGTTCCTTTCTGTGCGTACTGTTGTTTTGTTGCTTGGTCTGTTGTTTTGATTCCTATTCCGGCCTTTAATTTTGCTGAGGGGGATTTGTTACGTTCCATTTCATCATGTTTATGTTACAATTAAAGTAAAAACTTTGGTTATTATTAATGATAGCCGACTATTATTAAAACCAAACGCGTCTTTTGGTAAATGTGATAAATACTGCATGTTATTCACATTTACCTGTAAATATGAACAATTATTAATGAAGTTTGGTAAACGTGATAAATATTGTATAATTGTATAATCACATTTACTAGTAAATATCTATTAACAATTATTATCAATTAAGTTTGGTATTTGTGGTTAACTAAGCATACATTATTCAAACTGCAACTTTAATGTACTTTATATCATTCGATAGGAAGTGGTGAAAGTACAAACATCAACAGTTTAGTTAGCAATGAAATTTGGTTAATGTATAAATTCTTTTATAATAATGATTAGTATTATTTATGATACATTCATCATTTGTTACATACCAAACACAAACTCCTTAAGGTGCCAAAAATTGCAAACAAATACAAATATTACTACATCTTTAACAAATTATTTATTTGTACAGGAAGAGCTACCATGAGATTTGGAATTACAAAGGATTTTTGATACATTTGCAGTGACCTGAATTGCAATTGCTTTTACAATTGCAGTAGTAAAATCCTTGCCCACCTAGGTTGGGTTTCTACGAGCACATTCTCTTACACTTATTTTATTCATAGGAATTTCATTAACTAAAATAAAAGCTTCCTTGCTGACAGTAAAATCGTTTCTTGTGTAGTTGTTTTAAAATGCAATTTTTTGTACCAAGTTTGTATAATTTTTCATTTTCCTTAAGAATTATAATGGATATAATATTGCGACTATCTGCCTTACCTACTATCTTCCTCTGATATTCTTATCCAAATGTTTTCGCAGTTGAAAATTTAAACTTCAAAAGTCATAACATTTTTCCGCTTGCTTATTTGGGGATCGTTTAGCAGAGCGTCGGTATTCTTGAATATTTTCCAAAACCTTGTTTAAAGCAAAGGAAGAGTCTGCTTTGCCCTCTGTGTTAACTTTCATTTCAACAAAATTTGTTGCTTTTTTCTTTCTATTTTCAGTTATTTCTAGTTCAGTATTATGTTGCTTCTCTTCAATTTGGCCATTCCCTCATTTCTGTTTTTGAGCGGATCTACAACAGTAATTACTTTCAACTCTTTGCTCAAATCGCCCACTTCTACTTCCATGTTGTTATCATTTATTGCGCCTGTTTTCTCATTCTCGGTTGAGATTTCTGTTTGAAGTTGGGCATCATTATTGAGTTTATTTCTTAATCCACAATATCTTCTTCACTTGTATTTCTGACAAAGTATCGACTGGCAAGTACGTTCTTAAACCTACGTTTGCTTTACAGACGAACAAAGCTTCATATGGACTCAGTGGCGGCGTTAACAACTTGAGGGCCCGCTTGCAAAATATTTGAGGGGGCCCCCCTTTATAAAAATAAGAATAACCCATGGCATGTTTAAATAATTCGTTTCGAGACGTTAATCATTATAATTATTTTATAGAACTATGAATTTATTTCTATCCAAAACCGAATTCAATGATAGAAAACCATTTGCCAATTGTAATACCATTAAATAGTATGACACCACTACTATACTTACCGAGTCTAAATTATTTTATCTAAATCATATGTCATCCTCTAGGCTGAGGTCTCCAGTAGAAGTAAAATAAAACATAATAAAACAAGTATTGTTTTGTTCAATAACTTTTATAACACGCGGGTTTCCCGGAAAACACAAACTTATATAAGAACTGCATGTTCAATACTAAAAATTGACAGACTGCTTAGACGCATTTGAGTCATTGCGCTTCTTAAATAAGATTTTATAAGTTTTAACTTGGAGAAACTTCTTTCAGCTGTAGCTGTGATTGCGGGTAACGTCAGGTATAGTTTCAAAGCAGTTGAAAGATCAGGGAAGCAGCTCATAAGATAAGAATTTTCTTCAAGTAATATACTTGCAATTTCTTTAACACTTTTCTTCTGGCTTAATTCATTTTTTTAGAGTTCTAAAAAATATGACCTAATCCACTAAATTTTCAGATGTCTCTTGTATACTTGTTCACAAGAGCAATTGACTTTGCTTTTAATTTTTCGTTAGTTAGGTCTTTCAACTTCTGTGGTGATAAAAATGAAAAGTTTTCCATAACAGTTTTCAAACCCGTAAATCGCATTTGCATTGATTTATTATAACATCCAAAGAAGCATTCAACACTTTCACTTCTGTAATCTGAAGCCAGTTCATCAAAAAATCATTTTACAGTTCGCTTACGCTTTTCGTTAGTTTTACAGGATATGCCGCATGACTGCACTAACTGTGTTGCATCTTTCAAAAGAGCAGGAAAATTGTCTCTTAAAAGTTTTAATTTATCATATGCATGGCTTACCAAGAGTCATGCTTTGTCAAGTTCCGCCGTTTCCTCCTGCACACATTTTGATACAATGTTTGTAATTTCGAGCACTTTGCTTTCAAGGTTAATTTTTAAAGCAATTAAACAATCATTACGGGATGACCATATTGTTGGATACAATTTTTCTTAATGTTAAGAATTTTTTTGGAAAAATCATCCTTTACCTTAACGTTAATAATCTCCTTTAATTCTTGTCAGCGAGGAAAGCTTTCACTAAAGAAAACATACCCTCTGTACAATATTGAAAAACTGACGTATTTCAGAAATATGTGTTACTGAGTTGTTTATAACTAAATTCAAATTGTGTCCAACGCAATGTATATATTATGTACAAGGAGCAATATCTTTTATTCTTTTTTGTAAACCAGTATATTGCACACTCATTGTAGTTGGGCCGTCATAGCCTTGTCCTCTACACCTTGCTATATCCACACCATTTTTCGTTAAAACTTCTAAAACTTTATTCTCAAAACCATCACTTGTTTGGTCACATATTTCAAAAAATCCCAAAAACGATTCGTTTGTTTTTAATTCTGTTGATGTGGAACATTTTTCTGATATAGTTACATACCTGATGACAATGCTCATTTGATCTTTTTTTGACAAGTCCAGTGTGATGTCAACAATAATAGAGAAAAAGGAAGCTGAACGAATTTTCTTCAATAAAGACTCGATCACAGAATTACCTAATAAAGTAATAATTTCATTTTGAATTTCATGATATAAATACTTTTATCGTGATTTTTCATTTGTGATGTGAACTTTTAGAAGAGAATCATAACGCGCTAAAAGGTCTACTAATCTTCAAAAAATTGCCACATTCAGGCAAGATTGTGGTGATATTTTCCCTATGACCCCGGAAAGGCAGGGAACACACAGCCATTGTTTGGACAACATCAACAATTCTCGTAAACATTTGTTTCCATTTTCTTCGCTCGCTCGTCCGAAATTTTGTCAGCTATGGTTTGATTTTTTTTATAGTAGCATAGGTTAGAAAAGTTTGAAGATGGGCAGTACTGTTATAACCCCGGTGCCGCGTTCAGCGCCACTACTACAGTTGGCAACACTGATACGCTCCACGTTCACAATATAGCACAATAATGATATTACTCATAATTACGTGTCAAATTGCATCACATACCAAATGCGTTTACAATGATACAATTGGCACTCAAAAAGATAAATAGAGCGAGGTACTCACTTAAAACGCTCCTTTCAGCTCGATCTCGGGGCCCTTGTCGGTTGGGAGTGGGTTGCGTTATGCCATCGTTGAAACCAAATTTGTTCGTCTTCCCTCTTCGTCGTTTGTAGGTAGGGCAAATGAATAAAGGTAAAGGCAACGATAGAAGGTAGAGATAAAAAGAAACCTAGATCCTAAAAAGAAAAGACAGCACCACGACACAGGCAAACATTACCGTTCGACGTCTCAGTGACTAATTATATACTGTCGTGTTCAAACCGCACACTTACCCATTACTCCGCGTTTGCGCATTCTTTTGCGCCGACGCAACTGTCCGAAATGACGGAAATGAACAAGTCTATTTTAAAATAGTGGCGGAAATTCACTCACATATTTATACTTAATCTAAATATGATACATAGCCGATTTTCGGCATGTAACAGTACTTGTTTCATGTCTTTTCATCTTTTTACTTACACCCTTCCTGTCACAAATGCTACCGTCTCGCCAATTCTGTGCTTCGATAGATTCACTAAAAAGCTAACATGGTTTGCAATAAACGCCATTTAGTTTTGTGAGTAGCACAACCACAACCTATCAACGTGTTGTCCAGTTAATGTTCTTAATGAATAGTACACTGAATTAAAAGACCTTTTTCATCTTTCAGAAATGGCTCCTTTGGTTAGAAAGGTTTAGATGCTAAAATTAATTCTTTCACTTGTTTAGATAAAGGTCCTTGAAAATTGCCTATATCTGTGATTAGTTCTGTAACAATATTTGTAATGTCAACATCATAGCTTGTGTCAATTAACTTATCTTCTAAATTTTCATCTGGATCTGGAGTATGATAGTTTTCATCACTGTTTTGAGGATGAGATGCATTATTGAAAAGGGTATTATTGCTTGGTCCCGCTTGAACAATTTGGTTAATTTCAATTTGTGATCCAGATTGATCGTCACCTTTAAGTGGCTTATTAAAAAAAGTGTCAATTTTCTTAAATTTTTTAGTAGATTCAAACTTTTGATGTTTTAATTTTCCTTTTTGAAAACCGCCTAAGTACTCACGTTTCTTTTCCATTATAAGGTTAATCGAGTTATCTAAATCCCAATGGCACACAAAACACGCCAAAGTAACTATAATATAAACTAATTAAGTTTCTAAAACTATAAACAACAAAAATTATTACTTAATGCGTGGCACACATATATTATATATTACAAACATCGCGTTTCTACCAATGTAACTGACTATTGACAACAATGTAATGTAATGTTTCTTATTGTACGTGAAGGCAACAGGCGATGACTTATCGTCTAGTCATTATCTTTCTGATCTTAACCTCATCTCGTGCCTAGAAACCGAATCTGTCCTGGGGGAAAAGGAAAAGATTTTATTTAATATTCTTATTTACGAAAAAAGAACCTACTTTAATAGAGTAAATGGACGTCGAACATAATGCATTTATGCATTCAATTTCAATTGTAGTGTTTTACAGACAATAGACTACTTTCAGTCTATAACTAAAAACTGTTGTAAACTTACAATTTTGATACAGAGTGTCAGGTTAGGCTCAGATATTCACAAATATAACAATATTGAGTATAAAAATCTGTTTTACGTGTAAGAGTGAAACCTTACCGTGTGATAGATAGTAAATTTAGGTTCGTCCTGCAATATTGGCTTTCGCATTTTCAACTCAACTGGTTTAACTTTGAAGTATTATTACAGTAATTAGGAAATTTGACATCTAGCAAGTATGTATGAGTTTCTCACAAAATTAATTTTTATTTTAAAAACATTCAGTTATCGATCCCGTTCCAGGACCCCTACATGCCGAAGGGCCCGCCCGCCAGATTGGTCCCACGGGCGCCGTATCGCCGCCACTCTATGGACTGCAATCTATTTTAGAATGATGTGCTCTATTTTTCATAAATTGAAAGAATTTTATTCCTTCTAACCACTTACTTGTATTGTTTGTTTCAAGCCAAATCTCTTTGATATCTTACTTGGTTCTTTCAACTCAGCCGTATGATTGGCTAAGTCTTGGCTTTCCATGAACAATTTTGAGTTCATTCTACATTGCACAAACTTCTTCAATAATTTTATTTGCAACTTCCTCGGCATGTTTTGTTTTTAACGCTCTTAATTGAATAAATTTTGTTAAGTGATCTTGATAAACCATTATAAATGTAAAGTCCTCGTCCGCTTGCGACTGCAAGTCAATGAGAACAACTTGACACCTTGAATTTAATTCACTACTTTTAATTGGCTTAACAATGAGAGCCTTTCTTGGGACGCTTTGTTTCTTTTGACAAGGTACACAAAGATTCAAATATATGATTACCATTTCGACTGTAATGTTCTTATACTTTGCTTTAATCTTTCTCATCATTTTGTTTTGTCCTCCATGGCCGATTGCAGTATGAATCTAATTAATTATTTGAAGATTCTCCTCCATGTGAGTATAATAAATAATAGTATGTTTTTCATTTTTAACGAGAATAGTAAATTTTTCAACACAACCAATCGTTAACAATATCATATCTTGACAGTCGTTGATAATCTTCTGGTATTTTGCCAAAAGTCTTCTCTTTGCTTTCTGTAACTCTAGCAAAAAACATAATATACTCTTTCCTCGTAAACAATTGATGACTTTTCCCTTTCTCGATTTGAGCATGTTCAATTGATCGTTAAAACGTGCCTTCATGACTTCTAAATCGTCATTCATTGTGCTTACAAATACACTAAATTTTGTAAAACTATCAAAATAATTATGGTTATGCACACACTAGAAACTACAACTAAAATAACATCAAATAGACAACACAGTTCACTGAACTATTGAAACTATTGAATACAAAATATTTGAGAGAATACAGAGAAATGCAGCCATCTACATCTAAAATAAACAACAAACTGATATTGTCTAGCTCTTACCCAAGATTTATAACGTAGTAAGATAGTCTAAAAACTCTTAGTCAATCAGCAATCATGCAGAAACTACGTCTCCCTGCTGCATATTTAAAATTTTTGTTCGAAATCCCATATAAGCAATGATTAGGATTCGATATAAAACTTTTAAATTGAGAAATTGAATTAATCAAGGATGCAGGAATACATGTTTTGTTATGTGAATTTTAGTTGCTGTTAAAATTTGACTCTGATTTTCAGGCTAATGTTTACTAATTAATAAATATTTTTATATGTATAATATCAATATGATAACTTCATGTTAGCATCAAATCTAGGTGTCGTTAGATTATCAAATAACGTGAAAATTATGTTCGGTCAACGAAAACGAAACAGTCATGGTACTGCTAAAATAAATTAACAATTATGTAAAGATGTAATTTCATAAATTTTAATTCATCTTCACAATCTTGAAGATGAAAGTGCTTAACACATACATATTTTTTTCCATATTAAATTTATCTTATCTATAATACTTCCTGTCCTATTCTCTACAGATTTCTGATATATTTAGGAAGGAAACGAAATGTAGAGCAACATTACTTTAAGAAGAGTACAAAATCATTTGACAAGCTGTGAACAAATAACTTACCAGTGGTATAGCATAATACAGTTTACATTGGTTACAATATCAGGCTGCATTCAGTATATCAAATAACGCTCTTTGTACTTCGGCTGGATTTTTCTTTTTTATTTAATACAGTATGATTTTAGTATTTGGGGAACAACGTGTTGGAAGTATAAAATAATTAGTAGTGGATTAAGTTGATAAGTAAACCCTTTTTACCTTGATGTTTGTCTTCACCTTCTGCATATTTGGAAGATCTGAGGTGATTCACATTAATAAAACAGCCCTATTAGTAAAAATTGTGGAGTGTTTTAAGTGACAGTGATGAAACTAAAGTAAATGATATATCGCTGTTAAATAGAAACGCTTCCGCAATGAACATGTTAATTGGTTCAATGAACATAAGCACAGGTACACAGTGACAGAGAATCTTGCTTAGCTGCTAAACCTAAGCTTGTGTAATTTGAAAATAACGCCATGTGAGTAAGGGAAACGTATTTAAATTGAAGTCACACTCTAATATGTAGGATTTGTTTATATTATTGAAATAACACCTTAAACATATATTTACATAACTGCAGAATTTTCATAAAAGTACATTTTGCACCATTACAATTGAACAGAACTTTAAGGTTGCGTTGTACGAAGCAAGTTAAACGGATGTTTAAAGTAGAACTTGGTTCAATGAGAAAATTGTGTTTTTAGCATCTTTGTTGAATATGTTCCCCAATGTGACTTATTCATTTCTACAAATAATTAAAGTTAATTGGACATTTGAACTGCATTATTATACTAACCATTTGGTAATGTCCTAATGATTTCTACGTCATTTTCTATTAGATTGTCCATCGTGCAACTCCAGTCTGACTCATATTTAATTTCAAAGTCGGGCATACTAAGTTCAAATAATTTGCAATGAATTCATAAAATACAGTGGTACCTCGACATACGAGTTTAATTCGTTCTGTAACCTTGCTCGTATGTCAAATTACTCGTATTTCAAAGCAATTTTCCCCATTGAAATTAATTGAAATGCCATTAATCCGTTCCAGCTCCCAAAAAACCACCTCAGTTGTTTTTGGTAAGTGTTTTTGAATAAGAAAAATGTATTTACAAGAAGAAACATTTGTTTATAAATAACAAATACATATCCTATAAAAACAATTAAAAGAAAAAGTGAAGTACTTAAGGAAGCGTTTAATTTTCGTCACTGGTCTTTGCTTTTTTCGTCACGCTTTGCTCATTTTTACCTGCAGATCGTTTAAAAAAACTGTCCAAGGAGGTTTGTTTCTTCCTCCCTTTTAGAATATTGCGGAAATGAGTTAGGCAAGTGTCGTTGAACAACTCCGATGCACGACCAGTTGCAACTTTTTCGGGGTGATTTTTATCCACGAACTCTACAACTTTCTCCCACATTCCCAAGATCTCCTTTATATCTCTTGTAGAGATAAACTCCTCCATCTCTGGCTCCTCTTCAAAACTAATTTTTCGTTGAACCACCGTATGCTGCTGCGAATGTAGATCGTGTAACTCCTCGGTTGTCAGCTCCTGAGACTGTTCCTTGACGAGTTCGTTCACATCTCTCTCATTCACCTCCAGACCCATGGATTTTTCCAGAGAAACAATCTCCTCTACCACTGACACTACGAGTTAAAATTCTTCAAAGGTCCTTTCAGCTACAGCCTCAGGTCACACCTTCTTCCATGCAGAGGTTAAGGTCCTCGTTATAACACCGAGCCAGGCCTGATCAATAATTCTTAGGCATATCATGATGTTAAAGTGGTCCTTCCAGAACTCCTGAAGGGTATGGTTTGTGTTCTTCATCACCTCAAAACAGCGCCGAAAAATGTGCTAGGTGTACAACTTCTTAAAATTAGAAATCACCTACTGATCCATGGCCTGCAGGATAGGAGTGGTGGTGAGGTGGTAGGTAGAGAACCTTTATAAACTTGAACTCTTCAAGTATATCATCATTGAGATTTGTTGGGTGAGCAGGGGCATTGTCGAGGACGAGAAGGGCTTGCATGGATAGGTTGTTTTCCTGTGGATATTTTTTAACAGAAGGGTCAAACACCAGGTTGATCCACTCCACAAAGAATTTCCTGGTGACCCATGCCTTCGAATTTGCCCTCCACAATACTTGCAGTTTTTCTTTTAAAATCTTATGTGACTTAAAGGCTCTGGGATTTTTCGAATGGTATCTAGTCTGAGGTGGGAGAAACTGTTACATGCCGCACACGACACCAACATGTACCCGCATGTTGGGGTCGTGTGCAGCGGTGTAGTGTGCGATTCCTCGTATCTCAAAGCAAAATATCGCTCGTCGGCTCGTCTCTCAAAACAATTTTATATTAAGGCACTCATATATCGAGGTACCACTGTACTGTAGTTTATAATACCTATAAATACCATTTGTGACTTTCAAGGTTGGTTGAAATGCATATCCGATTGAGTTACCGTGTGCTCGTGTTTGTTCCTATAAATTAATCATTAGTTTCTATGTATTGCAGCATAATAGATTTCCAATTTGTATCAACGAGTTGGTCATCAGAACTGTTATAAGAACAATCATCATCTGGTGACTAATAATTTCGAAGATTTGTGTGTCCGGGCTATCATCTACCACTTTTTTTTATGAACCTCCTCCCGTTTAATAAGAATAACACTTTTCGCTGGCAAATTTCGTTTTTGACCATTTCTTTAAGTTATCATATTTATTTTTTAAAACTTGTGCATCTCGGTAATGTGCCACTGAACTTTTATTGAAGTCAGCGCAACTTTAGGCCATGATGCTTGTTTTGGTAAGATGGTACTAACATCAGTCTGCTTGCATTCTATTTCCTTAGCATATTTTTTTACCAACTGCATCAAAAGTGCTTGTTTGGAGCTCTCTCTACTTTCGTACTTCTTTTATTATTCATACTTGCACCTACAATATGCAAACTAATAGGTTTTAATAATCAATCTGTCATGTACCTACCTCCTTAGTGTAAAAACTAAACAGTCTTCAGAATTAATAACCAATAACAAAGTAACAACAATAACAACAAACAATACAAAACAACAAACATAACAATTAAGTTAACAATAAAGGAATAATAACCAGAATAAATTTGAAACAGCTTTGAGGTAAGCTTGAGAGCTTAACAAAGCAAGCTTTTTTCAAGCATAAATTATAATTTTAATCCCTTAATAATCTAAACTGCTGCAATCACTATCATCACATATTCTTCATCAGACTCCCCTGTGTTAACATTAAATTGCAAATTGTCGATAACATCATCTAGAATACGTTCCGTTTCTAGGTATTTTTCCTACAGCTTTGTTTACACGCAAACATACAGCATTGCATTCTGAAGTCGTAATATTGTTGAACCTTACATGTCGCTACTGCCCCATTAGAATAAAATTTTTTTCAACTTTTATTAATTTATAGCACTGTCTTGTAACACAATAAGGCTATTACTTATTTTTGTAAACGTTTCTCAAAAAAATAAATTGAATTGAATTGAATTGCTAACTGCTTGACGTCACTTAATTTAAATGTTACTCTCCGCAACCCAATTTTAACATTTGCCAATATTTTTCCTAATAGGGTTTAGTTCTGGAAGGTATGGAGGTGACCTCGACTCAGAATGACCATGTTCATGTAACAATACATTAAAAGCAAATGTTTTCACGTATAGTTTGTTAAGCTTAATAATTTCATAAAGTTCTGCCTTTGTTTTTTGTGGATCATGCACAATTCTACGAAGACAACTATTCCACCATATCTTTTTAAAAAGAATTACTTGTATGGTGTTTCTCACTTGCTACATTATGATACAGTGCATTATCAATCACCAAAATACTATTCGCAGGTAAATTGGGAAGTAGTTGTATCGTAACCCATTTTGAAAAATTTGCATAGTTCATGACATCATGATAATCACCTGACTTGGCTCCTACAAACCTAAATTAATATTGAAAATACATAAAGCAGTATTTTACATACCTGAGGTAAACATTAACAACGCATTAGGGATGAACCCATTCTCATTGCCAGCGTCCATCATCACCAATCGTCTGTTCTTGGAAATAGTTTTTCAGACCTTTGTCTCTATTATCAGTCCATTCCTTAATAACTGTGTGCGAGCTGCGGATGTAGCTCTCATCTGCATATACAATCAGTCTTCCTTCACCTTTATACCTAATCAACTGGTTAAGATCGATCTTCTTTCATTTTTATAACTAATCCGCTGGTTAAAATATACAATTCATTTGTAGCAAATATCTTGTCTCCATCAATAAACTCCGTTTATCGGCCGCTTTTTTCCACCTGAAAATATCAAATTAAAATCAAATAACATATATCTCTGCTGAAGTATAACATACTTAAAACCTATGCTTAGAATGATCTTTCGTAACATCGATACTCCAGCCTCAAATTCCACTCCAGATTGTTTAATTTTCTCCAATATGCGGTTCAAAGTTGGGCGTATTTTATCAATAATATAATAATTATTAATTACTTGTTTGATGGTTTTCCTATCGCCTACACTGAGATCTGCTTTTGAAGATAGTCGTTGCTTTTTCTTCGACAATGTTGAAGAAGAAGACTGCTCCCCTTGTTTAGCTTTCTTCATAGGGGTAGTAGTAGTATTTATTTTTACCCATTTAACATGGTAGTGTTCAAATTTTACAGAAAACATTACACAAAATATGAAACATTAATAAAATCTTATCGTCTAAGATATAAAAATATACATAAGATATCACAGTCAAAATGAACAAAGTGAAAAAAGAAGTATGATGTCCTATACCAGTAGTAGGTCTACTCTACAGCTCTTCATTAAGGAATTTCTCTGAGTAGTAGCATCATTCATGCAGCAAGGTCAACACTGTTGATTTGAATTTATAATTGCTCTGAATAGACTTGTTGTTTATTTGGAAGTCTATTGTAAAGTGTTGGGGTCATATAGATAATAGATTTATAAACTAGTGTCGATGTAGGTGTAATTTTATAATAGTCGCTGCAATATCTTGTGTTAAACAAATGTAATGAACTAGCGCTACTATATGTATGTAGATTTTTGTGGAAGAGCTTTATGGTATCAAAATTAAAGAGAGAGAAATAGGTTAACATTTTGAGTCGTTTAAAAAGTGGTCTACAATGCTAGTCTCTTGGTTTGTTGCAAACAATATGAATCGCACATTTTTGCCGTTTAAATATAGGGAACATTTTATCTACGTTGTATTTCCCCAGAAACATATACCATATCGAAGACTGGGCTCAAAAAGGGCATAATGAACCTTAAGAGCAGTGTCTTCTGACAATTCCCTGGATATAGTTCTTAAGGCATAACATGCAGAAGCTAATTTAGCAGCGAGAGAAGATATATGCTCCGACCATGTTAAGCTCTGATCTATGCTTAAACCTAAGAACTTAGTAGAGGTTACTAAATTTAATAATAATTTATTTTCAGTAATACTACAAGGTCTAAAAAACACGCAACATGTTTTTTTCGAGTTGACCGAGAATTTATTTATACAAAATCAATTTTGTGCAGTTCAAAGATCAGTCGAAATGAGGTCTTGTAATGTCGACAACGAGGGACTGTCCCAATACAAAATGATATCATGAGCAAAAAGAGTACACTTGGCATAACGGATAGAAACTGTAAAGTGATTAATATAAAATAAAAATAAAACAGGACCCAGGACAGAACCTTGGGGCACCCCTAAATTTAAGTGTACCTTATCCGATAGAGTTGTATTATATTGAGTAGTGAGTCTGACAGACTTGCAATACCTCTAATACCATAATGGTCAAGTTTGTGTAAAAGTATGCTGTGATGAACACAATCAAAAGCTTTACTAATATCGACGAAAGCAGCTGCTGATCCTGCATATCTTTTATTAAGAGTGGAATAAACACTAAATAAGAAATTTTGTATAGCGTCTGTTGTGGAATTCTTAGTACAAAAACCATACTGACAAACATCAAAAAGTTTAAATTTGTTTGCAAAATTAATAATCCGGTTTTTTACGAGTATTTCTAATATTTTTGAGAAAGTTGACAGTAAAGATATAGGTCTAAAGTTGTTCACTGCAAAGGATCCGCCCTTATGCAAAAGGACGACAATGACATGTTTTAAACAAGATGGAAAGATACCATGCTGAAAAGATTCATTGATAAGCTCAGAAAGATACTTAATAACTTGTAGTAGA
The DNA here is from genome assembly GCA_036346225.1 of Platerodrilus igneus. Taxonomy (NCBI): domain Eukaryota; kingdom Metazoa; phylum Arthropoda; class Insecta; order Coleoptera; family Lycidae; genus Platerodrilus; species Platerodrilus igneus. The sequence continues at coordinate 424,591 of JARFIW010000195.1, read as the reverse complement.
AGTAATAAAATTTTTACTGAAACTTTATCATGTCCAATTGAATTTTTATTTTGAAAGCGTTTAGTACCTTGACAATTTCATGGTGATCAGTAGGGTAAAGTAAGAAAGTGTTTTGGTTTATTTCTATATGCTCACACAAAAAATCAATTGATTCAAAAACATGAGAATTGTTGTGTGACACCAGTTCCTTTGCTACATTTGCAAAATACTCATTTAAAGTGTTTGCAACACAATTTTCCTGACAATTATTTAAGCAAATATTTTGTTTCTGAATATCCAATCTGTTTGTCAGCTCATTTATAATTTTCCAAGTTTCCTTATGAATATTTTTAGAGTTTATAATTCGATTTGACAAATAACGTGCCTTATCAGTTTTAACTAAATTGTTAAATATCCTTTTATAACGGAGGTAATAAGATTAGATGAAAGGTGAGTTGGAGAAATGTTTATACATAATGTGAAGTGCTTTTTTGTTTTTTGCCGAAGTTCGCAAACCCTCAGTTAGCCAGCTTTTATTTTTAGGCTTAAATTATAATTGCCCCTTCCAAAAGAGCTTATAAAATTTTTCACATTTGCAGAAGAGTAGAGTCTACGATAGAAAGGGACACTAGTATCAGAATTGTTTATGCATGTATTAAAAAGAACCACCTCGTGGTCAGAAAGGTCACTGCTGATCAATTCAGTATTAATAACTAGGTTTGGACTAATACTCGTTATTATATAGTCAATTCTGGACCTACTATTTGATGTTATTCTAGTATCCGATGTTAATTGCATAACTAAATTATATAGAGTAAAAAGTTGTTTTAGACGGATACCATGTCTATCCAAGTTATTGTTATAATAAATGTTAAAATCCCCAATAATGATTCTATTACAAAAAGTAGATGTAATCAAATGCAAAACTGTATCCAAGGAATATAAAAAAATATCGATATTGCCATTGGATGAGCGATATATGCACAATACATGTAAATTATGCCTTCTACTGCATATGTGTGAAAATTCAAAATTAAGTTCATCGTGTAGCTCATTGAATCTGGAATTACAGGTGAAAGTAATGTTTGATCTACAGAAAATGGCTGTGCCGCCATGACTTAAGTGTTGTCTATGTGATGCACTAATAATATAGTAGTTTTCTATGTGAACATATTCCTGCGGTTTTAGCCAATGTTCAGTGAGACATAGAATTTCAGGAAAACCTAAGCTTTCCAATAATACAAACAAATTGTTAGCCTTGCTGCGCAAACTGCGAATGTTGCACAATAAAATAGAGAAACATCGAGGCTTTCAAATTATAAAAAATTTTTTTTTATGGTTATTACCCAAAGTAAGTTCATCGTTTATGACTTCAAAATCGGAAATTTCCAAGTTGAAAAATTCACGTTGAGAGTCTGTGAAAATAGACCTAGAACTAGTTAACATATTATGAGTTGTATTTATATATATTTATATAAGATTTTTGTTCCTAAAATTAAAGCTTTCTGTAGGTTCGCAAATAAAGTCATTAGTGACTGATAGAATGTGTTTAAGTAAAAGATCCTTTTCACTTTGTTTCATTCAAGTTACAGTGACGCATTAACAAAAATTCTAAAAATTTTTACTATAGAGCTATGTATTACAGACCATAGATCATCTCTTGGCAAGCCCAATCCATACGAACAAGTGGGACTTTACAACAACGTATAACCGGTGAAAGCATTACTGACGAAAATATAGACAGAATGTCTCTAAATGCCAACTATACACTAGCACAAGAAGATGATACAATCGAGGCACTTGAGACACCCTCGCCATTTAACAAAGAAATTGAAGTAATTTACAGCATCAATTTCAATGAAGCAAAAGCTAATGACAATGGTGACCATGGAAATGTTCACTTCTGTCCCTGTATAACAAAAAAATTATGGCATTTATTAAAGTTACTTCAACGCCAGTCAAATGTGATGGTTTCAGTTTTCAAATATGGCAATAAAACAAAAAGTTCTGCTAGAGTAGAAAGCGCGTTTAATGATTTCAAAAATCGAATATTTGCTCATAATTGGCTATCGTTGAGGGTTGATTTGTTAAGATACATATTGATTCTTTGCTAGGAGCATCATACCTTTTGAAAACTGAAGACTCGAATTCTACTAACGAAAATTCTCAAATGTGAACAACTTCTGATGATCCAACTACCATGTTAGATATCGATAATGCCATAAACGATTGTATACAAAAAGTAGGTAGTTCATGAATATATTTCAAAGGTGACATTGAACGTGTAACTGACACAAGACGAACAGAATTTTCACAAAAATTTGCTATCAAAGCTGGAGAAATTTGGCAGTGTAACTAAAGAACTGCAAGAAAAAAACACTTAGTTAAACAAGGACCCAACATTCAATGACCAAAATCTATGATTAAAAACCTTAAGTTCGATTATCGTATTAATCAAAAATGGTAACAGTTCCACTTTGCGGAACCCAGAACTTGACGGCTACGTGGCGTAGTGGTATGTGTGTGACTACTACACCCAAGGTCCCGGGTTTGTATCCCGACACGGTCTGCTTGAAAAATGTTAGGTGAGCATTTTTCACAAAAATACACCCTTCTTCGGATTAGAGGTAAAATGGAGGTCCCTTGTATGAGTGTTGTCACGCACGTTAAAATCCCTACCTTGCTTGAAACAGCAAGGGTTCGGCAAAATTCCATATTTTCCAGGTAAAAAAAACTTCGCTTCCTGGCCAATGTAGTACCTTTGGGTGGAGCATTGGAAAATCACATGTAAGGAACCTAGAACTTGGTTAAGGAACTTAGTACACATTTCTTAACACTTGTGCATTAAACTCCTTAATGCAACCTTTATGCATAGCTTATGCTGATAATGATACGTATAACAGTTTTGTCAACTCCCACCAGGATAGTGTTTTTATTTTTGAATTCACAGCGAACGTGGTAAGGGATGGTGTAAATATGCAGACTAATAAGAGGCGTGGTAAAATTATAAACAATCTTATAGAGGCAAGTGACAAACCATAATTTATAAAAAAAAGGAATGGCAATGCCAAACCACTATACTGTCAATATTACAACTACTGTGACATATTTGGCTACGAATTATTAAAATACTACCTATCCGTTATTGAAACGAAAAATTGCACGCCATGGTCCACTATTACTATACGGTTTCAGATTATTATTATTATTATTACAGCTAATTTTTCTTCAAGAGTTATGATATGATAGGTGACCAATTCAATAATAGTTGATTCAATTATGTGCTGCTCCAGAAAATGCAAACCAACTTGTTCGTCTGCAGATGTCGTAATTGCTTGAGAGCTCAATGAATACATGACAATTGAGCCGTTCCTATCTGTCAATTGTAATACAGGTGTAAATAATTCCACAAATTATCAATGTATTAAAGGCTCAGTAAAAGTTACAGTTTGAAGCACCTCCACAAAGAAATCAAATAGGTTATTACATTGCATATGGCTATAGGGAACATAGAAATGCATTAATTACACAGGCCTACATTTTTTTTCATGAAAAAGTATTTCAAGTTTAATAGGTGTCCTATAGTAAATGGGGTATGCTGATCACGAATCTGTGCTTAGTTTTTCCAGCACGTTAGGTTATCAGGAAAAGTGTGTTTGAAATTTTTCATAGAAACTGCCAAAAATATTGAGAAAATATTTATTGAAACTATATTTAATAGAAAATTACACTGCAAAATTGAGTTGTTCATTAAAAAAACAATGCAGTATAATCTACGTTAGACAATCGTTGGTTTTTTGAATAAAATCGTTCTCTTTTTCCCTCAAAACTGCATTTTGTAGTTTTCTTTTTGTGGATTTTTGTAAGCGAGTCCCTCTTCAAGGTCCAGCAGTAATCAGCCATCATTCTAATATCCTATCTTCCTTGGTAACGTCTCTCCATCTCCTTTATGTCTTGATGGAACCTCTCTCCCTGTTTCTCGCTGACCGCTCGAAGATTTTTGGGAAAAGAGTCGACGTGGGAATTCAGTTTGACGCTCATTTTGCATTCCAGTTTTTTTATAATTTTCGACCATGTTGGCTACAATTTCTTTGTAGTTTGGAGACGTTGTTTCCAAGGAAACCGTCTGTGACTTCTACGAAAGAACTCCATGCTTCAGATTCATCCTTGGTTATTGTATTCTGAAACAATCTGTCCGATTTTAAGGTTCGAATTTCAAGGCCTACAAAAACCCCTCCTTTAAGTTTAGCTTCAGAAAGAGCAGGAAATTTGTCGCACAGGTATTTAAAGCAGTCACCTTGTTTATTTAAAGCTTTGACAAACTGTTTAATCAATCCTAACTTTATATGAATGAAAGGCAAAAGAACTAATTTTGGGTCAACTAATGCATCACGCAGCACATTTTTTTGTCCCGATATGTCTTCCTCTGAGTGGCCATTCTTTCTTAACGTAATGTAAATTTCGTGCTCGACTGTCCCACTCGCACAAAAAACATGGATACGTTGTGAATCCAGACTACTGACCCAAAAGCATGGATATTATTTTGCGGTCTCCACAGAGTTGCCAACAATATTCGCTATACTTTATTGTATTTAGCAACAGTTCAAGATTCTCATACATTTCTTTGGGATGCACAGAGTGAGCAACAGGCACCGAGGCATAAGTATTACCATTGTGCAACAAGACACCCTTTAGACTTCTCTTAGAAGAATAAATAAATAACCTCCATGATGTGGAATCGTAATTGTCAGCTCCCAGTTTCATGACTAAAACAGGAATATTATTACAATACACCAGTGAACCCACTCGAGAGAAATATTCCCGCAAACTCTTTTTCACGATGCCTATACGACAAAAATGTGGTTCCTGGAGCCAACAGGATTTTGTCTTTCAGTCGTGTTCCTAAAATTTGTGCAGCATCCTTTGATAGGCCCAAGTCTCTCACTAAGTCATTTAGTTCAGCTTGGATAAACTGTTGAGGTTGGTCTATATCAGGATTGAATTTGTCTTCATCGGTTTTTTCGTTTGAACTTTCATCTGGTGATTGCTGTTGGATGGTGTGAAGAAAAGGTGGAGGAATGGGAATCTCTGGTCCATGAGGTACAGGTCGTTTAGCAGACGGTAAATCAGGATACTGTATAGAAAGTGTATTTTTCGAATTGAAACTCTTGACATCACAGGAGCATAAGTAACAGTTGTCTCCATTGTTTTTTTGTTCCCTCCATGCCATAGGAATGCCAAAAGGTAAAGAGCTACGTGCCCCTTTTGTCTATTTTCTCAGTAGCTCGACACACTGAAAGCACACTTTGTGTGGAGCCCAAAGTTTGTCCTGATCACCAAACTTTGTACCGAAGTAAGCTTGATAAGCTTTTTTGATAAATTCTGTTATGTTTCGTTGATGCTTTGCTATCGTTAAATCACCCACGTAACAAAATATATCAGGACTGTTTTTGCACTTTCTTGATGACATTATGATGCACTAAATACTCTGAAAACAAAACACAACTCGATGCTACAAACAACAGGCGCTAACTAACTATTTCATAAACAACTACCGATGCCATCAATTTGACCTTGACAGATGCGAAAATGAAATAGTGTTGTCATTGAAATGAAATAAACAATACTATACTAAAATATTTTCTATAGATGTATCGAGTATTTTAAAGAAATAATTTGAATGTAATTTAGGAAATATCATATAGGTACTTCTTTGCTCTAGTACAAAATATATCACAAGGTTTTTTTAATTTTGTGAAAAATCTTGACGTGATGGGCTCAAACCAAATTCACATTCAGAATCAACGTACCCGTATTAGCTAAAGACGCTTACAAATTCAAAACACCAAAAATCATGTCGGCTTGTGTTATCTAAGCTAAGGAGAATTGTCACATACTACAGATTCCGTTTTTATTATACTCAACTTAGCCGTTTAAACAATTGCTAATATACAATTGAAAAATTATTGTTATGTCGTAGTAATAGTAGAGGGATAAAGATATCTGTGGAAAATGAAAAAATAGGAGAAATAGAAGGACAAGATACGTTCTAAGGCATTTCTGGGGAATAGTACGGGAATTTCTGAGAGTACAAGAATTACTAAGGAATCTGAAACATTAATAGATTTAGTGATAACTAATAATAATGGATTAAAAAGTACAGTATGGCACACTCCAAAAGTTACAGATCATAGTATTGTTGTTGCAGACATTAGTCACATCACACAAAAACTCCAAGTTGATGCAGAAAGCAAAATAAAGAAAATTCTTAACTATGAGGCCATAAAGAACGAGTTAATATTGGCAGATTGGAAGTATGAAATAACCAACATCGATAAACTTTATAAAACATCTTACACAAACATTAAAATGCAATTGACCATAATTCATATGACAAGAAGGTGTCACAAAATAGTTCAAAATTATGGTTTAATGGAGAAATACAAAGAGTAATTAATATACGAAATAAATGTTATAAAAAATTTACATTCACAAGAAGTATGGAAGATTGGAAAGTATACAAAGAATACAGAAATAATGTGATATTCATGATCCGTAGAGCTAAGATTAAATATTATGAAAAGAAAATAGATGAAAATAAAGTTAACTTTAAAACTTGTATTAAAAACCGAAGGTATTCAAAATAGTAAGCACAATATATTTGAGAATACACTAGAAACTAATGACAAGACTATTGCTGAAAATTTCAATACTTACTTCATAAATAGTATAACAGAAATTACATCATCGATTGGTATTGAAAAGTTTGAGTTTCACGACCAAATACGTACAAGCCTGAAGCAATTAAGTACTTTTAAATTATTAAAAATACACGAACTAAAAGAATTGGTATATAAGCAAGCAAATAAAAGCAGCCCGGATGGTGTAAACAGTAGAGTCCTTAAAGAACTTTTTGATATTATTGGTTATCCGCTACTAAACATAATAAATATGTCTCTTATGCATGGTATTGTGCCCAAGGACTTAATGATATCAACAATTACACCAATTCAAAAGTAGTATCAACAAAGAAATGCGAAGAGTACAGGCCTATAAATATGTTGGCCACAATTGAAAAGGTATTAGAAACAGTAATATATAAGCAACTGAAGCAATTCTTGGATGAGACTAATATATTAACCGCCTATCAGTCTGGTTTTCGAACGAAACACTCGTGTGAGACAGCGATTCAGCTAATTATAAATGACTGGAAAGAATCAATGGATAAAGGAAAGGCGGTGTGTGCAGTCTTTATAGATTACAAAAGAGCATTTGAGACTATAAGTAGAAATATTCTCATTCAAAAATTGGAAAAATATGGAGTTAAAGACAATGTGTTAGAGTGGTCTAGTAGATCAGAAATTGAGTGGGATGTTCCACAAGGAAGTATTTTGGGACCATTGCTTTTTATAATTTACATAAACGATATAGTGAATGCAGTGAAAGTAACAAAGATGCATATGTTTGCCGATGACACTTTAATATATGCTGAAGGTGCAAATGTAATAAACCTGATTCAATCTGTAAATAGTGACTTAATAAGAATTAGCAAATATTTAGTTGGAAATAAGCTGAAGATAAATGTTGATAAAACGAAATGGATGTTGTTAACGAATGATAGAAGTTATCAAATGATAAAAATAGAAAATAGGAATGTACAAATAAATGGGTCTGATATTGAACTGGTAGAGAACAAAGCTATCAAGTTTTGCTCGAATAACTTTATATAGAGCAATAGTTTATCCACACCTAACATATTGCGGCACCATTTTATTTGTCTCAAACCAAGGTGATTTGGAAAGATTGCAAAAGATACAAAATCGTGCAATGAGATGTTTATTAAAATGTAGCAGATTTGCCAAAGTCTGTAAACTGTTAGAATGCCTTAATTTTTTAAATGTTCAGGAACAAATGAAATATAATTGTATGGTTTTTATATATAAAATTATAAATGGTATGCTGCCTTCGTACTTGGTTAGCAACTTAATTAAAGTCTCAAATATACATAACTACAGCACAAGACAAGCAGACAATTAGTATATATACAAGAAGAATCAAACGATAACCACAAAAAATGTAATTCATTATGGCGTTAAGATATATAATACATTACCAAAATCAGTTACCAATCAGCCTTCTCAAAGAAAATTCAAGAGTAATTTAAAAAAATATATTTTAAGTTGTAGAAATTAAAACTAATTATATTATTAACTGTATTTTAATAATTTGCTTTATAGTATAATATTTTGTTTTATACTTTAATAACCTATATTGAGTTATGCAATAAATCTACTTACTTACTTACTTACTTATATACTACAAGCAGAGATAGGAAAAGAGAGGTAGAGGTAGACCAAGATCAGACTTTCGCACACAGACAGTGATAGATACAGACTGTGCAAATTTCAGCGAAATGTGTAGGTTGGTTCAAACTAGGAAACAATGAGGGTACGCGTTCAACCAGTTCTAGTACTGAAGACCTAATGATGATGAGTAATAATTGTGTATTATCATTTATTTAAAAAGCTTGACAAAACAATCAATTTATATGATAGATTCCTTTTACTACTACTGACTAGATTAATAGTATGCAAATGCACAACTTACTTAACAATACAATAAACTACAATACCCAGCACAGGTCAAGCCTAACTGGTGGTCTAATATTTCTTTTGGACTTCTCCAAAACATTTACTTTTGGTGAGCTACCTGTGACACTACATTTGATTTTTTCTTTTGCTCCGTCCAAAATTATTACATTGACCAATAAATGAGTTCTTTTACCAGGAAAATTTTGAATTTTGCCAAACTCTTGCTGTTTCAAGCAACAGGAATCTTTAACGAGCATGACAACATTCACGGGACCTTCATTTTACCTGTCATTTTTGTGAAAATGCTTGCCAAACATTTTTCAAGCAGACCATGTTGGGATTCGAATCCGGGACCTTGGGCATAGTAGTCACACGCATACCAACTATGCCGCGAAGCCACCACTATCTATGACTGATAGTACCATGGGAACACTAGACAAACTACTTAATCTTATTTCTTGCTACTAGAGTTACACCTTTTTTATGTAGAAAACAAAAACAATCAAGTTGTCAATTTTATGTCATAGTGACAAAAAACACTAAAAATTAAATTTTTCGAGTTTATTTTCTAATTATTAATTCAAGTTCTACAAGTTTGAAACTTTAGAAATTAACGTACATAGGTTTAACTGTATTATTATAAATACCAAAAATTGTTCTTATAGGAAAAGAATAATAAATTTAAAGTTTTCGGATTGCACATACTTACTGCGTTTTCCTTCTCAGAAATTTCTCTCCTTACAATGTTTTCAAATTTATTAAACCCATCATGGAATCTGTAGTCGAATTTGTGCGTTGCAGCAAAAAGTGTTTGATGCTATTTTTTGCTTAAAAGAAATTGCTCAAAAGGGAGGCAGCCAAAGAACAAGTGAATACGTGCAAAAACAGATTAAATGTTTAAGCGAACTTTGGGGACAGTTTAAACAAACAGGAATGACAACTGAATCAGCATCGTGTCATAATACGGCTACCATGCAAGAACAATTATTGCACAGTCCGGATTATCCAATGGTTCAAGACAATTCATTATTCAAAAAAATACACCACTCGAAATTGCTTAGCACAAAATAATCTCGTTCGTCACGTTCTTCTACGTAGGTGACATGGTTAATAATTGGATTAATCATATCATAGAATCGCCGACACTATCGAAGAGATTTCACATGCACTTTAACAGTGACCAAGTTGCATTATCCCATGATTTCCAATAAGCGGTAATCGCCACTGATTCCACTATAGCAAAACAAAAAATATAGCTTCAAGATGTAAAGTAGCGGAACCCGTAATACTGCCTATAATGTCAATGGTATTAATGACAAATAAAGCACCCACGAGTTTCAATTTAATGGGAGTTGTTGCAACAGCCGATAACAAGAACGAATCCTCTTCACTGAGGCGAATAGATCTAGTCTTCAAATGTAAAATGGGAAACGCCATATCATGGTCTGCAATACCAGGGAATTGTAATACAATGTCGTTTAATAAGTTGGCTCCAGTGGCGGTTATACATAATCCCATTGAAGCTACTGCATCTACGCAAGAAGTAGCAAGAGGCACCATGTCAAGGTCAAATACTAACATGCAGCACCTGCATTTAAATACAACTTACCCAAAAGATCCACCTGCATCACCATCATGGACAGGATTATATCGCGTGTCAGCACCTCATAGAGCAGATTATTACAATCAAGCTACTCGATTTGTTTTAGATACCGTGTCAAATCATGTACCTACTGAACATCTTTGATTAAGTTCTGAGCAATTGGCATCCAGACATTCAATATCTACTGAGTTGCCATGCTTCAGTGAAAGACCCGAATATTGGCCATAATTTATCCTATTTTTAAAAGTTCCAATAAATTATACGATTTTTCTGAAGTGGAGAATTTATGCAGGCTCTAAAAATGTTTGAAAGGTAAAGCTCTAGAAGCAGTCAGGTGGCAGTTATTGCTTCCAAGTACAGTTCCCAATTTCGAATTTTATATGGTCAGCTAGAAATTGTTATTCATTCGCTTCTACAAACTGTCAGAAAGCATCCATCACCAAAATCTGACATGTTGGACACTTTAGTAAATTATGCGTTAACTGTGGAAATTGTTTGCGTAACCATCGAACCAGTTAATTTAATAGCTCATGTATCTAATCGAATGCTGCTGCAAGAACTTGTAGTCAAGCTATTGACGTTAATAAAATTAAACTGGGCTATGCACAAACAGATGGTCTCCTTAGTATATGCCCAAGGTACCGGGTTCAAATCCTGACATGGTCCGCTTGAAAAATGTAAGGCGAGCATTTTTCTCAAAAAATACGCTCGCCTTCGAATGAGAGGTAAAATGGAGGTCCCATGTGTGAGTGTTGTCACGCACGTTAAAGATACCTACCTTGCTTGCAACAGCAAGGGTTCGGCTAAATTCCAAATTTCTAGCTTAAAAAACTCGCTTCCTGGCTAATGTAGTACCTTCGGGTGTAGCATTGGAAAAAAAATCAAATGTCGGGTATCCTTGGTCACTCTCTTAACATTCGGTTTGAAGTTGCCAAAGCTGCAAACGAGATTGTTCTACCTCCACATTTTTACTCTTTGAATCAACGATGGATAAGCGAAACCCTCACGCCAAAGCACAAAGAGTATCTAAGTTAAGTCCAGTGCCTGACAAAATCAATGCAAAAAATATGTCACGGGCAACAAATGTGTTTTGTGCAGTAACAGCTACCATTTTATAATTGAGTGTCATAAATGTAAAAGTCTAAATCATTCCAAGCGTCGAAATGTTGTAAAGCAAAATAAATTATGCAGAAAGTGTTTAAAACCACGCAGCTAGTGCCGCTGTAAAAATAATAGTGGAATAAATGGATGCACATTTAAACACCATCAGCTGCTGCATAATGATAACAAACACAATTAGTGTACAGTCATTAAGAATACCCCAATAGATGTGGCAGTAAGACAGCGATCAAATTGCAACACTCACCACCAAACACAAAAACTGATCTTGTTTTGAGTGATGCCGATCATCTTTATAACAAAAATATTAGCGTTAAAACACATGCATTCTCAATGAAGGCTCATCGATAACGCTTATTGAGCACGCTTTAGCAAACCAGCTCCAGCTTCAAAGATCTCCCGAGCATTTATGTTTAAAATGGACTGGAGACTGTTTGTGAAAAGACTGTTTCTAGAAATATCTAGTACTTATCCTAACGCGCCGCCTAAATATGGAATTTCCAATGTCTGTATGGTAGAGGAACTGTAGTTACCAACACAATTAGTTTCAACTAAATCACTAAAGGAGAAACATCCACATCTAGAAGACATTCTACTTCAATCCTACAAGGCAGTTTCACCTAAACTACTTATTGGAATCGACAATTGACATCTAGGGCTGCCTCTGGAGATGCCTGAAGGTAAATGGAAACAACCGGTTCTTACTAAAACTTGCCTTCAATGGGTATTGAATGGGTTTTATGGTGACAGCACTCAGGCCCCTAACGTAGTAGTCCACCATCACAGTTTTCATCAGTATGAATATTCATTTACCGATTGGTTACATCAGGAAATGCAAGAGTTCTTCTCGTTTGATAATTTCAGTATCACTCCACCGTGTAACGTCATTAAGTCAGATGAAAATAGAAGGTCACGAAGAATACTAGAGTCTACTACAGTCTATAAAGACAGTCGCTATGAAACTGGATTAATGTGAAAACATGACGATATTAAGTTACTATACTTTAACACGACTTTCAGAAGATTAACTTGTCTTGAAAAACAAATGGAATACAATTCGAATTTGGCAACAAGCATTCGTCAAACAATACAGGATCACATTCGAAAAGTATATAACAGGAAGTTAACCTCCGATTAGTTAAATATTTCACACTCGTACATCTGGTACCTGTCTATTTTTCTGTGACAAATCCGAACAAACCGGGTAGGCATAGAACAGTGTGGGATGCCACTGTCAAGGTTGATGATGTTTCTTTAGATTCAGATTTACTGAAAGATCCTGATTTGGGGACTTTATTAATTGAAGTACTATACAAGTTTTGTGAACGACCTATAGCAGTAAAAGGCGACATCACAAAGATGTTGCATCAATTGTTAATTTGAGAAGAGGATCAACAATCCAGTATTCATATGGCGAAAATACACAAATGTGTAACCTGACATTTATATTACTCAAGTCATGACATTTGGAACAACATGTTCACCTTGTGTGATGCAATTAATGATAAAACTCAATGCCAAAATCTACTGCAGTGAGTTACCAAGACTAACCACTACGTAAACAATGTGTTGGATTGTGCTGACACCCCCAAAGAACCAATCGAATTGGCTGAAGCAGTGAGATACATTCATAGCCAAGCCAGTTTCGTGATTCAGCAACAGTCTTAAATGCCCTAGGCGAAATATCTAAATCGCAAGTAAAGCCTTTGTAACACCCAAGAACATTTTTAAATTAATCCAAATTTCAAATTATATTTTCTGCCAATCACAGACAATTCTATCTAAAATGTAACCCATCACTGAACAAAATTAATATAGTTACCCAATCCTAGTTCGACTTTGGGCGACAATTGACACTTTAAATGAACATAACCTATCAACTGATATCTAACATCCCTGAAATTTAGAAGATTTCAAATTAAGGCGCCAAAGGAAATGCTAGTTTGTTCTAGAGAATTCGAAACCGTAAGTGCGTAATAATAATATGTAATTTTTCGTGAAATCTATAAAAATATTCACAGGAAATACTTTATAATATTGCAGAATAACTTAAATTTAAATATAGGGTAGTTTCAATTAGCAATGGCAATAATAAAAGTTGATTTAAACCATTAACCTAAAAGCACATGTAGGGATGATGTACAATTGTGAAATATGTAAGGTTTTTGATTGGCTAGAGCTGTCACGAGATCAAAGGTATATAAATATAGGAAGTGAGAGAATTCAAAAAAAAAGTCGTCACACAAAGACAAAAGACGACACACAAAAACTCGCCAAGACACACAGAGACAAAAGATATGAAAGAAGGAACTAAATGAAAACTAACTAGCCCGGAGCTAGTGTGAGGTAGGCTGCAATGTCGCGTAGCAGTATTGGTTATATGACCGTGTAAATTAAAGCAATGGTTAGTGAACAGAGCTAATAAATTAGTATGTTTAATACGGGAAGAATAGTGAATTTAAGTAGTGGATAAAGAGCACAGATAAGTTTGGTTCTTAAAGTAGAATTAAATAGTAATAAAGTTCAGTGTAATCAGAAAACGAAATAGTTAAGTTGTAAGGCGGTTAATGGTTGAAGGCGCCGCTTTATTAACGACAGAGAAGATAATAACTAACCACACCTATACGGTTCATTTTTGATTGATTGTGGAAGTTTGGATTTCGGAAGCCCGATTCCGAACCAAGTCGGTACAGCAGTAGTGAGACATAAAAAGTTCGAGCATAAAATTTACCAACACCCTTGTTAAGCACTATCAACCCTGGTGAGGATAAGTTACCTCGGATATTGTAGAAATTGGAGCAACAGTGGGTATTGCATACCCGAAACAGGTATTGAGTGAATCTTTGAATAAATGGTTCGAGAGAACGGACGTGTATTTGCATGCATACACGGGGGGGTTGCAAGTATGAACTTTTATATATTTATATATATTATATATATATATATATATATATATATATATATATATATATGCTTTTACATGAATATGTTATTAAGTTGCTAGATTAAGGTTGGAATTTTTGGACATTATTATTAACGTTACCGCTTATGATTATGAATTTGTGTAGAATATCAAGAGTTATTGGCTATGTTTAATTTGGGGCCAATTTGTTTTAACTGTAGAATTTACAGAGATTAGTACAATATATAACAACCCGGCTTAAAGTAACTTTTAGTTAAGTAAGAGATATTACTTTTATTTCATTCAAGTATGTCGATATAGTAAATGTAAATAGTTATATCACCATATTAAAGGTTATTAAATTCATTACTTGATACGAATGTTGAGATATATATTACAATTAAAAGGGGTTTGTTGAAATACATTTAGGTACAAATACTTTGTAAACTTTTGGGTAAGTTAACTCACCAGTATCAGTTTCAATCGACATCTTCACTTACACTCTAGCATTCAACAAACTAAGTAAGGAAGTGCTTACTGGGTCATGCCATCCAACAAAATGCGAAGTGTTACGTACGCTAATGTCAATCCATAATCCTTTAGGTTGATTTGCATCATTCTTGGTGTACGTGAAAATGCTGCTACAAGAAATTTGGGGAACTCCTTTAAACTGTGATGATCAATTAACAGATACGCTCCACGAAAAATGGTTACATTGGTTACGAGTTTTATATGATATTGAGAAAATTTGCATTCTAAGGAGTTACAAGTGCCATGAGTCTTCTTTAATCACTGTAATTCAACTACATAAAATCATTGACTCAATTGAAAACGCTTATACTGCTGCGGACTACTTTAGATTGGAAAGTATGCATGGTGTACAGTGCTCATTGGTTGATGTAAAAACTAAAATAGCACCCCAAAAGTTAATGTCTATCTTCCACCTTGAACTCCAAGCTGCCCAACTTGGCGCTAGATTTGCCAAAAGCATTTGTAAGAGTCACTCATTTGAAATTAATAAACTTTTTTTTAGTGCAATTCTAAAAGTTATAACTTGGTTGCAAACTGCACTAGAAAATTTTGGCAATTAGTAACATTTAGAATCGGTGAAATCTTGGAACTAACCCATGCACTTGAATGGTACTGGATATTCACAAAACTTAACGCTGCTGATGAGACGACAAAGTGGAACAAGAATTTTATTCTTACAGCAACCTGAAACATTTTGACCAATGGAAACTGTCGATAAAATAGCTATCAGTGAGAATGAATTGAGACTGCTACATCTTCATCTGCTGCAAGTTTCCACTAAGCTTGTGGATACGCAACGCTTTTCAAGTTGGTTACGTTTATGTCGTACGGTAGCCTATGTTTTAAGATTATAAACTTCTAGTAAAACTAAAAGGCACTAACTATGACATGATGAGAATTAAAAATGGCGAAAAACGCCATAAACCATCAAATACAAATGAAAGTGTATCCAGATAAAATTTGGCTTTAAAAAAATCGAGATGGGCATATCACATTCACTCGTATAGATAAATCCAGTTTAATCTACAATTGTTCGCCATATCTAGATGGAGTTCTAAGAATAAGAGGGCATATTGACGTTGCACCAAGCGTAAAATGGTCAATACTTCTACAAAAGGATCATGAGGTAACTCTGCTTATAATTCTCAATTGCCACTGCCGATACCATCATCACAATAATTAAACTGTGGTTAACAGAATCAGGCAAGAATATCAGTTGCTCCGTTTATGTGTGGTGCTCAAGAAATCAATTAAAGGCTGTCATACATGTAAAATTGACAGGGTGATGCCTGTACCACCTGAAATGGCAAGTTTACCATTAGCACAACTAACACCGTACACGTCACCATTCATTTTTACTGACGTAGACTACTTCAAACTGCTAACCATAACTGTTGGCAGGCAAACGGGAAAAAAGATGGTGTGCATTTTTTACATGTTTGACCGTGCATGCCATCCATATTAAAATTGTCTACAGTCTATCTACAGATTCGTTCATTATGGAACTGTGGAATTTCACAAGACGTAGAATGCCAAAAGAATTGTTCTGTGATAACGACACAAATTCCAGCGAGCAGATGTTGAAATTTGGAAGGCCTTACAAAATATGAACTACAACTGTGTGCAAGATGAATCGTTTCCTGGTTTAAATATCAAGTGGAATTTTAACTCACCATCAGCACCTCACATGGGAGGAAGCTGGGAGCGCCTTATATGTTCAGTAAAATAGACGAAACCTATAATGCTAACTAGGAACTCTTCCAATGAACTGTTACGTAATGATTGATGGAAGAAAAAATCGTTAATTCATGGCCGCTTACATACAGTGCCATTCGAATCAGATGTCGATGAATCCATCACCCCTATCCACTTTTTATTGGGTTCTTTAAATGACTATAAAGATTTTGGCGAGTTTACTGATACTGAAATTGCATTGAGAAAAAACTGGAAAGCTGAGCAGCAATTGGCTGATTTATTTTGAATTCAATGGCTGCGAGAGTATTTACCTGTGTTATACTCCCGCCGTTCTAGTCTAAGGTATACTGTTAAAGTCCTGCGCGTAAGAGTCACTACGACAGTTGGCAACACAAAATAATCACGTACATAATATTGCGCAACAAGGTATTACGTCATTAATGCGTCTCGAATTTGTATTACATACAAAAGAACAAGGTAAAATGTACTCACGTAAAATGTGGAGCTCTTCACGGCATTACGGCTGTTCTGTGGCAGGATCTCGGCGTTAGCTAGGCGTGGGTTGGCGTTCGCCCTTCGTCGAAACCAGATTAGTTTGTCTTCCCTCTTCTTTTGTAGCGGTACGATAAAGGATACAGGTAGAGGTACGATAATATGGTACGATAAAGGAAACCTACATATCTGAAAGAGAAGACAAGATAAAAAAGACGACACAGATCCACCTCACTGTTCGACGTTTCGTTGACTAGTTCCTGTCGTGACGGAAAATGCCCACTTCCTTCCGCACTCCGCGTCTGCGCATTCTCGGGCGCCGACGCAACTGTCTGAAGTGACGGAAATGCACGCACAAGTCTTTTAAAATATTAACGCGAATTCACTCGCAACTTAAAAACTAACAATGCCAATTTTTGGCATGTAACACCTGATCTAACGAGACGAACAAAGTTATGCACTCAAAGTGAACCACTAAAGAAAGGAGATGTCGTCGTAATAGTAAATGAGAAGCAGGAATGGAATTGTTGGAAGAAGGGGATTGTGATTCATTCCACCACCGGAAGTTGTGGACATGTCCAGTAAGCTGCAATTCAAACGGCATACAGAATTCTTATTCGCCCAGCAATAAAACTTGCAATCTTAGAAGTAGCCAAAAATGAAATCTGGGGTGGAGGATGTTCGTGAAGTTTGTGCGGTTGACAATATTACTTAATCTTATTTCTTGTTACTAGAGTTACACTTTTTTATGTAGAAAACAAAAACAATGTTGTCAATTTGTACAAGTTTGAAACCTTAAAAATTAGCTTACATAGATTTAACTGTGTGATTATAAATACCGAACATTGTTCTTATAAGAAAAGAATCATAAATTTGAAGTATTCGGATTGCACATACTTACTTTGTTTTCCTTCTCACAAATTTCTCTCCTAACACCACTGTCATAAAATAAAGAAACATCCTGTAACTTCTCATAATGATTTTCTAACTCTGACTCACAGATTGAGATAAACTTACCACTATCTATTGTTCTAGAACAATCAGGTTGAACACTAGTTGAACTTTGAGTATTAGGCAACATGGTTGAGTTTAAAGTTGTATTTTAACAAAAAGCATTTGCCTCATCGTCCCTCAATATCTGATTGACATACCTCTTCCAAATAGCACAATGGTTATCTAATTTACATATATAAATTCTATCACCTAACACCTCATCTATCACTGTTCTATCTCAAAGCTTTCTTATTAGGATTTCTATAATCTCTGCATAACACTATATCTCCCACCATAAATAATGCATTTCTTTTTCCTTTAATGCTTTCTATCTTATTTTGCAGCTAGCAAATCAAATATATTTCTTATCTTTATTTTATAAATTACACTGGTTAGTGAAACACCTGTAGTCATGTGAACGGAATTCTTATAATGAAATAAATACCCATCGATAATAGTTTGTAAAGATGCCTTTGAATTACTCGAGTCTCGAGTTGCTTTTATAATACCATGCTTTATCAATTTTACTTCATTCTTGGCAATACCGTTACTTGCTGGATGATAAGGTGATGACAATATATGTTTGACACCATTGTTATAAAGAAAATTTGGAAATTCTGTAGAGCAAAAAGGGGAACCATTATCAGTTGCCATAGCCTTTGGTAATCCAAACCTTGCAAAACATTTGTGGAACTTTCAACAGTAGAAACAGCATACATAGATTTCATAATTAAAGCTTTGGACCACTTTGAATACATGTTCAAAATTATGATGATCATTTTACCATTGAGAGGACCCATAAAGTCTGCCCGCATTTACTCGTAAAAATAATGTCTGTATTTGGTGGGTTCAGTTTTCAATTACAGACACGCATTACAACGATTTACCCATTTTTCAATTTCCAAATCTAAAGAGGGTCACCAGAAATAGGATCGAGAATTGCCTTCATCTTGGTCATCCCTTCGTGTGTGCTATGCAACTCCTTCAACAATTGAACTCGTAAACTTCCAAGTACGACAACTCCAAACCCCCACATTATAATTCATTTCGTCTAAATTGAAGTGGTTTAATAACTTTCTCGGCTTGATTGGGAAAATCGTAACGAATATAATTAAATACTTTCTCTAATACAGAATCCCTTCTTGTTTCCGATCATAACTTGTGGGAGTTAAAAATACCCCTTCCACTAAATGAAAATAATCAACATTTTCTTCAATTTCACATTTATTGGATATGGGTAAATGACCCAACATCTGCTTGAACATTTGGTGTCCTTTGACATATTTAAACGCATAATCAAAACCTGAAAAGAAAAGGGACCATCTTTGCACTCTACCGGCTGTCGTTTTAGGCAACCTTTTAAATTCACTGAATAATGCTTGTAACGACTTATGATCGGATGCAATTTCAAATTTATGATCTACCAAATATTGATACAATTTTTGTACTGCCCAATAAACGGCAAGAGCTTCTCTTTGAATCATCACATAATTGTTTCTACATCCGTTAGCACCCTAGACATGAAACCAATTGGCCTTTCGGATCAATCCGGCATTACATGACACAACGCAGCCCCATTTCAATAACTGCTTGCATCCCAATATAACCTTAGTGTGTTCCTTAGCACCAAAATGCATAAGAATTTTGTCTGGCACTATTTCCCTTGTTGACCAATTAAATGCATCGACCCTATTTGTTCCAATTAAATTTAGATGTTTTCTTTAATAGAGCATGTAACGGTTGCAGTTTTATTGCCAAATTAATAGCAAACTTAGAGTAATAGTTAATAAGGCCTAGATATGATCGCAATTCGTTGTTATCTCTTGGTCTGGGTAGATTTAAAATAGGAGCTACCTTCCCTGAATCGGTTTCGAATCCCTGAGCTGAAGGTTTGTGACCTAAAAAATAAACTGAAAACAAAAAATTAGCAGTTTTTAAGATTCATTTTAAATCTAGTCCTCTACAATTTTTCAAAAACATTAGACAAATCTTCAGATGTTTGACAACATACCTCCACTGACTACCACATCTTCATGTAATTTACACATTCCGGACAACCCAATAAAACTTTCTCAACAATATTTAAAAAAATTGAACAATTGGGTTTTGTCCCAAATGGTAGATGATTTATTTTACAAATTCCCAAAGCAGTACTCTATGTTAATAATTCTGAAGTTGGTGCATTAACCTCAAGCTGATTGTATCCAATAAGGGAGAGGTTAAAATATTTTAATTGTGTTACATTTCGGTACAAATTTTACAGTTTAGTTTTAAAATATTCAAAGTAACTAAGGAAGCTAACGAAATGGACCTCTCCTGGAGACCATAATAGAGAGACTGGAGCATAGGTTAAATAATGGACTGGAGACTGTAGACAAATTAACTTACTTTCTATGCCCCGTACCAAACGTTGAACAACTATTATGTATATAAGAATTGAACAAATTAGTACAGATCGTGAGAAATATGCAGGTGCATGTACTACCACTTTGTTTATAGTAGTAAATCTTGAATAGCTCCCACTAGATGAGCGAGAATGACATAATTTTACCCAGGTGTAGTTACTTACATAGCGTATTGAATATGTTAAACTTGTATATGCCTATTTCTGGTGTTTAATGTGTAAACCGACAGAAGTAAAATATAAAAAAATTCCGAAGCAAATGAATAAAATACAAGGTTACAATTTTAAATGAAAAAAAATACGCCCAACGTGGGGCTCGAACCCACGACCCTGAGATTAAGAGTCTCATGCTCTACCGACTGAGCTAGCCGGGCATGCTATAATTAAACTAAGATTTTATATTTAAGTTGTAGATTATAGGTTTTTTTTTTATATAAATATATAAAAAAAATTATTTTTTATTTAAATAACAAAATTATCTATGTCTAAATTAAAACAGAACATCCGAACCTAAACAACATTATTAATTTCTCCATATAAATTATAAAACACCATTTTTATATAACCAATAGGGTAATTAAGTATAAACCATTGGAATTTTAAACACAATCAATATTAACAATAACGCAAATAGTCCTAAACTCATGTTTGGTGCAAATTTTGTGTCATTTTAAAAATTGTTATTTTAATATGATCCTTCCCTGCATACACAATAAGGATCGTAAAAATCATACTCTACTTTTGAGTTTTTTCTAAATCTTATTACTCATAGTTTAGATTATGTTCCTGCTAAACTACATAATATTTTATTTAATTTGTGCGTTAAACATTCTTCCTTTGATGTGTAAAAACATTTAATCCATATTTGCTAGGGCTGCGTTTATAAGTTTACTCAAGAGCCCTCTGGGGCATTTATAAACTACATTCATAGTCTTCGGTGTCATTTTATCGCTTTCATACAATGGAAATACTTACTCTAGAGCATACTCTAATTACCCAACGAAATAGGAGGCTACAAACGTACTCTGATATTTTTTGTTAAATTTTTGCGGTTATAATAAAGTGGACAGGCTTTGATTTCGTTCTGTTTAAGTCTTATTTATTATACTAATTAATATGGAAGAATACTAACCGTAAAGAGTGTTTCCCAAAATGACATGGTAGTCATTCACAACAAATGTAAGTATTAATAAAACGTTGTGTGTTTTTCATTAACAATAATGTGTTTTAGAAACAGGAGAGTTATTTGAAATTGCAGGAGATGAGGAAACTGCTATTTCAGGTTAAAGAAGCTGAATGTAAAGATGTATTACAAGAAAAAATATGTGATGTACAGCCACTTGGTCGAGCTAGTAGCAATAAAGTAGTTGTTTGGAATGATGCTTCTACTTTACAACTCATTGAATTGTACAAGAATAAAGAACCGAAATTTAAAAGTACTATAGTATTAGAAACGACTTGGTATGGAGAGAAATTCAGACCGAATTACAAAAAATAAATGTATATGTAGCGACACAACAATGCATAGTGTTAATAAATGGAAACATTTACGAAAAATATGTATGAAACATATTGATAATATGGGGTCAAAGGGAAGTGGGAGTTTCCTGTAACAGACAAGATTTTTGACGAGATGGATGAAATATTCTCAGGCCAACCTAATGTTAAACCGGTAGCAGCCGCTTCGTCAAGTAAAGGCAAGTTCATTTTGTCTACTGCATATATGGAATTGTTGGATAAAAAATAAACTATTCTTTTTGTCAACAGGTTCTCAACTAGATATCGAAAATTCTATTTCTTATGTGATGTGATGTATTTAAACAGTCAACTTCTAAGTAAAACTTATAATACAATAAACAAGATCAGTTATGAAAGTTCACTTTGGTTCCTTTTCAATAATTTCGGAAAGAGATTGTAGTATAGATTTTTATTTCTTATGTTACTTTGTTATTAGATTTAGTTCACATGTATATTTAATCGAATGTATACATTTTATAATTCAATAAATTGATTGTGATGTGAAAGTAAGAGTAATTGAAAGAACCTTTTATTATGCTTTTAACGACATAATTCTACAAAATGACAGTGACAATAAAATACTAAAGAGACCAGTTTTCTGAAACTCTAAACTGTGATGTAGCATTCTAGATACAATCATTACATTCTTCCCTCCTTCTTTGTAAGAACATAGTCGGATAAGTACAACGGCATACGTCTTTCATGTAGTGGCTTACTAATGTTTTTCACGTAGTGGCCTAGTTTCTCGCACCGCCCTGGTACTATCGTCTTGCCTTTGGTCTCTACTTTTTCAGAAACTGAAGTTGAATCCGTAGTTGAAACTGGTTCATGATAACTGCTTTGCTCCTCTCAACTGTTTTTGAGCAGGGGCTAAATCCCTGATAGATACAGTACTTTCAGTACCACTGAGTAGGCGTACAAACGCATATTCCGGGTCTGCTTCTATTAGTTCAACTTCTTCAACTAAGAGTTCATACTTTGAATTTCGAGCATGATTCCTTAAAAGCACGACCGGGCCGTAATAACCATTTTGGTATCGCGCTTCCATTAGTAGATTTGCGTCGATGTGTAAATAATAAATCGTGAGGCATAGAGTTCGTGGCTGTGCATAATAGTGAACGTATCAAGTGAAGCGCATCAGGTAAAATTAGTTGCCATTGAATCGTTTTTAGCTTTTGGCTTCGAAGTGCTAGTAGGATTATTTTCCATACTATACCATTGTATTTTTTGCATTGCCCGTTTCCATGGGGTTGTATGCAGAAGTTCGACTCGTAGGTATGCCATAAGAATTCAAAAAGCACTTCACTTTTTGCTATATGAGAGAAGCTCCTCGATCTGAGTGAATGTAAAAGGCATTCCGAATATGGTAAATACCTGCTGGAGACACGATATTACCGTTTGCGACGTCATGTTTGAACATGGGAAGGCAAAAGGAAATCTGGAGTATTCGTCTATGACTGTAAGTATGTATTGGTTCTTACCTGTCGATGGCAGGGGGCCTTTAAAATCTATATTTAACTTTTCGAAAGGGGCCGTTGCTTTGATGAGTCCCTTGATTTTTACAGAACCTTGGCTTTAGTTCAGCACATATTCCGCATGTTTGAGTTACTCGCCGAACGTCTTCTACGGAGTACGGTAAGTTTTTGCTCTTAATCCAGCGGTATAGCCTAGTTATACCAGGATGACACAATGAATTATGTAGGTTATATAAGCTCTTATCCTCCGCATTCGCAGAGCATACTCTAGAAAGGGCATCCGTAACTGCATTTTCTTGACCGGGTCGATACTATATATCAAATTTATAGTTCGATAACTCTAGCCTCCATCTCATAATTTTTTCGTTTTTGATTTTCCTAGAAAGTGATGTGTTAAACATAAAGGTGACAGATCTTTGGTTCATTGATAGCTAGAATGATCTACCTAGGAGGAGATGTCTCCATTTACGGACAGCTTCCACGATAGCATGTGCTTCCTTTTCAATGAAAGAGTGTCTCTGTTCAGAATAAGATAGTGTTCTGGAAAAGAAGACAACTGGTTTAGAAATCAAGTAAAAGACTAGAAGCTACCCAGAAACAGATATAGACAATGACCACAACATAATAATTATGAAAACCATGCTTAAATTAAAAAATTTGTAAAAAAAGGAATCAAAGAAGGCACTGTGACTTTGAGAAAATAAAAGATAAAGATAACCACAAAAGATTTGAGAAAAAGTCAAGTGAAGTACTGAAAGACATTGGAAAAGTCTTTTATACTAAGGAAGTACGCCCAGAAATATTCTGGGGTATAAACAAAAAGAAAATAAGAAGCCTGGGGTAACAAAGGATAGTCTAAATTTAATAGAAGAAAATCGAAAATACAAAAACATACGAGAAGCAAGAAAACAGATACAAAGCCAGCAAATGGGAAATTATTCGCAAATGCAAGAAAGCTAAAGAACAATGGATTGATGAAAAGTGCAAAGAGGTACAAACTAAGATGGAAATAGGAAATACAGACGAAGCATACAAACTAATTAGAATCAATTTTTAGGGATATAAAAACTTATAGAAAAAATATAGAGGGGGGGGGGCATCATTATAGAAAGTGTAGAGAAGTGGATAGATGGCAAGAATATATAGAGAATTTATATGCAGGACAGAAACTAGAAACTCTAGAACAGGAATCAGACATCGAAAAAGACGACTTAGCATGTCCTATACTTAGAGATGAGTTTGAACTAGCGTTACAAAGTCTGAAAAACACTAAGGCACCGGATATAGATAAGGTGCATGCAGAGACTTTGAAAGCCGCTGGACAAACAGTAACAGAACGTCCCTGCCAACTTGTAAATTATATGTATGAGACAGGCGAAATATCCAAAGATTTCAAATGTAACACCATAGTCACTATATAAAAAAAGAAGGGTGCAGATAGATGTGATATCTTTCGAACAATAAACTTGATAGCACACGTGTCAAAAATATGAACTAGAATTGTACAAAGACGGATGGAAAAACAAGCGAAAGAAGTACTAAGAGAAGATCAATTTGGGTTTAGGCGAAACAGGGGAACACGGGAAGTTATTTTAGCTCTGAGAGTGATAATGGAGAAGACAATAAAAAAATGGGAGAAAATATACAAAATGCTCAGTTATATGGAAAGACGAATAGTACATAGCTTATACAAAGATAAAACAGTGGTAATAGAATTAGAGCAGGAACGTAGAGAAATAAATATTTGGAAAGGAGTAAGACAGGAATGTGCCCTATCCCCGTTACTTTTTAACTTGTATATCAAAGAGGCATTGAATACTGTCTAATGCAGAAAGACATTTGGAATTACTATGCAGGGACAAACAACTCATATGCTTAGATTTGCAGATGATATAGCGGTATTAATATCTAGCAAAGAAGAGTTAGAAGCAGCTCTTACCGAATTGGAAACAGGTCTAACAGAGGGATGCCGTATGAAAATTAACAAAAGTAAAACTAAAGTATTAGTATTTAAAGGAGGGGTAAATAAGTCGGAAACCAGAATACAAATTGGAAACAAGAACTTACAAGAGGTTAAAGATTTCTGCTACCAAAAACTCAAATAACAGAAGATGGGAAGATTACAAAAGATATAAAACAAAAATTAGCACAAGGCCGTGCTGATAGAGATGCGCCTTAATCATAAACATCAATATCGGAATAATGCACACCAATATAGAAAACCGTTGCATTAAGATTTTTAATTATGGAATGGTTCAAATTGTATTTTGATTTTGCTGCTTATGCCGCCTTCTTACACAGCCGCCTGATGCGACCGTCCCTCTCTGATTCATAGGATAGCACAGCCCTGTATATTGACTACTGTCTCTAGAGCCAGCTACTAATCATGAAAATATTGTCGACATTGAAGGTAGTTTTTCTAGAAAATATTTAAACACTTCTGATATAATCAGTTTTAGTAAAAATACAACAGAATAGTAATTCAATTAGCTGAGTTAGCAGGCCAGACCACAATGGTTAATTGTTAGAAAACCCCAATTAACAGCTAGTAACTTTTGTAAGTCATTAAAGCTTGTTGTCGAAGTCGAGAGCGATACCTCCATCACTTTTCAATATGCTAATGGTTAAACATATCTTTTCACTTACAAAATGTACTTTTATAAATCTAAACAATAAAGAAATTTATTCAATTGTTTAACCACGATAAGTAAAACATTAAAATAAGGTAAACTAAATTTATATATTTTTTGCAGCAACTACAATCTTGATGAGATGAAGCAAATTCAGTGGAGAAAAATACATGAAAAGGGTGCCACTGTGTTTACAAAAGAGAAAAGGTTCAACATAAAGACAACATGGTTGTGGTTCATGATTGTGGTGTTTTTGGTGGTATTCCTGATGGATAAATAGTGGAAGATACAATCAGCATAATCGAAGTTAAACATACTTACAAATACAGAGAGAAAAGGTTATAGGGGAGTGTGGCTGATGACCAAGGATATATACTGAGTTATAATAATATAATAGATCACGTTGAAATCACTTGTGACCATGATTATTACCACCAGGTACAGGAGTTACTACATATTGTGAAAAGGAAGAATGGTACCTGATAGTTTGGACTTCAAAAGAAGTTGCTCTTGCAGAGATTTGTAATTTAATTTTAAACATTATATAGAATACATAAATAACTCTTATTACTTTTAATAAAATCCACTGTGGGATTTCTGTTATTTAATAAAGTATGTACTCAAAGGTTATAGACTGCGTGAAAATTTTAATAAAATTATTAAAAAGTTTTTTAACAAATAGGTTACAGTTCATGTACTTTAAAGTAATAACCTCATCGCAATTGCAAGATGACCTTGTGCTCATCTTTGTTTTACATCTTTTGCACTTTCCCACCTTGCTTTATTTGACTCCCTAAGTATCAGAAATTCTTAACATCTTGTAAGTTCTTGTTTCCTATTTGTATTCTGGTTTTTCATTAATTTACCCGTCCTTTACATACTAGTGCTTTAGTTTTATTTTGGTTAATTTTTATACCGTGTACTCAGTACTATTTCCATTTCATTATGATCTGCTTTCTTTCTTGCTAGTTGCTAATACCGCTATATCATCTGCAAATCGAAGCGCTTCAATCATTTGCACTTGCATAATAACTTAAAATCTGCATTTGACAGTATTCATTGCCTCATCGATATACACGTTAAAAATTAACAGGCATAGGTCACACCCACTTCTCACCCCTTTCCTAATATTTACGTCTCTACATTCCTGTTCTAAGTCCAAGGAAAAAATGACAGATCCTTTTATAATCAATGACTATTGTAAGTTGTTACAAAACATTTTGAACGATAGCAACCTTAATGATCTATCAAAGCAAAACTGGAATTTGGACAAGGCTAGTTTATCAATTGATCCTTTGAAGACTAAAGTAGTTGGCAGTAAGGGCATTGCGTGTTCTCATACTACAAACAGGCTGGGTAGAGAATATGTAATGGTGTTGTCTGATGTAAGTGCTGCAGGACATAAAGCACCTCCTCTAATTGTTTTTATGGATAAATATATCTGAGACCAATGGATGGTTGAAAAGAAGGATGTGAGTTAGATATATCTTATGCAGCTTGCGCTACTGGCTGGATAAAATCCAATATTTTTGTTAATTATATTAAGAAGACACTTATTCCAGCTGTCGGGGCAGAAGGACCCGTTCTATTCGTTTGTGATGGTCACAGTACGCACATAGACTGCAAAGTGGTACAAATTGCTTTAGCAAATGGTATCACTATACTGAAGCCTCCTTCTCTTACTTTTGACCTCTTATAGCCTCTTTATCTATCAGTCTTCAGGTTGTTTAAAGCAGTTTGGGACGAAGAATTTGTAGCATGGCAGCGAAAAAATCAAGAAGTGAAATTCTCAAAATATCTTCTCTGAAAAAGTTCGTAAGATTTGGAATGATTTAAACTTGAAATTATACAGAACGGATTTAAGAAAATGGGAATATTTTCATTTAAAAACTCAGTCGTTCCACAAGAAAAGTATCATCCAGAGACTTTAAAAAAGTGGAAGATTCATAGTAATGCCCTAAAAAATACTCCAGAAAGTGATGGTAACAAAAGAAAGGCGTCGCCGTGGATCAATGTAGTAAGCGTAACACTACGGATCCCAAGGTCCTGGGTTCAAATCCCGACACGGCCAACTGCTTGAAAAATGACAGGTGAGCATTTTTCACAAAAATTATGCCCTCGTTCGGATGAGAGGTTAAATGGAGGTCCCGTGTGTGACTGTTGTCACGTACGTTAAAGATCCCTACCTTGCCTAGAACGGCATGGATTCGGCAAAACTCTAAATTTCCAGGCAACAAAAAACTTGCCTCCTGGCCAATGTAGTACCATCTGGTGGAGCATTGGAAATATAAATGCATGGTAACGAAAGAGAGGACCACAACAAAGAATTGATTCGTAATCAAGA
Organism: Platerodrilus igneus; assembly: GCA_036346225.1. Lineage (NCBI taxonomy): Eukaryota > Metazoa > Arthropoda > Insecta > Coleoptera > Lycidae > Platerodrilus > Platerodrilus igneus. The sequence goes on along the minus strand of JARFIW010000195.1, from coordinate 396,315 downwards.
TGATTACCAAACTAGATCAAGTCACGTTTCATTTGAAAAACTTGTAAAAACTGTCAAGCAAGCGTCCGTAAGTAACAAGACAAAAAGAAGCATATAGCTACAGGAACAGAAATAATAATCCAGAGAACAGCTTCAGAGGAAACAAATTTGAAGCAAACTATAACAATTGCAACGGACATATGCAATTGTCTGAAAAAAAAGAGAACAAGACAACAGTAGCAGTGAAAGTGGCAAAATCAGCATTGAAGATATCTGCGAAAAATCTTATAATGATCTATATTTTACATCCGCTAGTGAGAACAATGGCATAGTGAGAGCCAAAAATTCTGGAATTCAAAGTTTGGAAGTAAATGCTTGGGCATTAGTAAAATACTGTCCTAAAAAAGGTTACAAAATATTTTGCCGGGCAGGTTATAGTGCATCCAGATCAAGAAGAATATATTGTAAATTTTTTTAGGTATAGTGAAAGCAGCAATAAATTTTTTTGGTCAGAAGCCGAAGATACAGACACTATTACCTATGGTAATATTGAACTAATTTTACCAGAGTCAATGGAAGATCACAGTGGTAATATATTTAAATTTAATAAGGAGTTTTCGGGACTTAATTTGTTCTAAATCTTTACTTTAGTTTCTTTTTATCTTTTGTGTATTTCTACCGCATGTACGTTTTTTTGCAAAAAGTTACTCGAACATTATAATAGTATATTAAGCAAATACGTGAAATGATACTCATTTTACACAAGTATGAAAATTTGCAGTACGAGCTGTTGGTAAGTGCTGAAATTCTTACGAGTGCAAAATGAGTATTTTCGTGCAAGTTGCATACTATACTTTTTTTACTACTACTTCATAAAACGATCATGTATTACCTTTGGTTTTGAATTTTTACTAATATCTGTAACCATATTATTAATAGATAGAGTTGTTTTCAACAATGGACACTGGCTCCATAAGGTAAAATTCTTAAATTATGACTCGTGAATAAAAATTTCAAGAAACCAAAACATCTTTAAGTCCAATCCAAAATTCGAAGCAGTGGCGGATAACTTGGAAGCACTGGTCGGAATATTCAGTAAAATGGATTGTGTTATAATAGTGGGTGGTTCAAATAATATCATTTACTGATACAGTAAGAAGCGTTCTTAATATATGTAAGCGTACCAAAGCACACGGTTTGATTGAGTAATAAACACAATTTCTCCTATATTACACTAATCACAGAAATCGTTTTCTTTTGCGCAGCTTACCAAACAAGCTTTTCCTTCTTTTGTTTCAGTCTCTGGGGAATTTAATCGTTGTTGGTGTGGTTGTATTCTACAGCAAAATAGCAACCCATCATAGTTTTAGAAATAACCTAATGCAATAAACAAATAAAGGCAATTATTATAAACTCTAAGTAAATGCAATTTAACCACTTACCAACCTCAAATATATGATATACTAAAAAGTTGTGATGATGGTAAGATAATCTGTCTAGTGTTACTTGGCTACTCCAGGGCTTTTGATACCATATCACGTAACACTACTGGGTATTCTGCATGATACAGGAATAGATTCATAAGCTATTACACTAGTGCAACAATATTTAATTAACAGGTATCAAGCTGTTAATGATGTCGATTTTAAAAAAAGTTACTTGTGGTGTCCCACATGGTTTGATTATGGGTCCATTACCACTTATAGTTTATATGTCATGCACACAGAATTGTTTGTTGTCAATTAATCTTCATTTGTATGCCAATGATACCCAGTAATACATGTCATTAGAAGCCGATGCGATTGCACAGGCTAAAGCTATGCTGAATTATAATTTATCTCAAATTATGAATTTTTCCAAAAACAGTCTGTGTTTTAATACTTGTAAGACAGATATGGCTGGCTATATTTAGCAGTTGTGTTAACAGACATAAAGCTGTAAATTTTTATCTTGCACTTGGAGTGCTGTTTCAAGTGATCTTAAAAGCCTCGGAGTACGTATTGATGCAAATCTGCGGTTTTTAAGCATGTATTTAAAAGAATGCATTGTAACCTAAAAAGTATCTGCCCAAACAGACATCTATCTAATGTTCAAATTAAGAAAATCCTGTATAATTTTCTGATGGTCTCAATATTGTGGATGCTGTGTATGGTCCTTGTCTTACTGTAGAGGATCAAAACAAAATTCAGAAGGTGTAAAATTCTTGCCCTGTATGATATATGGGGTAAGAAGGTATTAGCACATTAGCTGAAAAAGAGTTTAAGAGCAGTCGCTTAGTATATGGTGAACACTGCATGCTCTGACTTTCTTTCATAAGCTTATGTTAAACAAAAACTCCGCCGCACCTGTAGAATAAAATTACTTTCCACACCGATGTCCATATGTTAGCATATGATTTAAAGGCGCTTTAACTTCTCCATCAAATGTATGTACTATATAAGAACGATTATTTACTTACTGCATTGACAAGAACTATAACAACGTTCCAACACACATGAAGACATTATCAATAATGTGATTAAAAAAGCTCTCTTCCAATTGCTTGCTGCAATGTACTTGTAATTCACGTAAGAAATCTGAACTTTAAATGCTTGTAGAGTTTAGCCATATATAATAATATTTAATATTTACACAAAGTAAATCAAATAGTATCTATTTTTTTGTGATGACTAGAATATTAATTATTTTGGTTGGTACTACAATAGTACCAACTAGTCTACCTTTGACTAGAATAATTACATTAGAATGTAAGCGAGACGCTTGTACACAAAGATGATTGACAGGCCCCTACAGGGGTTGGATTTGATTGACAGGTACAAGAGCTTTACATTTAAGAGTTATTTAGATTATAATAGAAAATCTCAAGAATGTTATTTGCATAATTTCTGGTACATTCTCGAATAGTCTACAATTTTTGAAACGTACATGTATATTGGTAGTCAGTTCTAATTGAAACTTTGATATGAGTTCTGATTAAAAAGTTAATTACAATATGTTCTAGTTTAAAGCTTTAAAAGATGTGATATAAATCGCCCTATTTGATATAAAATAATTATAGTGCTTCCTATATAAATTAATAATTAGTTAACTAACTGTAGTGCTTTGATATTAAGTTAATTTAGAAGGTAGCATCGTAGTATAAGAAGCTACTAATTGACCTGTTAACAATTAGTTGAAAACAAATTGTTGTGAGAGCTTTTAGCAAATTCCAATACGTGTTGTTGAAAAGGCTTGTATAATGAGTTTAAAAATAAAGAACTGTTGTTTGTGCAAATAAAGTATTCGTTACAATATTAATTATTTTCAATATTTAATGTAAGTTAAGTGGTACAGCAACTGATGGTTATGTCCCATCAAGTTAAACTTCATCCATATTCTTACTATATTGCTACCTTTGATTTTGTAACAACATACGACTCTGTTGAATAAAAACGTTTAATAATAATAATAATAATAATAATAATAATAATAATAATAATAATAATAATAATAAAACATTATTCTTGCAGGATGTACTAGTTCTGAAAAGAACTATTTTTAATATAATATGTAACTTTAAACAAATAAAACGATTAAGCAAAAAGATTAACTAAGATCGAAAAATGTAGCAATAAAGAACAACAAAAGTAAATAAGACTTAGGACGAGATGAAGAAAACAATAAAATAATGAATGCGGTCGTGATGTTACCAAAGTTTTACTACACTTTTGCTCTTTAACAAGAATATTCTTTGTCTACAATCGTGCAAAAAGTTAATATTGGTTGCTGTGCCAGAAGTGTCACTTTTTACAGTAATGCACTGGGTTTTCCATATTCAAGTATTTAAAAGAAAAATCAGAAATACTAAAGCCATCAACGCTATGGTCAGAATATTCGATGTTAAATGCTACACTTTTGGTCAATAATAATGTAAAAATTCGACATTTTATAAAATTAGTTCCATTTCTGAAGAAGAAATCAGTAGGATATGGTCCTAAAAAAAATAAAAAATTTTTACCTGAGAAGAATTTGATAAATTTTTAATTGCAGCTCCAGAAAATACATATCTAATAATATACGCTACTTAAAATAAGGATCGTTTTAACTTTATTTACTTGTCTTTTGTTGAGTTAGTTGCAGTAGTTGGCATTGTAAGAGCATGCTGCCGGGACAAGTTACAAATTTGACATGAAATGACATTACTGGCATGGATTCTATCTTAACTGTCAACATTCCTGATATCAAGACTAACAAACCTCGAGCGTTTGTAATAAGAGATAAAATTAGAAATTTTAATGTTGTTGAAATGTATCACAACTATGCATCTCTTCGTCCCCAATTTACCAGTGACAATACATTTTTTTTATAAGATATTATAATGGAAAATGTTCGGTCCAACCTGTTGGTATAAATACTTTTAGTAACATTCCAATTGAAATCGCAATGTATTTAAAAATCGAAAGCCCATTACAATATACATGACACTGTTTGCGTAAATCTTCCGCAACATTGCTTGTGGAATCGGAAGAAGACATGTTAGTATGGAAACGTCAAGGAGGATGGAAATCTGTCACTCTAGTGTGGGTTTACATGGAGGAGTCAATTTCTAGAAAAAAATTATATAGCTGTTCAAATTCTAGAAGGGGAACCAAGTACAAGTAGTGCACACTATACAACAATCCGAAAAGCAGTGAAAACGAAATAAAAAATCAACAATAATTGGAAATTAAATTTGCCCATGAGTTATCATAACAAATTACTCTGTGTTATTAAAATTGAAATTAACTCAAAAGGTAAATAATTAATTTTATGCAAATACCGTTAATTTAAATTAAAATTATTTGCTGTTCTAAAGATTGGCAATATTCATTGTATTAATGTAATATTATATACTGTTCAAAATAATTTATCTAATTCGATTCTAAAAAAAATTGTGCAAAAAAGGATATTTTTTTACTTTGTCTGCAAACTTCATACTTGGTGCAGTAATATAACTTCTTGCACTAGTTACACAATAACTATTTCGCTACACGTCTAAAATAGTGTTATCGTTTCTTATGAAATTTGTGTGTACTTATGGAAATTCCCGTGTGAATATATTCCCCTACATTCAAAATTAACCCCATGTCTGGTAATCATAACAGTTCAATAAACAGTTAAACCTGTGGCGGATGGTGGGTGGTATATTTCGTCGTTAAGGTTTTTTTAATGAGGTTAGAAGTAAAACATAGAGACATATGCAATACAAATGAGTCATCATCATCATTTTGTTATCGACCTTACTTAAGGTCGGTTTGACGCAGCTCTAACTTCTTTTCTATTCTGTGCTAATCTAAAAAGCTCTACATACCCTTCACAACCTAAATTTCTAATAATTTGACTAATATAGTTTGGTCTAGGTCTTCCTATATCCTTCTATCTTTTTCCTATTCAGCTGGCTCTACATAGATATTAGCAACCTGATGGTTGTTAAAGAACTCTAACATGTTTACATGATTACCATTTATAAGGAAATGAAATATAACCTGGTTATCCGCTTCAAAAGGAAAAGTGTTAAATTATATGTTATGGTAAGACTTAAGCAACGAATCGCTGCCAACATGCCAGACCGCTACCTAATTGTGAGTTATGCCATGGTGACGTTTATTAAATTATATGTTATGGCAAGGCTTAAGCAACGAAACGCTACCAACATGCCAGACCGCTACCCAACCGTGAGCCATGTCATGGTGACGTTTATTAAATTATATGTTATGGTAAGACTTAAGCAACGAAACGCTACCAACATGCAAGACCGCTAACCAATTGTGAGTCATGTCCTGGTGACATTTAGTTAACTGATTTTTATTTTTCTTTTTGTTTTGTTTTCAAACTTACTTAAAGTCGGTTTGACGCAGCTCTAAATTCTTTTCTATTCTGAGCTAGTCTAAAAAAGTCTACATACCCTTCACAACCTACATCTCTAATAATTTGACTAATATAGCTTTGTCTAGGCCTTCCTACTCTACTTTTATTTGGTAGTCTATAATCTAAGACTTGCTAAATAGTCCCTCATGTCTTAACTGGTGCCCTATCATTCTATCTTTCCTGATCTTCAATTGTTTCCACATACAGGGATCCTCACCTATCCTTCTATAAACTTCCTCGTTTGTTACTCTATCTGTCCAACTAATCTTTAACATTCTCCTATAACACCAAGTTTCAAAAGCTTCTATCTTTTTCTTATCTACTTCTTTAATTGTCCAAGTCTCACTACCGTATAGTAGAACGCTCCATACGTACGACTTTAAGAAACTTTTTCTATTATCTAAACTAATACTATTAGCTATTAGTAAGTTTTTCTTTTTTAAAAACATTTTTCTAGCTTGAGCTATTCTAGCTACTATATCCCTTCTGCTACGTCCATCTTTTGTAATTATACTACCTAAATAGCAAAATTCATCCACTTCCTCTAACTCGGTATTACCTATTTTTAATTTTGGTTTAGAACTAGGCTGTAACTCACTTGTCATTATCTTTGTCTTTACTGAGTTAATTCTCATACTATAGTAACTCCGTAGTATATCATCTAAAATATTTAAAAACTCTCCTAACTCTTTTCTAGACTCTGCTATAATGGCTATATCATCTGCAAAACGTAACATGTCTATTTTCTGTCCCTGTACACTAATACCTATCTCTTTTCTCTCTCTAGCTAAGTTTAAAGCTTCCTCAATATAAACATTAAAAATCAAGGGAGACAGTATACAACCCTGTCTAACACCATTTCTAATCTTAGCTTCCTTTTCTATTTCATCAAATCTAATTACTACGCTTTGGTTTTTATATAGACTGTAAATAATTTTTCTATCCCTCTGAGAGATTCCTATTTTTTGCAAAACCCGGAACATAACAATCTAAATGAGTAAACATTTAATAATAAAACCAAAATAAGCACACAATTTAATGTAACAGGCTTAAGGTAATCACTGTTGGTTAACAATATATTATATCGGTTCCAATACAGGTTCGCGAGCTCTACGATGTAAACACAACGGCGAGCTATGGACAACTGATAGTGCCAGAAGGGCGTGATAACGAGACGATGCACACAACACTGAATGACAGCGTGACACACTCCCCCTCTGGTTCCAATGACGTCCCGACGAGGAACCAGCACAAACTTCACTCACACTAGTGTTTGCAACAACCAATTTCTTTTTTGGACGACCACTTCTTTTAATACGAAGTTTTGGACTAACTTTCGAATTTCTTTTAAATGGTATAAGCACAGATACATGATAAATTCCAGCGGATTCATTCAAATTGTCACACTTCCCTATCTCGTAACTGGTGTGTGAAACTTTTCTTAAAATGACATAAGGGCCATCCCTCCTGGGATTTAATTTGCTTGAAATTCCTTTCTTTGCGCTACTAAGTGTATGCAAATTCACTAGTACTTTGTCGCCAACATTGTAACTAAGAGATTTTTTTTTGTGCAAATCGGCATACTTCTTGCTTTTTAGTTTTTCCTTTTCATTATTATCTCGAGCCTGATTTAGATTAATTGCCAGTCTTTTTAAGTACGGCGTTATTTGTGGTACAAAATTTTCTGACTGAACTACATGTCGAAAATTATTCGTTACATCATCTAATGTTCGTAATTCACGACCAAACACTAAATAAGCTGGTGTGTAACCAGTTGATTCACAAAATGTAGTGTTCAATGCGAAACGAATAACAGGAAGTTTTTCACGCCATGTTTTATGTTTATCGGCAACCAAAATTGCTAATCTAGGTTTCAAATCCCGATTTTTCCTTTCGGACATATTTGCTTCCGGATGATATAAATGAATTAAACATTGCTTAATACCCAGACAAAAGCATACTTTTTGCATGACTGCACTAATAAATTGCGTTCCATTATCACTAATAACTTTCCTAGGTATGCCATAACGCATACCAATTTCTTTTATTAAAATTTTTGCACAATTTTCTGCAGAGGCTACTTTAAGTGGGAATAGTTTGACCCATTTAGTAGCGGCATCTTCTACCAAAAATATCCACTTTTCGCCACCTACCGATTCAGGTAGTGGACCAAATAAGTCTATAGCAATTGTTTCAAATCGCTGCGCATAAGCGGGTGTTGTAACTAACCCTGCAGGTTTCTGATTTAAAGCTTTATATCTTTGACAATCCAAAGAACTTTTTACATAATCAGTAATAAATTTTCGCATTCCAGGAAAATAATAACGTTTCGAGATTTTTAAAAATGTTCTTTCAGCACCATAGTGCCCTGCAGTAGGATCATCATGATACATTTGTAACACATTTTCTCTTAGGTGAGCCGGTACTACCTGCTGAGCTTCATCAGTATCATCTTCGTGTGGATAACGAAATAAAATTCCATCCGACATTACGTAGCCTTTCTCTGTCCAATTTGAAATATTATCATCAGTTAAATTTTCAAAACTATCAATAATTTTTTTAATATCTGGATCTTTCAATTGTTCGTTACGAATTTCACAAGCAGATTTTTTCGAAAAATCAACATGTATAGTGCAAAGCTCACATTTAGTATTTTGAGCATCACTACACTGTGGACGAGATAACGTGTCTGCTACCACATTCTTTTTCCCTGGTAAATATTCTATTTGTAGGTTAAAGCTCTGGATTTGTAAAGCCCTTCTAGCTAAATGGCCTGATGGTGTTTTCAGCGAAAACAACCACTTCAACGGTTGATGATCCGTTGAAAGAATAATTTTGGACCCTTCTATATATCCACGAAACTTCTCTAAAGCAAAAACTACAGCTAACGCTTCACGTTCAGTAGTAGAATAATTAATTTCGGCGGGAGACAATAAACGACTCACATACTCAATTGGATGCTCGCTTTCTCGCTCGCCCTGTAATAATACTGCACCCAGTGCATAATTGCTTGCATCTGTACGAATAATGAAAGGTTGCAAAGGATCAGCTTGACCCAAAATTAGGGCATTAACTAATAATTTCTTTTCTTCGCAAATTATAAGTGCATTCACTTGCCGTGTTTACAACTTCTTTGTTCATGTGATAACAATTTGTAGATTGTAACAGTATTCCGATATCTTTAAAATGCACAAAAACAACCAAAGTTAGAAACAAAATGAAATTTACACGTGTTTTATCAATACACAATAATTAAACGACTTCGTTTTTCTCTAACATTAGGTATAACAAATGTGCACGAAATATCACTGAATATACCGCGATTTAATAAATTTTAACGATTATACCTACAAGATTCTAAAGTTTTCTTATTCGAAACTGACTGTTTTTGCATAACTATCAACTACGTATTTACTTAAAACAACATTACCACATTGGGCGCCACTGTGACGGATGGTGGGTGGTGTATTTCGTCGTTAAGGTTTTTTTAATGAGGTTAGAAGTAAAACATAGAGATATATGCAATACAAATGAGTAAACATTTAATAATAAAACCAAAATAAGCACACAATTTAATGTAACGGGCTTAAAGTAATCACTGTTGGTTAACAATATATTATATCGGTTTCATTACAGGTTCGCGAGCTCTACGATGTAAACACAACGGCGCGCTATGGACAACTGATAGTGCCAGGAAGGCGTGATAACGAGACGATGCACACAACACTGAATGACAGCGTTACAAACCTTAATATAACTAATGTTAAAGCACATTAATTTTAATAACTGTAGTTAATACACTAACCCAAATATGTAAAATAATGACAATATAAAATTCGTTTAAATCCATCCTTAACACTGTATTAGTGCAGCGATAATTTGTTACATGGTTAGTGCGGTGCGGTATATAGAACACTAATTTATTTTTAGAAATACAGATGATTAGGATTAAATAAGAAAATATTTTAGGTAATTGAACATAAGTGTATTTATATACATGTACTGCCTTTGTTCTCCAACATATTAACCGAATATAGAAAAGCTAAAGAATCATCTTATAGTTAAAAATTTCAATTATAGAATTAAATATTTTATAAATGTTTTAGCAATCACTTTCCAACTAGTCTCTTTCTCAAGCTTCCAAACAACGGACCTCACACAAACTAACAGCATACTTCAAACACAAAAATTTATTGCACTCTCTACAAAAGCACTAGGTTTTTGGTCCTTGGATCTGGCACAGTCTAAACCTCGCTGTTGTTTTTCTAACTTTAGACGTTTCTGAGGATTTACATCTTTGAGAGGCTTTCCAAGAATCGCTCTTCTTTGTTTAAGGTGTTTTGGTAGGCGGTTGTTCAACTGCCTTCAAGCCAAATGGTGTCACTAAACAAATCAAAGGCAAGTAGTTTTAGAAATAATCTACGTTGTACAGTTTTTTGGTTATTTAGTATATAAATTACTCGCGAGTTAATACCTGCTACATATAGTAATGTGAAAAATACAGTTAATGGACCTCTTCCACTATTTCTTGATCACACAGTTGATCAACTCTATCAAGGGCACCCTTTGTAGAATTATAAGTAGTCACAATTTCAGGTTTTTTAGTTTCACTACCTATTGCCACACGTTGATGCATTGTGCTAAACAAAATAACATTTTTCTTCCTTGTAACATTATACATCAGTGTAATCTTTTCTTGAAATTCAAATAAAGACAAACCATTCCATTCTTTCACTTCTACTTAGCTTAGAGGAGGCTCTCTTTTATTTTTTTTTATAATGCCTATAACTGTCAAATTTTGTTAGAATAAATCTGAGCAGAGATTGTAACTCATAAACCAGTTATCCACGGTTCCTGTTATTGGGACTACAAGTCCTTACAACTTCTGATGGCGGATTAACAAGCTGATACAGACCAAATGATTGTTTACCGAGATATACTTTCATTTTACTATCTGCCATTTCTAAAATCTGTATACCGTACTTGGTTCACTAGGCAAATATTGTCTAAAATGGCATTTTTCATTAAATGTTGGCAGCATTTTGTCCATTGTTACATACTCTGATGAAATATAGTTACACATTCAGTTACAAACAAACATTTCAAATGCTTTTCTAATTAGAGCAAATTTAGCAACAGCTTTCCTATCATACCTTGTGTTGGTGTCATTGAGACTAAGATTCACTAAAAGAAAACGAAAACGAAACATTGAAAGCTTGTTGAAGTACGAACGATTCAACTCCTGAACCGCCAGTTTGCCATAAATCATTAAGATTTAGCTTATGTGATTTATAAACTCCTGCTAAACATAACAAACTAATTACTGCTTTTAGTTCATTTATATTAGTGTCTCTAGTGCAAGATGCTTTTTTGTACTTGCCTGTGGCTTTCAAATATGGGAGGTTTCGTGGCGTAGTAGTATGTGTGTACCTACTACGCCCAAGGTCCCGGGTTCTAATCCCGACACGGTCCGCTTGAAAAATGTTAGGCGAGCATTTTTCACAAAAATACACCCTCGTTGGGATGAGAAGTAAAATGGAGGACCCGTGTGTGAGTGTTGTCACACACGTTAAAGATCCCTACCTTGCTTGGAACAGCAAGGGTTCGGCAAAATTCCAAATTTTCAAGGTAAAAAAAAACTCGCTTCCTGGCCAATGTAGTACCTGCGGGTGGAGCATTGGAAAATCACATGTAAGGCTTTCAAATATGTATATTTGTACAGAGTTCTACTAAATTTTGTAGTAATGTGTGTGGGAAAAAATCAAGACCAACATTCCATTTGTGATTTTGCTTTTGTGGCAGGTCCTTTATGCCCAGGTAAGTCTAAACGATATTATATATTCCTGTATGCACATTAGGTTTTGCCATTGCTTTTCGCCATCTAGTTTCTTTGTCTTTTCTACTAAAGTACTTATTTGCTGTTCTTGGTTCAACCTTTGATGAATCACTTGAATTATTGTTACATGAGGCGATACAAGTTCCTTCCAGGTCATCGGGGCTTTGGTTACTATCAGTATCATGTTCACTTCTTCTATATTATTTTCCCCTTCCTCTTGATCGTTTTCACTAACTGATTTGCAAAGTTTCAACATTACATGTGATTTTCCAATGCTCCACCCGAAGGTACTACCCTTGATGTTCCAAGCAAGGTAGGGATCTTAAACGTGCGTGACAACACTCACACACGGGACCTCCATTTTACCTCTCATCTGAACGAGGGTGTATTTTTGTGAAAAATGCTCGCCTAACATTTTTCAAGCGGACCGTGTCGTGATTCGAACCCAGGACCTTGGGCGTAGTAGTCACACACATACCACTGCACCACGGAGCCGCCGCAAAGTTTCAACAACCGAAACTGTACATTCTACTCTTAGCCCCTGCAATGCTTCATAAGTATATTTTTTCAAAACTGCTTGTTCTTTTTCATATTCCAGAGCTAATAGTAATGCTGTAATAAACAAACTTGTCAGAATTAAAAAGTAAGAATATTTCTCAAAAATGTGAAGATTTTAAAACGCTGCAAAATGAAAAATTCTAAGGGAATGGTGCTATGGGGTGTGTATTATACCCTACGCAGAAATGCAAAAACTTCAACGTTCACTTTACAACTGAATTGTTTACAGCGATGAGCAAAAATAACTGGTAATTTGATTAACTGGTTATTTTAAGGTGGTTAAACGGTTAAAAATCAGGTTAATTTTTTACGGTTTAACCTGATAACCGGTTATACAACTCAATAACCGTATGCTGATTATTAGACTCTCATTAAATTTTTTTAGATAGTAAATTTGTACAGAATTTTATACACAGTGTGGAACAGCCAAACAGAATAAATTCATTATTTCGGTAACTGTACATATTTATAGAGAATCTCGATACACGTCAATTTTAGATTATGAATTGACATCCTGCAAGGAAAAAATTGGATCCCTACGTTGAACCTCCTTTGAGTGACAGTTGCAACACCAATTTTCTAAATGGGATTTGTAGGCTTGTGATTTATCGTTTGAAAGATCTCCGCATTCTGTATTCAAAAGTGTTATTGTTTTCACATTTATTGCAAAAATAAACATAAAAAAATAAAATCATCCAGTGACCGATATTTGCTACAACACACTCAAAAACGAATAAGTAATATTGTTTATAGGTTCATATTTTAAAAAACAAAAAACAACAACGAATGTTAATGAAGTAGATGTTCGAAATGCTCGCTGCAAAAGTCTTGGCAACATCCTAATCTTAAATTAAAATGTCTTACAACGGTATTTAACATCTCAGGCGTACCGACCTAATCGCAAGCATTATTTGTTTTCTTAAATCTTTGAAATCAAGGGATTTAGTTTTGTACACAATACTCTTTACATATTCCCATAAAAAAGTCTAATAACGTAAGGATCATGTGATAGTGCTGGCCCCCCTATCAATGTTCGCCTCCTTATCCATTGATTTGGAAATATTACGTTGTATGTATAAAGGTATTCCTATCAGACATAGACCATGGCACAATGCTCATGTCCCTTGCTTGTTCATATTATTAATTTACTAGTGTCCAATGCACTTGACGATGCAAATCTTGTAGATTTGGTCAAAATAATTACCAAAGTGAAAAATATCGTATCATACTTCAAACACAGCAATGTTAAAGATGATTTAAGAAATGAACAAGCTGAAGAAGGAAATACTAACGGAACTTTTTTATATTTACTACAAGAAGTAGTAACAAGATGGAATTCCACCTATTATTGTTTAGAGAGGTTTGATCATCTGTCAGGGCTTGGACAAATATTGCTGTCATCAAAGCACAAAGAAGCACCTCCTATGCTAACATCCCTTGAACTAGCTATGATTCAGGAATGTTTACTAATACTAAATCCACTTGAGTCTGCAACAAAAGTAATTTCTGGAAAACATACATTTCTGGCAGTTTAATAATCCTATTAACTGTATTAAAAAAAAAGTCAAACGGTTAACCGTTTCTAGTAAATTAGTGCAAACATTTAAAAATAAAATTTCAAGACAAATAGAAAAACGTTTAAACCCTTCAGAAGGTAATCCGCTACTGAGCGCAGCAGTTATTTTGGACCCCAGATTTAAAAAACTTCATTTTTTAAATGACCAAACTTGGCAGATGCAATCACTCGAATAAAACTGGAAGTTAAAAAGTCTTAAAAAATTTATGATCGGAAAGTCCACCTTTAGTTGAAGGGGAACACTAGGTTACAGATTCGATTTGGATGGTGCATGAGCAAAAGTTGTACCTGCAACAGCTAATTATTCAGTCATTCAACCCAATTCAATTTTGGATTGACTGCAAAAATGCTTTTTCTGGGATGTTTCAGGTTCCAATGAAATACCTGACTATTCAGAGCGGCCTGGATTGCTTCTGAAAGGGTCGTGTCTAGGTGAAACTACATTTGTAGCAACCGCAGAAATAGAATAACTTCAAATCATGCTGATCAACTCGGTTTTTTAAACTCCATAAGTAATAAATATAATGAATATCGGAATTTATAGAATATACGTATATTAAAACAATAATATACTTTATTTTTAAAAAACCTTGTTTCTTTCTACACAAACTGCAAAATAATAATTTATCTATCTTTTTTTTGATCGTTTTCAGTTTTAGACCATATACAAGTGAAAGCTACCCAGCAGTCGGTTAACCTATACTGGTAGAAAAAACCGGTTGATCGATAACCGGTTATTTTTCAATAACCTCCCAACAGCAAGGTGACTAAATATACTCTTTTTCAGAGTATTATACTCTTTTGCATTATTAAAATTAAATACTCTTACATTTTTAAAAATAGGAACGAATATACTCTTTTTAATTGTAAAACAGTATGAACGTTGATCAATTAGCGGTATAAAGCAAACTTGAATTTGACGTCCTAGTTCTACTATGCTGAACCATTCAATGGCTAAATAAAACCAATTCAAAACCCCATAACCTGAACGTATTATGTCAGGATCGGATACTGTCGCAATGTAATTTTTTGCTGGGGTTTTGTCTTGTGTCATTGTGTGGGTGGCATCTCGATATTATAGAACGCTACCGTCATTCATTACTCATTCTTCAATATCTAACGACTGCGGTTACCATAGAATTAGAAACTTCTTTTCTGGTTTAGTTAATAAACAGACCAGTGTAGCTGTTGCTGTGTATATAATAATATATATTGTACATGCTACACTCGCTACATGCTAGAGTATTAGATATGGCTTGCCGCAACAAGTGTAAATATTCGTAAGTGTTCAAAGAATTAAACCCTTATGTTAAAAAAGTTAAACATGATTCAAGAAATGCTTTTTGTACAATTTGTAAAAAGATATTTTCCATACAAAACAAAGGCAAACATGATATACGTCAACATGCAGAAGCAAAAAACCATGTGCAGAGTGCTTCAGTTTTGATCAAATAAAATATAGATGTTTTTTTTAGAAAGAAGGAAGCACCAGAAGATATAGATAGATATAGAACTTACACGATTGTACTACTGGACTCGTTGAAATTTCAGGAAATAAAAAATTCAGCTGTGCAAGAACAAAAACTGAATACTTAATCAAGAATGTTTTTAGCAGTTGGTGTGATAGCATTTTAAAAGATGAGTTATTGAAGGCGCATTACGTCGTAGTTGCTTGTGATGCATCAAATCATAAATCAACAAAGCTGCTACCGATTCTTGTTAGATATTCTGTAGTTGAGTCAAGTATAGAAATGAAAAATGCAGTGTTAAAAATTCATAGTATTCCTAACAAATCTGCAAACACAGTGTCTTCAGTTGTAATGGTCACAATTCGTTTATATGGTTTGGAGAATAAGATAATTTGTTATTTAGCAGATAATGCTTCTTTAAATTTTGGCAGTATAAAACGAAAAACTGAAGGTAATGTTCATGCACTGGTGGAGAAACAATTGGAAAAAAAATTTTACCAATTGGATGTGTTGCACATATATTACACAATGCTATGTCTGTAGCCACTAATAAAATAATTCCACTAGATCTTGAAAATATTGTATATAAAATGTTTAATCATTTTAGTATATATATATATATATATATATATATATATATATATATATATATATATATACAGTTCGTACAGAAAGTTTAAGGGATTTTTGCAAATTTATAAGATGTGAATACAGAAAATTGTTGTATTATTAAAAAACAAGATTTTTTATCTCTTTTACCTTGCGTAGAAAGAATTTTGAAACTGTATGGGACACTGAGAGCTTATTTTTTAAGCAAGGATAACGATAATACTCCATTAATACTAGTAAACTTTTTTAAAAATGATACTACTGAATTTTGATTATATTTCATACATATACAAACTATATCTATTTAATGAAATAATTTCTATTGTTGGAAGACATAGTATAACTGCAGTGGAAGTTTCGATCCTGTATTCTAGTTTAGTGCAAAAAATTAAAGACGGACTTGAAAATCGTTTTTACCATTTTCAGCCCAGAATATTCTGCGGAAACTTGACAAAAATGGTGATATTAGAAAGGAATATGTAGATACAGTTGTTACACGCTTCCATTTGGAAATATTAAATTATTTAGAAATTTGGTCCAAAAATTTCTTCTTACAAGCAAAACAGATGGAACATTTAATGCTTAATAATCTTTTGTCATTTGAAGACTTTAAAATATGATTCGACTATTTTCAAAACCAGGTTTACGGTTTACATGATATTGCTGCTAAATTTAGTGATAATATTTTTGATCCATTCTGAACGGAGCTGCACCTTGACGATGTTCTAAAGTACTAGAACAGGTAGAATGGCTTGCACATTTCAATGAGGTAAAAAGCCGAACTATAGGTTTAACCAAACTAGTGGAGTCTTTAGTGAGCAACTAGACTAAAACAGGTCACCGAAAGAGGGCAGCTTTTTTTTTGGAACTTAGAGTGGCAGAGACCATAGGGGTCGGTATGACATTCTAAGACACACTATTGCGATGTGGAAGGCAATGGGAAACCACATTACCCCCCAAGTACACTACGTGCAGAAATTGTTAGTAAACATGATGGCATCCTCTGGCGTAAAAACATCCAGAGGTAAAATAGTCCCCCATTTGGATCTCCGGGAGGGGACTACTTCGGGGGATGTGACCCGAAAATATAGAAAAAGATCTATAAACTTTTTGTGAGTCGGGGCGTGGAATGTCAGAAGTATGAAGCAAGTAGGTAAGCTAGAGAATCTGAAATTCAAAATGGATAGGTTAGTACTAGACATAGTAGGAATCAGCGAAGTCTGCTGGTCAGAGACGGGGAATTTTTGGAGTGGAGACTTCAGGGTAATTCATACAGGATCAGAGAAAGGAAATTCGGGTGTGTGTGGGGATAGTTATGCGAAAAAAGATAAGACAACGTGTAGAAAACTACTTACAAAAGAACGAAACAGTACTCATGGTTAGATTTCAATCTAAATCAGTAAATACAGTAATAGTACAAGTATACATGCCCACCTCTAGCTCCAGTGAGGACAAGGTAGAGGCGATCTACAAAGATATCGAAGACATATTAAGATACGTAAAAGGACATGAAGATTTAATAATTACGGGGGATTTTAATGCAGTGGTAGGTGAGGGTAGGGAAGGAGCGATAGTAGGTTTATTTGGTTTAGGCACGAGAAATGACCGGGGAAATAGGCTGGTAGAATTTTGAGACAAGAACAACTTAACCATCACAAATACATTATTTCAACATCATGCTAGAAGACGATACATGCGGAATATGCCAGGAGATATAGGAAGATATTAAATAGATTACATTATTGTTAGACAACGGTTTAGAAATCAAGTAAAGGACTGTATAAGCTACCTGGAAGCCGATATAGACACTGACCACAACATCGTAATTATGAAGGCTGCACTTAAATTTAAAAATCTGAAAAAGAGGAATGCAAAAAAAAGTCACTTTGACTTTGAGAAGCTAAAAGATAAAGATATCCACGAAAGATTTGAAAAAAAGTCAAATGAATTGCTGAAAGATATTGGGCAAATTTCTGATACTAAGGAAGTAAAAACAGAATGGAATAACATTACATCCAGCTTAGACATGTCGGTCAGAGATATTCTGGGGTGTACACAAAAGAAAATAAGTAACCATGGATAACAAAGGATGTCCTGAATTTAATAGAAGAAAGACGAAAATAAAAAAATAGATCAGACGAAACAGGAAAACAGAGATACAAAGCCATAAAATGGGAAACTATTTGCAAGTGCATTAAAGCTAAAGAACAATGGATTGATGAAAAGTGCATGGAGGTACAAACTAAGATGGAAATAGGCAAGACAGAGGAAGCGTACAATTTAATTAGAATGAATTATATAGATATAAAACCATATAGCAAAAATATAAGGGACGCGGGAGGAAACGTCATTATAGAAAATGTAGAGAAAGTTACTAGATGGCAGGAATATATAGGGAATTTATATTCAGGAGAGGAATTAACAGCATTAGAACAGGAATCAGACATTGAAAATGATGGCCTGGGATATCCTATACTTAGAGATGAGTTTGAATTAGCATTAAAGAGTTTAAAAAATGGTAAGGCGCCAGGTACAAATAAATTGCAAGCATAAACTCTAAAAGCCGCTGGACAAGCAGTAACAAAATGCTCTTCCGACTTGTAAGCTATATGTATGAGACAGGCGAGATACCCAAAAGTCTCAAACGTAATATCATAGTAACTATACCAAAAAAGAAAGGCGCAGATAGATGTGAAAATTTTCGAACAATAATTTTGACAGCACACATTTTAAAAATATTAACCAGAATTGTACAAAGACGAATGGAAACAGAGGAACACGGAAGGTTATTTAGCTCTGAGGGTGATAATGGAGAAAACTATAGAGAAGGGGAAAGTGTATATATAGGGTTTGTAGACTGGAAACAGTATTCGACTATGTAAAATGGAAAAAAATATTCGAAATACTCAAAAAGATTGGAATGAGTTTTAGGGATAGACGGATAGTACATTGCTTATACAAAGAGCAAACAGTGGTAATAGAATTAGAGCAAGAAACTAGAGAAGTAAATATTAGGAAAGGAGTGAGACAGGGATGGGCCTTATCCCCATTAATTTTTAACTTGTACATAGAAGAGGCAATGAATACGGTCAAATGCAGCAAGACATTTGGGATTAATATGCAGGTATAAAAGATTGATATGCTTAGATTTGCAGATGATATAGCGGTATTAGCATCTTGCAAAGAAGAGTTAGAAGCTGCTCTTAATGAAATGGAAACAGTTCTAACGGAGAGATATGGTATGAAAGTTAACAAAAATAAAACTAAAGTTCTAGTATGCAAAAGAGGGGAAAATAAAAAAAACACGAATACAAATAGGTAACGAGAACTTACAAGAGGTTAAGTATTTCTGCTACCTAGGAAGTCAAATAACGCAAAATGGGAAAAGCACAAAAGATATACCGTAGAATGGGGTGAAAGGGGAAGTTGGTGTGAACAAAAATCAGTAAAAGTATATTTACGTTAATATTATCCAGTTTAGAGATAATTTTTAAATGTTTTATAATTTTGTAGTAAACAAACCATGTTTGGTGTCCATTTTGACTCCATTAGTACGCTTTGTTTCAGTCAGATGTCTCACCATTTTGTTTTGCCCATGATCAGCTGATTAGTGGTTTTTGAAAGAAGAAAGTAACTTTATCTGTATAGCAAGGTAAATATCAATATATTTTTTACAATTACAGTTCACATTGTGGAATATACTTATAGGTTTGCGTTCTGACCCTTATTATTATTATTTATTTCATTTTATTTCAAATTATACAACCTAAAAATTGAGTAAGTGACTTTTTTTAATGAGTTGGGGTGAAAACGGACACCTTGAAAATATACTATTTGTGTTATCTCTTTAGGTTTTCTCATAGGTACTGTAACTATAATAGCAGACTTATATGCACAAAATTTGTTGCAGGTGAATGAATAACATAAATTGAACAATGCCATGAACCTATAAACCTAACTGAGAGGGAAACATCAAGTTCCGCACACTGCTGCTGAAATCGAGGAGGCTCTAAACGCTGTATCTAGAGGTCTGTCTTGAAGGAAAGCTGCAATGAATTATGTCATTCCCTAGTCAGTATTAGATCGACATAAAAGAGGTTCTGAAATGCAAAAGAAACCATTAAAGGTCGGTGGCCAGCCTGTTCTTTCTGCTCAAGTTGAAAAACATTTAGCGAAGCGCCTAATCGCCTGTTCTGAGTAGGGTTATCCCTTAGATGGTTATGATTTAAGATGTATAGTTAAGAGTTATCTAGATTCTAAAGGTCAAAATGTGTCAAAATTTAAGAACAATTTCCATGGGAAAGATTTTGTATATAGTTTCTTAAACCGTTATAAAGGTGCCTTGACTGAAAGAATGTGTCAAAATGTTAAACGGGCAAGAGCAGCAGTTAACCAGAAAATAATAAACTCTTATTTCACTAAGCTTGCAGAAACGTTGAAAGACGTACCTCCATCAAATATTATTAATTATGATGAGACCTGTTTGAGCGATGACCCAGGACGTAAAAAAATTATTGCCAAACATGGTGTAAAATACCCTGATCGTGTAATCAACAACACAAAAACATCAACGTCTTTGATGTATGCTGCTGCAAGTGATGGTGTGCTTCTCCCAGAATATATGGTGTACTACATTTGTATGATAGCTGGACAGTTGGTGGACCCAGTTATGCCAGATACAACAGAAGTGCGACGGGTTGGTTTGATTCTTTTTGCTTTCAAGATTGGGTAAAAACCATTGTTATACCATATGCATCAAAATTACCTGGACGGAAAATCCTCTTAGGAGACAATTTGTCCTCCAACTTGTCAATCAGTGCTATTGAGATGTGTGAAGAAAATAACATAGAGTTTGTATTTTTACCCAGTAATTCTACGCATTTATCACAGCCACTCAATCTGGCTTTTTTTTCGCCTTTGAAGAATGCATGGCGACAAATTTTGTTAAAAGGGAAGAAGGGTCCTGGTCGGAAGCAACCGACTATCGCAAAAGATTAATTTTCTCAGCTTCTTATGCAGCTAAATTGCGAAAATGCTAAGGAAAACATTATAGCTGGATTTAAAAAATGTGGAATAGTTCCACTTAATTCACAAAAAGTGTTGGACCGGCTCCCAACTGAGCATGCAAGTGAGAATGACACTGGTTCGGTGGATGATTCAATAGTGACATTATTAAAGGAAATGGGGCATGAAGGTTCTAAGCCACGAGTTCCTAAAAAACGAATTAATGTTGAACCTGGTAAGAGTGTCCAACGTTTTGATCTTTGTTCTGAAGACAGCTGAATGACATTGGACAACAATCAACGAGAATCATCAGAAAATGAAATAAATTCTTCTGATTCAGAATCTGTTGCAGAACAAGAAGTGCTAGAGGATGTGCATTATGTCCAGATGAATGGTTCGACTATTACTCGACTCTGCAGTCTCACTGAAGGAGCAGTTTTGGAAGAAAATGACTGGATTGTGGTGGACCTCAGTCAAAGTTGTGCAACTGCTTCCAAAAAGGCGAATCAAAATTGGTTTATAGGAATGATAACCAATACACTGGAAGGAAATCAAACGAAAGAATATGAAGCTTCCTTTGTGAGATATGTGGAAACAAAAATCAATCATGGATCAACATTTAAGTGGCCAGATAAGGAAGACCGATGTTTTTTTGATAAAAAGTGGATTGTAGGACGTCTACTTCATCCACAACTACTTCGACGTGGACTCATGAAGTTTAATGTTAATGTAGATGAGTGGCACTAACGCATGCATATAGAAATAAATTTTATACCTTAACTAAAAAGATATTTTTACTCTAATTTTGATTTTTTATTTTTTAAAAACTGTCTTGCTGTCCCTTTTCACCCCTTCTACTGGAGTTTAGGAACAGTATGCTTGTAAACATGATAAAATATAACATGTCCCTAATCACCCCGACTGTGGGGTGAAAAGGGACAGTAAGTAAAAATTAAAAAAAAACCTGTAAATTTTAAAAATATGTATGTTTTGTTACTTATGTATATATCCTTAAATGACATAGAGACTGGGTTTAATTATTTTAAGATAAAGAAATTATCACTGGAAACTCCTAAAAAGTGTCCCCTTTCACCCCATTCTACGGTAAAACAAAGATTAGCACAAGGTCGTGCTACATTTAACAAGAAAAAGCAACTACTGTCAAAAACCATAAACATAGAAACAAGGAAAAGATTGCTTAAAACATATGTGTGGAGCACAGCACTGTATGGTTGTGAAGCCTGGATAGTAAGAGCAGCAGACAAGAAAAAGGTAGATGCCTTTGAAATGTGGTGCTACAGGCGTATGATTAAGATATCATGGACAGACAAAGTTAAGAACAGAGGTACTAGAAATGGTAGGGGAAGAATGAAATATGTGGAAAACAGTAAAAAATAAGAGAGACAGGATGATAGACCACACACGACATGAGGGAATAGTGTGCAATATATTAGAAGCAGAGATAGGAAAAGAAAAGAAGTAGAGGTAGACCTATGTTAGACTACTGTACACAGATAGTGAAAGACGTAGGCTGTGAGAATTTCAGGAAAATGTGTAGGCTAGCTCAGAATAGAAATCAATGGAGGTACGCTTCCAAACAGTCGCAAGATGGAAAAACTAATGACAAAAATAATAGTACTTAAACATGGTGATTATTATAAAAAACTACAGATATTGGTTTTGCAATACCCTCAACTAATGTTAACTGTGCGAAAGGAGTTACTGGAAAACTATTAATATGGCAAATGTCCAAGTGTTGGGGATGCTTGGCAGCCACAGGCTGCTTAAATCCTTTCACATACCACTGAACCTCAGTGAAATAGGGCATATAATTAGAAAACAATAGAAGGGAATCGAGCTGTATATATGATGCTGTGAGAATTGCAGGGAATTGTGTATGCTAGCTCAGAACATAAATAAGCTGAGGTACAAGTCCAACCAGTTTCAAGACGTAAAACCCAATGACGAAAAACAAGTGCTCTTAAATCTGATGATTACTATAAACAACTACAGGTGTTGGTTGTGAAATATTTTCAACTAATGTTGATTGTGCGAAAGAATAAATTGTAAAAACTATTAATTTGACAAAGGTTCAAGTGCTGAGGGAACTTGGCAGCCAAAGGCTGCTTACGCCCCTTCAAATATGACCGAATATTATGTAAATAGGGTATATAACTGTAAAACAATAGAAGGTGACCGAACTGCATCAAACAAGAAAGAACAGCAGCTATGTTCAAAGACAATGAACGTAGATACTAGAAGAAAACTGTTCAAAGCATAGTGTAGAGCACAGCACAGTACATCTATGAAATAGAGGCAGTAGGAAAAGCAGACAGAAAGAAATAGAAGCCGTCTGGAATGTTGTGCTTCAGATGTATGAGTATGGTAGCAGGGATAGACAAAGTTAATAACAAATAGGTTGTAGAAATAGTAGAGAAATACGGATATCTGTGGAAAACGAAAAAAATAGGAGAAATAGAAGGACAGGATACGTTCTAAGGAATTTCTGAGAATTAGTACGGGATATATTACAAGCAGAGATAGGAGAAGAGAGGTAGAGATAGATCGAGATTAGACTTTTGCACACAGATAGTGATAGATGCAGACTGTGCAAATTGCAGGGAAATGTGTAGGTTGGTTCAGGCTAGGAAACAATGAGGGTACGCGTCCAAACAGTCCTAGGACCGAAGACTTAATGATGATGGTGAGTGTTTTTGATGCCTACTGTTTTTTCAAAAAGTGTATAGAACATTTTCGGATATAAACCACCTACCTTTTATGAAACTCTGGGAGGCTGTTATAAACGATTTTAAAAATGCTAGTGTTAACCGCGATATCGTGCAGCATCTCGTTAATTTTATGTTTACGTTGCCGGGATCAAATGCTGAATGCGAAAGGTTGTTTAGTGTTATAAACGATTATTAAGATGATGAAAGAAGTAGGCTCAGTGTATTTACAGTTGAGCAGGTCATGAAAGTGAAATTTAATATAAAAATATCTTGTTTCAAATTTTTTAGTAAAATAATAAATGAACACAATTTATTGCTAAAAGCGAAATCTGGTTCTAAAGACAGTCAAATATAAAGAAGTAATGGTAGATTAAAAAAATCTAAGACGCATGTACGCCTTACAACCAAACTTACAAAAATTTTATAAAAGGAAATTATATATTTTAAATTAAATAACTAGTACTTAAATGTTAAACAAAATTTTATTATTATAAATATAATTTAATAAATTTTATTGTTTTAATCAAGTTTGAGTTGGACTACTTAATGATATAAGCTCCCAGCACCACTCCAACAAACATAAATCTTAATTTAAACATGAATTATAATTATATATATATATATATATATATATATATATATATATATATATAAAATAAGATGTATCTGTAAACAAACTCTATGAAAATAATAGAGCCTATTGACGAATACAAATCGGGCTGGTAGTTATATAGCCATTAACAAAACATTAGCTTATTACTTCATGGGGAGGAAACATCCACTGACCGACGGTTTCGGCTTTATTAAGCCTCCTCAGAGTGAAATAGTCTCCAAGAACCCTATGAAGTAATCGAAGCTATTATAATGATATAATTTCGAATAGCTTCGATTACTTCATAGGGTTCTTGGAGACTATTTCACTCTGAGGAGGCTTAATAAAGCCGAAACCGTCGGTCAGTGGATGTTTCCTCCCCTATGAAGTAATAAGCTAATGTTTTGTTAATGGCTATATAACTACCAGCCCGATTTGTATTCGTCAATAGGCTCTATTATTTTCATAGAGTTTGTTTACAGATACATCTTATTTTATATATTGTTTTACACAATTTCTTATTGCGGACTGCAAATAACCGTTCTGTTATATATATATATATATATATATATATATATATATATATATATAACAGAAAAATAGAGAATAATTAATTAAAATTGTTGACATATATTCTGTGATTAGTCCCGGGTATTGTGATTCCTCCGAATAAGTCAGTTTGATGTACGGTTAGAATATCTTCAGCCGAATTAGGAATGATATTGCTTTATAGTGATCTCCATGTATCACGTCATTGCCATTTCCAGCGCAATGAACTACAGCTAAAGGCTCGCGAACTAATTGATCTTCTTTTGCACAAAAATTATATGATATGATACTGAAGCCGAAATGATAATAAGAATCATTTGGATATCTATTAAAGTTTATATTAGTTTGTACTGTTAACACTTCTCAAATAAATGCCATTATCTCGAAAACTAAATGTGATATCGAAAAGTGTATAGCATATTTGTAATCAGCGTAAAAAACTAAACAAGGTACATATATATCATTTATTGTAGCATTATGGGAATATGGCAACGGACGACGGTGGCGACGACGACGACGTAGCGATTATATTAACCTAACTTACTTCGTAAGTTTGGTTGATAAAGTGGAATATTATGGTGATATACTCTTTCTACTTATAAAATAAAGTTGAATATTATGTTGTTATACTCTTTTTTCTTATAAAATAAAGTGGAATATTATGTTATACACTTTTTTCTTAAAAAAATTTGGTCACCCTACCCAACAGTAAGTATATGCTCTATAAGGTGCCAAATAGAGCTAGTAGAAGGTGCCTTAAGGCATCGGCGGCTGGTCGTATAAGGCAAGTGAACCGCCGCCTCACCTTTAATTTTATATATCTTCTTTTCAATCATAAAGAAAAATTCTATTACAACTAGTACAAACGTCTTTTAAACAATTTTTGGTCAAATATATCGTAATTCGATTAATAATCAATATTATATAATGAACGTTTGTAATACAAAGTTCATTTCTTAATTCGTGCACAATTTCTGTTAATATAAATTCATCTGAGGCGTTATAAAGCGCGCCACACTTATTTGACCATGTCTATGCATCTAAAGCTACATTATATGCGAGTGCGATGCGTCTAGCGGTTATCTCTATACATCAACCAACACTTTATACTCGGGTACTGAAGCTCTCTCAGCGTTGCCTCTCGGATCTTTGTAATCATAATAACGACAGCAGCAGCTGCGGGATGGCTGGATACTTATACATACATACTTAAAGGAAGTCAGTCAATGATCGGTAGGGATGATGAGTGTCAGACTTTGTAATACTTGTTAAACTGCACAAAAAGTCGAAAATCAAACATATGTGAACGTTAAATATATAATTTTCTATTATTATAAGAGCTTAAACTTAGGTACTAGTGCAACCATTAGCCCCGTAGTGGTTCCATAGTTTTTAACAGCTGACGTTGACAAGTTGGAATTATTTGTTGGTTTCATTTTAAATTATTGTATTGTTTGAAAGCTGTGTTTTGTAAAAAACCTAGTTGGGTTAATTCTTCAATAGTGAAATGATGAACCGGGTTAACATTTGTACGTTTGGTGCTCCATGCCTCAAATAGAATAGATTACACAGGGTTTAAGTGTTTACAGTTTAGTGTTCTTGTTCCTTATTTAGTACTTTATTTCTCGTGATTAGTGGTTAATCTTAATCTATATAAACAAAAACTGATTGTTATAATATAATTCAAATTGTTTAATATCGTTATATTGTTACAATTTGGATTGATTTCAAATTTCGGCACAGGGTCATGTATCCCTTACATGATATTCTATTATCTTTATTTGAAACGCCTTTTTCAGTGCGCGGTGAGTTAGAAAAACGGCAAATTTTATTTATGCGCCCGACTCCTCCACTAAATATAGTTAGTACTGATAATCGACAAGGTCGAAGTTTTAATAGAACTTTTCAGTTATCGTGGTATGAAACCTACAAATGGATTTGCGAAAGTACATATAAACAGAATCTATATTGTTGGCCGTGCGTTTTGTTATCAAATGTCAATAACAGCTGGAGTTGCGGTAAAGGTTTTTGCGATTTAAAAAACATTTCGCGTAGTGCAAAAATACATGAATGTTCCAAAAATCATATAAAAAATTTTGTTGGTTTCAAACGACTTCAACAAAATCGAACAACTATACTAGATGCACTTCAGAAACATGTTGGTTTAAATAAAATTATATATAACGAAAATGTCTGAAAAAATAGGTTGTTGCTAACTTATTTAATTGATACTACCATACTTTTGGGTAAACAAGAATTGGCTTTTTGGGGTCATGATGAATCTTCACAATTGCTAAATTGTGGAAATTTTAAAGAAGTTCTTAAATGTTTGATTAAGCAAAACGCAGAAGTATCAGAGCACCTATCAAAAATGAGCCAAATCTTCACCGGCCAGTCAAAAACAATTCAAAATGAATTAATATCATGCATTGAAGATTTTCTAAAAGAGAACATTTTCCAAGAAATAGCAGCTAGTCCTTTCTTTGCTTTAGTATCTGATGATACTATTGACATTGCAGACAAATCTCAGTGCGCGATAACTCTTCGATTTGTTACTCGAGATTGTAAATTAAAAGAAAGGTTTATGGGATTTTTTGATGTAAGTAGTGATCGAACCGCCAGTGCTCTCTTCGAAGTAGTTCAGGGTGTTTTAAACCCATTTAGTTATAAAGAAAGTTAGTTGCCCAATCTTACGACGGTGCCAGTGTTATGGCTGGCGAGCTAAATGGACTCCAGGCAAAAGTTAAGTCAATTGCACCCTATGCTCTTTTTACCCATTGCTGTGCTCATCGGTTAAACCTCGTTTTACAACAAGGAACACAAAATATTCCGCAGAGTAGAGTCTTTTTCTCTACTTTATCAGATATACCAAGTTTTTTCCATCATTCACCTAAAAGATCAGTAATATTAGATCATATTGTTGGTAAACGTGTGCCACGAGCAACGGAAACCAGGTGGTATTCGAGATCAAAAATTTTGAACATTGTCGCAAGCGAATGGGACAACTTCGTAAAAGTTTTCGAAGCAATAGTAAATGATCCGACCTTGGGAGCCAAATCCATTCGTGCAGCTAAGGGATTCCTTAACCACTTTAGTGAATTTGAATTTACTATTTTAACTTTTTTTTACCGCGAAATTTTTAATATTACTGATCTCCTTCTTAACATTTTACAGACTAAAGTTTTAAATGTAATATATTGTTTGCAACAAATAAATACAGCTTGCGTCCGAATTAACGAATTAAGGAACGAAGGCAAATTTTTGGAATGTTTTCGGCGTGCCAGAAATTTAACAGAGTTACCTAATCGGCGCGGAACAACATCTGAGCAAGAGATATTTCAAAAATACAACATTCTGTATTACGAAATTTTAGACTGCATTAGTCTGCAACTTAATACACGGTTTTCGGATCTCAATAGCTTAGAATTTCTCGCTTTATTTGATCAATCTAAGTATGAATTCTATACTACCAAATTTCCTAAATAATCTCTGCAATCTCTATTTGAGACCAAATATTTTTGATAGGGTTAGACTTATTAATGAACTTTGTGTTTTTTATAGAGACGAGCAGTTTAAAAATTTAGATTTATATACAACCCTTAAAATACTTTCTTGTGACTTTGCTGATATATTTTGCCAGATTCAAAAAGTTCTACAATTAATTTTAACGATTCCTGCTACAAGTGTATCAGTTGAAAGAAATTTCTCGTGTCTAAAACGCATAAAGTCATACTTAAGAAATACGATGAGTCAAGAGCGGCTTAGTGGATTAAGTTTAATGTCTATAGAAAAGTAAAAATCCAGATTTTTATGAAAATGTAATAGATAAATTTCCAAAACTGAAAGACCATAGAATACATTTGACTTATCAAACTTAATTTGCTTATAGTTAATAGTATAGCTATGCAAACTAAGGTTATTAGAATCACTTTTGTAAGCTTTTCGTTTCAATAATTACTCTTGATTCCCAATGAATTCAAGGAATAATAAGAAAAAGCATCTCTTAGATAACCTAGAGATTCATTTATATTAAATGTAGAGTTCCTAAATAGACTCATTTTGAGCCTCACCTCTTGTTCAGGTTACGAGCCGCCACTGCCTTAAGGCACACCAGTATTACGATTAATAATTTAAAACGAGCGTCTCACGGCAGTAACGCCGTGGCTGCATTGATAGGTTAGGTTACTGTTAGAAATGGATATTATTATTATTATTAAAAAACACAATTCACTAAACACGCATATCAGAACAGTTGTCAAAACTATTGCAGACTGTTCTGTTATGCGTGTTAATTGATTTGTGTTTTTTTAATAATAATATCTATTTCTAACAGTAACCTAACGTCATTGCAGCGACGGAATTTCTGCCAATTTGTCTTACGACTCTCGTAATTTAAGTGGTTGGGGTATACTACACCCCACCGCTTTAACGCAGGGTAACATTACCTTTTAAATGTTTACGTTTGTTAGGTCTCTCTGTTGCCCCCAACACGGCGATTTTTTTGTAGTAAAATGATGGTATAGGCAGCTCTTTATACACATTGTGCGTTTTGCCATCTATCCTATAGATCAAGAATTATAGTTAGGCATTAAGGAAAGACAACTATCTTACCGAGACCAAATTCTATACCAAGCGTGCGCAAACTTTCAGTGCAACACGAAAAATATGCGGTAAACGTCATAAAGCTAAATATAATAGTCGTGTTCGTGTAGGTGTGAGAAGTGTTGTGTGTTTGAGTGTATTAATAAACTAAATGCATTGACACTTAATTATTAACAGGTAAAATGAATTGAATTATTTTGTTTAACGTAGATATAATTTGAAACTAAGTTATCCTTGAAGCCATGTTGACCTTGCCCTCTATCTCTTATTATTAATGTACAATGTTTTTAATATCTATTTAAAAAGCTGTACAAGCATTTTTATCCACAACTTACTCATGCTTGTGTACTAGTTTTTGCTATTTATTCTATTTAAAACGTGACAGTATGATTTGTTATTTACAGATTTTTGGTAATTGCATTTTGTTATCCAAATTTTGTTTTTATTTACTCTTAATACATTAGAAAAACTTTGATTTTGAAAGGTTTTTGCTCAGCAAAATCTCTGAGAAGATTTTTCGTTCACTTAATTTCTTGGCTTTTAAATTTTTTGTATTTCTAATATTTGTTATTATTGTTGACAGGATGAAAGGTTTGTCTTTCAGTTTTAGGCCTCCAGTTTTCATAGACGTGTATGAGCTTCATGCCAAAATTCGAAGTGTAGGAAATAAGCGAGTTAATGTCCGCGTATTGTTTTGGGAAAGCTCCCAAATTGCTCCTCCAAAAAATATAACGGAGTGCGTTTTTTTCCTGCAGTGTATACGAACTTTTGACAAATATTGATTCAATGCTTAATTTCAGTTTTGGATTTTCAAGCATTATAACGTAACAAAATGTTGAATTCGTGTACAGTCCCTCGCGATAATTAATCACACGCAATACATTGGGGATGAATTATTTTTCTAATGCGTATTTTATGTTTGAAAATGGTCACACAATGTTAACGGTGTATAATCGTTTGTCTCCATTCATAATATATCCAATCCAGATTTATTCCGTATTATAATCAATTTTTGTATTTAGAGGGTTCAGTACATGTCAGTAAAGTTGGTTGTCCCAAATTAAAGGTTAGTTGTTCTTCTACAATTAGCACAGCATCGCGGACCACGTTTCCGCTTAATAGTCTCATTACTTCAGACTACAAAAGCATGCATTTTCACAAGAAATAGCAAAATTAGAACTTGTTACCTAATAAGTTATTAATTTTCGTGTGTATGACAACCCTTGTGATTGAGACATTGCCCAAATTATACTGTAACTTAGGTACAGCGATGGGAAATTTGAAATTATTATCTTACCTTCTTTTTCTTTTTTTTTAGCTCAACGAAAGTTATACTATGGAACTTACAAAATGAAATAAAACATAGCACTCTCAAGAAAACATCCATACATTTAAGAACATGTTTCTTTCATACAAAACAGTTTATAAAACAATTCACAGTTCCAGTTCATTCAGAAAATACTTAAAATTCTTACCTAATCTTTGCTAACAGATACATAATCTTTTTTAATTAATAGGTGGATAATTTACCCATCCCTTATTATCACGCTTGTAAGATTGATTGTTCAATTATCCTTGACAGATAATCTATTTAGTAAAGGTCAAAATACCTTGAACTTTGACCTCAAAATTTGCTGTAAATTATCCTTACAAAAAATTTAATTAGACCTTCTTCTACTTTAAATTTAAAATACTCAAATATCCTTAGCAACTAACAAACAAAGAAATCTAAAATTTTATACTTATGGCTATTGTCAAAGAGCGCTTATTATAATTAATGATATTAAAAACCTCCGGATTCCATTTTACATTGACGTTAAAATCTGTGTACAAGATTATCCATATTCTTTTAAATCTCCATTTAGAATATTAATTTTCAAAGTCTTCTATTTTAATTAATTAACAATAGAGGTGCTCTTGTATCGAAGAACGTTCAATCCTCATAGTATTTTTATTAAACAAATGATGCTTTATCAAATAATTGCATGTAGTAGCTTCTTTGTTTGAAACTACTCAAACGTATACATTTCATGTCGTAAACTAATATACAGCATACAATTCTGTTTTAAATCATACATGACGAATGACGAATCGCCAATGAATCTTTTTAATCAAGTTCTCATTTATATATAAACCTCCGGATTCCATTTCACATTGACGTTAAATTTTCAGTGTACAAGATTATCCATATTCATTTAAATCCCCATTTAGGATAATCATTTTCAAAGTATCTTCTATTTTTAATTAATTAACTTTAGAGTAGCTCTTGTATCGAAGAACGTTCAATCTTCATAGTATTTTTATTAAACAAATGATGCTTCATCAAATAATTGCATTTAATAGCTTCTATGTTTGAAACTACTCAAACGTATAAATTTCATGTCGTAAACTAATACACAGCATACAATTCTGCTTTAAATCATA
The DNA here is from genome assembly GCA_036346225.1 of Platerodrilus igneus. Taxonomy (NCBI): domain Eukaryota; kingdom Metazoa; phylum Arthropoda; class Insecta; order Coleoptera; family Lycidae; genus Platerodrilus; species Platerodrilus igneus. Next base: position 364,502 of record JARFIW010000195.1, on the reverse strand, counting down.
CGTGACGAATGACGAATCGCCAATGAATCTTTTTAATCAAGTTCCCATTTATATATAAAATTATCTCAATACGTCACCGTTCGAGATTTTTCCGTATACACCTAGAAAATTAGTCACCTACGTGATGTAATATTAACAAGAAATTACACCGCTTTCGCGCTTATACGATCCAAATTAGTGTCAATTTTATGATTTATGTTTTATCGCAAAACGTGTCGATTATCCTCTTCTAACGTACGGAGTTAATGGTCGCGTCTCATTCTATCTTATTGAAATGCGGAATAATTCTTATCGATTTTATTGCTTTTAATGCCCACGCGAGTTCCATGAACCAGCGTTTATTCATAATTGGCTATTTAATAGTATTTTTTAGTACAGATGACGTATTTTTCTTTATTAATCACGAAAGCTCTAGAATTTATGCTCAAAATGAGTTTCCTATATTTTGCAAACGCAATAAATGTATTTTTTACGATAAATAAGGCGAATATTTTATGCACGGAAGATGTATTATTATAATAAATAAAAATGAATGGCCTTATATATCAAAGATTGAAATTCGTTTTTATTTACACACGAAAAATATGCTTTTTATTAACGTGAATGAATATTTTTAAATGATATATCTCTATGCACGGAAGATATCACATAATTAATTAAAGCTTCAATTGCCTTCGTAACGGTTTTGCACGTGCAAAACGATTTGCATCGTAATAATTGTAAAAAAGATTAGTTGTCCGTTAAATAAAACGTGCACTAAGGCATATTTTACACACAGAAAATTTATTTAGTGTTTAAATTAATGGGGGCTTTGTATTTTACCTCTTAGTAATGAAAACTCGTTTTTACGGTATCTCTCAACGATTAATTTGCACAAGTTTTAAAGCTTTATATTTGTTTTATGATTTTTACAGCCCGCCACTAATGTAATTAACGGAAATTTAAGCACAATAGTGCTTTGTCTTTTAATGGCAAAGAAGTACCCTTATTTTATTCAGGGTGGAACCATTAAATATTCGAAAATTTAAGTTTTTTAGATTTCCTTCTATTTAGGTTGGTTTTATTGATAGAATTTGGGTTTCCATGACTTCTCGTGACCCTTTTATCACAATATATATATATATATATATATATATATACATATCTGCTGTGATATTGGAAGCTACCTTCTCTATACAACAGATATTATTAAACGAAATTTAAGAATCCACTTCGTCAACTATTTCAGTTAGTAGAGCATTAAAAGACTACTGCGCTCGAATAGTTTAGTATATTAATCTTAACTAAAAAATTTTAAGTACAATGTTTACAAATAATGATACAAAGAAAACTGAAAATTAGTGCGGTATAAATCACCTAAAATATATAAAAAAAAGTACAAAGGTTTTAACTTACACCCAGAATTAACTTATGTTGAACTTCCAGCGTCAGAGTACTCGCACTACCATACTTACTTTTATGAATATACCTTTTAGATAAATGTGTGCAAATTACCCTTTGTTGTATAAATAATTTTCTGAGTGAAATAAATAAATAAAACTATAAAATACTAAAAACAGATTCCTTTTAAGTCTTTTACTCACAAAAAACACAAATCTATAAAACTAATCTGACCTCTGATCTCTGGCTCTTGAGAGGGTTCTGACTCTCCAGTTCTCAGCACTTTAAATTTTATACAAATCTTCTTCACGACGATATGATAGCTTCTTGAACAAAATTACATGCGACTATTTCTTCACAAAAAAAAACAATTACTACGAATTCAGTTTCAATAGAATTAACTTTAATAGATTTGAAGTTGCTTAAAATTTGGTTAAGATATGAACAGAAATTAAAGTAGTATTTGAATTAGTACGTAAAGCCCTAAAAGAATTCCGATACCTAAATTATTTAAAATATGCAGGTCTACTTACGATTTCTCATAATCGTCTAGAATCAAACTAACTGCAAAATACTTTATGACTGACAATATTTCAGATGTACTAAATTTTATTGAACACTAATTTTTAAATTACCTCACTAGTTTGCAGAAGTAATAGGAATAATCATTTTAAAGTCTCTATAGTCCTATAAACAGTGCGTCTCAGATAAGGATGTCTATCATCAGGATCTCGTTGATCGTAATGGATTCAGTTTTGGTTTAATGGGGAAAAGTTGCGGAACTAAGTGGCCACTAATATGAAAGTATAAAATTTTCTTTGATTTTCTAGAAATAAAAAAATGACTTTTTCGATTTGCTCTTAATTTTCTAATGTTATTATTAGAGCTAGAACAAAATGAAACACACTTCTTTGTAGTTATTTTTTATACGCGTTTGCATGGTAACGTCAATTTTACTGTACGGCTTTTCGTTCTCGAGAAATCATCAACTTATTTTTTTTAATCCGGTCCTGTTTTTAGAAATACAGATTTTAAAGTATTTTTAATTCTACAGCCAGTGATATATCTCACGTGGTGGTTTAATTACGTTTCGGAACTGTTTCAGTCATCTTGACATACATATAGGTGTGAAGCTGCCCCTTAGTTGGGACGATAAATAAGAATGCGTTGAAGCTCCTCCCCTTTGGTTTGGAGCCAGTAAGTGCTGTGAAGCTCGTCCTTTGACGTAGGACGCCGCTAAGACTGTTATAGAATTCCCTTGAATTGCTAGCTATTAAAAGAATTTTTCTCTAGATGGATTATATGAAAACTCCTTGTAAAGTTTGTGGAATTACCAGGTTTACAGTTCTATTATCAAAAGTTAAAGCGCAATGAAATAGGTTTAATTAATGCGACATATGTACAATTGTTTTAGATATTGCGTTCATTAGACAAGTTATTTTTAATCAATTATTTCAAAAAATATTGTAATGTCGACTACCTTATCAACGTTATTCTATTCTTTAAATAATGCAAATTTATAAAGTTTGTGTTGTTTGAACTTTTGCTCTCATAATTTTGTTTAACTCCACATGTTGGCTGCATTTATTCAATAACGCGCTTTTTTGGATAGATTAAATACTTTATCTGTGTTGTTTGTTATATAAAATTATAATGTGATCGTTTATCATGAACATGTTATATCCTTCAAGTAACAAATATTATCAATATTATAACATTTATAAATTGATGAATATATGATTGTGTGTTAATGCCATAAACTAAATTCTCTTACCCTACTAAATTTATTTCTAACACTATAATTCGAATGATTCATGTTCTGTTACTACTATTCATGCACTTTGTGACCTTGGGCTACATAAATTATATATTTATAAATATATTGATGTGACAAGGGAACATACAGAGGTCATTGAGAATACCCTGTACATACAACTCCCCAGAATCCAAGAAAGATTTTTCGAATATTTTCTAATACTCTAAATACTTCTTTTCAGTGTGGAAACTGGAAACATCTGCATATTGTACTTTAAAATGCCTTATTTATGTTGCAGAATAGTAGCTTTAAATAGCGTAGTACGTAAGTAAAAATACGTGAAAATTCTCCACTCAAAAGTCGTGATTAAAACGCATATCCGTGCGTCTCAAAACATTAGTTAAAAGCATGTTCTAAAAAGAATAGAGCATATTATGTTAGTTGAAAACCCATGCTTCTAAAATCTTTCACTAAAAAGTACTAAATGCCATTTATAAGGAGTACTTCCTTAAAACATTTACACTCTATTTCGTGCATTTGTAATGCTAAAAGAGAGGTCGTGTATTTTAAATAGAAAGTACTTCGTTTTCTAGATTTTCGAATTTCTAAATTCATTCATTCGGTAGCTAAAACATTCAATAAATCGAGTTAAACCACAATCGTGACAGATAATTAGAATGAATAAATGGATGAACATTCCAATTAGCGAGATAAGCGTTTTTACAACTCATGAATCAGGTAAAGTAACGCGTAAACTAGCTCACAGATAAGCATTTTATAGTTATCCTTTAAACTACACCCATTAAGAGACGATAGTAAGGTATTTTACGACCTAATAAGTTAAGTTTGTCAATAATTTAGATAAGATAACATGTAAAATGAGTTGGGTTACAGGATGTGATGACTTTGGGCCTTAACTAACCCCAACCTAAGCTAGAGTTCCTTAGAGTTTAGAAGCATAAGTTTATTAACATTTAATTGAAGTCTTTTTTCCCTAATAAAAAAACGGAAAATAATAAAAATCTCGAAAACTATGACAGATAAGTATACGCCAGTATTAAGAAAAATTAATCAAAAATAGACAAGGTATCAAAAACTGGCATTAGGTATAGTTCAGAGTTTTTCAAAAATGACTTCAACAACGGCCGATTTGATATCGTTATGCCAAAACCACGAATGTGCATGATAATTTTAAGTAAACGCTTGTCTAGGAATTAGATTTTTTACTTTGACATTGGCTTTAAACTTTTAAATATGCCTTTGCCGATTTGAAAATTGTTTCTAACTAAAACAATTAGTCCTAATCTGCGTGCGTGTTGGTTTTTTTCGTAAAAAACGCATTGTTCTTTTGAATTTCTAAATAATAAAAGTAAAATTTATACAATACAAGTGGAGCTAAATAATGGGCAGGTAGGATTGTTTATTCTACACCTCCCACCACTTTTTTTTTCGTAACGTTATGCAGGGTGGCATTAGTTTTATGTCATTAAATTTAGGAGGTGATAGAGATTGATTGGCTAAACAAAAAATTTATAAAGCATTTTACCCTTGGACCGCTTTTTAAATGCCCGAGCTAGGTAAACTTAAGTTTTAGGACTGCTATTTTGTCATACGTTTATAAGAAATAACTTACCGATACAATTTCGTGGCTCGTATAACTCCCGGCCATCGTAATTTCAAATCACAATTCACGAAACTACTACGCGACAAAATATCTATAATTATCTACAACCAATTACAATTAAATCACAACACAGCGCTTAAGTGGTTTACCTAACCGGGTAGTGGAATACAAGTGACAAAATCAAACAGGAGAAACACTTACGAATCATCTAACTGCGGTTACGAACTATTGGCGACTCCGTGGCGTAGATGGTATGCGTGTGACTACTACGCCCAAGGTCCCGGGTTTGAATCCCGACACGATCCGCTTGAAAAATGTTAGGCGAGCATTTTTCACAAAAATACGCCCTCGTTCGGATGAGAGGTAAAATGGAGGTCCCTTGTGTGAGTGTTGTCATGCATGTTAAAGATCCCTACCTTGCATGGAACACCAAGGGTTCGGCAAAATTCCAAATTTTTCAGGTAAAAAAAAACTCGCTTCCTGGCCAATGTAGTACTTTCGGGTGGAGCATTGGAATACTAAATGTAAGGTTACGAACTATTTCAATGAAAAAGGAAAGTCAACTTAAAGTAGGTTATCGTATAAAAGTTGCACAAAGCTCAATTGTAACAAACACAAAATTGGGTCAGAAACCTAATACAGTCGACCAAATGGAATATTATTTTTTGTCGTGATTGCCATTAGATCATCCGAATGTTTAAAAAAAATTTAAACTTATTTTAGTAGCAGCTGAAATGCATTGTATTATTTCGGTTGGCACCTAAATTCCACTGTAATACACTAAGTTAAGTTTGCAGAAGGTCACAACTTGATTGCTGGACTCTAAAGGATAATGTTATTGTGTATTTTATTCGTAACCTAGCTAACATTGGAGTGGTTTTAAAACATTTATGATAATTTTTTGTGCGTTTGTTTGTAGCTTAACCATTCGTTTTTGACCACATGTTGATTAACAATTTTGTTTGTCTTATCGGTCTCTACGCTCCCTTTAAATTAATCACATAAAACTAATGCCACCCTGTATAACACCCTTATTTTCTACCATTTCTACTACTCTACACTTAGGCCCCGTCTAAAACGGCCATTTTATCGAGGGACCATTAGGAATGCCGGAAACGTCGACTCGCTCTAAGAACACTATCCTCTCAGAGATCTATCATTTTTTTGTTGGAATTGTCATGAATATACGAACATTAATCGATTCTGGCCAGTGTTGATCTTGTAATTTCGTCTTTCGCCGAGTATGTTTCATCAACGTTCTATGGCGGTCGGAAATAGTGATCAAATCGCCGGTCGATTCTTGCTTTTGAAGCTCTGTTTAGTGCTCATCGGTTGATCGCTGTAGACGACTATTTAGCTTGCTTGGTTCGTTCTGCAAACGCTCATCTGGTTTATTACTCTGGTGTGAATAGTAGTTTGCACATAACGAAAACCGAAAGTTTAATTGGTCTGTAGTCCATTTGCAAGCAGCGTCGTGGTTGGTGATGCGTGGCGTTGGTAGTGTTGCGCCGACGGTTAAATGTCTGCTTCATAGGTAACTTTAACAAGAGCAAAATCTATTGGAAGTCAAAAGTTTTAAGCAAACGCTTCTCCAAGAACTTTTGATATCGACTTTTATACTTTTAAATTTACCTTTGACGATTTTAAAATTAGTTTTTTTAACTAAAACTGCATGCCAATAAATATTGTATTTTATAAAAAAACAACTTGGTTGTTTCAAAATTGTAAATGTATATTATTTGCCCATGACAATAAATGTAGAATTTAAATAACACAGTAGAGATAAATAATAGACAAGTTTGACTTCTCATTTCATACTTTCCGCCGTTGTTTTCTCATAAGTGCAATTTATATAGGTCCGCCCATTTTCGTAACCGCGTTTTATTAAATCCGCGTTCCCTACCTTCTTCAAGTTTAACCTTAGGTTCCTCTTAAATGAGCCATTTTGTCGAGGGACCATAGAAATGCAGGAATCTTCAACCCACCCTAAGGACAAACTTTCCTCCAAGAGATATATAAATGTACAATTTTTTTATAATTACTTGAAGTTGTCATATACTTTGTTACACTTAAGTTGGTTTCACAAGCTGTTGGTTGATAATTAATAGTAGGTGATTTTCTTTGTATAATTAGGTAGGTTATGACGCATTATAATTACGATTTTGAGTTCCCAGCACTGCTTGGGAAATTGATTATAATTATTATTTTATATTATGCGGTGTAGATGCTTTCCCACGATTTGAAATGATATGTGCATTTGTTTCGACCAATGAGAACGCATAACGAAAAAGGGTGGGTTAGACAGTGAAAATTCAGCCACCATGATCATTCTACACGTAACGACAGACTAAAGACTAATGAGAAGTAGTGCTTCATAATATAGTGAAATTTACCTTGTCTATTTATTGCCTTCATTCCCTTACTGTCTCTGTTAGTTATTGTAAGTTGTAGGTAAACAACAACGAATTTCGCTGCAAATTTAGTTTATACGGGAGCCTCTGTAACTCCCACGACCTGTACAATCAAAGAAAGAGTAACAATACGTAGTAATATTCTAGCGTGGCGAATGCCGTAATACAAGGATTCAATAATTGGCTGTACCTTAATTATTTGGATAGACCAAAGGTAAGCTTTATCCTAGTATCGTTAACTCGTGCTCGTTTTATAACTGTTTTAGAGAATATTGTCTATTAATTCATGTGGCAGCGATTACGCCCTCTACACATGCAAGTGATATACTACTTTATTCTAACTGGCATTAATATTAGTTGACGTTTGTGATAACTTACAGTGATCGATCCTAGACTTTTTAACTTCATTGACCAGAGTTAATCTTGTAATTCCATCTGCTGTTTTTGCAATTTATCATTTTTGCTCAGTGAGTCTTTCTCAACGTTCTGAAACGGGCGGAAGCTGTGACTAAATTGCCAGTCGATTCTCGCTTGGTGTTCATCGCTATTTACCTTAGCTACCTTCCATTTCATTGATGCACACGATAATTTTGTTTTCTTGACCTGTTCTTTGGATTCCACAACAAAAGACATCCATGGTTGTCTTCTGGTTTATTGCTTCGATCGCATGAACACTGGTCCGCACATACCGAAAGCCGAAAGCTTAGTTGGTCTATAGTCCATTCGTAAGCGTTGCTGGTCGTCTTCGTCTCGGTAATCTGTGGCTTAAGTAGCGTTGCAACGGTGGTCGATGGTCTGGGTCTTAGGTCACATACATACAGCTTATTCCCAGTCGAGCTTGGCGGTGAGACCTACACAAATGGTTGTAATCAATCATGATAATTAAGTAAATATCCATTAGGGTTAAACTAATTTTTTTATTTTTTGAAATTGCTTCGATCGCATGAACACTGGTCCGCAAATACCGAAAGTTGAAAGCTTAGTTGGTCTATAGTCCATTCGTAAGCGTTGCTGGTCGTCTTCGTCTCGGTAATCTGTGGCTTAAGTAGCGTTGCGACGGCGGTTGATGGTCTGGGTCTTAGGTCACATACATACCGTTTATATCCAGTCGAGCTTGGCGGTGAGACCTACACAAATGGTTGTAATCAATCAAGATAATTAAGTAAATATCCATTAGGGTTAGACTAATTTTTTTATTTCTTGAAATTCAATGTTGCTGCAAAATTTAGGGCTGTAATGAAGAGTATCGGTTATATTTTGCACTTTCTTAAAATTCAGATTTTTTATCGTGTTTTTAAATTTAGCCTTTTTATGGTTAAATGACAGTTAAAGGTAAACGTTCTTGTTCATTATGTTACCGTACAGAGGGCGCAATAGTATTACACAAATTCTCAATACAAAATAATCAAACAACTCTATGAGTAAATTTAGCTTACCTTGAGTAATCTAGATAGTTACGGTAGATACAGCTAATTACGACATCCTCGTAATACGGTCAATCATGTGTGGCAAATGCTATGTATTAGATTTTCCCACGTACGTTTAACTTCTATTAGGGTATATGGCCTATTTACTGCAAATTCGCAGTGGAATTTGTTGTTGATACCTACAATATTTAAACAAGGAACATCTTATTTATTAAGAGAAGGAAAGGTAAAAGAGTTCACAGGTAACTTCACTGCATTTCTCGCACTAACTACCACTACGTCTGTTCGGTAAAAAAAAACCCAAGATACTCCGCTACAATCATGCCGTTCGTTCACACCAACTTGTAAAAACCCCTCTACTATATCGCCGTTCATATCGGTTAAAGCAGTAACCCATATTCTTTAAAGCGTGAAAAACATCGTATGCGGTTAAATTCATATAATGAATTATAAGTTATTTTCCGATTTGAAAATTAAAGTGTCTAACTAAAACTTGACAATTAATCCTAATCTGAAAGTCAAAAATTTGTTTTTTAAAGTAAAAGTAAAATTCGAATAACTCCTGCCAAGGTTTCACAAGAGACAATGCAAATAGGCCTGACTTTCACCACGATTTGTTATCTGATACGCATTTTGTTAATACACTGCTCAAAATGATTAGAGGAACACATATTTACGCCTCAATAATTTTTAAATTTTACCAATATGCAAATCCGATAATGCGTATTTCAAATATTAATATTTTTTTTCGATAAATTTGCTAAATAAAACAAATTTTACATATCACTTTGTTATACTGTATGGTTCTATACTTTAAGGTATACTTTTAAAGTCCCGGCGCGTAATTTATAAGAGCCATTACGACAGTTGGTAACATAATAAATACATGCATAATGTTGCGCAATAAAGGGTTATGTCATTATTACGCCTCAAATTATTATCACATACAAAAAATGTTTATTTTGATTATAGGAAAAGACAAAAGGTACTCACGTAAACTGTGGAGCTCGTCGCGGCTATGCAACTATCTTGGCGGCAGTTGGGCGTTCTTGGCGTGGGTCGTCCTTTGCCCCCGTTGATGTCAGATTTATGTCTTCTCTCTTCTTGTTGTAGCGATTCGAAAGGAATAAGGTAGGGAGCGATAACAGGTACAAGAGGCAAAGGGAAACCTGAAAAAAGAAGACAAAGGCATTCAGATGATCACACGGTTCGACGTTTCGTTGACTAGTCCATGACGTGACGGAAATCACTACTTACTTCCCCACTCCGCATCTGCGCAATTTCGGGCGCCGACACAACTATCTAAAGTGACGGAAATACACGCACAAGTTTTTTAAAATATTAGCGCGAATTCACTTGCAAATTAGAAACTTACAGAAATGTTTACATAGCCGATTTTCTGCATGTAACAACTTTCAAGATAGCAATAACAATTCAAAAAATCTTCAAGAAATAATGTAGAGCGAACAAGCATATTACCTATACAACCTAAAGTTGTTAGTCTCCAAATTTCACGACGAGAGGACGTTAGCGTAACGCGGAATTATTAGTCAAGTTTGCAATAAAAGGACGAATAATTAACATAAAACGGCTTACTCACTTTAGTCCAGATTTGCAAGTTGTTCGTATGATGATCTCAGGCGGAATTTCTTCTTAAATAAGCACTCACTTAGGTCAAACTGCGGTCATATTGCTTCTTCTTACTAGAAGATAACTAGGAATGGCATAGGTAGAATAGGTACGGAAGACGAGAATACTTCAACACATTACTTTAATGCACTACTCCCGAGTAGTTAAGATACATGTACGTCTATTCAAAGGTACTACCACTCATAGAGTGTCCCCTCGATTACACGCGAACGTAAAACCTTCTTTCTTTCTCACGCTCGTGATTGATCGAAAAGCGACACTACATCACAAATCTTTTGGGAAAGTACGGATACCGCAGTTCCCACGGGATTAAAAACTGTTGCAATGAAATATTACCGGGAATCGCCAAAACCCATTTTACCCAATAGCGTAAGTTATTAATTATTTACAAAAACAAATTGGGGAGCGATTTAGCGCGTAATAAAGACGTGGTTCGTCAATAACGTGTGTCTTCCAACAACACGAATTATGCTTGACATCCGGCATGCTTTATACGAGCCCGCGAATGTCTCCTTGCCGTGTATTTTATTATTCTTCAATTTGCGCATTTGTTAGCTATTGAAGGGTCTGAGGTGGTTCTGAACGCCTCTAAACAAGCTTCTCTAACAAACCCCAAGAATGTTCAATGAGATTTAGATTAGGTCTTAGTGGAAGCCAATCTATGTTTTGAATCCCGTGATGCTGAAGGAAGTTCATGGTGATGGCCGCAGTATGAGGCCTTCCGTTATCTTGCACATGCACAAAATTTGGGTCTATATTATTAACGATTAATGTACCATGATCCTCTAGGACCGTTGAGCGTTCTACCTTCCTGGAAGTCACAAGATCTGCTTTTTCATCAAGACTAATTCTTCTCTAAGTCATCATAGATCCCCCACCAAATTTGTCGATTTCTTGTATGGTTGCTGCGGAATGGCATTCACGTGGACGTCGGTATACACGTACTCAACCATGACATTGAGTTAAACTAAATCATGAGTCGTCTGTGGAGAGTTCTGGTCTCCACTACCGAAGTTGCCATGCGACATGTATCGGAGTAAAATCTAAAACGAGACCTTAAGTGCTACGGAATTAAAACAGTTTATTTCCAGTCAAACTTGGCCACGAGACCTACATAATTGGTTGTAATTAAGCTAATTAAGAGTTAGATTAACCTAATTTTTGATTTTGTGAAATCCAATGATGCTGCAAAATTGAAGACTGTACGGGTGGAATGTTTTGCACTTTTAATATAAGGATTTTTGTAGTTTTGTCTGGTTTAGAAAAGTAATTCAAAGCATAGTGAACGCAAATTAAATTTTTGATAATTTTACGAAGAGAAAAGTCAATGACTGGTTCTCTGTAGTTGCAGCCCGTCAGATTGGCGCATTTCTCTGTATAAAACAACCAACAAAGTTTTTGAATTATACACGAATTATGGTGTATTAGTAAATACAAAAGTTGTCCATCCGTCCTCTAATTGAATGTAAACAATTAATTATCGGTGACTTCTTCAAGTCTCCGATATGGAAGTGAAGATGACATTGCCAGACAAATTTTCATAACTAGTCTAAAGACAACTAAGGTGGAAATAAAACAAGGTGTGTGTGGTGTAGCCATTGGAAATTTTGACATAACGATTTGATTTTGTCAACTCGCTCTGTACACGTCATTTTAGTTGCGTCTTGCGATTCTAGGAGGAAAAGTTGGCAGATGTGTGTTTCGAACCGGGAACCATTTGAGTAATAATTTTATACGAGTTTCCTAACCTTCGTTCTACAAAGGATACGTGATAATAAGACTTTTAAATATAATTTTTATTGTTAACTGATCATGATAATGATAATCGAGAAGGGTTGCAATTAGATTAATTTTTTAATTTTCAAAACCACAATAATTGTTGCGCGGTTAAAATTATGATCCTGCAAAATTTAGGACTGCGGTAAGGAGTATCCAAATTTAAGATCCAACCTACTTTAGAAATCCGGTCTAGCCTGAGTACAACGAACCTGCATTTGGTGAATTTATAGCTTCAACTCTAAATTTAAATAAATGAATAGTTTTAACTAAGAGTTTGACAAAATCTACAGGACTAGAAAGTGGAATTTAGAGTATGAATTAGGTATAAAAATAAATTATTGCATGTTTTCTACGCTTTTGCATTTTGGAAAATAAACTCACAATTCTTTTGCTCAGTTAATTAATTTAAGTAATAGTTTTATTGACCTTACATATGTGATTGGTTTATAAATTTCCATTAATGATATTATAACACCATGCCATACCCAAATAATATGACTGTTAAGTATTTAGTATTCAAATATAGTTTTACAGTATGAAAATCGTAACTCACGATGTAAGTTAGTTATTATTAGTGTAAGTTCATATTTTAAAAGTGTATACGAATTCTAGTGTATTTTTGTACTATGCTTACGACGTATTTTCATAAGCGGAAACATTCTTGAGTAAACCACGCTCTCCCATTAGCAATTTGGTATAGTCTCTTCATTTCGTAGAGAGCGCTTCAGAATAAAATAAAACTAATCTGTGCTTTATACAGTCGATCAATTCTTTGAAGGTGAAAATAAAGGTACTACTTCGGAGGATGTGATCGACAAGTTTAAAAAAAGAGTAGGGAACATTTTGCGAGTAGGAGCGTGGAATGTCAGAAGCATGAAGCAAGTGGGTAAGCTAGAGAATCTGAAAATTGAAATGAATAGGTTAACATTAGACGTAGTGGGGATTAGCAAAGTTCGGTGGCTAGAGGCGAGAGATTTTTGGAGTGGAGACTTTAGGGTAATTCATAAAGAATCAGAGGAAGGAAATTCGGGCGCAGGTATAGTTATGCGAAGATAGGACACTTTATAGAAAACTACTTACAAAAGAACGAAAGATGGTTATAATAACATCTAAACAGGTATATACAGTGATAATACTAGTATACATGCCCACCTCTAGCCACAGTGAGGAGGAGGTAGAAGCGATCTACAAAGATATCGAAGACATACAAATGTAGTGGTAGGCGAGGGTAGGGAAGGCACGAGAAATGACAAGGGAAATAGACTAGTAGAATTTTGCGACAAAAATAATTTAATCGTCACAAACACATTATTTCAACATCATGCTAGAAGACGATACACGTGGAAGAGGCCAGGAGACATAGGGAGATGCCAAATAGACTATGTTCTAGAAATAAAAAAGAACTGTAGAAGCTACCTAGAAGCTGATTCAGACACTGACCACAACATAGTAATTATGAAAGCCGTGCTTCAATTAAAAAATTTGAAAAAAGGATTGGAAAATGCACTTTGACCTTGAGAAACCAAAATATTAAGATATCTACCAAAGATTTGAGAAAAAGTCAAACGAATTACTAAAAGACATCGGGCAAAATGTTTGATACTGAAGACGTAGAAACAGAATGGAATAACATTAAATTAGCTTAGATATGGCGACCAGAGATATTTTGGGTTATAAATAAAAAGAAAATAAGAAGCCATGTGTAGCAGAGGATATTCTGAAATTAATAGAAGAGAAGCGAAAATACAAAAACAAACCAGACGAAGCAGGGAAAATAGAGATAAAATGGAAAATTATTCGCAATTGCGAAAAACCTAAAGAACAATGGATTGATGAAAAGTGTAAAGAGATACAAACTAATATGAAAATAGGAAAAACAGACGAAGCATACAAATTAAATAGAATGAATTTTAGGAATATACAACCGTATAGCAAAAATTTAAAGGCCGCGGTAGGAAACATCATTATAGAACATGTAGAGAAAGTGGTTAGATGGTAAGAATGTATAGGGAATTTATATGCAAGACAGGAACTAGAAGCACTAGAACAGAAATCAGACATTAAAGAGATGCCTTGGGATATCCTATACATAGATATGAGTTTGAATTAGCATTAAAGAGTCAGAAAAATAATAAGGTACCGGGTATAGATAAGGTACAAACGGAAACTTTAAATGCCGCTGGAAAAGAACTAACAGAACGTCTCTTCCAACTTGTAAGTTATATGCGTGAGACAGGCGAGATACTCAAATATTTCAAGTGTAACACCATAATCACTATACCAAAAAAGAAAGCTGTGGATAGATGTGAAAACTTTCAAACAATCAGTTTGATATCGCACGTGTCAATAATATTAACTAGAGAATTGTACAAAGACTGATGGAAAACGAACTGAAGAAATACTAGAAGATCAATTTGGGTTTAGGTGAAACAGGGAACACGGGAAGTCACTTTAGCTTCAAGGTTGTTAATGGAGAAAACAATAAAAAATGGAGAAAGTATGTATGCAGGGTTTGTAAATCTGTAAAAATCATTCCATAATGTAAAATGGAAGAAAATGTTCAAAATTTTCATAAAGATTGGAATCAGTTATAGGTATTGTGGGATGATAAGGTGATCTAGATATGTTAATTATAGGGAAGGGCCAATTGCTTTTTGTAGCAATACCGATGGCAGTGTAGCGGTTATGTAATAAACAAAGCAACTACGAAAACTACTTAATAAAGGATATAAATACCTTAAAGCCTGTGCCGCTCTGGGCAATAAAGTCACACACAAAAGGTTAGCGGACAACCAAGAACACGCACGTTCGGTGTGGTGTCGCTTCCAAAAGCTCTCATACAACTACTGTCTTCTGTCGCCGTTCGAGTACGACTCATTGTTACTCCGCGCACTCCCGCTACCGGCATAAGGTTTCACTAAAAACTGTAGAGTACCCGCACTAATGGTATTTATTGTCACCAATACCAAATTGTTCGATGATGACGTAACATACCGCCCACCAAATTTATAGAATTTTGAAAAGGAGGGAAGTAGGTTGGGTGAAGGAAATCACATGGGATTTGACCTTGCTAGGAAAACAGGTAACGAAAGATAGGGTGGTACACTACAGCGAGCGATATCACCAACTATGCAAAATATAAAAATATATATGTAAATAAACAAATATTTAAAAATAATATACTACCCTACATGTAAGAAATGTGTATATACATCTAAACATAAAACAAAATTAAAATACCGGTAGCGGTGCTAGTTTGACCAAAGGTCGTTTTAATGTGCCATGTGCAGTTTTGATCTCAGCGACACGTATAATACCGTCCGCACCGGGAAAGGTATTAATAATACGACCAAACCTCCATTGGAGTGGAGAAAGCTGGTCGTCCTTGACGAGGACAATAGTGTCCTTTTCAACTTGTCGCACACCTACCTTAGAGTGCCATTTAACCTTCTGATTCAGAGTATGTAAGTACTCATGGCTCCAGCGAGCCCAAAAATCTTGGTGGAGTTTTTGCAGGAGTTTCCACCTGCTCTTTAATGATAAAACGTTGTTTGAATGGTCCTCATCTGGTGGTGCAGAAAGAGGTTCCATAGTTAGGAAATGACCTGGTGTTAAGTAACGCAAGTCATTTGGTTCCGAACTCAAAGCGCAGAGTGGCCTTGAATTTAAAACAGATTCAATTTGAGTAAGAACTGTGTAAAGTTCCTCAAAGGTAAGTTTTTGTTCGCCGATTACGCGAGCTAGGTGTGTCTTTACCGACTTAACACCGCTTTCCTACAGGCCACCGAAGTGAGGGGCGCTAGGTGGATTAAACGACCACTTTATCTTTTTTGAGGTTACTGCACTAAGCAGATAACTCGTAAGCTGACGATAGGCACCTACAAAATTAGTTCCGCAATCACTAAATATTTGAGAACAGCGTCCTCGACGTGCTATAAATCGTCGCAAAGCAGCAAGAAACGCGTCTGCCGACAAATCCGAAACAAGTTCAATATGTGCTGCCTTAGTGGCAAAACAAACAAAAATACAAATATAGGCTTTAAGAGTTTTAGAGCCTCGTAGGCGGTTGGCCTTTATTAAAAGAGGTCCAGCAAAATCAACACCAACAATACTGAACGGTTTGGTAATACGTGCTGCCGGTAGGTCTCCCATAGGAGGAGTTACCAGGACCGGTTTGGTACGAAAACATCTATGACATGATGATAAATACCTTCGGATTGAATTTTTAATAGAAACGATCCAAAAATTCTGTTGTATAAGATACGCTGTGGTATTAACACCGGGATGGTAATATCTTTCGTGAGTTGACCGAATGATAAGTTCGGTTAATCGATGCCGCTGAGGCAATAACGCAGGAAACTTTTCGAAATAGGAACGCGAAGAATGTGTCAAGCGCCCACCTACTCTTAAGATATTTTGTGGATCAACAAATGGAGAAAGTTTTCGCAAGGTTTTAGGTAATTTACGTTTTGCCTTGATCGAAGCTATTTCCTTTGAAAATGTAACATTTTGTACATGCCGAACGATAATCATAAGAGCATTGTGTAATTCAATGTCTGTTAAGGGACCCGTATGACGTTGAGCCGTGGGTTAAAAAATCTATAAATGTACGCCACGATGCCTTGGATTTTATATAACGATGAAAAGCGACTTAGTAAAATGTCAATGATATTTGGATCTGTTTGAGCGACAAATGTTAGGATCTTCTTTTCCGTAGTTACCTCAGCAATTGAGGTTGTCAATGTTGGTCGAGGCGGCCACGAGTCACTGGTAGTGAAGCCATTCAGGCCCCGCCCACCATAGCGAACATGAAATAACCGCGCTTGGCATTAATCCCCGAGATGCAGGATCAGCCGGATTATGCGAAGATTTAATATAAAACCATCGACTAGGTGCAATGATTTCTTGAATGTGGCTAACACGGTTTGCCACAAAAGTTTTCCAAGGAAAAGGTGGAGAACGTATCCAAGTGAGAGCGACCGTAGAATCACTCCACGCTGAAACATCGGAGATTTCAATCAAGCCTTGATAAGACCGAATGGTAAAAGAAAGTAAATCGGTTAATAAAACGGCGGCACATAATTCCAAACGTGGAATTGAAATGCGCTTGATGGGAGCTACTTTTGTTTTAGCGGTTACAAATTGTACAGTTATTTCTCCAGTAGTTTGATTTATGAACTGGAAATATACTACCGCTGCGTACCCTACCTCGCTAGCATCGCAAAACCCATGCAAATGACAAGTAAAAGGATCCGAAGGGGGTAAACAACGTGATAACTTTAATGACGATAATAACGGCAACTCTTCTTGATACTGCTGCCATTGAGACGAAATGTCTGCTGGTGGGATGTCATCCCAATTTAAACCTAACATCCACAGATGCTGGATTAGGCGTTTCGCAAAAAGTGTTAGTGGGGCTAAAAATCCTAATGGATCATATATTCTGGCAACTTGAGAAAGTATGTTGCGCTTTGTACATATTGGGTTTAATGGTTTAACCCGAAATGAAAAAATATCTTGTGTAGGTGACCATTGAAGACCTAATATTTTTATTGATTCGTCAGAATCAAAATCGAGTGAAGTATATTGGCAAAAATCTGACGGAATGCCTTCCAAAATAGAAGCTGAATTAGAACTCCATTTTCGAAGTTCAAAACCAGCCAAATGCAAAAGTCGAATAATTTGATCTTTAATTTCTCGGGTCGATTGTATAGAATCTCCACCTGCGACGAAATTGTCAATATATAGATTTGACCGTATAGCCTCAGCGGCTAACGGAAACCTTTTGCCTTCGTCAATGGCTAATTGCTGAAGGATTTTTAATGCTAGATAAGGCGATGACTTAATACCATAGGTTACTGTATTAAGCTGATAAGTCTGAATGGGTTCTTCTGCGGAGAACCGCCACACAATTAATTGAAACTTTCGATGTTCTTCGGTAACCAAAATTTGTCGATACATTTGGCGAACATCACAGGTAAAAACGAAACGATGAGTGCGAAATTTAAGTAAGATTGACGAAATGTCATTTTGGAGACTAGGTCCAGCCAATTGAGTGACATTAAGTGACACGTTGTTTTTAGCCTTTGCAGAGGCGTCAAAAACCACACGAATTTTAGAAGTATGACCTTCCTCTTTAAACACAGGGTGATGGGGTAAAAAATAATTATCGTTCCCAACGGGCGGAGAATCGAGTAATGCCATATGACCCGCATCAAGATAGTCCTGCATGAAATTGTTGTACTGTGCGCGTAGCTCCGGTTGAGCATGCAATTTGCGCTCTAACGAAAATAGTCGTTTTTTAGCCATGTCAAATGAATTATCAAAAATGGGCAAAGTATCGTTGAACGGTAACGCAACAATAAAACGACCGCTAGGGTCACGAGAAAACGTGTTTTCAAAAATCAAATCTGCCTTTTCTTCTTCTGGAGAAGTATAAGGCTTGGATGGTAGCTCTTCTATCTCCCAAAAACGCCTTAGGGTCTGGTCGATAGGATCTATCTACCAGAACGGTCTTGAACTTCCACAACAGCAGTGGAGAGTAAGACAGTAACCCCATGATTTGAATTCGTCTGTGAAGACAAAACATTTGCCGGAATAGAAGAGGCTGACTGCGTCCTATTGGCATTTTTATGCATAGGTGTAGCGGTCGGTTCAGCTGAACGGCTAGAAGCAGGTTGCGCTTTAAAATGTAGCAAGGTATGATGCGGCTTGGCGCAAGTTCGACAAGAGTTATAGGATTTGCATTGCATGGACGCATGGTCTGTACGTAAGCAATTTAAACAGAGGCGTAAGCGTTTGACAATGTCGAAACGTTCTGTCGGAGTTTTCTTTAGAAACGATTGACATCTGTAAATTAAGTGATTGCCTTTGCAAGAAGGACAATGGTGCGAAAATGAATTCACTGGAGCTAATTGGTGTATCCAGTGAAACTACGTTAGAAGAAACTCTTGGTTTAAACTGAAACGCTGAGGATTTCTTAGGCACTGATGTGTGAGCTGTATGAACAGTCGTCGAATAAGGAACAGGTGCGGTTGAAGAAAAGGTTTCCAACGCTGCACATTGTTGAGTTAAAAAATATCTCAAATCATCTAACTTGGGTATTTGCTTTTCCGATTGGAGTTCAAAGCGTTTTCTAGTAAACGGATCGAGTTTTTCTAAAAGAAAATCGACCAGGATGAAGTTCCAATGTTCAGTAGGAAATTTTAAATTAGTTAGAACAGCAAGGTTCTTTGTAAAACAATCAATAAGTGCCCTAAGCTTCTTAGGGTCTTCTGGTTTTTAAGGTGGAAAGTCTTTCATAGCCTTCCAATGCAAAGTTGCTAATAAACGCGGATTGCTAAATCGCTCACGCAAGGCATTATATGAAATAATAAAATTATCCCCCGAAACAGGTACGGATTTAATCATTTTCAAAGACTCCCCGCTACAGCAATTAATAAGGTAATTTAATTTTTCAATATTGGTCAATGACGCATTATTATAAACCAGACTGTCAAATAAATCAATAAAGGATGAGAATTCAGTTACCTCATTATTAAAATGTGGGAGCTTTAACGGTAACAATTTTGATCCCGTACTGCTTGGAGCACTTTCCGTAATTTTCGGTGCTCGCATTTCTTAAATCGTTTTAAGATGCAGCAGTATGCAATAATAAGCAGCATCTACCTCTTTCCGTAAAGCGCTAAAAGCTAATAATTCTACATCGTTACATGACGCTAAGACATCAATTAAAACTATTAAAATGACATTTACTCCCCTTGTTTGAATATGGAATAACGTTTTAAACTTGAATCACTTTGTATAGCGTTGCCCAGTTCCAACATCTCGATAATCCGTATCTTAAATAATTCGAGTTGTGCCACATCTGTCTTTTTCGGAGCCATAATGACACTGTTATTCTGAAAGACCTACAATAAAATGCTGTAAACGGTAACCGCTCAGCTGTGCGCTGAGAAATATTGAATATTATGGGTTGTTGTTCAAGGCACGAAAATGTAAAATAGCGCATAAATCAATAAATCACGTTTATGACTATTAGCTTCCAATGGGTCTTAAGAAACACGTTGAAAACCTAGCGGTTTGTCAAATTCTTACAAAGCGTTTAGATAAAATTTACAGTTTACAACGGGCGGCCTTTAACATGAAAGATCACAGGAACATGTGGCTACATATTGCAAGAAAGGTTCAGCTTTTACAACTTTATTACCCTTTGCAGATGTATTCAATATTTTACGTTTACAAACCGAGCAGGTTTGTGTGTAATACAAAACGTGCAATGGCTTTTAAATACAAATTAGCAAGTTTTATATTAAGGATTTGTTTATAATTAAACGCTTGCTGGTTTAATTACGGCGAAATCGTTTAATTTAATTTAACGAAAGTATATAGCTAATATTTACACATTTTAACCCGCTAAATATGGGGTTTAACACAAATTTAAAGCTAAAGTAAATGATTAAAAACACGCTCGCTGGAATGCAAAATAATATTCAGTTTAGGACATGCGTATAACATAGGACTAGTAAAATTCGGATCGTATTAGGACCAACAAATGTGGGATGATAAGGTGATCTAGATATGTTAATTATAGGGAAGGACCAATTGCTTTTTGTAGCAATACCGATGGCAGTGTAGCAGTTATGTAATAAACAAAGCAACTACGAAAACTACTTCATAAAGGATATAAATACCTTAAAGCCTGTGCCGCTCTGGGCAATAAAGTCACACACAAAAGGTTAGCGGACAACCAAGAACACGCACGTTCGGTGTGGTGTCGCTTCCAAAAGCTCTCATACAACTACTGTCTTCCGTCACCGTTCGAGTACGACTCATTGTTACTCCGCGCACTCCCACTACCGGTATAAGGTTTCACTAAAAACTGTAGAGTACCCGCACTAATGGTATTTATTGTCACCAATACCAAATTGTTCGATGATGACGTAAGAGGTATAAATGAATAGTACATAGCTTATACAATTTTTAACTTGAAAATCGAAGTGGCAATGAAAGATATCAAATGCAGAAAGATATTTGGAATTATTATGCAAAGACAAACGATTGATATGCTTAGATTTACAGGTAATATAGTGGTATTAGCATCTAGCAAGGAAGAGTTAGAAGTTGCTCTTAATGAAACGGAAACAGTACTAACAGAGGGATACGGTATGACAATTAACAAAAATAAAACTAAATTATTAGTGTGTAAAGGACGGGTAAATAAGTTAAAAACCAGAATACAAATAGGAAACGAGAACTTACAAGAGGTTAAAGATTTCTGCTACCTAGGAAGTCAAATAACACAAGATGGGAAGAGTGCAAAAGATATAAAAAAAAAATTAACACAAGACCGTGCTGTATTTAACAAGAAAAAGCAACTACTATGTTCAAACACAAGGAAAAGATTGCTTAAAGCATATGTGTGGAGGACAGCACTGTACGGCTGTAAAACTTGGACAATGGGAGAAGCGGACAGGAAAAAGGTAAATGATTTTTGAAATGTGGTGCTACATACGTATGATGAAGATGTCATGGACAGACAAAATTAAGAACAAAGAGGTTCTCGAAATGGTAAGGGAAAAAAGAAATATGTGGGAGACAGTAAAAAATAGGAGACAAGCTAAGGCATGCGGAAATAGTACGTAATATATTTGAAGTAGAGAGATGAAAAAAGAAAGTTAGAGTTAAATCTAGATTAGACTCTTGCACACAGATCGTGAAAGATGCAGGCTGTGGGAATTTCAGGAGAATGTGTAGCTTAACTCAGAATAGAAAACCAATGAGTTACACACCCAACCTGTTCCAGGACGGAAAAATTAAAGATGAAAAGTAATTGTATTTAAACCTGATGATTATCGTAAACAACCACAGGTATTGGTTTTGAAATATTATTGTGCGGAAGAAGTAATTGAAAAGGTATTGATTTGGTAAGTGTCTAAATGGTGGGGGATTTTGGTAACCGTTAGGTTGCTTTACTCCTTTCGCGTATCATTGAATATTGGTGAAATAGCGTATAGTTATAGAAAATAATAAAAGCGGGAAAGTGCAAAAGATTTAAAAAACAAGATTAGCACAAGGTCATACTTATATTTAACAAGAAAAAACAGCTTTGAAGACAGCAAACATAGAAACAAGGAAAGATTGTTGAAAGCATATGTGTGGAACTCTCAACTTTGTATGACCGTGAAACGTGGATAGTACGAGTAGCGGACAAGAAAAATATAGAAGCCTTTGAAATGTGGTGCTACAGACCTTTAATGAAGATATCATGGGCAGACAAAACTAAGAACAAACGGTTACTTGAAATGGTAGGTGAATAAAAAATATATCGAAAACTGTAATAAATAGGAGATAAGATAATTGGACACATACTAAGGCGTTAGGGAATAATGCGGCTACATTAGAAGTAGAGAAAGGAAAAAGAGAGGTAGAGGTAGACCATAGATTACACTATTGCGCACAGATAGTGAAAGGTGTAAGCTGTGAAAATTTCATTGAAATGTGTAGGTTGGTTAGCCCAGAACGGGAAACAATGGAGATATGCGTCCAACTAGTGCTGGCTGTTTCTTATAAGATTGTTTAGTTGAATGACCTCGAGAAATGTCTAAATTTAAAATTTTCAAAAAGCTATTAAATCTGATTGGCTGTTCTTAATTACTGTTTTCTACACTTACGCGGCGTATACAAATTCATGTTCTGGTATACAACAGGCGCAGTCAGCAAGTCAGAATGATGTGCATAACATTCAAGAACGCTGATCCATTACAACTTCCTAAACCGAGTTTATCTTATGGTACAATAACATTCCGGTTGTAGCAACCGCTGCCAACAGTGGTTGCTATGAAACGCACGCAAGTTCGTTAAGAACACTTAAACTCTGCAATTAGAGCTCATAACACCTAGAAATGAAAGTTCTTTGTAAATTATCTACAACTCCAAAGTAATGTAGGGCAACCATTACAGTCACCATTTTAAATTGTTACGTTTTTATTTCTTTAATAGTAGTACAACAATGGCATAAATCAAAATAAAGTTACGGATTTACTCCCTACGCCAGCCGTATATAACCTTTGACGTAATTTGTTCGTATTCAAATTTGGTTGCATGGGTTGCCGTCACGGGTAAAGCCCACAAGTTAATAAACAAGCCAGTAGTTTACCTGGTTTTTAGTGGAAGCCAAGGTCGCCTTCTGCGTTTTAGGTGAGGATCACCTGTGGGTGGTTTCTCGATGTTTTTAAATTTCGAATGACGACGTGAAGATGCCTATGTTATGGCGGAGCACAGAGGGAGTAGTAACCCCGCCATTCTATGCTTCTCAGAGCGGACCGTTTTAACCACATGACATTCCTTTAACTTGAGAACGCGAGCGTATTTGGTTTACATGTCATAAATCATGGGGTGATTGTCGAGAAGCTTTATTCAAGAATTTCACACTTAAATGTTCAATTTAAGGATCTGAAAAAAGCTTTCCCATGCTGGAATAAAAATTCCTTAATCTAAATGAAATAAAATTTAGTGAATCTACAAGGTGCAACAATTACCTCAAAGCTTTAAAAAGAAAAAAGTCTCTTTATACGAGTGCTCACATGCACGGAAAACTTAATTTAAATAATGTCTATAAGTTTTCTGAACCATAGCAATAGTTGCGATACCTGATATTAAGACTATCTCAACTAAGCGCGCAAAATCCTTGTTGGCCGCCGCACCGACCGCACAAATTTAGACTCAAACACTAAAAGCTAATACTTAAATTCACTATGAAACTAAGTACCAAGATCATTTTTATATTTGCATATAAATGCATACAAGTTTTTATCAATATCTTTTAAGATAGTCTCTTAAGCTAAACAAATTTTTTGCTGGCTTTTAACAGGATGAGGTCCAAGTATGTTGCAGCAGCCAAAACCTTAAGTTAACAAATTAATAATTAAAATAATATAATGTTCTAAAAAGAATTTAAAAAAAGATAAGGTAAAAATTAATTTTTGGTTCGTAGGCCTTATACTTGTCAAGGGTACCCCACCCTCCCTCAAATATAATAACAGAAAAGGGACTCCCGAGGTAATAGAGTGATTCCGTAGGGGTTTTTACTCATGCTCTCCAAAGGGGGAAGTTCCATGAAGAGGTACTCGTTCATTCGAACAGCATGAGTGACCGAGTAGAAAGGGGAATGCAATTCCTGCATCCTGGCGTCGATTAAAAGAGGATCAGTCCACACGCCAAATCAGAAAACAAAATCACTGTCAAGGGCTTCAATATACATCAGCGGAAGATAGTTGCGATTCACAGCTAGCGGGGGTTCCCAACGCCCACGGCCCAATGTCGTAAGGCAACAACCCTCTAACTATGCAGCGACTTAGAAAGTGAAAGAAAAATAGAAGACAGAGAAAAGATAAAAACAGGAGATGGAATATTTGGAACTTTATAGCAACCACGTAGAAGAGAGAAGATGAAGAGCTCGCGTTGAGCAATAGCGATAGAAAAAACGATGGATAACGAAGACCAGCTAAAGTGTAGTTAGCAGCTCGGAGTGGGTGAGTACCACTCTTATGTTAAGGACGGTTGTCAAGGGACTAAGACAGGTTCCACAAAGAAAAAAATAATGTTGAAAAGGAGAGAGGGATAAGAAAAATTAGAGTTATTAGGATAAGCATCCTAGAGAAAGAGTAGAGAAGAGAATGTCCCTATTAAAACAGATTTGTCAGAAGTACCGCCTGCAACGTTAACGATAATATAAGCCATATACTAATACTTAAAAACAACTAGGCCTCAAATGAGACCCAGCCAAATAAAAAAATCAAATAAAGGTAACATAACCAACTTAAGTATACCCACACAGTGGACAAACAATAATTGTACGATAGACGGTTAATCGAAGATAAAAGTAGGAAAATTTTGAATACAACAATACAATAAGGAATACTATTGGAAACGACGCTGGAGATAACCCCTCACGAACATGTTCAGAAAACACAAAAAAATACATTAACGCCTATATGATATAAAAACAAGTTATAACAGAAATTGTAACAAATGATTGAAATATATGCGAAAGAAAACACATCGAATAGGAAATCTTTATAGTCGCAATTGTAGAAATCGACTTTTTACTACAGAGGCATAGTTTGCGCTTGCTATGTGTATCCAAAGAGTAAATCAATAAACCGACATCAGCCAGTACAAGGCTTAAAGATTCACTGAGTTGTTCAGACGAAAAATATGTCAATCTCGATAAAAGAATGTATTGGTTTGTGAAATAATAACAAGATAAAAGATGTAAATTTAAAAGAAATGGAATTATTTGCGTGTAGTGACCGACAAAAATTTTTCCAACCGGGAATAAGAGATCTGCGTTTTAAAACTGATAAAGAATGTATGACATGATATGTTTTGATGGTTCTAGGTTCAAGCGTAACATCAATTTAAATATATTGTATGATAAGTCAAAGAGTATGGAATAAATTTACGCAGAAGTAAACGATATGAAAATTTAATGGTAAGGTATATTTGTTTGCAGGAGGTAACGTCAAAAGAAAAATTGGTTGAAATACTGATAGAAAAGAAAAAATATATTAAAAGAAAGTATAAACATAAATGTAAGTAAATACTACCCGTTGAAGCCGACGAAAATGGTTTTACATCTTTAAAATGCCAACGTCCTTGAGATTTACTATTTGAATCTTGTAGTTCATAAATTAATGGAGAAATTACGCGAGAAATTGTTCATAGTATGAATTTAGGGGCCAGCTTAACAAAAAACTTTTTGGTGGCGTCAGGTAGAATATGATTTTTCTTCCATACTTGTTCAACCAAGTCAAAGAAAATGTACTTTTTCCGGAGATTGTAATGACTTTTTCATAATCTTTAAATCAATTTTTTTAACATCGGCAAAGATAGAAGATAATAGCAGTTGATCTTTGTCACACGTATTTTTTCATCAAATTCAATTACATCAGTGTTATCAGGAACAAAACCATAATAACTACCGTCAATTGGAGTATATTGGCCAAAAATTAAAATTGTAGGTGAAAACTTTATTGGAGGTACATAATGCTCGTACAATTTTAAATATATTTTCGTCCCATTTAGTATGGCCGGATCCGATATAGGAAGGGATAACTGTAATGATTACACGATTATCACGTTTTGCTGGATTTACTTGCGGTTGATATCTTTCATTAAACCAAATTAGCTGAATTTTATAACTTTTTACGAAATTTTGAACCTTTTGAAACGAATTGTGCATTGTCACAAAGAATAAATTGAGGCACACCGAAAATAAGAAAAACTTATTTTAAAAATTTCATAATTGCCGAAGATGTAGTCTTTGCTAAAGGATGAAAGAAACCAATTTGAAAAACCAATTTGAAAAACCAATCCGTTTCAACTAATAGGTATTGGTTACCTTTTTTAGATCGAGGAAGTGGTTCTAATAAATTAAGAGAAATTAATTGAAAAGAATAAGATATTATTTGAAAGGCTCTCACCAAACAAGGTCGGGCTTTTTGTGAACGGTTGGGGGGATGCTTATAAAAGAAGTGTACGATTACGTTACCGCAAGGCTTAAGCAGCCGTTTTTTTTATATTTATCATGACATGTTACATGCCAAATTGGCTATGTAGCATTTTTAGATTTAGTTATAATTCATAAGTTAATTGCCGCGTATTTTTAAATTAATAACGCTAACTTCCGTTGTCGCTGACAGTCGCGTCTGCGCAGAAGGAATGCGGATGTGCAGGAGTGTCGAAAGCGGGGATTAAACAACGAGACCTGAAGGAGGCAACAACTATCTGAGTGGTGTGTTTTTTCTTTTTAGAAATAGGTATGTAGGTTCCTTGTATCTTACCTTTGCTGTACTTGGTACCTATTCCTTTTGACCCCCTACAAGCGCAACAGCAGTTACATGTAGGACGGATGGCAATTTGAAGTTCAACATAGCGTAACTTAACCCACAACCCACCGCTGGATCCTGAGATTAAGTTCCGAGATACCCATCACGTGAGCAATTTGATTTTATTTAAATTGTGCATGTAAATTTGACTTAGAAAGCGATTGCATCACCCGTAAACGTGGTCGGCATCTGTTACAAAATGGCGGGTAATTATGCCGCGCGTAATTATAACAGACAATAAGGTAGTTTTCCTTCTCATGGTAAATATTAAAAAAAAGCTGCTTATGCCTTGCGGTAACGAAATCGCACACTTCCTTAATAACCATCCCCTCAACCGTATAAATAGAAACATGTTAAAAAATGTTTTCCAATCCTCAAGTTACTGAATTTATATGAAATTTAACTATATAAAAATTAATCAGCTGATTTTACTTTAAGCGTATTGATTACTTTAAAAGTCGCTTCCAAGGCCCAAGACAAATTGAAGGCACTCATTGTTCTAAACTTTAAAATTTTCACCTATTGTATTCAAATCAAACATTAATAAATCAAAGTCGTCTTCAATTTGTGTCATAAATGTCAAACTTAGAAATTTTTATTATTTTGACATTTTGCCATAACGGATTAAGCCCACAAGTGCTTATCTAGTTTTTACTGGAAGTTAAGATCGCCTTCTGCTTTTTAGGTCATGGTTCCTGCGAGTGATTTCTCCATGTTTTCAAATTTTGGACGATGAAGTGAAGATGCCTATACTATGGCGGAGCACAGAGATAGTTTTTTAGGTAGAGGAAGAAACTACGGGAATCGAAAGCAATCGCTTCGCCGAACTAACACGCACACACGTCCAATTTATTCAATCGCCGATAGTAACGTTTCTTACTTTAAGATGCCTCGTTCCCACAAGCTGTAGTATACTCACTATTCCATGCTTTTCAATGCGGACCGTTTTTACCGCATCGCATTCCTTAAACCTGGGAACGCTAGCGTATGCGGTTTATTCGCCATAAATGATGGGGCGATTGTTGGGAGAAACTTTATTCGCGAATTTTACACTTAAATATTTAATTTAAAGGTGGTAAAAAAGCTTTCCCATGCTAAATTCAAAAATCCGCTTAATCTAAATATTAAAATAAAATTTGGTGTAACCAAGTGCGCAATAAAAGAAAGGAAAATATCCGTTAAATCCAAAGAATCGAATACCACTAAACCCGCATTGCTCTACGTCCAAGCTAAAAAAAACTCTTAAACGAAGATCTACAAAGCTATTTAGACAGTATTCAGTTTGAATTCAGAAATTAGATGATGTAAAACAGGCAGAAAAACCTTGCCTAAAACTTATACATAGCAAAGGTACAACGGATGCAACAAACCACAAAGCATCGAGAAGTCAAATGACGAATGCATGCATGCTGGAATAATCTCCAATCTTAAACAAATGAGGGTTTTGGTGATCACAATTAAAGATTTCCTACATCACTATTGAAATAGAAAACAAGTTTTCAACAACGCTCGAGTTACCTAAGTACCTCCCACTGTCTTGGACGCTCTTTAATGTATTGATCAAAAAACATTCCAAAAAAACCCCAAACATAAAGTACAACCGGTTTGAAATTGATTTCGCTATCTTGACATCGGGGTGAATATTTCACATTACGATAGCAGCTGCCAAGTGCATGACAAACAGGGTCATAAAGTGGGTAACAAATTGGCATCTGTAACGGATCGGCCTTGTTAAAACAAAGCGGAATGCAAAAAGAGGAAAATTAATCTTAAATAGACAAATTAATGTTGATGCACTCAGTATAATTCCGATTTCATTTGTAGTGTTAAGCACCCAAGACATTTCAATCAAATTTTAGTTTCATTAATGGCAATCAACTTGAAAACCACAAATGCTTCGTTTTTTTCTGTTAAATACATTTTGGAATGGAGCTTAGGTTTATAAATTATGTTAAACCACTAAAGGGTAAACACAATATTTATTTCAGTGAATTTTCTTAGCATTTTAAGAAATCTATAAAATTTATGAGGTAAATAACAGTGAATTTATTAATATGTATTCCACATAGAGTAGAGCTTTTACAAATTTTAGTTAAATGAATTAGAATCAACGTTACATAGTTACACTACAAAGTATAACTCGGATCATACCAGAAGCAGATTCTTACAATGTAGTAAAAGGCACACACGGTTTGTTAGTGAAATTTACCAATATTAAGTTTCAGATAATTAATTAGATCATACAAGTACAATGTACGATGTTACAATGCGTTCATTTATATTGCCGAAGACAGAAGGAAACGCCAAGCACAATAAATCATATGGTATTACGCGAGCTAAGGTTCGGGCCTTGGGAGCTGCGTTTTTAAAAAACACTTCCAAACTTCTTAACAAATTTATTTGATTAAACAGATATTAATGTGGAATTTTACAAACTTGATTTAATATTACTCGAAGTCGAAAAAAGAATTAATTGTACTATTTTGAGTAGTCTAGGCAATTGCCATGTTAAAGCTGAATACTTTGACTGACTGCTGGGTCTTGGGGCTTCCGGACTATTTATAATGTTCCTACCCGCTCACATGACTGTGGGAACTTGCAGATCTCATGTCTGCTTATTCTTAATTCTATTCATTGTTACAATGTTATAATCTTACTTTCTAGGTAATTGCGGTATCTTGACCGTCAGTGACCTGCCACATGCAGTGTCACTATCGTCTGGATACAAAGTATTGTATCCGTTCTCATGAACTATTAATAAACTTTATTAATTATCCTTGTATTACATTGTTGCACTTCACTTAGTAACTTCTTAATAATTTCTAATAATTTCCTATTAGATTCTATTTTATAATACATACATAATTTGGGGGATATATAACTCGCGTTTGTACGTGTTTGAATATAAAACTCAATAGGAAGACTGTACCATGACATTACCCCTCGATAAAACGTATGAAGACTGGGAAGGAACGAACGAACGCTAACCAGTAAACAGATGTAAGTAACTTAGAAATTGTATATATACCTGTTCACAGGAAAGTGAAATAATGTTATAGTAAAATACATTTAGGTGACGTAGGAAGTGGAAATTTGTTGTTTTATTATTTAAACATATAGGTGGTATTTTTAAAGAGAACTGCATTTCACCAGAAAGTAATTAAAGTACCACAGAAGTACTCGTCGCCCAGGAGACTCACTAAACTAGACTAGGCTAGACGAGTTGGCGCCCATAATGTGACTGTTAAAAGTTTTTCAAGGTAAGTGTTATTTTATTTGTAACGTAGTATTGAAATTGCACCTAGTGAATTGTTACTTTTTTTATATTGTTTCTAGAGGGATGCACTCCCGTAGGTGACCGTAGGTGACCGGTGCATTCTTATTTTGTAACGGGATACCCGCCTCTTATGGACAATTCCCAAATTTAAGAGTTTAACACTTCATTCACCCATAACATGAAGTTTTGGTGTACAACGTACACAAAAAAATTTTGTTTACATGCAAAATGAGTGTTAAGTTATAAATTTTAATTTGCCCTGAAGGGACGAAGACCACGTAATAATATAAGGGTGCTTCGGCTAATTACAGTAGTGTGAGAGCGAGTTCCAATGGAAGAAATTATAAAAGAAAATAGAAAAGTTTGAAATAGAAACGATAACCAAAATGGCTGAAATACAACTCATACATTAATCACTTTTCTTGAGATCCGTTTCTCTTGTCATAATTAAGGACCGCCAAACCGTCTGGCACAGCAGTCTCTTCGATGTTATTCCTACACGGAAGACGGTTATTCCACGTAAATTTCTTTTGTTTCAGGTTCCTAAATTTATCACATTATAGTTACCTTCTTCTAAAATATTGTAAAAACACTCATTAAATTTTTGTCATAATAAAGAAATTTTCAGAATAAAATGCCTCTTTCAAATACAACTTTATCACAAGGGTGACTGGAGATTCTGTTACAATGACCTTATTTTTATCCTAATTCATAAATAAATGTAAATAAAATTTAACCTATGCTTAACCTCTATTGACATTAAATAATTTCAGTAAAATTACAAGTATACTTTCCTTAAAAATACCTAAATTTCTTAACATGACTCTGATCTGGTCTTGCAAAAACGAAATCTTAAAAAAAGATTATTAACATATCCATCAGTAATACTATCACTCCACATTTTTCTCGTTTCCCATATTTAATTACCTGACATTATAAATCCCAGTTTATTGAAATGTCGTTAATAACAAACATGGAAAGCAGTTAAGGTTTTTCGTTATATCATTTCATTGTCCATTCAAAATACTATATCTATACACTTTAACTAATACCAAATTCTAGCAATAAATTTTCCATTTAAATTACCATACGTACAAATTTCTTAATATTTTAAAACGTTTCAAACTATTCCAACTTCCTTACACGATACTATCTTGCTGAAATTTAACCAACACTAATGCCTTCAACAAATTAAATAAACTTTCGCGTTCGCCTCATTTTTTAATATCTGAATACCAACCAATTAACATTAAAAACGTCACATATACGTTCTTAAAAATATATAAGCTCAAAATATTACTTACTGTTTGATTCCGATCTTTAAAACTTTCAGGTTGTTCAGAGACTTCTAGCATGTAAATTTCTCGTTCTTCCCAGCTAACACAGTTCCCTTAACTCAACACAATTCACTTATTTTAGCTATACCCGCATGTAGCCATTCATCGCGGCATATTCATGAGTTGACAAAATCCCACGCATGGTTAACCTTTTTGCCAAATCTGCAAACGAAGTTGTACGAAAGCTCGCGCAACGTTCAAATATTCCCCTTCGGAGAAAGCCAAATTACATCTCATGAATTGCTCGCGGATAATTCATTCTAATTTTTTTCCGTCGGGCCTAACTATTCTTATTTCTACCACTATAAAAATATTACTAATTGCGGTCAGCATCCGATACTACAATGTATCAAGTTTAATCTACGCTTAATAACGTGGTAAATATTCTCTTTAATTATATGTCAAGTACTTTTGCAATTGTCCTTGGCATCTAGCCATGTTTCAGATATGATTCGGCATTTCTCGCGTATTACTTTATTTCATTAATGTTTACTCTGTGGTTTTGTTTATTGTATGACGTCCTGCATTCGTTACATATTTACTACGTTGTATGATTTATGAAATCTTTTATTTCTGCTGTTTTTATTGTCACGACGTTTATTCTGTTAAATGCTTAATGCGTTATCTTAGTATTATATTCAATTGTATCAATTTATTTTAGGATGATTTTTTCTTTATTGCTTTAATTGTTAACCGCGCTAATTGAAATTATATTTTCTAAAACAAAAGAATTAAAATATCATTCTTAAAGAATAATTATTTGAGACATCAATCATGTAATGTGCGTCATATTTATTCTTTCAAATCAAATTTTTTCTTTTCTCATCTAATTTATAGCTAGCGTAAGTCAATGCGTTTGACGTCTGCAAATAAATAATAATAAAACAAAAGTAGCACGCTTTACGCCAAATACTTTTTCAATAATATGATTAGAATTGGAAACCACACAGTAAAGAGCAAAACGGCCAACACATACTTACGGATTCCCTTTAACATTAAAGGCAATTTTATAGAGCAAAGCCCACGACTAGGCTATTTACAAAATCATCATAGAAAAATAATCAAGTCAACATGCAAGGTTAAGAATGGTAAAAAGGAATCTTTAAATCGCCAAAGATGTATGGATGGCAAACCGCATTTTTTGTATTCAGATAAAAACCCTTAATAATTTAAAATGTGAATGTAACGTATCGCTACCGACGCCCATAGAAATAGTTAAACTACTAAAAATGGAAACCTTAGAAGAGGTGGCCAAAAACAGAAGACAAAAATAATCAACACCTGGAAACAGCATCCTGGTCCAAATATAAGACGTTTTACTGGCACAGCAAACGAACATCCCACACAACTATCGTCCTGCTCACCTCCCCAACCTCAAGTAAGAATGAATTCTAATTGGTCATATCGCAGATGAAGGATACAAGAAAAGAAAGTAAATCATAAGGTGAAACACCTCGAAAGTTATAAAACATGAAACAAAAAAGGACTACAGACTTTTCGTAACTAACACAGACTGTTAAATCCGATTCCATTAAACCTAATGCAAGTTTTAAAAAGGGTATTCATAATGGATGTAACGGTTTTGTGGATGTGAAACAAAGAATGGCTCTTTTGTTTTCTGTAGGTATTTTTTAACGGAGAAGGTCCATGGACAAGTGAGGGATTGAATGATATAAACCTTTTAATAGCACATTCTAAGTAATATGAGGCTTCTAACACCCATACTGCAAACAGCTTAAAACGTGCTTTGCTAAGGAATGACAGGATAGTATAATACAAGTAACGACCGCTACACTTGCGGCCACGTCCTCAATTCTCCACCCGAAAGTACTACATTGCGTTTAAACGCGAAAATAAACATGCTTTTAATAAATCTGACTTCAAAATTAATTGATCATAGATAAAATGTATAAACTAAAACTAAAGTTGGGGTTAAGTAATGGTATCCATAGCGTTGGCTTTGAAGTGTGTCTGATCAACAACACACAAGCAAAAAGTAGAAGAGGAGGGTTCCGTAATACCGGACAGCAGCTGCCAGCTCTGCTTACCGGTGCCACCTTGAGAGTGGACTTAAAGCTATCCAAATCTTAGCTAACTAGTAATTATCAATGCATTCAAATTTCCAAACATACGCCAAATTTATTAATAGCGAATCCAGCTATAATATATATATATATATATATATATATATATATATATATATATATATATATATATTCATACTCTATAAATTTACAGTCGTCCTCCCTGGTCTAAGTATTTTATTATAAGTTCAGCCTAAATTCGTCCCTAACGTTTCTTATTGTTACCTATCTGACTTATATTCTAATTCCAATCTTTCTTCTTATAAATACTGCGGCCAAAAATGCGCGACAAAACGCCAAACAAAACAAATCAAGTCACAAAACAATTAAATGCATCAAAAAAATATAAAAATAAATATATAAATAAATATCTAGATATCCAAATAAGCATTGCGCATGTAACAGTGCATGAAATAGCAAAAAGCAGCATCCAAATTATCAGCTGAACTCGCACAACCATTGTGTCTGATAGCGTCATCACACTAAGAACGTGTTCATTCAAAATTATCGCAAAATCACTTACACAAATCAATGCTTATACGAGTACAGCCGTCACAATTTTATACATATCTCGAATATTATTTTTCCAGGATCTGAAGATCTGGTCGTTTGTCTACATCTTTTATATCTTACTGCTAAAGGGAGGTTGATATGCACTGCCAATGTCCAGGCGGGTATGCACTAAACGTCCTGGAGGTGACAATCAGTATCACTTTTAAGTCCTGGAGGGATGCGCGGTTTCACTCTATTTTGGTTTCTTAGTTTATTTGTTGATTTAATTTAATTAGGGTTTCTGATTTAGTAAATAGCCCGATTTTTAAAGTTTTGATTTATGTCCGATATTCCACGCGTTTAGGTAAGACAGTGATTAGTTTAGTGCTGGGT
Organism: Platerodrilus igneus; assembly: GCA_036346225.1. Taxonomy (NCBI): domain Eukaryota; kingdom Metazoa; phylum Arthropoda; class Insecta; order Coleoptera; family Lycidae; genus Platerodrilus; species Platerodrilus igneus. The sequence goes on along the minus strand of JARFIW010000195.1, from coordinate 330,001 downwards.
TCGTCGTTCATATTTAGACATCTTTTTGGTTTTTGTTTATGATTCTTTTTTAATTGTTAAGTGGTATCATGCTCGTATATCATGCCAAGTTAAACTACCTCCTCAAATTTTCCAAAGCTCCCCCACTGCCCTTTCTGCGAATTCATTAAGCGCTGCCCAGAGCGCCTTCTGTTTGGCTACTTCCCCGATTTCTTCCAGGCTTTTTGGCCATGCTAGCCCGTCAACAGCTAGTTCTATATCTGCTAATCTTCTGTTTACTATCTCGAGTGGGTAATCAAATAGCAAGTGCTCGTCGTTTTCTGCGCTCTAACTGCATTGGCAGGGGTCGTTCTCGGTCAAGCCGAATCTTCGCAGAGCGCCGCGCCCTGTTATTAGCTGCACTATCTTATGATCGAGCTTCACCTCCATTTTATCTCTGGCGTCTATGCTCTGTATAAATTTGTGTGTCAACCTGCCCGTTATTCCACCTCTCTTCCCACTTGGATTGACCTTTCTCACAACTTTTTCTTAGCGACCTCGGCACCGATGAATACAATGTAAGAAACTCCCCTGTTGCAGCCTCTTTGGTCAACTCATTTGTTCTGTCGTTCCTTCGATTGATGTCATGCTACCTAAGCCAATAAAACTTCAAATCTCGAAACCCAAATGCCGTGTGTGCAATCTTCCACACGTCCCCTTAAAGATCTGTCGAGGCATTCATATTTGCCAGAGCAGTTGGTGTTGATTTACTATCGCTGATGATAGAGAACCCACCTGTGCCTGAGTGGTTGATAACTTACTATATAACTTCTGTTATAGCTACCACCTCGTACTGAAAGATAGTATTCCAACCCGCAAGCTTAGTTTGGGATCGGAACATTTTACTCTACTCCTTAAACACAACGAACGCAACTCATGTCTGCCCATTGTCCATTCGCGAGCCATCTGTATAGATCCCGATCCCCATCGCGTTTTCATCACCTTCAGCAAACTTGTTCCCCTTGACATCAGCAGGATGCTGTAGCTCAGAAATGATAATCTTTCTTTCAACCTCCTTACTACCAAGACCAACGCTTTCAACAATTTCCCGCCCTTTCCCTATATCAACGAGTCTCCATCTCTAATCTCTCTGACGATATATTCGAATTGGGAGAATTCTACTAATCACCAAGAGCGCCTCCGTGGAAGTAGTCCTTTACGCCCTCACTGCCCTGGCCGCAGTTTTGCCGTGAACGCTCGTCAATTGTCTGACTTGGCTTCCTTGAACGGGATCCTTTCTCCTCCTAGCTCTAGCTTAGGGGGACGCTGTCTCGATTTTGTTCCAAAATATAGTGCCTCCGACTTTGTGGTGTTAAATTTTAATTTGACCTTTCTCGACCATTCATACAACCTGCGCAAAGCCTCGTTCGGTTTTGTCCGCATTTCCATTAGAATCTCGACCTGATAATCAACAGTGTATCGTCTACAAACCCGACAATAGAGCATCCTTTGGACAATCTGACCTTGAAGATACTCTCATACAACAACTTCCAGAATGTGGGACCAGAGCATGATCCCTGCGGATATCCTCTTTCCACCGGTCTTCCCCCGAAGAATGACAGGGATAGCTGATCGATTGAAGGTAACGAATACGTAAGACAAAACCGATATGTAATAAATAAGGATCATTATCTAATTATTGCTTCGTCGCTGTGGAGTATTTAACTTGGATTTACATGGTCGAAAAATCCAGGGCTATTTAGAGGCCTTGTTGATTTTACTAGTGAACTGGATGCTGGGATAATATACTATTTTGAAGCTATGACTGTTTTTAGACAAATTTTTGCAATTGTCATGAAAAGATTGCATAAGAAATCAAGGGAACTAGATATTTGACATTATTGCAGACAGAACAAGCGAGGTTTCAAATGACGATATTGTGCACAGATACATTTCAAAAAACAAACAAAACATTAATAATTGGTACCCTTTTTACATGAAATGTGCTAAAAAAACACTTTTCTTAAAGTACGTGGAGATATAAATAGTTACTTATCAACTCTGCAGTTTTGTACTATAAAAGCTATTGCAATTGATTAAACAAGTAAATAAAAGTATTAGTAGATTATAACGTAGTAGATTGCCGATTAAATAATTTAAATTAGTAAATGTAGCCTTGATGTTAAAAAAAAATTCAAATATAAATTAGCGATGTACACTTAAAACTAAAGGTGTTAGATTAGTTTAAATACTTCCTGTTTAAAGCCACAGAAAACTGTTTATCTAAGCATTTTATAATTTTTCAAGGTTTACAACAATTTTAAATAAAATGCAATACAAGGATTCTTTTACTATTTGTTTATAAAGTAGTTGGTTCTTTCAAAGCAAACTTATATATATATATATATATATATATATATATATATATATATATATATATAGTAAAATTGGTAACGACCTTGCTTCTTTAATAGTATATAACTTTATGGGTTTTAGGTCAGCAGAATTGAAGAATTCTGTTTTTTATAAACTCAAGCTTTCGGAAATTTATTTTTCCATTATCAAGAGTACTACAAATAAATACATTGAGTTAATTATGTGAACAGGATTTGACTAATAGCTAAAAATCATAGAAATAGTATTTAATACTTACTAAAGTGAGATAACAGTCAATTGGATGATTAATAATAGTAAATAGAATAATATTGGTGTATAGTATAATTAAATATAAAGATAAAATAATTAAAAAATGTACAAAATGTGTTTTAGAATTTTAAATAGGAATATTATTTTGATGTTGATGTATTCTGTCTTAGTTTTTTTTATTTTTGTACAGCACTTGTTTGTATGTTGATTTTTGTTGGTTTATTAAAAATGATCTTGTGTATATAATTTTTAGTAAATGGGTATGTATATGTTTTGTTTAATTTATTTAGTTGTGATTATAAGTTTGTGTGGTGTGTGTGTGGTGTGTGTGTGTGTGTGTGTGTGTGTGTGTGTGTGTGTGTGTGTGGTGTGTGTGTGGTGTGTGTGGTGTGTGGGGTGTGTGTGTGTGTGTATGGGTGTGTGTGTGTGTGTGTAAACTTTAGTAAGTATTAAATACTATTTCTATAATTTTTAGCTATTAGTCAAATCCTGTTCATATAATTAACTCAATGTATTTATTTGTAGTACTCTTGATAATGGAAAAATAAATTTTCGAAAGCTTGAGTTTATAAAAAACAGAATTCTTCAATTCTGCTGACCTAAAACCCATAAAGTTATATAATATATATATATATATATATATATATTGTAGTGGTTTTAAAGGGTTAAAGGTAAATATAAACAAGGCAATTTAAAAACACCCTGTATAAAGGAAACAACCAAAATTTACGTGCGAAATTTATCTCATTTTATTCAATTTAAAGCATCAAGTATTACCATTATTTTATAATTAGGGATTAAGAATTTAATAGGTGCGTAAAGAAAATAAATTGCATAAGCCAATGGAAATAATTATTTAATTTAATCGAGTTGAATTCAAAGGAATATAACGTTTAAAAAGCATAAAAGCATGAAAAATCAATAATACCAAGGTGAAACGCGTTGCTAACGCATAAACAGCCGTTGGATATAAAATACGGTGAAAAGCCAACTCGTACAAATGTTATTTAAAACGTTCGTTAAAATTGAACACCTGCAGGTTTGATAAATGTCAAGTTCCTCTTAATTTGTATAGATAACAAGCAAGTTTCAAAGAATATTGGTAAACAACAGTCGCAAAAGCACGTATTCAGGTCCACATGGGGTAAATAGAACGCGGACAGGAATATCGATTCTCTACCACTTAAACAAGGTTAGAAGGAAACATATAATATGCCTAAGAAAGGGACAGCGTTAAGATAGGCCGGATTTTGAAGACGTCAATGCATATACTATTGGTCGATAGCGTTAGTTTTAAAACAGACAAACACGGCGATATTTGAAGTCGGGTTTATTGGAAAATATCGTAACGACGCGCTAAATTTCGAGGATTTAGAAAACGGTTGAACCCAAAATTTTAAGAAATATTATTGTAAATGAAGGACTTCGCGTGAAATGCGGCCGAGAGGTAGCATCGTAAATGGTATAAATACTTTTTGAAAATGAATAAAAGTCCCTGAGTATTTTGATCGCTTCAGACTACGTACAAAAGTTACCACGAGAATTATTTTATTTTAAATTAAATAGTACGGTGTTAGCCTCATAATTTGTACGCGGATAGTACCGAATCTAAATTTTATGGAGGTGCAAAGTATATATTTTTTAACAAGCTCGTGTAGTGACGTTATGTAACAAACTAAATTAAAATAAAAGAAGTGTAAATTTTTGGATTTGGAGTTGGATGTATCATGTATGAACAGCATTGCAGCACAACTTCGAGGGTGTTCAACTACTAATATCTGGAGGCGGGAGCAGAGTAGTACCACGAAACAACTTAATGGCATCATCGTCACCGGAGCAGGGATCTTCAAGAAATTCCAGGTAACGCTTTAGAATTTGTTGTTGTTAATAAACTATGAAGGTTATTGTGATGGGTGAGAGTGAACTATGATGGTATTTTACATTATTTGGTGTAATGAACATAACACGTATAATTAACTTTTATTGTGGTATTTAAATAGAAATATAAAGGTGTATATAACGCTGATTAACATTCCTCAGGAATTTAAATATTTTTTTGTTATGAGTACATAGGTTTTTGTTGTGTTTGTAATAAGAATATGCCAAGTAAAGAGCATACATTAATCACAATTAACTGGGTTATCATGAGCTCACCATACTCCAGAGTTTCCTAATTGAAATTAATTATAAATAGAGAAAGAAAGATATTTTCATGTCGTTATTAAAAGCCCTGTTTTATTAATGTTAGAAATGTATTTTTAATTAAGTCGTTATTTACTTACGTCTATAATAGATCGACTTATTCGTTGCACAATTCGTACACTTTTCAAAATGTTTTTACTTTAATTTTTGTTTCACTGGTTACGTAAAATAATTAGCACTTCAGAATATAGTCGTAGCCCAGTTTAAATGTATACTAAACTTGTCGCTTCATACTTATCGTATTTAAAGCCATACCTCTATCTGCTTTTCACTCGTTCATTCACGTGTCGGGACGACACCTTTTACCTTTATCTTTGTGTACTTCGGGATTTTCACCAATTATCTAGTCCAAATATTCGAAAGGATGCCTGGCTCGTCACGTAATCCACTCACATATCATAGTATTATTTGAGAAATTCCAACAATTTCCATTTATTAAATCACGTATTCAGTGTTTGTTATTTATTATAATCTAAATCGAAATAATCTGGTGCTTGTTTATTTCCTAATATTGGAGTTTTGAACAAATGTGATTCTTCATGTCACGTACGATTTTCTAATAATACTCTAATAGAAAAAATGCAACATTTGATGTCAATACCTGCTATGTACTTCTACTCGAACGCCATTATCTACTATGATATTTCTGGAATACAAATTCAATTTTTATATGCATCTTGCAGCCAATGAGACAAATAGTCGAGTTAAATTCAAAAATAAAGAGTTCAAAATATCCTCAAAACAACATATTTAACACAATTAACAATCAATTTCTACACTACTCTGATAAAGAAATTTTATACACATTAGAGTCTTTTATCAATAAATTCCTAATTGAATATTTTCATTAGAATTACTATTTACACCAGTTAATATTTATGCACTATTTTTACATCTTTTGTGAATAATCAGTCCTATCGAAAGTCATCTATTGATTATCTTTCTTCCTCTTTTATATCGTATTAAACATGTTGAAAATCATTATGTTCACTCTTCTATATAATCACAAATTTTTTATGTGAATTGGCAACCCTAAGTGAAATTATTTCAGTTTAGTTTGTACTCAAGTATCTGCCATAAAAATTAAATTCCTAACCTCTAATAAAAATCTTTTATCAATAACATTTAATTAAAACTAAATTGCACATATTTCTGACGTTCTTTACAGCAGTCAAGTATTCTTTTGTTAAATGTGGTTTGCTTTCAAAATTATCAGAATCCAATATTTTACTCTTCAAAATTCAAGTATAACGTTTACCCAATTTTTATAAATTCAATACCAACGATCCGATCTTCTTTTGTTGGTTGTTAATTCGCCTTAAAATCGTTTTATTCTATCAAACTTCAGATCTTTCATAAATTTAAATTTTAGATTTGTTCAAATTTTTTATTTTATGAGTCTAACTCCAGTCTTAAATTTTTTATATTATATGCATTAAACTGAAGACCTTATACTTTAAATAGTGACTCACTAGCGGACATTGTGTTTTACCATTGAAATTAATTATGTAACGTATTTTAAGTTTATACAACGACGTGCTTTTTCATGAATCTTGATAAGTACACGCTATCGCATGTTACATGCATAGGTTTCAATATTCAATACCTTTCTTACGTCACTCTTTCTCGAATGTCCTCGTCTGTTCCCGGATACATCGAATGCTACTTTTGTGAATTTTAATATTTTAAACGATTTGAATAAAAATTTTGAGCTTCTTAATAATAAGAAATCTCAAAATTATTTAACGCTTTCATCTAGAAATTTTTAGGTATTTAAAATACGATCTTTGTGTTATTAAACAAAAATGAAAATTTTTTTTAGAATCGTGCTTTATGCGTTAATCGAACTTAATACTAATCTATACACTGCATTTCAAAAATGCTTCCAATATGCAAATGACTAAATAAATTGCTTTTTCTGCATTTTCTCTATTTATCCAAAAATGAAACCTGCGTTACACAATACAAGTTCCGCGTTTATATACAAAAATTATCTCGTTTCTAGAAGGTACTAGTATCGTATAATATTTTACACCGTCATGACGCAAGGTTTCTTAGCATAATTTATTAAGGTCGGTCGTGTGATTGATTTATAATAGTGACGTGCGCTACCTCACCTTGCTCTATCTCCCAAGGTTATTGTGGCGTTGCATACTAATGCGAAAGATAATCAATAATTTTTATTTATTGTATGGGCTTTTTAATGTTCCGACCGCTTCTTGGAATAAACGTTTCTTTATTTATTAGGTCATACGAAATTGACGTATTTCTAAGTACAGATGATTCATCCCTTTTTTTTATTCCTAATATTCTAGAAAATTCTTTATTTAAAAAGAATTAATTTAAACTTTAACTGCTTTTTAATGCAAATGGTTTACATTTTTATAGAAAATATTTGCTTTTACGGCAAAACGTGTTTCAGTACACATAATTAAAATTAGAATTGGGGTTTTAAATACAGGAAATTATTTACTTTTATGCATGGAAAGTGAATTTTTTTATTACAAACGAATAGCTTTTGTATTTATCTCAAAATGATCGATTTGCGTTCGCATTTAATGCGTTTTAAGGTATCTTAAAAATAATTATTTTTATATATAATGTTTACATTGTGTGCTATGTATTTACAATACGCTTATATCATATAGGGTGATTATTTATACACGCGGAACTTGCGTTTTTGATTGGCACTTAATGAACAAAAGTACGCTTGTATTATACAGGACGTAGCCATGAATTTATGGAAATTTCTATTTTTTCCGGATTCTTTTATATTTTAGTGGGGTTTATTTGTAGAATTGTGGTTTCAATGACCTCTCGTGACCCCTTTTCACGTCAATATATATGTATATATATATATATATATATTGACGTCATGGGGTCATAAGAGGTCATTGAACATCGCATTCTGTAGGTGAAACCACCCCTAAATCAAAAAAATTATATTTTTAAATATGTAGTTTTTACCCTGTATAATTGTATAATATTCCAATAAGCTTATTATTATTATAGTATTTATATTACTATATGAACGAAACTCTTAGTTTTAATTTAAGCGAGTTCTAAAAGGTAAATATTTATTCTCCACTGAAAACTAACAATTTGAATACAACGCAAAACGTGTTGTGTCGCGCTTTTACAGATACTAAATAAAACACTGTATCAAAAGTATTTTTATTGAAAACATTATTTAAAACACGCTCGAAAAAGTTTCTTCTATTATAAGCATCGAACGCGAAACAAGTTGAACGAAACTACTCAAATTTTCCTAGATTATTCTATTTTTCATTCATTCTGTAGCGGGAATACGTCCTCTTACAGCAGTATCAAATACTCTTTTTAAATACTAAATAACATTCAATAGTTTAGAAAGAAGTATTTTATTGGAGATTGTTCGTAAAGTTATGTGTAAATAAAGATGTCAGGTAATTATTTCGTACGATAGCAAGCAATTCTTTGAACCAAACCAATTAATGAGTTTGTGGATTGCGATAAGACACGTAAATACTATCAGATAAGACTTTTAAATAGCCTATAAATAATAACAAAAGCGATAACGAATGAATATTTTACAGTCCTACAAAAGGCATTAATTACCAGACATTTTTACGATCGCAATAAATTAAACTGACAGATAGTTAAGATAAGAAACACGTAAAATGAATGAAATTACAGTTAATTGTTACATCATGCGATGAGTCAGACTCACTGGAAAGATATAGAAATTTGAGAACCTGTGACGTACTAAGTTTTTTATTATACAAAACCGCGAAAGAATGCAAACGGGGTATTTATTCAAGATCGGTCGATCTATTTATGCAATACTTGCCGACGATACCTTTTGTTTGTAATCACGTATAGCAGGAGTTGGTGTTTTTTAATTTCATCAGGGCCATGCTCGATGTTCAAATATTGATTGAAACTAATTTTTTTAACGTGAAATTCAACATACAAATGTAAAAATCTAATTGAAATAAGAACTTAAACGGAATTATGGAGTTAATAGTCATAAACGAAGGAACCGAAACTTGATTTCCGATGCAGTTATTTGGTACAAAATGGAGGAGATTTAATCGACAGTCTTTAAGAATTCTGCATAAATAACTTGATGTTCGAAACGCAAGTACAGCTTTATTTAAAATCTTTTAAAATACATTTCTTGATGTAATTAATTTAAATAGATTAAGCGTGCATAAGATTTTTGCTATAGATCTTTTTTGTAAATCGATATTGTAAGCCTGTTTTGAAGTCGAATTCGATAACTTCGGCCATTATCTAAGATTATAAAGTGATATCTGACCAATTAACGCTTTCTTCGAAGGCAAAAGTCTTCTTTTTTACAATTAGCCATAACTAATTTTAATAATCTCTACATAGTGTGACATAAGAAAGTTTGAAGGAGGTTATATGCTAATCACTAGTATTTGTTTAATGTTATTATTTTCCAGACATAACTTGTAAAATTGCATTGGTAGGCTTTAAGGTTGATATGTAAATAATCTTTTTGAACAATGTGTGTTAAAGGAAGATGTTTGTGAATGTAATAACTGTTATAATTTGAACGATTGTTTCTAAATATGTCACTAGAAATTTTTGTTGAAGTTTTGTTGTTTTATGAGGTTTAACCTATCATTCACAGCAATATGTGTGTGTGTGTGCGTGTGCGTGTGCGTGTGCGTGTTCGTGTACTACTGTGTTTTTCAAGCCCCTATTGTTGGACGTCAAATGCTATAAAGTTATATATCTCGCTTTGCTTACCCGTTTCTCAACACAACAGACTCATAATCTCACACTTAAATTCAAGAATTCACTTCCGAGATTATCTCAGTTGGTAAAACACTTAAAATTTCTCCAGCTCTAACAGATTAGTGTATAAACCTTTACTAAGATTTTAAAGTACAATAATTTACCAATAATATATTAAAATATAGAAAAATGAAAATTTTTACACTATTAGATCAAATAAAAAAACCAAAGGTTCAAAATTTCAACCTACGTCAAGAATTATTTGACGTTGCACTTACAGCGTCTGAGTATATACGCACACAACCGTTTTTACTCTTTTCAAAATATCCCTTTTCATCCCAATGCGAGTAAAACTCCTTGTGTTGTACAAATAATAAATTTCCCAAATGGAAATCGCGTGAGTCAAATTTAAACTGATAGTACTTAAAAGTGACTATCTCTAAATAAAAATTATCAAATTCCAAAACACTAATATCTTCATAAAAACTTTTCTAATAAATCACAAAGCTTAACAACTACTCTAACCTTTATTCGCTGGTTCATTGAAATAACTTGAAATTCACCAGCTCTCCAATACTTTACGCTCCAAACAATACACATATTAATGCTCTATAAATAAGGATCTCCTCCTGATATAAATTACTTTTCAACTTGCTTTGCGACGTGATGGTTTAACTTGAATTAAATTATACAAGACTTTTACTATCGCTATGCCAAGAAAACTAATCAAGGAATAAAATAGAATAAAATAAAACCGAATAGGTTCGAATTTAATCGAACTGAAGCTTTGAAAGTGATCTTCATTACTTAAACTAATTTCAAAAATGTAGATGTACTTACAATTTTCCAAAATTGCCAAAAATTAAATATTTGAAAGCACTTTATAAAAATCGCAGATACTTTAGCTTTCAATTGAGTTTTGTTAATCACTTCTTTCAATAACTTCGTTTATATGCAGAGCAACAGGAAATAATTCCTAAAACTACACTCGTCCTATTTATAATTTAACATCCAGATAGAAAATCATAACATGGTTCAGGAAATTTTCTATTCTCAAAGAGAATTAGTTTTTCTAAAAATCACGTAGATCTGCTCCAATAATAATGGTTTCGGTACACAACGTAGTACCTTATTGGTTTAGCGCATTCAACAATGTGAAAATGGACTTTATTGACCATACGTAAAATCCGACCGTTTCAAGCTACTTTCTCTTACATAAGTAACTTCGAAATCCCAAATGTTTCCTCAGACATAGAATATTTACTTTGACAAATGTTAATTTTTATTGGACGTATTAATGAGCTCTTAAATAAAATTACGTGCCTACATGCATATAGGCGTTTAGAGTAATAATAAATGCAGTTTTCAGTAAAATTAACGATTCTTTCTTTTTAAAAGATTCACTTGATAATAAACGAATAATACTAATAAAATATCCATCCATTCTAATAATATAAAATTAGTGCTATATACCCAGTGTTTTCAAGAAAGTTCAAGTTTGGGCTTTCTTGACTTTTTATTTTTAAATAATTCTTGATTCTTAATCTTAGGTATAAAGTCTAAATAAATAGTTTATATTCCTAAGTGTTTTTATTTTATAAACTTTTACCAGACATTTCGGCCGTTTTTGATCATCTTTTTCAATGGTATTTCTTTTCTCTAAATGGAACAAGTCTTAAAAATATTAGTTACGAATTATATTTTAAACACAAAACTTGCCATTAAACGCAAATTTCAAGGATTTATCTATGCGTCAGTAAAATAGCATGTACAATTATGTTACAAACCAGAACAATACACCATTCTACAATTTACCCAATGAATATTTATACACATTTACGTAACGAAACTAAAACATTTTGTATGTTATGTATACAATAAAATTTAGCGAACTTTTCTGCTCATTGTCAAATTGTTTAAATAATTTTTTAAAATGTTGACTCGAATTGTGTTTCAAAATAATACATGCATCATGAACATTCCTGTTGTCAATTATTGGCTATTATCATTTGAACCGTTTAGATGTGATGATGTTCGGGTTAGTGGCCAGTATGTTATTATATTAATTTTACATATAAATTTATATATACATATAAGGTTTATTTAAATTATTTTTATTAATTGTTTATTTTATTAGATTGTAGTAAATTTTACTTAATTTACTTATATCTATTTTATCATTAACTTATGTTGGATATTTAAATGTACACCATTTTTTAAAATTCTCGTATTTTTATTTGTTTCAGTTTTTAAAATAGTTGTTTTTTTGTAATCAAATTTGTGTTTGATTTGCCTCTCATGCTTCGTAAATTAAGTTTTGTTTGCTTTGCCATACTTATGACCATTTATTCTTTTTTCGAAGTATTGCATGCTGCGTCTACTGTATACACTATTACAATTAGGCTGACAAGTAATTTTGTAGATAGTGTTTTTTTTTTGTTTTTATGTTGATTTTTTTAATTTACTGGAACAGTTTTTTCTCAAATTGAACCCTTTCTTGTGCAATTTTCAGATTGTTTTTTAATACTCTCTGCGGTTTTCGGATAAGTTTTGTAGGTATGGCATTGATATATATTTTCTGTAGGTTTAGCGTTAGAGTTGTTTTCATGGTTTTTGTTGTTGTATTTATTGATTTGGCTTTTAAAAATTTGTTGTAGTAATTTAGATGGATAGTTGTTTTCCTTAAAGATGATTTTCGCTTTCGTCCGATAGTTTAATTGCCCTATCTTCTGTACCAATAATGACAATTTTGTTGGACTATAGGATGTTGGAAGTAATAATTATGGTATCTACCTGACCAGGTATTTTTGGTGTACCATGAAGTACGTATTTGATTGTTATTTCGGCGTAGCGTCATATCAAGAAATTTAAATTTTGATTTTTTTCCACTTTAGTAGTAAATTGTTTATTTTTCTGAAAGCTGTTAAACAGTTTTATTACGTAATCGCATTTATCATGTGGAACAAGAGACACACGGTCGTTTTGGTAGCCCATAGAATCTAGGTGGTAGCACGTTATTTATAATTAATTTTTTACAACATTAGGGGAATATATCCTTTTTGTTTCCATAAGTTAACTAAGTTATTGTTTATTTTTTGAAAAGTATTTGTCGGGTTTTGTTTAACTAGTTGATATGTCGATCGTTCTTGCAGTAATTTTAGAATTTTGTGTATGTTTGATCGGTCTTTATTGCAGTTTTGTTGGATTCATCTGGTTTAAAAATAATTGGGGTTTTGTTTTAGTATTCTTTAGTTCTTTATTTTTTTTTGTTATTTCACGGTCACTTTTATTTCCTTTATCTTTCGTTGTCTTAAATTTACTTTTATGGTTAGTAATTACATTACAGCAACTTCCCCTGACTATCTTTTTTATCTAAAGATAAATCTGAAATCGCGTTTTCAATATTTGCTATGATTTCAGGGTGTGGAAATTTGGTTTCATTTTTAATTGGTGCCACAAATTCGAATACAGACTTAAAATTTATTTAGACCTTATGCCCAAGATTATAAATCAAGATGCTGAGAAAAAGATTGGTTTATAAGACTAAATCCCAACTCACAATAATTAATTATAAAAGAGTAAATTTTTTCTAAGAACGTTTGGTATTTATAAATACGCTTTATATTAGTTAAATCGATAGACATTTATGCATATTTTTCATTTATTTAACATCGAAAATTATTAATAACATAGACGAATTTATTCAAACTGAAAATTGCATTAATGTTGAAAAGTCGTACAATTGTTAATATTGCGAGGAGGCTTACATTCTTAATGTAAAAACACTACAAGCAAATAGTTACCTAGGCTGGTTAATTCTTTGTATAAAGCCAACACTTGCAATGGCAACAGCGATATCAAAATTAATTTATTATTTACATAGAGAAACACTCGATGCGATTTCAAATTAATTGAAACTGCAATTATTGGCATTCAAACATCATAATGACGTCGAACTAGCATTAATAGAAGTGCTCAATGAATGGTATTTTTTGTTATGAAAAGAAAGATTGCTGATTGGTCATGGTTACGTGCGTCTTAGCAAGTGGTAGTACTTAGCGTAGAATAAAATTTACTGGAAGAAATGGTTTTATAATCTGAATTTACTGTTATAAATAAGAGTAGATTTGCTTTGAAAGGGATTGTTGCATTTTCTTGAAACCAGTGAAGATTTAAAAATAATTAAGTGCTACAAAATAAGTACCAGTACAAATATTTTATTTAAAAAGTGTTGTTCAAATGGGTTTAACTTCGCCGATTTTGAAATCGTGACTTACACTAGCTAAATTTTGATGGGAAATAACGAGTTTAGTAATTAAAAGAAAGCTTTTGACGCCCAAAAGCATAACAAATTATTCATAGAGATTGCTTTTGAAGGCATACAATCTCCAGTTAACTCTAGAACTGAAGCCAATCGATCACATTTTACGTCGATTTTGTTCACTGGGTTTTAAGGGAAAAAATAAAATGCTAATTTCTACGTTTGAATCAATTTCAACGATGAAGCTGATTTGGAGCTTGGTAGATTTGATAACATGCAAAATTGTCGAATTTGGGGAGAAGAAAACTTAAAAGAAATTGTGGAAAAACTTATTACATCCACTAAAAGTTACTGCTTGGTGTGGGTATAATAGGATTGTATTTTTTCGAAAATAAAACTGTAACTCTAATAATTGGATTGTATTTTTTCGAAAATAAAACTGTAACTCTGTTACTGTCAATGGAGAGCGATACCGAAGAAAGATAACAAACTTTTCATGGTTTGAGTGGGAGGGCATGAATCTGACCAACATGTGGTCTCAACAAAACGGTGCTACGACACCCAGCCATCGAAAGAATCGATCTTCTTGTATCAACGATTTGCAATCAAATAATCTCATGTAGAAAAGACATTAATTGGCCGCTTAGATATTGCGATCTACTGCCCCTAGACTTTTTTCTTTGGTGTTATTTGTAAGAAAACGTTTACGCTAATCATCCTGAAACAATTAATGATCACGAAATAAACATTATTGGTGTTCAAGACATTAAAGCAGAGTTATTGAAAATTTTGTTAAAAGAATGATCAGCTACCGAATACTCGAAGCAGGTCATTTATCCTATTTCATTATAGATTACTAAATTGAAACATTTGTACTTTAAAATTAAATAAAGGTTTTAAAACTTCCAATAATTGAGTTTAATTAAAAATTTAAAAGTGACATGTTAAATAGGGTAGGGTAGGGATCTTTAACGTGCGTGACAACACTCACACACGGGACCTCCATTTAACCTCTCATCCGAACGAGGGCGTAATTTTTGTGAAAAATGCTCACCTGCCATTTTTCAAGCAGTCGGCTGTTTTGGGATTTGAATACGGGACCTTGGGATCCGTAGTCTTACGCTTACTACATTGATCCACGGCGACGCCCGTGAAATACTTCGCTAAAAATTCTGTTTCGAGAACGTACCGAAAACCTCGACTGTGCTTAAAAAAATTGCTGCCAACAAACTTAGTGGGACGGGTGGTGTAAATGTTTGAAAAGTATCACGGTATGCTATCGGGTATTAAATCTTGCAATACTGGGATTTTTAGGGAAAAGCCTTAGAATGAATAACAAGAGGATGCCAAATCCTGAGATTAAAAAAATAATTCTGGCCAAAAATGCACATGAGAATCAATAGAGTACACTAGTGCTAATCAACCTAAAATGAACGTTATCATAAGTACACTATACCCATTTTAAAACTACTAACTGAAAGAAAGGTTTCCAAAATTAAATGTTAAATTACACAAATATTAATCACGTCTCTAGGTAATTGTAATGTAATTTATTACAACAAACCTGGAACTATCACCATCACATTGATTGTGGAAAACACTAATATAAAACTTATATAATTATGTTCATTACAAGTACATATAAAATATCATAAAACAAAAAGAAGCAACCAAATATATCACAAAGTTACTAGCTAAATGTTTTACCTCATCACAAGAATCTACTGTGGGTACGTTTATCAGTTCATGCATTTAATTAAGAATGTTCATTCTTTTACAATTATTCTGGATTATAGTTTCAGAGGTTTTCATAAATATCCGATGAGTGATTTTTGCTGATAAATAACTTGGACACCACTAAAAGCCTTTATCCCCTGAACGTATTTCATACTTCGAAAGAAACTAGCTGTTCTCAACATGTTTATGTCCAACATGCAGTTATCAATTTAATGGAACCAAGTTGTTTCTAAAATTAAGAGTAACCAGCCTAGTGGGGTATTATCCGAACTTTATTGACTACTTGATCCGTTCGATACTTATTCTTCAAGTTAAACTAACCTTCTTAAGTTACATGTTGTTAACTACGAAATGCTCTATAAAAATTGACTTTCCTCCATAAAACAATAAAGACTGCAAATTGAAATGCGTTGTTTTGGACTATTTAAATATATTAAAAATTAGTATATTGAAAGATCAACTAGAATCAAAGCAAGGGACTTTTCATTTTGTGTATCAGCAAAATTTTAATGTGAACGTTTTCATGTCTAAACAATGGGGTCATAGGCGTCAGCGTGAGACATTATTAATCAAAACAAAGGAATCATAAAACTAATACTTTGAATTTAAAGTTGCATTGCTGGTATCTTTTCTTAACCTTTAAAACCGTCATAATGAATTTGACAACTTTTGAGTATGAACAATATAAGATACAGAAATAATACTTCCTTAGTTCAAAAATGCCTGTAACCTAAAAATTATACTTCTTGAAGGAAGTAACCTAACTCTATTGGCGGAATCTGCTAATATAGAAACTATTAAAATTAAATATGATTATAATCATTTCAAAGGAACGTTACTACCCCCTTGGAATGATAAATTGTAAATAGTTTATCACTACATAAGATATTTTTCAGAAGTTAATATGCAATACTATTGTTATTAAAACAACGTCATCTTTCATCAATTGTATGTTCAGGCATTTTGTGAGTACAGCAACGAATACTATAACTTTGAAGTGAACACTATTCACTTGGAGTGGGGAGAGGGGCTTATATAATTACAGTAATAGTAAAACTAAGAATTAGGAGAGATAATTATTAAAATACCCTGTATGTTTGGAAAACTTTAATTCTCGGAAAGGTTAAACGGATTCGAAATGTGGACTTGCCAAACAATGAAACTGATAATCTGGATTGGAAGGTTAAAAGCGATGACATTCAATCAACGTTAAAAAATGAAAATCTAGAGTTAGAAATTGTTTAAAGGACTTCTACGTATTCATAGATACGATAGAGGACCTGATAGAGCTAAAGGAAATTTCATGAAAAAATTTTGCATCAACCAAAATCTTTTGATCATATATGTTCACTGAGGTTAGCCAACGATCCCGCACGATGAAGATACCAAATGATAATATGATCCCAGATTAAATGACAGAACATCAGTGATAACGATGATTATTTTCTTTATCGGGCGTCGACTTCACGAGCATAGTCCCTTATCCTTTTTGTCCCAGTCGGGCACAGAAATATGATACTACTTGCTGTTTAAGTATTTTGAAGCAGTGTGGTGCTGTCACTAGCGTTACTTATCTCAGATACACTCGTCCTTTTAGCAAATTTAGGATATTCCAAAGCAGCATATCGTCCTCATTTGTCATTAACCTCAGATGCACTTATTAGTGAACTGATGGTACTTGCGCGGTTTCGTCTTCGGCTCATTAGACATTAATACTTATGTAACGCACTTTAGAGCTTCACAGCGGTTTACTGTTTGATACGATGGATTATCGATTTTGCCCTAGGCGGACACAGAGGCTTCAGAGTATTCTGAAGCCAGAAGTATGTATATCGTAGATATTGAAACGATACGCTGCCTTTGAATACTCTCTAGCAGCATCATATTTCTATGCGCGGTTAGGGCTAAACTGATAATCAATCGTATCCAGCAGCAAATTTCCGCGAAGTCCACAGCTCGCATATGCATAATGAGCCGAGGGCGAAATGCGTTAATACAATGGTCCGCATTACCATTTTTTAATGGTTACTCTGAGTATTTGATGCACCAAGGGTGTGCAAATTCACTTACTTCACCTATAAATGCCACAAAAGATTTCCTAAAATTATATTAATGACATTATACACATATGCGGCTAGGAATAAGGTAACGTCCTGGGGTAGTGTCACCGTAAGCTGTATCACGTAAAATAGGAACAGATAACATTTAGAATACAGAAGGAATATTCTTTAAAATATCACAAATACAATCATAGATGGGCTTTACTGTATACTGCTGCTTACTGAGACCGTGTTGGGCAACTTTAGGAGGCTTATTTCTTTTAGGTATTCTATTACTTTGTTACGGTATTCCGTGCGGACAAGAAAGAAATCAGTAAAGCAAGCAAAGAAAATTAGCCTGCACCGAGTACCGCAACAAAAAAAAGAAGGAATCGAAAGGAGTAATGCCGTGCTAGCTAAAACGTCGTAGAGTGGAGTAGGTCACACAGAAAGAACAGGAAACCTCAAAAAAGAAAATTCATTTACAAACCTTTAAGAAATCAATATGTTATAAAAGGAAACCAACTATCATAGAAAACAACGATTTTTATAGTGCAAAAATCTTCGAAAAATAACTAATACCCTTCTTTAATTAGCTTAACCTAATTTTCTACCTCAATCCTAATATTTATATAAAACAGAAATTTAAAAAATATTATATAGTGAACTGGAACCTTCACCTTCAATCTTACTATTTACATAAAGCAGCAATTAAAATAGTCATACAAACCCAACACATTGTCC
Organism: Platerodrilus igneus; assembly: GCA_036346225.1. Lineage (NCBI taxonomy): Eukaryota > Metazoa > Arthropoda > Insecta > Coleoptera > Lycidae > Platerodrilus > Platerodrilus igneus. The sequence goes on along the minus strand of JARFIW010000195.1, from coordinate 311,668 downwards.
ACAATTAATGTTTGATATGATTACAAAAAAATTGTAACGGTAAATTAGAGTATTTAAGGAAGAGCTGTCTATCAGTCGAAATGCATTTCCTCGTAGCTGAAAAAAGTATTAGAAAAACTTCACACGTTAACATAGTGTACTAGAAATTTTATATTGATTGAAAATTATATTTTATATTTAATTCCCAAACAAAAAAGCTGTCTTCAATAGCGTATTCCGGCAGTTTAAGTGAAGTAAGTTTAATTTCAACACCACGACATCTCCACTTGTGCGATGAGTAACCTCAAAACTTAACCAAAACGCCATACCAAATTCTTTTCTCTCTAATTCCCTTGGCCGATAGCTAATAGTAAATTATCGTCTGACCTAAGATATACGTCTATAGAGGTTACATAGTGATGGTTGGATTAGTTGAAAGTAAATTAGCACCAATTGCAGTAGATAATGCAGTTGCTTGAAAAACTCCATATCTCAATTCATACAAACTAATTTGAGGACGCCATATTAGAAATTCATTACCTGTAGGAGTCCACTTGTTCATCTTGGCGACTAGAACATACTACTTCTGATTTATCACCAAAACCATGTTAAATATCAGTGAATTTTCATAGAATATCTCGTAATTCGAACCGTTACAAGTCATAAGATCGATTTAAAATAATAGTTTGACAACAAATACCCCAATCTGCCACATTAGAAAACTTAAGCTATCAACTATTGATAACGGGAAACCCATTTGATAATTTCTATTCCATTGAAATGGAGGTTATTTTTCTAGAAACATCTATTACAAATCGGCAAATTCGAATTGAATCACACTTGCTAATTACACATGTAGAAAACCCGTTTTACAAAACACGCAGCTAAATGATTGCAATATTTCCGAAAACAAATGTTTTACCAATCGAAAACCACGTTTTAAACGTATTATAATCTTTAAGAAAACTACTGGATTTAATACTATATTGAAAGAATAAATTTGCTGTATTTAAATTATATTTGCATGTACTGATAAAAACTACAGGGTGTTGAATAAGTAATCATTTCAATTTAGAGAGATGTCGAAAACGCTTTACAAGTTTGCAAATGACCATGATTGGTGTAGGGAATATGAAATTTAATTACATAAGAACGAAAATATTTACCTACAGGGACGGCACGTAGCAACTTTCTTAATGCCGTTTTTATCGCGACAATGTTTGCCAATTTTTATTTTTTCTAGCTGTATCGTATTCGCTGTCTCGTAATGGAGCTGATCAACATTGATTTTGTTTTTATTTCGGTAACTTACCACCTATTAATAGATAGCTGTTAGACAACTTGTGTTGCTAACATTTGTGCCTTGCGAGTACAATAATAGCGTTTTCTGAAACATGGGAGGCTGTATACAAGGATAGGATTTTTAGATCAGACTTCTACCGACTATGTTTATTCTGCGCTCGTTCTCTATTATGTGATTGAGGAGGTATTTCTTTATAGTGATCCAAATCTATTTTGCCTGGACGATTAAGCTAAGACTCACTCACATACAACTAACTAAAATAAACAAGAGACAATACTAACCAAATTTGTAATTGCTTTAAGAAATCTAACCCTAGCTTCAGTAACGTAATGTTTATATTTCCAATGTTGTAGCGCAACTAAAAATTACTACAGAGGAAATATTCTGACAACATAATTACAACACATCAGCACGACAAAATACACACAAGCACACACACACACACACAACAGAGACTGTACGTAGCCTCCCTAGTTTTCGGCTGCCGATAGCCAGGACACGTACAGGAACGCGTACTTCTCGGTTTCTGATTTCCGGCTACCGGCGGTTGGAAACCGGGAGAAGGAAACAGTCCCAAGGACCTCACCACAGACATAAGCACACGCACACACAAACATGAAAACAATAAACACACACACCATTATAGCATACTGGCACGACAAAACACACACATACACACACCAAAACACACACAAACACGCACGTACACGTACCTGCACGCACACGCATACGACACATATATACGCACACGTGCACACATACACACCAGGGACTGTACGTGGTTCCCCTGGTTTCCGGCTGCCGACGGCCAGGACACGTACAGGAATGCGAACTTCTCGATTTCTGATTTCCGGCTGCCGGCGGTCGGAAGCTGGGAAGAACAGCAGTCCCAAGGACAACGTCACAGACAGAAACACACATACGCACCCTCACGCGCGCACAGACCCAAACACACACACACGCACACATACACACCAGGGACTGTACGTGGTCCCCCTGGTTTCCGGCTGCCGACGGCCAGGACAACATACCAGGATAACATACTCATGAGGATTTTTAATAGTAAAATCATAACTTTGTAAATATTTTATCTCTACAACATTGATGCATGGAAATCCTCCGTATATTTCAAGCACCCTACTTTTCTCAATGATGTAAGTTTTCTGATTTCAGTTCACTGCATAGCTTCCTAAACATTCCCGAAATTTTATCAACTCTGTCGGTTTTTCCTGCTCGGTTCCCTTGATATAACCTGAAACTTCTGCAACGTATACAGCTTTGGCTATAAATTTCAAATGCCTAATTTGTAGCAACGTTTTGTATGAAAAATGACCGTTGCGATTGTTTTGTCAAAGCTGACTAACGATTCGACTATACAACCATTCTCATTATATAAATACAGTTTAGTTATATAATAAATCTTATGGCACACTTGTTTTAACATTTCTAAGGTAAATGGTTATTCGAACAAAATAAACGTTTTCGTCTTTTATTCTGATTGACTATGTAATCCAAAACGCCACTGAATAAAGCATGCATCTTAAATTCTATAACGGTGATCTTTATTCACATTATAAAAGAAAATCAATGACATTGGTATATAACACGAACATTTTAAAAAATTGTTTGAACAAGACCTACTCCGTGCCTCTCTGGGTTAATATGTCAATGTCAGCTATTCTCTGGAGTATATTATTCTTTGCGAGCTTCGATCTTGTACCCTTTATCCGTGTACATGAGGTTTCTGTGAGATTCATTGATGCTAGGCTTATTCTCTAGAGGCATGTTGATGAAATTATTTTGTAGTTTTCTCTGTTGAACATATTACAATCCCTTAATCGATTTTATTTCCCTATTAAATGTCAATAAATTCTTCAAGGAATAGGGTTACTGAAGTCGATTCTCATTTTCGATTTAAGGAATTATTAAGTTGACTTGCTTAAACATTTTTACGAGGTTAAGAGGATAGATGTGTTTAGTACGTAATGTAATTTGGTAAAATCTTTATCCCATTTGTATGGTAGAATACCTTAGGGTTGTCGCTATTTATTCAATTTCTTATTATAACGAACTTTTTTGCTGTTTTTTTTTGGTTCAAAATATTATGCCGGATTATTCACAAATACAAAGACACCGTTATGTACAGAGATGCCGCTACAGAAATCACTGATGATAATTACTACAGTGTTCTCTTAACCTACGATTAAGTATATTTATTATTAAGTTCACACGTAATATATCTATACAAGCACTTGATTTATATATACATTAAATGATTTATTTTTACGACTTATCCAACAATTTATATCAATATTCGCGAATTCATACTTCGTCTGAAACTGAAAACTCTGCCGTCTCTTACAGGGTATAAATATTTGACTATAATTGTACTGGAACCTTCTAGGTTATTCACTTTGGTATACTTGATATTGGTTCTTTAAATGCACCCTTAAAGCTGTCAATCAATTCATTGTTGGTTTAACTGCTTTTAATTCTAGACTTTTTGGCGCCTATGTTAAAATATTGTTAATATGTTCCTTAGAATGTATTCAATCATAATTTAATATACGACGGGGGTCTTTTATCTTTTGCACACTGTGACATAGAGAGCGCCACTAATTAAATGTCGATACTAAAAATTAACCTCCAAATTTAGTTAAGCTCGATCCAAAGTGCGATAAATGTAGTGTTGTGGCTACAGCGAACTGTCAAAGTTAACAGGTGAATCGAAAAGTGGAATTAAACCGTCAACATTTTCGCGCATTATTTTTTTATAATTTTCGAAGACAATTATCGCAACAGGAATGCCTTGTCAAGTTGGTTTCTAGTTGATATGGAGAATTCAAATGTGGGTGGATTAGTCTTAGCGACGATCCAAGATCAGGCGTAGCAAAAACGGCAGTCACTCAGGAAAATGTCGATGCTGTACGGAAGCTTCTCAGCGAAGTTCGACATGTGACATATCGCGAAATTAAAGCTTCATTGGGAATTTCAAAGGCTTCATTGTAAAAAGATTAGTTTCCCGTTAGATACCGCATCTGTTGACCGAAGAACAGAAAGCAACTAGCGTGAATTGATGTCAAAAAAACTCTGGACATCTTAAAGTAGTAAATTCTAAAAACGTGTACAATATTGTGAGTGGTGATGAATCTTGGATTTACTCTTACGAGCCAGAAAATAAACGCCAGTCGTCTGTTTGGGTGTTTTAAAGTGGAGAAATAGCAGACAAAAGTCATCCGTTGACGAAGTGTCTTCAAAAAGATGGTCGCAACATTTGTCTCGAAAGCAGATCATGTAGTAACAATTTCTCTACAAGCTGAAAGAACTGTTATTACCAATTGGTATACAACCATTTATTTGCCGCAAGTTATCGCGGAGCTTCGAAAAACCAACCCCAAACGATGAATCGACTATATTGCAACTTAAATGTGGATGGGATAGGACCAGTATGGTTAAACCGGTAAGTCAAAACATTCGTAAAGACTAAACTTCTAAATTAAAAATTTTTTAATTTAATAAATTGTTTCGGTCGAAAAAGTCGTTAGATTATTAAATTTTTAGTTGCTCAGAAACAGCGGTGACCTCGTAATAAATTAAGGATGCATCAACTAACTACAGTGGTGCGGGAGTGGGTCCCTATCTAACCAAATTTGTAAACGGCAAAATGTAATGGGAAATAGTTAAAATTACCTAGCTACATTACCATAAACACTTATCTTGAAAGGCTTTTTGGTACTGTCTTGATTAATCTAAGGATGCGATTTTCTGGAAGACATTTTTCTAGTGGATCCTTCTTATTTCAGCCTCCTGGTGGAATAGAGTTCTTTTTACAACCAATCTAACATATATTCTAAACAAAGAAAACGAACACAATCTTCTCACTGCATCACCTAATTCTAGTTTATTACAATCATCATAACATTATCCATTGTAAACAGATATGCCCAGATAGTTAAATTACATAAATAACCTCAATTTCAATTTGTCCATAACTTTATCTCTGCAAACAAGTACACACAAATTTTTTAATTACATAAAAAAACTTAATTTAGATTTGTTATAACATTAAAATAATCAGCTACACTAATTTAATCAAGTCTTGAACCTGTTAAATTAAGTTTCAATGTCCAGTGTTTTATATCTAATAAAGTAAGCACTCTTGCAGTTATAGTGGACGCTTTCATCATTATCTATCTTAGCAATATCAATTCACAAATACCACCACATTGAGAAATATTGAATATAAGAACTTACAGTTTTGAGCTTTCCTTTGGGTTATACCTCCCTGAACCAAGTTTGAGTTCGCAATATGAAAGGTAATGGGGTTCCAACTATGTTGTTAAAAACAATACTGTCCAATCTATTTTCGTTGATTGGGGCCGTTTTCAGTGAAGTCTGCGGATGACACCACGCTTGAATCTTTAGCTAAACTTCTAGTCATATCTGTTCTCTTGACAACCCCTAGAAACGGATCGCCCCCCGCCCCCAAACTTGCTTTTTGTTCACCGGTTCAGAATTATCTTCTTTTGTCAACTCTTTAACTCTTGTTATCTTCCCTACTTCATATGCCTTTGAGGGGCATGCCATTTTATTACGGTAATTTATATCGAGCTTATATTTCATCACGTGAAAAACGCGTGTTTCCCTGTGGTTTGATCACATTATTATCACATGTTTATTATTTTTCATGCCTTCAACAGTCTGTAAGTTGTCATATTGAACACATTTTACGTTGCAGCTTATTATTACCTCTGGTGACACGATCTGTAACATTATATTTATGAATTACCCTAGATAATCGGTTGTATCTAGATGATTTAATTATATTGTAACAGAGTTACTTTTAACTTATCTTGTTACATTTTAACTGTAGCCACCTTTGATTCCCTCTAACTTTAAATTTAGTCGTTTCTAATGAAAGGTATTAAAAAAACGTTTTTTAAATACGAGATAATTATATGAAAACATGAATATAGACAATCCTACCGCTATTTAACCATAATTTATTCTAAAGGCTTTCAGTCACTAAAGTACGTTTTGTTACCAAAGTTTACTATTGTCATTGGTCATTAAAATTTTTTCATAAATATGAGGGACTTACATTTGTTCCACATTCTCCATTGCCATACTCATGTCGTAGCTTTTTCAGACATCTATAAGTTTTTTATTATCATCTTTTTCAAAGCTACCAATCACACACAGATACACATACATCGCCACAACGCATAATACTTTCTTTTTTCAAAAAATACTGCAAATTTAGAAGATATTAATCATTTTTGTACTTGTCGCAGAATCTCCATAGCTAAACTACTACCTTTATAACATCTTTTGTCTAGCATAAGGCATAAATGACTATTAGTACGCAGGAGCACACTCTGCCAACTAAAAATCTCCAAAATTTATTTTCTATTTTCCGCTTTGCAAGTTATAATACTGCTTCCAATTTTTCGTTTTACTAGGTTTAATATGAACACAACACAAAATATTCTCATTGTCAGGATCTATCAAGTTTAGCTGTAGATTCAAGGCTGTGAATCATACATCCCCATCTACCCGCTTTAAGCGGTTATTCGTCCAAAGAGTTTCTTTTTAGTAAAAGATTGTGTCAATATTCAAATTTTTTAATGACTCCAGTTAATTGACATTATTTAAGCATTCCGTCTAAAAACAATTTAGCGGGTAATAAGCCCCGTAATAGCAGGAAATGTTCGAAAAGGTAATATAGAAAAGCTCACATTGCGTACTAACCATGTCTCTTCCTTTCTCTTTCTCTCTCACAAAGAGTACAACTTCCAAAAGGAGGCTAAACAAGCCCAACTCATTAATTCTATACAACGAACATGAAAATCGACTTGTCAACAGCAATTCTATACCTTCAAATAATTATTGGCACTTATGACAGTATTTCAAAGAGAAGTATAATCGATAAAAGGGTTGTATTATGTTCAGTATACATGAAAGAATACAGGATAACTTCACCAACGCACTTTTGGGGGCTAAATTTAGTATCAATGAGCCGCATGTTAAAACCCTACGCACACGGAAATAAGGTACGAGACCTAAAGCTTTCAAAGCATAATATACCTTTGGGATATAGCTGACACTGACACAGTAACCTAGAGAAGCACAAACTGGGTTCCTTCCAAATATAATTTTTTAAACGCTTGCCTTATTATACCAATCTCATTGATTTTCCTGTACAATGTGAACAAATATCATTATTGCCGAATAAAAAATGGATACCGTGTTCAGTGAAGTTTTAGGTCAGGAGTCGATCAAATTGACAGCAGAAAATGTTTGTGTTATTTGAATAATGAACTCACTTTGTTCGAACTTAAACGAGTTGTAGTTTACAAAAGCGTAGGATTGCTAGACAAATACGTAGCAAATGCACCAGCCAGGTTTTATCAGACGTGCAATTTAACCAGCTCCCATTCGAGTTGATAAAATACGTAAGTAAGCTTTGCTAATTAACTCCGCTAGATGTACACTTAATCCTTTTGAGAATGTACCGTGATAAATAATTCTGAATTGTGTACAAATTAATGGAAATTCCGAACCAATTTCTGTTTTTTGTTTCGCTTCTGAGATGAAAATAGCCTTGTTTCGGTTCAGCTAATTAGCTCGTCTTTTAACAAAGTTTAGAGTGAGCTATCACGGCCTTCATTGTACGCAAATTGGAAGCAAATAGAAGGTATCCCTTTGGTAGTGTTAGGATTCATTTTTAGGTTCCGATAGTTTTGTTAGAATTCTGGTCACTTCCGTGTGTGAATCTGGATACTAATTTTCAATACGAAACTCCTTACAAACCTAAAACTCCCATTCTTCTTGCCCATCTAATGACCACCAGAGACCTGGTAGTATTCTTAGTTTCTTACCCATTTCTTGAGATCTAAGGACCTTGCAGATATATATTGTGTTACACGTTAAAAAGCACTGCACACATTATTTTTAGTAAATAATTATTTTATGGGATTTTTGTATAATTAATTTAGGTATATTATACATATTTTGTAATCTAGTTTTAAAATTAGGCTTCTGTGAACTACCTTTGTGTTTTCATAGTAACAGTTTCTTGTACCGTAGGAAAAGAGTGTTAAATATAATTTCCCAAGGTTCGTAATAGATATGTCGCCTTTCTGACCAATCAGGACGGCGAATGGAGACGACTAATGGTTTTCAAGTTGTTACGGAGGATGCTGCAAGATCGTAGTGCATTGATTTTTTATCATAATCTTTGCTTGCATTTTTTTTAAAGTACGTTCTTCTATTCTGAAATGGCCATGTGCAATACTTTTCTATTTTGGGCTCCTACACCTTCAGCATTGAAAATTATTACACATAGTCTTACTTGTTTTGTGGGTAACCTTGTACACGCGCCTCGCAAAGGTCATCCTAAAATTTATAGTGATACTAAGATACGCTCCTATTGGAGTACAGATAATTATATGTTCATATATTTTAAATCGAATGTCACCACCGGTCTACTAAGGATCCAAGTAACTCATCTCTTTATGGCGCTACCTCCAATTTATGTTTCCTTATCCACACTAACGGCTGACAAACTTTCAACAAAGACCAAATGTCATGAATTGAATCGAGATGGGCAATGAAATACTCTTCGGATTGATTAACAGGTATTTGAAATAGTCAAAGCTATTTTTCTGGATTACAGTGTATCTCAACGCAGGGCATTTGAACAGCATAAGAGATTTTGAAAAATAAAGGAACCGTACAAGACGAATTATAATTGCAATATTCGCGGCTTAGTTAAAATATCGAAGATTGATACAAAAATTGCACCAGATTTAAAATATTTCAATCACTAATCGCTTGTGACAAGTTAACATTACTTCTATAACCCTAAACAAAATTACCAATTCAACGACAAAGGAAGACTTTGACCTTGAAAGCCAGTCTTTTCGAACCACAAAAATACCGTTCAAAAATTTCTTTGATTAACACATTTCAGTATTTTTCAGATGCGAATGGAAATGTTCTTTTGCTAAGCCCATATCATGGATGTCGGAAAATAAGTTATATGAGACAGTGTCCTTCGGAAATGATTGGCGCTCATCATATAGTGTGACTTTTGTTGTTTTTGGTATAAAATTAAAAATTCACCTACAAAATAAGAAAATGTTTATTCTATTAGTGAAAAGAATTATTTATTTGCAATGTTTAATTAATGATGAACAATTCATCTGTGTTGACCGTAAAAAAGCTCTTGCAAAACTGCAGCTGTCATACAAAGAGCATAGACTGGTTTTTGCTCTTCTCATAGTTTCTTTTCGCTGAGCTGCTTTCTTAACCTTTGCAAAGAGTGGTAGCTACATTTTCTGTGGATGTGTTGTACTTCTCCAAGCTGCTTAAAGGCCTACTCTCTGTTTGTTTATTACCTCATCTTGTCATGTAGTTTAAGGCTGACTGCTGAGATATATTTTTTGGTATGCGCAACATTTAAAGGCATTATATGAAAGAAACGGGGATGCGATAAATGGAAAGAATTAATTTTTTGGTATGCGCATCATTCAAAGGCATTATGTGAAAGAAAGAGGGATGCGATAAATGGAAAGAATTTATTTACTCCGACCATTTCCGATGTCGAAAAGGTCATTACTCGTGTTGCATGCAGAATGTGATTTACTGGGTAGTTACTCCAACTTCACCGAAGTGTAAACGTCTTATATACCGCTGCGAGGAGAGTTCCGAAAATCTAGTCGAGTAGGTCGAAGTATCACATGATTTTAATTTTCGATCAAGATCAACTACAGTTGGTTCCTTAAATAGACCCGATATTTCATCGGATTAAATGTTCAAGAACATTCGGAGAGTTTTCGCGACATCAAATATTTGTTATTATTATAGGCCAAGCTTATCACGGCGAGGACATATTTATCTTTTATATTAATTTTTTTGAACACGTCCAAACACATACCTGTGGCCATTTTCTGCTACGTAGTATACTTACTAGTTTGGTAAAAGAACCAAAAATGAAATTTGGTGTGTACTGAAAACGTTTTACTGTGGATGTAAAATATAAATATAATTATTGATAGATGTTCAATGTATTTAATTCAATTTTGGTAATTTTGTACACATTGCGATTAATAAATTGCAACAAGATTTTGTGATAACATAAAATTGTGTTTTAACTGTTCTTGCAAAAGGGAGCAAAGTCCCAATTAATATTTCACCGATAGATTGCTTAACCTATATCACTTACAATCATATTAGTTTTTATTACCACGAGGTGCATTTTTATGTTAATACCTCCAAATTTGATTTTTCTAAACTGGCATTATGCTATTTGACAAATTACGTTTATCTGATAAAATCGCCCAGATCTCCTGACTTAAGGCTTTAGTTATCTCTACATTTTCAGCGGGACTACTTTGGACAAAGCCACGAAATGAGTCGAAATTGAGTGGCGCTCAACAAAATTATCAACTTAGACAGGTTATTCCCGAAAGGTGCTTTGCAGTAAAATAGTGAATGTAAAGAACGTACTTCAGAACGAGCAAATTTAAATATGCAATTAAGCCAAAAGGTGCATTGTAGCATCAGTTGTTACTTGATGCGAGGACGTTTTTAGTGTCTGTGTTTCGCAAATTTATTGACTTCATTAACGATTAAACTGCATCTGCGATTTAAAAGACTGCATTCAGCGGATTTAGCGTGTAATGATGTTTTCAGCATCATTTGAGTGTAATTAGTTCTGAAATCGCATCTCGGACACAAAATTTCATTATTAGAAGTCGATTAACTAAATCAATGTCAGGACGTTTTAAGTTTAGTGAATTTCATTGTTATTAGTCTGTAAATATCTTATAAAGTGCATTTGTTATTTTACTTTAAGCTAAAGAAATTTGTGTTGAGCTGTTAGAGTTTAGTCATTCTTCATCATCTTTATTTCATAAATATTACATAAGTCGAATTTTATTAAAAGCAAGTTTGCATTATTCAAAGCATTTCTTATATTAGGATAATTTATTTCATGAAAAATGCTCGTACTTCAATTCCAATAATTCTTAGCAAAACGACAATAACAGAGATAAATTTTAATCTGTACAGATATTTGTACAAAATAGCTTGTAATTTTACATGTAGTATAGCACGCATTGCGTTTAACCTTCGATTCCTAAGGTAAAAGTACAAGTCAAGAGTATTGAAAGTCTGTTATTATCTTGTTATTCAGATATGAGGCCAATGAAGATGAAAACTATTGAATATTATATGCAACATTAATCTTCAAAAGCTTTGTTAAATTTCTTTTTTTTCTTTGAATTTTAAATATTGCACATGCTGAGAAAGACACATAAACTTATTCTTAACGATTACCTATTTACTAAAATAATTCTTACCTAACCTTTGTTAACCAAAACTCAGATATATCCTCTAACAGGTACAAAATCCCTTTTAATTGATGCGTGGATAATTTACCTATTTTTTTTTGTTACCACGTTCGTGGATATAATTGGCCAATGATGCTCCACTGACAATTCCTTAAAGCACAAAATGCTTCTAATTGTGACCTCAAAATTTTCAATAAATTATCCGCTTCTCAAAAAAATATTGAGAACTTATTCTAAATTTAAATTACAAAATATTCAAAATTATCAATTAGTAAACAAAGAAATCCAAAATTTTATACTTATGGCTATTTGTTAAAGAGCGCTTATCCAAATCTTCTTTTCATTACCCTCAACGGTATTAAATCTTTCCTGTTTTTATTTTAAATTGACGTTCAATCCCAGTTTATAAGATCATTTATATTATCTTAAATCTTCATTTGACGTTAGTTTGCAAAAGTGCATCTTCTATTATTAATTCATTAACTTTAGATCATCTTTTATATCGAAGAACGTTGAATCTTCATTGTATTTTTATAAAACAATAATCCTTCATCAATATATTGAAGTTGAGAACTTCTGTATTACTCGTAAAACTAATTTAAAGCATTCAACTCCGCTTTAAATCTTACATGGCGAACGTCGAATGTTTGGTTTAAGGAAAGAATGACGAATCGCGAAACTTACTTGTATTTGGCTTCTGAAAGAATCAAACGCGAATGAATCGTTCTAATCAAGTTCCGGTTTTATATGCAAAATAATCTCAATACGCACATTCGAGATTTTTCCGGATTTACCTAGAAAATTAGTCACCTGGGTTATGTAATATTAACAAGATTATACACCGCTTTCGTGCTTTAACGATCCAATTAGTGTCAATTCATGCTTTGTTTTATCGTAAAACGTGTCGTTTATCCTTGTGTAAAGCACGAAGTTAATGATCGCGTTTCATTCTATCTTATTGTAATACATAGAGTACTAAAACTTGCTTATCTAATCTTTTATTGCATTTTCATGTTCGCACGAGTTTCTCGAATAGGGTGTTTATTCATAATTGGATATTTTATGGTTTTTAAAAATATGTCTGACGTATTTGTTTATTAATAGAGTACCCAAAAATTCTAGAATTTGGTTTTCTTCAAAAACTCTTAAAATTAAGTTAAATAATCTACACATGGGCGTCAATTGATTATGTTTTGAAAGCACATGCGACTTCTTTTCAGTTTACATGGAAAATATACTTCGCTTTGCTTTCTTAATGATTGATTTGTATACTAATAAGTATTATTTTTTAAAAGCGTTTTAAGGCATCTTTAACAAGAATGAATATAATTTTGTTTTAAATTATGCACACAGGGAAAAATAATTAAAGCTTGCGATTGCTTACTTATGGTTTTGCAAATGCAAAAAGATTTTCTTTTATGGTAAATGAAGCGAATATATCTTTTTTATACACTTGCACAGGATTTAATTAAATAACGGCTTCTTTTTATGTTTTGTAATAACGCGACTGCAATGAATGACTGTATTTGAACGATAATAAAATATGCTTATACTATACAGGGTGGAACAATTCAATATTCGGAAATTTCAATTTACCCGTTTCCTTCTGTTTGGGTGGGTTTTATTTATAGAATTTGTGTTTCAGTAATCTCTTGTTACCTCATTATCACGTCAATATATATCGACTAGTAAATCTTTCTGTAGTCCGTGAAGACCAATAAATGGGAATAGCTTGTGTCGATCACCTTAGATACCTTAAATGGTATCCGTTGTAGTTTCTTTCGTTTCATGATCTTTTTTATCTATTTCTATTTTCTTTGGAGGATTCTCGAGAATCATCTGAAGCTGGAAAGTTTAGTTCTTCTGGTTCCCATTTTGGATCCCATCGGAAATCGTCATAATCATAACTAAGCTTGGATGAGACCTCCAGAATTATTTGCATACCTTTGTAGCTCAATAGTAGATAAAATTTGAAGCATTTTGGTATATGTAGTTAAGTATACAATCTTAAACTAAAATACGATGTGGTTCATTTCTCCAAATCTGAAACAAAATAGGGGAAGAAGTAAAATGAAACCAAAATTGAAAATTTATATTTATATCTGAATTACATTTAAAAAAGCAAGAACACTCAAAATGCAAAGAAAATTTATAAAATACGTTTAAAAAATAAGAATAATTTGAAAAAATAGACTATCTTGTGGTGTCATACTTTATGTGAGATTGGACGGCTATGTGTTAGGTGCAAAATTATCTACGATTATCAATTTTCAACGTCCCTTAAGAATTAGAAATCCTCTATGATTAAAATTAATTAAGTCTGAATACTTTCATAGCTGTAGATTCTGTTTTACGATAACACGCCTTCACATCGGTAGACTTAACAGAATACCTCAACTTTAAAGTAATTTCATCTTCGGTGTTCGCCTATTATTGAGTTTTAACTATCATATACTTCTGGGGATAAAATTACTTTGATAAAATCGCTTTTAATCAGAATTTAAAATTAGAATTATCATGTGAATATTGTAAGAACAAGCTATCAAAAAAACAACTTTGAGAATGTGTTTATGTGTTGAATAGGTCATTAAAATAAGTGTATTGAAAGGAAGGAAAATTCTGAAGCCACATTAAGTTGTTTTGAGTAGACAATACATACGTTAATTAAAATACAGTGTTGTTATTTTTGTAATTTTTTTCGCCGCAGTCCGTATTACAATTCTGAGAACTGCTCGCTACATCAATTACTAAATGTTTTGTTACAAGAGTTGTACTTCGCCCTGGTAAAATGATATAAAAACAACTTTAATTTGAATTGTTTTACCATTCGTATTACTTTAGATTATTTAAAAAGAATTTAGTTATATGCTCTTGTTATATAACTAATTATTTTTACATTTAAACTGCTGCCGTTTAATATAATTTAATATATAGCTGTGATATTAAAGTAAACTTCCCTATACAACAGATACAGAATCTCCTATCTAAATAAAAGACACCACTTCCTCGACTATTCCAGTTGGTAGAACATAAACACTCACCTGATCGAACAATTTAGTATATTAAACTTAAAAATTTGTACAGTATAAATATTTACATATAATAAAATTGAAAAATGAAAATTATTGCGTGTAAATCACACAAAAATAAGGCTTCAACTTGCACTTAAAATAAAGTTACTTGAATTTCCAGGGCCAAATACTCTCATCACCGAGTTTATTTCATATTAAAATATAGGTAGTATCAAACATACATGTAGATTGCCCTTTGTTATAAGTAATATTCTAAATGAATTAATGAATTAGTTAAATCTTAAGACAGACTACATCTTCACACGATAAAATTATTACATAGGTGCATTAATTGGAGTAATTTTTTGAGTATTAATTGAAGCCCTAAAACACCCATAATCTAACTAATTTAGCATACACAGGTTTACTTACGATTTTTAAGATCGGTGAAATCAAACTAACAACTATACTTTTAATAATTATAATTGTTGTACTTTCACTTATTTTGTAGCACTTATTTGTTTTCAAATTACATCACTGCTTCGTAGAATTGCAGGAATAATCCCCCCAACGTAAATCTACTCGTATATATAACTAATTTTGATTATAAACCACCATTTGTTCCAGAAAATTTCATTCTATCCAAGTTATTAAAACTTGCAAAGAGGCGCGTTCACCTCACCAATTAGAATAATTTCCATTCATAACAAACATTTTATTCGTCAAGTACTCTAATTAATGCAAATACACATTTGCGATAAAAGATATCTGTGGAAAACAAAAAAAAAATAGGAGAAATAGAAGGGCAGGATACGTTTTAAGGCATTTTTGGGGAATAGTACGGGATATATTATAAACAGAGAAGAAAAAAGAGGTAGAGGTAAACCTAGATCAAACTATCGCACGCAGATAGTGATAGATGTAGACTGTGCAAATTTCAGGGAAATGTGTTGGTTAGTTCAGAATAGGAAACAATGAGGGTACCCGTTTAACCAGTTCCAGGACTGAAGACCTATTGATGATGAGACATTTGCGATATGTAAATTCCTATGACATTAAGTATTAATCGCACCGAATATTCCTCTTTGTAAATAGCAGGTTAATTCTGATATCGATTTTATCATGCAACTGTTGGTTCTATTCAATAAAATAACAAATACCTACTACGTAGCTATTTCTTAATCGTACTTTTATATTAAGAATTGATACAGTTTAATTTGCCGAAAACAAGCAAGTCTTTCTTATTAATAATTGTCCTTGATATTGCATGAATGACGTGTAAAATTTCCTCATACACTGAGCATCTGTTTCTCAACTGTATATATTGCTGTGGCAACGCCGCACGTTAAGGCGTCATTAGAAGAGTGATGTGACAACACCTCGCTTTGATGCGCCGCTGAAATTGTGCTGTGATACAGAAACAGGAAATTGTAGAACTTGAAATTGTTGACTTACCTTCCTTTCTCACTTTGCCTTGCCGGGCTAGCTCAACGGAAATGTTGGAATTTATAAAATAAAATCAAACACAGCAATATTAAAGCATTTATACAGTATGAAATATTTTCTCTCATACAAAAGCATATAGAACATTTACAACATCGTTTCTTTCAAACATCAAATAATTTCTAAGAAGTACTTATTTACTTAATTATAAAAATGTTCCTTATCTTATTTTAAATTTACAACACTAAATTTCTTCTCTTATGGATTGTTTAACTGGTTATAATTCTCACGCTTGTAAGGTTTGTTTGGCCAAAAATTCTTAACAGATAATCTATTAACAAGGTCAGAGTGTTTCGAACTCTGATCATAAACTTTCCTGGTAAAGATTCTTACAAAAATAAAATGATTAGAACTTACTCTCTCGTGAACTAAATGACAAAATTAAGTATCAGTTACAATGTTTAAAAATTATATTTGAAAAATCCACGGAGCGCTTTTCCAATTTGTAATCAACGGAATTAAATATCTTTAATTGACGTCAAATCCTAGTTTACAAAATTATGCATATTTGCTTCAATCTTCCTTCCAATTATTTAATAAAAGTAGCGTTATTTTGAAGAATTTTCTGTGTTCATTACATTTAGTAACTTCTATATATTATATATTAACTATATATTAACTTTACCTCTTTATTCACTGTTCCATTTTATGATCTACGTTATATTTTAATTATTCATTACGATATAGATATTGCATACTCAAAATATCATCTTCGCTTAGCAACATGCAAATAGCATTTCGCAATCGAATTTAGGAATGAATCAAATTTCTCATTTTTATACAAAAATTATCTATTTTCTAGAATGTAGTATCATTTACGTGATTCCATTCTAAATAATACACGCCTATCTTACGTAATTTTCTGAGAACTCCTCATTAGCGTTCATAATCGTCGCGTTTCGTTACCTGGTTAGTATTAGTTTATAATACTGACGCGCGCTGCCGTGTCTTTGTTTTAACACCCAAGGTTATTGTGGCGTCGCATACTAATCCAGTAACTGCGAAAGGTAATAAATAATTTTTATCGGTTAGTTTATGAATTTTATGGGTTTTTTCAATGTTGCGGTCGTTTCTTGGAATAAATGTTTCATTTATTAATTAGTTCATACGAAATTGACCTATTTTTCTCAATTCTTCTCGAAAATACGAGAACATTTTTTATTTAAAATGTTTTTATGCCATACAAAGGCTAATTAATTTAAAGCTTTATAGTGCAAAACTAGGTGCTATTCTATAGAAAATATTTGCTTTTAACATCAAAACGTGTTTTTAATACACATATTAAGGTTAAAATTGGGGTTGTTTACAAGATTGTAGTTTTTTGCAAAATGCGTAAAGCTAGCACTACCCTATGTTATTTACAATACGCTTATATCATACAGGAATTATTTATACACACGGGATTTCATTTTTTACTTGTACATCAATGAATAAAAATACGCTTGTGTTATACAGGGTTTTACCATGAATTTTCGGAAATTTGGGTTTTAATGACCTCTCGTGACTCCTTATTACGCTGTACTTCCCATAATGTGTTTGTGTTAAATATTACATCTTCATTTTTTGATATTATCTTAAGACTCATTAAATTTACTTATTCTTTATATATATATATATATATATATATATATATATATTACTCATATTTAGACCAGGGTAGAAAATTAAATAATCACATCAAATAATTTTAATCACCGTGTAGAAGCTTTGGGAAAAGGTACGCTTTATTAAAAAAAAACCGTGAAGCATAAAAATTCATTCGTTTTATTAAAAATAAGAGATTTAAATTATTTATAAGACGCTTTATATAAAAGGAAGCAGTATTAGAAAACCCTACATGTAATTTAATTATTCCTAGTAAAGAAACAAAGAGAAATTATGTGCAAAATTTATATTAATTAACTCTATTTTAAGTAACCGGTATTAAACAAAACGTACCAATAATAATTAATATTTAGTTAGGATTCACTAAAATTTAAAGGGTATTAATTTTAATTGAAGTTAATTGAACCGTTAGTAATATATAATATCTATAAAAACTTGTAAAAACCCAATAAAATGCAAATCGTAGAGGGGTTAGTTAGAAGTAGGATGTTTAAACACCTGCGTATTTTTAAAAAGCTCATTCTGCGTAAATTTTGCAGATAATTAATGGTTTCAGAGAATGTTGGAGAAACCGTCGCTTATATTAACGGGAAGGTTGGATACGGGGTTATTTAACCCAGATAACAGTCCATGTGGACTGAAATAATCGATAATAAAGAATATCAATTTGCACCAATAAGAACAGGTTAGATAGAGACAGATAATATGCGCGAGACCGAGACACATATAGTAAAAGGCGTGAGTGGAGCAACGTCATTGGGTTGCGATTGGTTGAAAGTAAAAGGCAAACTTGAAAGGTAGAAATAACATTTCTGTATAAAAATTTAATTAGGTATTCTCAGACGTTGCGTGCCGTGTGGAAATTT
Source organism: Platerodrilus igneus (assembly GCA_036346225.1). NCBI lineage: Eukaryota > Metazoa > Arthropoda > Insecta > Coleoptera > Lycidae > Platerodrilus > Platerodrilus igneus. Next base: position 293,043 of record JARFIW010000195.1, on the reverse strand, counting down.
TCTGAGATTTAACTGGGGCGAGTGCAAAATTCGTAAAAATCGCATGCCGGGCTGCGGAATGGGAACATAGCAGGCGAAATTCTTTAGAATTGTCCGTTTTGGAGACTCGACCGACAGACAGGCTAACCTCTATATATACCCAGGGGAATATGAACAAGCTCTCTTAGATCTTCGACTTGATTCAACGCGTTAAACAGTGCTTTTTAGTTTTCCGGTTTTGATTAAATAATTTTAAACAGTTTGCTCGAATATTTTTGTGATGTAAAACAGCTTGTTCTTTACGTGCTACAATAAATGTACTTTAGTGCACTTAGACAAGAAGATACAAGGTAATAAAGTTAGTATCACTGTACCAATTAGTAAAATTTACAACGACAAATGAATACACAAAAGTAGGCAGTTTTGGCGTATATTGGTGAAAGAAGTATGAATTTCTTTGCTATTGTTCGGGGGTATTAATAATTAAATGGTGCATAAACGTGTCTGGGTCCACAAAACAAGGTTCAGATATACACAGATGAGTTCCGGAAAAGCCCTGAAACAACTTTAAATAAATGGTGATGGAGAAAATTTTAAAAGCGTTGAGAATCAGAAGCCGTAAATATAACCCAGTTGGAATGGTGTAATTAACAAAGGGACGATGTACATTGAAGCTACGAGTGCAGTAACCTTCAGGTAAATTATACTATTTTGTTCGAACTTTGATATTTTGGTGTGTGTTGAATAACTTTATAATTTGTTTATTTAAAATGGACAGTAGTGAAATTGTACTAACAATAATATTTTAATTTTAAGGTGAAATTTGCTTGTTTAAGTAGAAAGGGTTAGTATTGATGTTCTGGATTATGATGAAAATATGGGTATGTCTTTGAGCTCAATTAGACGAACCTGGTTAATTAACGTAAAGGGGTGTAGATGCTCCCTTTGTACTCAGACTCCGGTCTGCATATATTGTTATAGTAATTAGTAGGCATCCTACAAGGACTTTAATTCTGGATGCACATTAAAATGATAATAAATTTAATTTTGAAATTTTCTGATATTAAAATTTATGCTGAATATTAATTTTGAAATTTTAATGTATTGTGAATATTGATGTAAATAGAGTTGACGTTGATGTTTGTGGTAGGAATGTGTTTGTTTTTTTTATGTATGAGGATGAAAGCTATCTAGAGGAGCAGCCGAGGCGATTAACGGAAGAAAGTCAATGGACCAACACAGTTAAGGTAATGAATAGCTTTTTGTAGGTTTCACAGCATTCTTGACGCCCAAAAGTGAGGCTCGATTATAAAGCGTAGTTCACGGATTTTGTAGGTTTCACAGCATTCTTGACGCCCAATCTGTGGGGCTCGAATGTTTTTTTTTAAGGGCCAGTACCTGCAGATATGAGAGGAAACACAGCATTTCTGACGCCCAATTCGTGAGGCTCGATTCAACTACAGGGAAACACAGCATTCTTTGACGCACAATCTGTGGGGCTCGATTATAAAGCGTAGTTCACGGATTTTGGTGGATTCACAGCATTCTTTGGCGACCCAAAAGTGAGGCTCGAGTTCCAAATAAAATTTTTGTGATTTTATTCCAGGAAACTGGCGATCTGAGAGAGAGAGTTTCTGTGTGTTTAGAAATTTAGGAGTATTTTAGAGAGTGTGTGAGTGATTAGAACGTATGCAGAGAAAAGAGTGGTTAAGGAGTCAAGGAGTGGAAATTGGAAGTGACGATAGTGCATTGTGTGGAAAAAATTCGAAAATGGAAGAAGCTGGAAGCAGTAGAGATCAGTCGAGGACGGAATCAGGGGATCAAGGAAATGAGTTGATGATGAGAATGTTTGAGGAAATGCGATTAGCTAGGGAAGAATCTAATAGAGCGAGGAGAGTCCAACCAAAAATTAGAGCAGATAAGCGGGAAAATTGAACAAAATACTAAAGAATTTACAGAATTTAAAGATAGTCTTACCGTGAAACTGGGGGAAGTAGAAAATAGGGTTGAAAAAAATGAGCGTGATATTACAGGTCTTCGACAGGAAATGGGACATTTAAGGTCCGAAGTACGCATTTTTTGTGAAGAAGAGATCAATGTAAAAATGACTGAAGTAACGGACTCATGTAGGGATCAGTTAGGCAGGATAGAACGCGAAGTTAGTAGTATCAAATACAACATGTCAAATTTAACGGGGGATGGTCCCAGATTTTATACAGGTGGAGTATCATTGGACCAACACATGAAGTTTTATGGCGATAACAGGGTAAATCCACAAATTTTTATTAATAGTGTAAGAAATCTAGTGGGAAATTTATTTGACGAACAGACTAAACTGAATACGATAAAGGCGTTATTGAAAGACAACGCGGAAGCATGGTACAATTTAGTTGGACAGGACATAGACACCTACACGGACTTTGAAGACAGATTGTTAAAGCACTACTGGGTGACCACAGACAAGACCAGGTACGAGACGACTTAATCACAGGAAATTTAAGGAGAATTTTCAGGAAGTAGGAGCAATATGCTATACGCAAGTATAGCATAGCAAAGCAACTGAACCCACCACTAACGGACCGACAAATTATCAAGTATTTATCACGACACTTCGAGGTAGAAGTAAGACAACACGTAGCACTACAGAACATAGTGGACAGAGAAATGTTTTTAGAATACCTGAAGAGGTACGACGACGTAAGTAGTGGACGACCTCGGGATAATAGGGAAAGACAGATCAACACAGTTAGGTTTGACAATAGACGGGACAACTATGCTAGAAGGGGAATAGTTACGGATACCAGCGACAGAATTGGGAACAGAGACGACCATACGTTAGAAGTAATAGTTTAGGAAGGGGACCTGCACCGAGACCGGAACCTACCAGAAGGAATAGTTCACCGGACATGAGGGGGACTGCTAATACAGACACGGAACGAGTGGAAACGCCTAGGACATACGCTGAGGTGACGGCTAGACCAGGACCAAGTAGGGAAAACAGACCTGGACAAGATTTTTAGAACGCGACAGACCACTAGATTTCAGTGTAAATGTATATGAACATCCACGTGAATTTTTCAAAATTGAGGAGGAAGTAGAGCCAGAAACTGAGGAAAAATTATGTTTGCCAATTATTAATTTAGAAATTTTTGAGAATAATGTAGAAGTATTACTTGATACAGGGGCAGAGGCGAGTTTAATGTCGGAGGAATTCGTCAGCAAAATTAGGGATAAGGTTTGTGATAGAATTATGCCTATAAAGCGTAGCCATTTAGTAGCTCCAAATAAAAAGAAGTTTGCTGTAGTAAATAGTGTTGTGGTGCTTAGGATAGATATAGGAGGTTTAAGCTGTGAACAGGAGTTTGTAATTGTGCCTGGACTGAAGTTTCAGAGCATTTTAGGTGTGACTGTATGATGAAGTTAGGGGTTTTGATAGATATGGAAAGGAAGGTAATAAGGATTAATGATAGGGTACAAGCAAAATTAATTATCAAAGATCTGCATTTAAGATATGGTCATATAGGGATCCGAAAGACATGGTTAATTTTTAGGGAAACGTTTTTTTCAACTAAAGACTTAGGGTTAGTAAAGTCAGTCATCAACACTTGTCACTTATGTACTTTAGGAAAGTACAAAAATAGTACGAGTCAAGATGTGGTACAAAGTATACACGTACAAAATCCCCTGGACTTAGTTGCTATTGACTATTTGAGTAATCTAGTCAGAAGTACAAAGGGACACAAACATGTGCTGATTGTGACTGATGTGTTTTCGAAATTTACCAAATTATATCCCACTCGGGATTGTAACACAGTCGGAACAAACAAGAAATTGGAACAATTTTGTAGGGAAGTAGGAACTTTTAAACGAGTATTAACAGACAATGCTACATATTTTAATAATCAAAGATTTAGGGATTATTGGGAGAGGCAAAACATTAAGGTGGTGTTTTGTAGCATAAGGCATCCTCAAGCTAATCCAGCTGAGCGATATATTCAAGAGACGGTTAAGTTCTTGCGTTTGGCTTCACATAGGAATCATCGTTTATGGGAGGACAATTTGTCCAAGGTTGAATCTTTTATCAATGAAACCCCTAGTACCGTGACAGAAACCAGTCCCATTATGCTGATCAAGCAACAGTATCCCGAAAGACCATGGCAAATTGTGCCTAGGGACGATGAATTTCAACAACTTTTGGTAGATGTGAGGGAGAGGTTAAGGAAGAGAGCAGAAAAATATACAAGGAAGATGAACGCAAGAATTAGAAAGAGGGTAAAATTTAAAGTGGGAGACCAGGTAGTAGTAAAAAGCTTGAGAGTAGGGAAGAGAGATAGGATGACATGTGCTAAACTACACTTGCCATATGAGGGACCTTTTGAGATAGGTGAAGTAGTAGGGGTGCACATATTTATTAAGGGAAGTAGGTACGGAAATGAGAGGACGGTTTCACGTCAACCTACTATTCCCTTATACCGGAGAACCAGCACCACAGGAGGAATAGGTGTAGAAGAGTTAGATTTAAATAGGATAGGGATAGAATAGGTGTATATAGAAGAGTAGAAGTAGGTGTTTATAGAAAATAAAGCTAGGTATAGGATAAATATGCGAGACAGTTAGAAATAGGTATATAGGATGAGAAAGAAAGATTAAATGTAGGAAGAAAATAAGATAGGTTAAGTATAGATATTTCATATAAGATTAGTGGAGAGTTAGGAATAAAGTAAGAGTAGGATAGGCATATAGGATTAGGTAGGGAGAAGTAAAGTGTAGTGAAGTTTAGTTTAAAAGTTAGGAATAGGATAGGTATATAGGATATATTTAGGATTAGATGGATAAGTAGGATGAAGTTAGGGATAATTTCAGTTTAGAGAATTAGGTGAGAGTTAGGAATAAGATAGGGATATAGGACAGGTGTAAATAATTTTTTGATTGGATAAGGTAGGTAAGTTAGATAGATAAGGGTAGAGAGAGATAGGCATTTTTTTTTGTAAATTTCGTTTGCGATTTAAATATTTTATATTTGAATTCAAATAAGTGGGTTATTTGTATTCAAATAGGGGGAAAATACTCATATTTAGACCAGGGTAGAAAATTAAATAATCACATCAAATAATTTTTATCACCGTGTAGAAGCTTTGGGAAAAGGTACGCTTTATTAAAAAAAAACCGTGAAGCATAAAAATTCATTCGTTTTATTAAAAATAAGAGATTTAAATTATTTATAAGACGCTTTATATAAAAGGAAGCAGTATTAGAAAACTCTACATGTAATTTAATTATTCCTAGTAAAGAAACAAAGAGAAATTATGTGCAAAATTTATATTAATTAACTCTATTTTAAGTAACCGGTATTAAACAAAACGTACAGATAATAATTAATATTTAGTTAGGATTCACTAAAATTTAAAGGGTATTAATTTTAATTGAAGTTAATTGAACCGTTAGTAACATATAATATCTATAAAAACTTGTAAAACCCAATAAAATGCAAATCGTAGAGGGGTTAGTTAGAAGTAGGATGTTTAAACACCTGCGTATTTTTAAAAAGCTCATTCTGCGTAAATTTTGCAGATAATTAATGGTTTCAGAGAATGTTGGAGAAACCGTCGCTTATATTAACGGGAAGGTTGGATACGGGGTTATTTAACCCAGATAACAGTCCATGTGGACTGAAATAATCGATAATAAAGAATATCAATTTGTACCAATAAGAACAGGTAAGATAGAGACAGATAATATGCGCGAGACCGAGACACATATAGTAAAAGGCGTGAGTGGAGCAACGTCATTGGGTTGCGATTGGTTGAAAGTAAAAGGCAAACTTGAAAGGTAGAAATAACATTTCTGTATAAAAATTTAATTAGGTATTCTCAGACGTTGCGTGCCGTGTGGAAATTTTCTGAGATTTAACTGGGGCGAGTGCAAAATTCGTAAAAATCGCATGCCGGGCTGCGGAATGGGAACATAGCAGGCGAAATTCTTTAGAATTGTCCGTTTTGGAGACTCGACCGACAGACAGGCTAACCTCTATATATACCCAGGGAATATGAACAAGCTCTCTTAGATCTTCGACTTGATTCAACGCGTTAAACAGTGCTTTTAGTTTTCCGGTTTTGATTAAATAATTTTAAACAGTTTGCTCGAATATTTTTGTGATGTAAAACAGCTTGTTCTTTACGTGCTACAATAAATGTACTTTAGTGCACTTAGAAAAGAAGATACAAGGTAATAAAGTTAGTATCACTGTACCAATTAGTAAAATTTACAACGACAAATGAATACACAAAAGTAGGCAGTTTTGGCGTATATTGGTGAAAGAAGTATGAATTTCTTTGCTATTGTTCGGGGGTATTAATAATTAAATGGTGCATAAACGTGTCTGGGTCCACAAAACAAGGTTCAGATATACACAGATGAGTTCCGGAAAAGCCCTGAAACAACTTTAAATAAATGGTGATGGAGAAAATTTTAAAAGCGTTGAGAATCAGAAGCCGTAAATATAACCCAGTTGGAATGGTGTAATTAACAAAGGGACGATGTACATTGAAGCTACGAGTGCAGTAACCTTCAGGTAAATTATACTATTTTGTTCGAACTTTGATATTTTGGTGTGTGTTGAATAACTTTATAATTTGTTTATTTAAAATGGACAGTAGTGAAATTGTACTAACAATAATATTTTAATTTTAAGGTGAAATTTGCTTGTTTAAGTAGAAAGGGTTAGTATTGATGTTCTGGATTATGATGAAAATATGGGTATGTCTTTGAGCTCAATTAGACGAACCTGGTTAATTAACGTAAAGGGGGTGTAGATGCTCCCTTTGTACTCAGACTCCGGTCTGCATATATTGTTATAGTAATTAGTAGGCATCCTACAAGGACTTTAATTCTGGATGCACATTAAAATGATAATAAATTTAATTTTGAAATTTTCTGATATTAAAATTTATGCTGAATATTAATTTTGAAATTTTAATGTATTGTGAATATTGATGTAAATAGAGTTGACGTTGATGTTTGTGGTAGGAATGTGTTTGTTTTTTTTTTATGTATGAGGATGAAAGCTATCTAGAGGAGCAGCCGAGGCGATTAACGGAAGAAAGTCAATGGACCAACACAGTTAAGGTAATGAATAGCTTTTTGTAGGTTTCACAGCATTCTTGACGCCCAAAAGTGAGGCTCGATTATAAAGCGTAGTTCACGGATTTTGTAGGTTTCACAGCATTCTTGACGCCCAATCTGTGGGGCTCGAATGTTTTTTTTTAAGGGCCAGTACCTGCAGATATGAGAGGAAACACAGCATTTTTAACGCCCAATTCGTGAGGCTCGATTCAACTACAGGGAAACACAGCAATATATATATATATATATATATATATATATATATATATATATATGCTCTAGTTGTGTCAGTAATTTTAGAAACAAGAACATTTGTAGTAAGGTTCCGTTCTGTATGCTAGGGTAAAGAAGTCTCTTAAGGAGAATTCAGATATTATTATTGCAAAAGCTTATAAAGCAGCTGTCACCGTAATTTTAAATAAAAATGATTACATCAAAAAAATCTTTGCCGTTGCTAGAGGATGACCACACAAATCAATCAGTTCTACTTTTATGATTCAAAAAAAGTCAAAACGCCAAATTTCAAAATTCCTAAAAAAGCTGTTAACTATGACTAATTCTGTACCGGTAAAGTATTAAGGCTTACCAATATTCCATAAAGATAATTGCCCGCTTCGGTCAATTATTTCAACTCGAAATATTCCAACGCGTCAATTAGCAGTCTTCATTGCAAAACATTTACAAACGGCATTTCCTCTCTAAGGATATAATACAATAGATACTTTTACTTTTTTTAGTCAAATTCGTGAATTCCAACTGCTTAAGAATCACATTTTATTGTCATTGGATGCCTCCTCCCTGTTTACCAATATACCGTTGGATTTGGCATTGGACATAATTTCTAATAAATGGGATGGCATCAAACCACATACCGCCTTATCAAAATCACTTTCTCTGGCATTCATTACTTTAATTTTTAAGAACGTTTATTTACTTTTGCAAGATGTGTTTTACCTGCAAAAGTTTGATACCCCCTTGGTTCTCTACTATCACCTATTATTGCTCAAATAGTAATGGATCATTTGCTAGAATCGGTTATACCCAATTTAAATTTTAATACGAGTTTCTTGGTGAAATACGTTGATGACATTTTATGTTCAACTCCACCTAAGAAAATTCTACGTATTTTAGACTGTTTCGATATCTTCAATAAACACCTTAAATTTTTTCATGAATTGGAAGCTGAAGGCAAGACTCCATTTTTAGACATTTTGGTAATCCGTGATCCAATGAATAAGCTGCCTTTTAACTGGTACAAAAAACCTACAATTCTGGAAGGTATGCCAATTATTTTTCGAATCACTCTTTTTATCACAAGATCAATACAGTACTAGTTCTGAAACATAGGATACTAATGATCACAGAACCACAATTAAAAAAAACAAATACAAAAGTTTAGAACTACCCTTTGCAATAATGATCAAACTAAACAACTGGTTAAAAACTAATTTACACTAACATACGGTCTGGCAACTGTGAACGTAGACCAATTATCATGACATACAAGATATTGCCGTTAGTGCAAACTTTAACTCGTTTTTAATACATATTTTACGTCAACTTAACCTGGCAATAGCATACAGTTATGAAAAATCTGTAGGACTAAGAAATTAGTCAAGAGTAATATTATTTATAAGATAACGTGTTCCTGTGGGGAATACCACTAAGTGGTTAAAAAACCGTATTATACAACAAATCTTATACAAAATTGCGTAAAAAAGCTGTGCCTTGTCTCAACACGTAAATAACACCCATCATGCTTCAAATTATGAGTAGGTGTCAATTCTGGAACGCGAACATTGTTTTCATTTAGCCACACGACGATTTTATTTTGATAATTGCTTTGGGGACTTTTGCTTGTGGAATTATGTGAGTTTCGACGCATTGTAAATGCGGTTTTTGAGTTCTCATTATTGCTAGGGGAATGCCGTTTAGATGTATTCTCACGCTTTGAGCAGATGTGCGTCATCGCTTCGACTAGTGGGAAATTGCGATAGTAGGTGAGGTATTTACAAGTTGTTGGGAACGAGCGCCATGATTGAGACTATTCTGGGCTACCGTACCTAAAAGCTGAAGTGGCGAGTCAGTGCGTGTAATGCAATGAAGTTACTTTTAAGTTCTTACCTTTCTTTATCCCTTAATGTATTTCCCGTTTCAATGATGTAGGTGATCAACAAACTTTACTGTATTTTATAAATAGAGGCCACTGTACGTGCGTATTAGAGGCAAAAGATGTAGAAATTTGCGCGGCGGTTGTCGTAATACAAGGGTTTGGTAATAGGATCTACCTTAAGTTAACTATCTAGATAAGTAAAGGTAAAATATTTCATGGTGGTGATTATTATTCTTTTGATATTGAAAAATCTGTGCAATATTACTAGGCTCTCTATACAACCACGCGATGAATTATATTTCCTTCATACCTATCTAGTTGACAAATAATTTGGCGCCTAAAGTAGAAATTTAAAAACTAAAAAAGAATAATGAATTAATTTTTATTTCTATGCTAACTTGAGATGATAATCGCCATGTTTATGTTAATTAAACAGTCATTGGTACTTGCCAAATTGGCACTTAAACATTTTTTAGTTTAATTTTGATGCGCGGAAGTTTCGCGCCACAAATTCAAAAGACTTGGCGTGTATTTTCGTCACGTCAGAGTGCGTTTGCTATCGGGTGATTTAATCGCCGATATCGATTAACGCCGGGTGCAGGGATGCACCCAAATGCCTTTGCCGGTCCCTCGTGCGTTTCTTGCCAACGGGCCTGCTTCACAGGTCGCTCTTTTTAGAGGGTACGAGAAATGCCCATTTAACGGCTCCACGGAGCCACTCTATCGTTACCTTTATCTATTATCTTTGATAATTACTAGGCTAATATCTTTATCTTATTTATTATCTTAGATAATACCCTTAGTTTTAATATCGTTATCTTACCGATTACCTATAATAATAATTTTGGTTAGTCTCTTATCTTACCGATTACCTATAGTAATAATTTTGGTTTAATTTCTCGTTATCTTACCGACTACCGTTAGTAACAACTTTGAGTTAATTTCACGTTATCTTACCTATTATCTTTAGTAATAACTTTTGTTTAATACCCTTAGTTTTAATATCGTTATCTTACCGATTACCTATAATAATAATTTTAGTTAATCTCTTATCTTACCGACTACCGTTAGTAATAACTTTTGTTTAATTTCGCGTTATCTTACCTGTTATCTTTTGTAATAACTTTTGTTTAATGTCGCGTTACCTTACCTACTATCTCTAATAATAACTTTAGCTTAATATCGCGTTATCTTACCTAGTATCTCAAATAATAACTAAAGCTTAATATCGTTATCTTATCTATTACCTTTGATGATAACAATTTAAGCTCAATATCGTTATCTTATCTATTATCTTTAACAACAATTTGAGATCTTGTCTTATCTTTTTATCTTCCTAACGTTTGGTATTTATAACCAGACGTGGAAATTATTTTTCTTGTAATTTAAGTGAAAAAGCTAACCTGATGTAGAAATGTAATTTGTTAGGTTAGCAATATAAGGATTTAGTAGGGTGGTACTTTTGGTAAATTTGTTGATTCACAACCATGTCATGGACAAGTTTTGATGTGTATCGTTAGTAAAACCAAAGTACCAGTAACAAAAATTTGCTAGAGTGTAGAACATTTTAAATTTGGGCACTTCTTGCCAACAAAGAACAGTTTTGATGCAGCGCTCATGTGTTTGCACGTAACAACTTTAATGTTAGCTTTAGTTTAGATAGGTTAGGCGACTTGTCGCATTTGTTTTAATTTAAGTAGTGTTTTTATGCTCCCCGACAAATTTGTGCTGTCGATTATTAGTGTAGTCAAAGACAATGGGGCTACATTTTCCGTTTCCCGGTAATTCGGTAGACGTGTTATCGGTCAAAAAACCAGGTGGCGCCTTATATAAACATTTTGTAGGTTTTAAGTTAGGTTTTATGTAGGGTAGTTAGGACTTAGATTTTAAGCTGCTACTGTGCTAACAGACTTTTTCTTTTTTTAAGTTTTTTCTTTTATGGCTTTGTCGCGATTGTTACGTGCCAAATTGGCACTTAAACATTTTTTAGTTTAATTTTGATGCGCGGAAGTTTCGCGCCACAAATTCAAAAGACTTGGCGTATATTTCCGTCACATCAGAGGCATTTGGGTGCATCCCTGCACCCGGCGTTAATCGATATCGGTGATATAATCACCCGATACCCACACGATATATATGAGATATACAATACTGAGGTAAATCAGAAGGTAAAAAACGGTACAGCTACTTCAAGTCAGTATGGTAAAGATATTTAAGGGTAAAAACTTCCTATAAAAGGCATTCGTAAGGTATAATATTCAAATTTAATCACGCCCAAATTCTTACAAATTAAAAGTTCATAAATACATCGTGCAAGCGCGGAATAAGCGTCGCCACGGGCAGTTGGTAACGCTAACCTTTGTACAGATTTTGGCACGCCCATCGTGGGGCTGCTCCAGGTTCGTATCAGATTCCTATATGTAGCGGAAGATAAGGAATAGGTTAATTAGGGAAAGGCAAACAAAGATAAGAAATACATTTTGTTCTAGGAATTTAATTATAGCGGCAGATGTAGCTTTACGTAAGGGTTGCACCATAACAAATTTAGAAAACCAATCGGTGACAACTAAAAGATATTGGTTACCTTTTTTCGATCGGGGGAGAGGTCCTAATAAGTCAAACGATATTAATTGAAAGGGATAAGATACAAGTTTAAAGTTACCCATTAAACCAGAGCGAGCGTCTTGTGAACTCTTATGAGAACCACAAATTTTACAGTTCTTAATATAGCGACAAACAGATTGCTTTAGTGTGGGCCAGTAATATAATTCAGATATTTTAGCGGGAGTTTTTGTAACACCAAGGTGCGCAGCTATGGGGTCATCGTGACATAATTTAAGCACCTCACTACGGTTAGCGGTAGGCGCGACAAGTTTCCATTCAGGAATATTAGATATTTTATGTGGAGAAGAAGATACAAATTTATATAGTCTATTATTAGTTACGCGAAAGGTAGGAAATTTATCGGAATTGTCAGAAACTTTTTTAATCATATTAAGATAGCAGGTATCAGGAATTAGATTTGGAATGTTAAGAGAGACAACATCACGAGATAAGGCATCAGGTACGATATTTAATTTGCCTGGCCTATGCCTAACATCAAAAGTGAATTGAGAGATGCGCAAGTTCCATCTTGCCAAACGACCTGCGGGTTGTTTTAAGTTATTAAGCCAAGTGAGAGCTGCACAATCAGTGATTACGGTAAAATGTGTACCTTCAACATATCCTCTAAATTTCTCGATGCCAAAGATAACGCCCAATAATTCTCGTTCGGTAGCTGAGAATTTTTGTTCGGCAGAAGTTAAGGCGCGACTTGCATAAGCGATTGGATGCTCTAAACCATTGCTCACCTGGAACAACATTGCACCAGTAAGTGAGGCATCGGTTTGTATATAAAATTTTTCATCAAAATTGGGTGAAATTAAGATAGGTGCTGAAGTGATTAACGTTTTAATTTGTTCGAAAGCCTGTTGAGATTCTAAATTCCACTCGATAGTTTGGGATTTATTTTTATTTTTAATTAAAGCGGTATTGGGTGCAGATATAGTTGAAAGGTATGGGTAGAACCTTAACTTGCCTATTGTGTTCTAGACATAGGGGACACAAGTAATTTCGTTCAAGTCGTAACATCTTCCGTTATATTAAAGTGGTTATGTATTAATATTATGTACTGTATTCTCATAAAAAGCCCGTTAATACGATTATAAATCATTGTTAGTTTTGTGTATTTTGTGTAGACCTATCTATTAAAGGCAAATGTATTGTTGAAAAAAACTAAGCTTGCAATGCCATCTTCTGTATACAAATCGGTAAGTAATTTTTTATAATGTTAAAATAAACTCTATGTGTCTGTAACAGTTGTCTAAAAACTAATAAAAGTAGCTTAATCTCAAAAGGAGGAATTTAATTAAAAAGTCGTCGTACACACAACTAATCCTAACTTCGTATTGTCGTATTTTTAATTGTAATACTTTTATTTAATGAACTTTCAGGTTTATATTTGCTTTTATAAAAATTTGTATAACCATTTACCTCTATATAAGAGTCTGATAGTATTTTTATATTAAAAAAGACTGTAATTACCTTTATCTTCAAGCACATTAATTGTCAATCTGTAACTGTATATATAAAAACTACCCAATTGTCTATTTTCAATACGTGAGGTGATTGAACCTTGTATTGTATGAAAAAACTGTTTAAGCTATTTATGATGGGTGAACTTTGTATAAATTTGTAATATACTCTTTCTACCTATATTTGTATCTTTTCCATCAGTAAAAGTTTTCTATCTATCTATATTTTTCATGTTTATTGAATATATTTATTTGTATCGCAGTCATTTTGTACCTCTAGTTTGTTACTTTTTTTCTTGTTTACTTTGGCATTTTTCTCTACTAAATTTTGTTATTAATCGTTTTGTATATTTTTGGGTTTTCTTCCTGTGTGACATTTTCAATTTCTTTCTTATTTGTTTTCTTTATCATCTCTGGCTATAATGACCCACTTTTCCTAATCTTATATTCTTTTCTGTATGTGATTGTTTTCTATGCCTTGTCTAGTATGAGCCTTTCATTTGTTTCCCGCTCTTATGCCTTATTATTTCTATCCAGTTCTAAGTTTAGCCACGCTTCACGCAGTAATCTTCTTTAATCTTTTTAATGTTCTGTTGTGACACCTGGGATTTTTAAAATTTTCAATTTTGTAGTAATCTAAAGAAATGCCAAATTGAGGTCAGAGTATATATCTGTTCCTGAGAAAGGATTTGCATTTTTAAGCGGTTCTTTGTATAAGTAACAGTGGATCTGATATTTCTCCTTATTTATTGTGGATGTCACCGCATATCATATTTTGGTGCGAAAATGATGTATTTTCTAATGCTTCTTTATCAGGCTAAAAAGTGAACTTTCTATTTTCTCATTCTGTACTTCCAACTATCGTTTCTTGTTTACCTTGTTACGTTACTTCGAGGCAGGCCACGTTGGGCGCCAAATTTATGCTACGTTGGATCGTAGCCGTGCGTAACCCAAAGAAAATAAAAGAAATGACCGGGCTCAATCGGAGATTAGGGGGGGCGGTTGTATAAACCAGACCAACATACAATGTACACGGCCGTAAGGAGTTAGTAACAATACCTGCAATAAAAAAATTAGAATAGTAAACATGCAATAAAAAAAAATTAGTCCTGCAAACCTGAAATAAAGAAAAAGCATAGCATGCTGATCGAGCATAGATTGTTCAGTACTTTGTAGAATGTAAAAAAAAACTGTTTAGATAATCTATATAATATAACAACGGTAAAAGCAATACAAAAATTTTTAGTACAAAGTGAGGTAATATTGGGGAGTAGCAGAAACGTTTCCTCACACACCAATTAAACATAGATCAGACAAAATTTTAACAAAAGATAAATAGGTAAGCACAATTGATATGAGTCATCTAGTATTGTTTTTTTTTATAGCATGCAAGTCTATGGTAAAAGGTATCAGAACGACAAAGATATGGCAAAACAACGGATAGATATTTAAAGTAGTAACAAGTAGGAAATAGTTCAACTTACAAAAGGTCCTTCAGTAACGCTTCCTTGCAATTGAAGTGTGGGATTCACGATGTCCGGCACTAACGCAGCACTTCACCCTTGACTGTGAGGGTGTTGGTAGAACTTATCACACGTTACCCTAATCACACCTACGTATTTCACTGGTGTTAGCAGCCGACATTATCACGCGGCCGAACTATGTAGCATTGATAAATTTCTTGTTAATTCTATTTCCTGAGACAATAATTTCGAAATATTTTGTAGCACTAGTTTATTTTCAACTGGGACCAAATGTATATCATTTTCATAAACATCCAAAAAGCAGTGAGAAACTTCAACCAATACCTTTGTAAACCGGTAATCGGTTATATTTCGCAAATAACGAAATTTGCGCAAGCAATGATCTATTTTAGATACTTCGGGGTTAAAAAATTCAGTAACTACAGTATCAACTGTATTTGGATAATTCAAAGTATGCACTACTCTGATAAAAAAGAAAAGGACCGCGAAACTAGATCGCACACACAGTTTAAATATCAAAAGACAAAGCACCAACAAAAAAAACACAATGAGTAAAGCACGTGTATCACTAGAGTAAGTCCGTCAAAATGTTCCGTAGAACACGCGTGCAGGTCGAGTTTAACAAGTTCTACCACTTTTATTTCCAACAGAAACTCAACCGAAAAACAATTAGTAAGGCACGCGTAAGCAATAAAACCGTCCGTCAAATGTTCCGTAAAACACGTGCGTCGACCAAACACGTTCGCCTATCAACCATACTACTTCAATCGGAATTAGCACTACCCGTAATACAGTTAATATACAACTTTTATATCACAAGAAAAACAACTAAAATCGTGTCGTGCTTGTTCATGAACAATTCGAAAATTCATGCCGCATTAATTCTCACTATTTTCAAAGCAAAACGGAAAGCAGTATTTTTACCGTAATTAATATATAGGAACAAAGAACAAACCACAACTGCTCATCTGTTTATTCAACTCGTTCCTATTACAACCTCTTATCGTCTATTATCTAGACTTGTATATCCACTCATTATAATACGACGCATTCGCCTAAGGAGTTAATAAATATAAAATATAGAAATATTAGTTACCGAATTGTATTTACTAATTGGGAAAAAGCGTAAAATGTTAAGCTATAAAAATGCACGTTACAGCCTTTCGACCACTGCATTCCCGAAACCCTTTGTCATTGTGCACGCATTCATCGTATCTTCAGAGTAATTCCTTGTTGACATATGTATTTGAAGAATTCAGTAAGGCTTTCGTTTCAATCTTACTACTATTAGCGCATCAACTTAGTCTGCACTACATGCTTCATCTTTGTAGACCTCACATAATTTCCACTCTGGTTTTCATTATTTTCTGCACTGTGAATC
Source organism: Platerodrilus igneus (assembly GCA_036346225.1). Lineage (NCBI taxonomy): Eukaryota > Metazoa > Arthropoda > Insecta > Coleoptera > Lycidae > Platerodrilus > Platerodrilus igneus. Next base: position 276,891 of record JARFIW010000195.1, on the reverse strand, counting down.
GTCGTCTTTGGTATAGTTTTACTTTCTTTTGATTATTGTATTCTGTATAGTATGATATTATTTTCAGTTTTGCATATGTCCTTTTCCGCCATCAAATAATCAAATACATCTAATTGTTTTTTACAGACTGTTGGTACCCGCCAAATTGAATTGTTTTTGATTTTTTGCAGCTTTGAATTCCTTTTGAAAACGTTAATATTTTAAAAAGGTTTGATGCTGAATACGAAGTTGTTATTCAGCAAATCAAATTGTTTATAACTTTTTTTTTTGATTTTAGATTTCAATTCAATACTAGGGCGCATATGGGGTGAAGTAAACGTCCAAAATTATATTTGGATAAGCTTTGTGCCGAGTAGAATAAAGTTTATATCAACCAATTGAATTTGTTTTTATCTTTTTTTTGTACTGTGTAGAGCGGTTAATTTTAGGGCACATTAGAGCGCTTTTTTATAACAAAATACAATCGGTTTTAAAATTTGCGTCTTAATTGTGGTGGCAATTTCGCGTACTACTGTGTTTACATATTATATGTATACTTATAAAATATGACTTGCTATTTATTTTTTATTAAAATAATTTGTTTGTTCATAAATCGTTAATGACGAAAACGCATGCAACATTTAGGGGATTGTCAATAAACTTTAATTAAGCCCTTTCTCTCTCTAGCTTAGTAATTATAGACTACGCTGTGTAATTTCTGTTCGTAATATAAATGGGCCAAACAATTAGAGTGGGTGTATTAACCTCGATAATTGGTTCTATCGGTTTTTAAATACCTACAAGTACTCAGGGTTTACTCCAGGGCAACGGAAATACAACTACATGCATCCATGAACAACCATGTTGTCGGAAACAATTGCAAGTGTCTGTATTGTGTTTAGATCTTTAACAATTAGCTGTAATATGATAATAACTTTACCAAAGTTACAACTTTTATTCTACATCAAATAGATTAAATAAATGTATTTAACAATTATATATGAGTTGATAATTGCTTATCAAGTTTGCCGATGTGGGTTGTATAAACCACGTGTGGCAATTAAAATGATAAACGCTGCTAAACATTTCTTTTTAATTATGACTCATTTTAGTGCATTGCATGTATACGCTGTGGAGTGGAATATACCAAATACTAAAGAAGTCGTGTTTATTAGTGTAGATAATCGGTTCTCATCTTACTATAGCCGTGGGTTCCTTCTTATAGCAAAAACCTTACCATGAACCCCAAATGAATTAGCTCGACATAACTGCATAATAGAAAAATTCCAAATTTAACTTTGATGTCCTGAAAATAAAACATTTTGATATATAAAGTAGTTTTATTAAAAGTATACTTTTGTTTTAAAATAAAATACACATTTTTCCCCATGAGATGGATGAACCTGATGGGATGATTAAGACTATTATGTTTGGCAATATGATTTGAGTTCTGTTTGCAATTAATAGTTAAAGTTAACTTTAATTATCGCATAAGATGTAGCTTGCAGGTTAATTTCCCTCAGTCATGTATATAGTTTAATCTAGGGGTTTTACCACGATTAACTTTGTGTTCTGGTGTGCCGCTACAGTTGTAAGCAGGCTGATGTGATCGCAGCTATGGTGCTATAAAATAATAACATTTTGAGTTCCGCCAAAATGTCGACAGTTAGTTCCTCGTCCAGTCACCACAGGTAAATACTTGAAGCTCCCGCTTATGCTCATTTGCACATCCACTTTCTCCACCATCTGTGGTTATCGATGGTTAACACATGACATTGGGTCTTTGCGAGCCGGATCTGAATACGTCAGTTACAACTGCATTATTTGCAAATAAAACTCGCCACCTATCGAGTTGTATCGCTTATCGTTGGATTGTGGCCTGGCAGATACCGTTTCGTATATTAAGTTTGGTTCATTCAATTTATCGTCTTAAAGTTGTTCTCAGATTTAATAAGTTGACAGTTAACCTTTTGTTTTATTTGAGTTGTTTACGAACTTAGTTAACATCGCTTTCGTTCGGTAGTTTAATTATAGCGAGAATTACGATCCCATTTCTAATAAATTTGGTATACTGATAGGCTTGATTTCGTTATAGCTTCTGTTTGCAGTAGCTTATATAATTAGTTCTGGCAGAGAAACTGAAACGCATGCGGTTTTTACGTAACAGTTCAATGAACTCACTTTACGACATCTATAACATTGCGCACAAAGGTGAAAATGGCCCAAGCATGTTAGATTTGTTTCGCGCCCAATATACATCGATTAACGCATTAAGAGAAAGCTTTTTGTTCAACATAATGCCATAATTAGTGCAATCACTTCGGCCACTGACGCCTATGACCAATTTGAAAGGGAGGACTAAATTCGTAAACGGTTCGGTACTAACTTTTTTCTAATAAAATCCTCTATTTAAAATTTTGACCGAGTAAACGTACCTCGTCCCGAACTAGTTTACCAGTTCCTCTAGATACTTAAGTCAAAAGTGTCTCCACCGCCCCTTATCCTCCCTACTTTTGAAGGAGATGGTTTTACCCGTTCCTCTAGATACTTAAGTCAAAAGTGTCTACCGCCTTACATGTGATTTTCCAATGCTCCACCCGAAGGTACTACATTGGCCAGGAAAATTTAGAATTTGGCGAACCCTTGCTGTTCCAAGCAAGCTAGGGATCTTTAACGTACGTGACAACACACACACACGAGACCTCTATTTTACCTCTCATCCGAACGAGGGTGTATTTTTGTGAAAAATGCTCGCCTAACATTTTTCAAGTGGACCGTGTTGGGATTCGAACCAGGGACCATGGGCATAGTAGTCACACACATACCACTACGCCACGGAGCCGCCCAGTGTCTACCTTCGCTTACCTTCCCTACTTTTGAAAGGGGCGGTTGCCTATTTGAAAGTTTTATTAACCGCTTTGATAGTTTAGTCCGTTTAAATAACGTGCTGTCAGTCGTGGATAAATTTTCATACCTTCAATCAGTGCTGAAGGATACCGCATTGCTTGCCAGTAAATACTTTGATCGTATGGATGCCAACTACCCCCTTACGTACCTTAAGCTTCGCGAAAAATATTGTAGTATTTGCTCTATTACATGTGTTCTTCCAGAAAACTTTGTTTAATTTCTCAAGTTGAATTCTGACCATCCGTTGTAACACCATGTCAAGGTCTCGTTCCGCTGTTTCCTTATTAGTATATACCAGTCCTAACGTCATTAAGTGTCCGCTTTGTCATCAAGATCGTAGTCTTTATTGTTGTAATGATTTCGATAACGTTCTCTGCAAGATCACTACACCTTTGTCAAAAAAACATAAACTTTGTATCGACTGTCTTAGTACTTCACGTGTTTTGATTGAGTGTAAATCCACTATTTCCTGACGCCAGTTCAATGATCGCCATCATTCTTTATTGCACTTTCATCCCATTTCACCTAAGCCCGCTACTGCTACTAGTAACAAGGCTTGTTTGAGCCCTGCTCCCACTACCTCTACCTGTTACAAGTTGCACTCTTCAGGCCCGTTATAAGCCACCCGCTCCTCTTGCTTCTGAGGAAACTTTCACTTTGTCTAGCAGTAGTGGCGCGTCAACGTCGAATGCCGTCTTATTTAATTCTCTCGCAAAACCTTCAGTTATGTTACTCTTCACCGTTCAAGTGGAAATCCCTGATCCATCTGGTTCTTTCCTGAAATTTGGTCGTTTACTCGACTCCGTGCGCTGTGCGGCTATGCATGGCGCTATAACCGTTCCGCTCAAACCCATAGGTACTTTCTCACATATTAATAATTTCGAAGCTGTCGTACTTCCTAAAATCTGTCAAAATTTACCTACTCTTAATATTTATCCTGAAAATTTCGCTCATCTAGCAAATCTCAAATTGGCTGATCCGCTTTTTGCCCAATCTGGACCTATGGATTTATTACTTGGAGCGGATATTTTCCCTAAAGTCGTATTAAATGGCCGTATAAGGTTTAAGTGATCAAACTATTGCTCTTAACACTATGTTTGGATATGTTTTAATGGAGAACATACAGGCCTCGCTTGCTTTTGAAGTCACTAGCTTGTTTTATATGACTAAATTGCTTCCCCCTGGAAGATATTGCTGCGAAATTATGGGTAATTGAAGAGGTTCCTGTCGCTAAACCTTTCACACCTGATGAGTTCTTAGTTGAAAAATTTTACGTTGACACTCTCTGCCGCAATGAGCAAGGACGGTATGTCGTCTCTCTGTCCTTCAAAGATCCACAAACTTTTTTTTCCCGGGAGTCATGATCTCGCTCTACAGCGTTTTGTTTCTTTAGAAAGTCGTCTAACTAAACAACTTTTGATGTATGAACAATGCGTTTCGTTCATGCGCGGCTAATTAAATTCCAAACACATACAACTTGTTCAGGCTGGATCTATTTCTGACTATTCTTATTATATCCCGCATCATTGTGTTATGAAACCCAGAAAATGTAAGTCCCAAACTACGTGTAGTTTTCAACGCCTTCGTTAAAACTTTATCTCGATCGTCTTTAAATGATCGTTTGTTTGTTGGGCTCAAGCTCCAACGAGATATTACCGCAATTTTGTTACAATTTTGTCCCTATTCCTGTGCTATTACTACAGATAAGCGTGATTATCAACGAATTGTTTGGCGTTCTTCTCCCGATGAGCCTATTCAGGACTTCAAGTTGAATACCGTTAACTATGGTGTCAATTGCGCCCCTTTTCTTGCGATTCGCACTCTCCTGCAGTTGACTGAAGACGAAGCAAATTCCTTTGCAACCATACCTCTATCGATGATATCGCTTCAGGTGGAGACTCTATGGAGTCAAACTTGGATTTACGGAATCAAGAAAGCTCTCTTTTAAAACTTGGTGGTTTTGAAATGCATAAGTGGTCTAGTAATTGTCCAGAATTACAAAAGAATCTTATCGCTTGGCAGCAAATCGCACTATCTCGCTCCTTTGCGGATACTGACACTAAGCCTCTGAAAGTTCTAGGTCTTTAATGGAATCCCACCTTACCTTTTGTTTTCTAGTTGAGTCACAGTGTACCGTCTGTACCAAGTGCAACTTACTTTCCAACTTAGTCTGTATTTTCGACCCTATAAGAATTTTATCTGCTCTACCTTTTTTTGCCAAAACATTTAATTCAGGGTTTGTGGATTTTGAATTTAGACTGGGGTGATAACCCTATCCATGACTTACTTTGTTTGTGGGAGGGATATCTGCATGAATTACCACTTCTTACTGACTTTGCTTTACCACGCTTGTTATTCCGCCACAATTTTCTGCGTGTGAAGTTCATTGTTTTTCGAACGCTTCCGAACACGGCTATTGTGCTGTCGTTTATTTTCGTTTTCTTACCCATTCCTCCATTTAGGTTCGCTTAGTTTGTGCTGTCCAGAGTTGCTCCTCTTCCTACTATCTCTTTGCCTATACTCGAACAGTTAGCCGCCGCTTTGGACTTGAGACTATTAACCTTTACCCTCAAAACTTTTGATCTCCATATATCCTTAGAAAAAAAATTTTGTTGGTCTGACTCCGTAGTCATTCTTTCTTGGATTCGTTCCCCACCGCAGCGATGGAAGACATTCGTCGCCAATCAAGTTTCCTATATTCAGGAAAACACTTCTCGCGCTTTTTGGCATCATATTTCTTCCACTGCGAATCCTGCTATTGTCGGATCACGTGGTTTGCTACCTTCTGACTTGTGTCATTGTTCTTTATGGTGGGTAGCATCGCCTGCGTGTCATTGCTCTTTCGACACTTTCAGTCCAATTATTCCGCATTTTCATTCTTAGGAAGTTCTCATAAAGGAACGTTCTATTGCTTTGACCGCTGTTGCACCCCATTCTTGAATTGAAACTGTTTTGGAAAGTCATTAATCTTTTCAATTTATTATTCACATTGTCGCTTGGACTCTCTGCTTTGTCAATAACATACAAGATCTTTCGGCAAAATATACTGGCCCTCTGTCCCCCTTTATTGGAGAGGCAATCCTACGGGCTGGTGATTGCCTGTCTCACGACCCTTATCCTCGAACAGGAAATGTCCCGCTCTTTTACGCATACTCTGGGAACAATGTTTTGTACCTTAACGATTTAGAGCAACATAAAATAATTGTTGAAACTAGTTTGTACGAATTGGAGGAAATAAATGCATTTATAGAAGATACGATCAAACAATGGCTTAGTATGGTTCCATATATCAACGACTACATTGATAAATTTTTTTTAACTAAATGCAAACAACAACACGATAAAGCATACCGTTTGATTTTGGAGCAACTCGTAAAAACAGTATTAGAAGGAATTTGGGTTTTATCAACCGCAAACTCACTGGAAACACTTTACATCGCAAACCAACTAGTGAACATAGTCTTCGTATCAAACATTTTTGTGGAAACCAATATCACTGCTGCTTTGTTTGGAAATAATTTTTCATCACACAGTATATTTGAATTCAGTCTTTCCGTACTGCCTGGATACAATCTGATAAAAGATAGAAGTTGCTTATTAATTATATTGCAACAGTCAAAGAGAGATATACTTAAACGATGAAATTGAAGGGTAGTTGAAAGCATTGCAATGTCTATTCATTACCTATATGAACATATTGATTCGAAGACTGGAAGGTTACTTGTAGCAAAAGTTCAAAGCATCAAGTTAATGGTTGTATTCAATTCTAAACAAAGATATGTGATCCGCTATAGAAATCTTAAGCAGGCACTGTCAGAAAGACTTAAATTTACAAGAATTCATCTAGTGTTAAAATTTACACAAAGCGTTGGTAAAATTCTACTTCAATCTTAATACCGAACTTCGAAAATATGCAGGGAATGACTTTGGGGAGAATTTGTTCAAGCTAATAAATAATTGTGTTTTCGCAAAGACAATGGAGAATATATGCAAACATTGCAATGTAAAACTTGTAGGAAACTGGGATATCAGATATGGTGACTAGGCCAAAAATTTCGAATTCTCTATTCAAAATGTTACCATCTTCGATGAAAATCTAGTGGCAGTGGAGCTTTTTAAATCGGATATTAATTTTAATAAGCCTTTATATATTGAGATATGTATCTATGATATAGATACATTAACTATCTACGCTTTTCACTATGGATATATGAATGCTGCTTTCGGAGATGGGTGCCATATTCTCTGCACATACACCGATAGTCTAATATACAAAAATATGAATCATTATCCGTACGAGACAATGAAGCAGAGTTGCAATAGATACCTTGACACTTCTGACTACCCCTACAACAACATTTATGCAATTTTTTTGATTAACATGAAAGTCTTGGGGATGATGAAAGATGAAAATAATGGATGGGTTACGACTTATTTTATTGGATTACGATCAAAGATGTATGTAACGAAGATTTATAAGACAAGTGAAGAAGAGGAGGCTGAACTCTTGCGATTAATAAAGAGGATGATTAATATTCTCAATCACATAAACTTCAAAATTTTGGAGTTCCCAAGAAGAAAGGGGTTAAAAGTCTGTTATAAAGAACAGAATCACGTTTGATGATTATGTTAGCAGCATAGAAGATTTTAAAGATGTCGAAGCATCAATTTTATACTTTTATTCGACAGATGATTGCACTATGTTTTCACGATAACAAACGCTACTTGCCTCCCACTTCATATGCAACATTACCCGTTGGGCATTATTTAATCATGGATGTCGATTAGACTGCCGTAAAGATATTTAATATTAGGATATAAGTTTTACATATAGTTGTATATAAAATTGTTATTACTATCTTAGTTAACTATTTGATGTATATTGTTATATGTTAGTTTCTGTATAAATTATATTGTATATATGTAAATTGTATATATAATTATCCATGTATTTAAATATAAGTGTACCAAATATATGTTTAAGGTGGTGCTATTACTAGGAGAAAACATCGATTACACTATGTATATATTTTTGTTTTTATTTATTTATTGCGGTATATTTCTATTTTTATGCTCAATCATCGATACCAGAGAACTGAAACTACTATCCTTTAGAATTTCATCCAATCCCTTCATACAGACTAAAGATATTCAATGCGCATGTTAAGACCCGTACTCTGAGCCCACAATTGTACCTCTAATATGAAAAAGGGAGAAAAAGTGAAATTAAAGACTGTCCATGATGACTTCGCGTAATCCTGGAATGAATGTTCTTGAAGGGTGCAAAAATTTGCAAAACGGGCCTTTGATTTTTTCATAATGAATAAAACCCGGTTTTGTGGCCCAGAACAATGTTAGTTTATCTACTTATTGAAAATGCAGTTTTCGTTTTCTTTTATATTTTATCACACTTTCTGTAATTAGTTGATCTTCTAAGATGTTTGATAATTTTGATATTTCTAGCAATAATTCAAAACCACATAAGCCTTACTTTTCAGTGTATTTCAATAAATTTTATATACCTGATTTTGCGTTTGCGATATCCGTGTTATTCAACTGAAACATTTTGAAATAACATTATTAATTCCAGTTAAATGTGTATATAACACTTAGAAACGTACAAATTGAATACATATCTTTAATTTTTGCTATGTATCTTGTTACTTTGTTTTATACATCATCGTCTACCATTTCAAAGAGAACGTCACAAATTTCACCCATGATAGAAAAAAGTTTACCTATCTGAAATCTCAAAGGATTTAAAGCATCTGTCGGGATTCCTGCCGTATGTCATACGAGGGACACAATTTATGTATTGAGAACTGGCAATTTTTGAGGTTTATTTATTTATTTATTTATTTATAGAAAAAAATACATCCGACAGACAAGCCAATTACAGGATGTATACCAAAAAAAAAATAACAAAATAAGGTACATTTCATATGCAGCAACACAAATTATAATAAGTCCCTATATCTATAGCATACCAGCTTTTAATTGTGGCAAAGAGTCACAAAATAAATCAAAATTGTCCCGAATATCAAAATAATTTAGAACCATAACATTAACAGGAGAAAATTTCAATATATTTGTTCTAGGAGTTTTTACATAAAATAAAGACGCTAAGCGAGTTTTAACGTTGGGTGCATGAAAGTAAAGTTGACCTAATAAATTGGGACAGTTAATCAGATTATTAAGTAACTTATACAACATACTGACTGAGTAGAATTTTCTACGTGTACGTAGATCGTTTAATCCAAATCTATTTAAAAGAACATCCTGAGGAAAGCCACGCTGAGGATAAGTACCATCAGACTTAAACCACAGAAACTTAGCGTATCGTCTCTGAATTTTCTCTAACACCCAACTGTGTACTTCATATCCTGGGCTCCAAACAACAGAGGCATATTCCATCTTACTGCGCACAAATGCATTATACAGGGCAGAGATAGTTATAGATTGAGAAAGATGATAACCATTTCTGAGTACAAATCCCAAATTTTGTACGCTTCTTTTGAATGGTTGTAATGTGTTCAATAAAGGTAAGCTTTGAGTCAAATTTGACACCGAGGTCCTTTAAAACACTACACTTACTAATTGAAACATTCTCAATGGTGTATGTGTAAGAAATAGGATTAATCTTACGTGTATAGCTAACGGTATAGCACTTCGAGATATTTAAAGGTAGATTGTTGTTACTACACCAATAATACAAGCTAGCTAGATCATTTTGAAGTTTCCTGCAGTCATCTGTTGATAATATAGATGTAAACAATTTCAAATCATCAGCATAGAGAAGAGAACAACAAGACAAATGACTAACGATGTCATTAATGAAGATTATAAATAACAAAGAGGTTATAGGTACTCTGAAGGTTTTGACGTGCGAGCACTATTTGTGATTTTGCAGTGTTTAAAATTTCATTTCAGCTAAAATATGGAATTAACTCACGAAAATTTTTGAGCTATGATTTATTATGACTTTCGACGTGGTGTAACTCAAGAACAATGCTTCAATCAACTGAATTCAACTTTTAGCGATGAAGCGCCACCCACAGCCACTGTATATCGCCGGTACACTGAATTCAAACGTGGACGTAGTTCTCTCACGGACGAAGTTAAAGAAGTTCGTCCAAAATCGGTCGTTGTGCCGGAAAATATCGATACTGTGCGAAAACTAATTGAAGAAGATCGTCATGTGACATATCAAGAAATCGAGAGATGTTTAAGCATTAGTATGCCCAGCATACATAAGATTTTGCACGAACATTTGTGTGTTCGGAAGCTGTGTACGCGTTGCGTTGGATTCCACATTTGTTAGATGCTCAAAAAATAATGCTCGTGTTGATTGGTGCCGTAAAATGATTTCAAAATACAACTGTGCTACATCCAAAGCGGTATACATCGTCTCGGGTGACGAGTCGTGGATTTTTACGTATGAGCCAGAAAGAAAAGGCCAGTCGTCAGTTTGGATGTTTCAATGTCAACAAAACTTGTTCGTTCCCTAAGCGTTAAGAAGCAAATGTTAGCGTTTTTCTTCACGAAAACCGGTCCTGTGGCAACTGTGGCTCTCGAAAATCAAAAAACCGTTAATTCAGCGTGGTGTACGATCATTTGTTTGCCAGAAGTTTTCGGTAAATTGAGAGAAACCAACCCAAAACGACGAATCATTTTGTATCATGACAATGCGAGCTTGCACAGATCACATGCAACGAACGAGCATTTGGACGCACAAAAGATCGAATTGTTGGGTCATCCGCCTTACAGCCCCGACTTGACACCCAGTGACTTCTTCTTGTTTCCAGTAATTAAAGATAAACTGCATGGACAAAGATCTTCATCGCCCGAAGAAGCGGCTGAGGCCTTCAAAACTCATGTTTTAGAGCTACCATCTTCTGACTGGACAAAGTGCTTTGAAGGGTGGTTCAATCGCATGCGAAAGTGTATAGATCTTAAATGCGATTATTTTGAACAGCAATAAAACCATTTTTCGTCAAATTCTTTTCTTTATTGTTTCTATTCTCAATACATAAATAGTCTCCCTCGTATACTTAGGTTTTAATATTAATGAATTAATATATTTTTTAGAAATCTCATATTTAAAAGTTATAATTGTTTTGTTCAGCAGCGAAAACTATTACTATTTTATGATTAAAACTTGCCGCCTTACTTACACCTAACTGATCCAAATATTAAATTTACAAAGCTTTAATACTGTAAATCCGTTCATTTTTTTTTATTTCATAACTTTGTTTACTACACTCGATGCATGTCCGGTGCCACTTGTTAAAAGTTGGATCATCGAAACTGTGAAAATGTTTTTCTACAATAACATGTTTGTTTTGTATAGATACATATCTAAAAATTATTGTCATTTGTTTGGTTTTGTTAATGTCTGACATTCAATTTAAAACAGTGAAAAATAATTTGTTTGTCGAAGTGAATTTAATTTGTTTCAAGAATAGTTTTGAACAATAGACTAACCTAAGTAATGTTCTTTATTATACCGCTTGTCCGTTGTAAATAATTTGCATTTACACCATCAGATTTGGCAAGAAGTTTGGTAAGTTGTGAAAAATTGCCATTATTTTTAACAAACAATTGTCTTATTTACGTTACAATGAAAACATTCTTTGAAACTTTTATTATACGATAGTATTTTTTTAATGTTACTTTTCAATTTCATAATTTTTTTCAGTTTGATTATCTATTCTGGATTTATATTTTTATCTTTTTCGAAATTCGTTCATTTGTGATCATTCCTAAACTGGACAACAGAATTTTTACAAACGTTTTGTCAATTTGAGTACCCATAGTAATTTGAGCACTCGAGAAATTCACAAAACGATTTGCAATTGCTTCAGAATAAATTAACCATTATGGAGAGTTTTTGGAAGCTCGATATTTTTCCATAAAAATAATTGTTATCGACTATTTTATTTTTACTATCTTTAGAATATTCAGTATTGTATTTCATTACGGGACTATTTTCCACCAGAAATTTTCTTATTTTATCATCTATCAGGTAGAATTCTGCTACAAGAAGAATTTAATCATCACAAACACATTATTTCAACATCATGCTAGAAGACGATATACGAGGAAGACGCCAGAAGAAATAGGAAAATATCAAATAGATTACATTCTTGTTAGACAACGGTTTAGAAATCGAGTAAAAGACTGTAGAAGCTACCCAGAAGCAGATATAGACACTTATGAAGGCCGCACTTAAATTTAAAAATTTGAAAAAAGAAACGGAAAAAAGCACCTTGACTATGAGAAACTAAAAGATAAAGATATTCAAGAAAGATTGGAAAAAAAGTCAAATCAATTGCTGAAAGATATCGGGAAAATATCTGATACTAAGGAAGTAGAAACAGAATGAAATAACATTAAATCTAGCCCAGACATGGCGGCCAGAGATATTCTGGGGTATAGATAAAAAGAAAATAAGAAACCATGGATAACAAAGAATATCCTGAATTTAATAGAAAGACGAAAATACAAAAATAAATCAGACGAAACAGGAAAACAGAGATACAAACCCACAAAATGAGAAATTATTCGAAAATGTAGGAAAGCTAAAGAACAATGGATTCATGGAAAGTGCAAAGAGGTACAAACTAAGTGGAAGTAGGAAAGATAGATGAAGCATACAAAACTAATTAGAATCAATTTTAAGGATATAAAACCGTATAGCAAAAATATAAGGGACGCACAAGGAAACGTCTTTATAGAAAATGTAGAGAAAGTGGGTAGATGGCAAGAATATATACAGAATTTATATGCAGGAGAATAACTAACTGCATTAGAACAAGAATCACATTGAAAATGATGATTTGGGATATCCTATACTTAGAGATGAGTTTGAATTAGCATTAAAAGGTCTGAAAAATAGTAAGGCACCGGGTACAGATAAGGTGCAAGCAGAATCTCTAAAAGCCGCTGGACAAGCAGTAACAGAACGTCTTTTCCAACTTGTAAGCTATATGTATGAGACAAGCGAGATACCCAAAGATTTTAAACGTAACATCATAGTCACTATTCCAAAAAAGAAAGGCGCGGATAGATGTGAAAATTTTCGAACATTAAGTTTGACAGCACACATGTCAAAAATATTAACTAGAACTGTACAAAGACGAATGGAAAAACGGGCTGAAGAAATACTAGGAGAAGACGAATTTAGGTTTAGGCGAAACAGGGGAACGCGGGAGGCTATTTTAGCTCGGAGAGTGATAACGGAGAAAACAATAGAAAAAGGGGAAAGCGTGTATATAGGGTTTATAGATCTGGAAAAAGCATTCGACAATGTAGAATGGAAAAAAATGTTCGAAATACTGAAAAAGATTGGAATGAGTTATAGGGATAGATGAATAGTACATAGCTTGTACAAAGAGCAAACAGCAGTAATAGAATTAGAGCACGAACGTAGAGACGTAAACATTAGGAAATGGGTGAGACAGGGATGTGCCCTATCCCCATTAATTTTTAAGTTGTACATAGAAGAGGGCAATGAATAGTGTCAAATGCAGCAAGACATTTGGAATTACTATGCAGGGACGAAAAATTGATATGTTTAGATTGGCAGATGATATAGTGGTATTAGCGTCTAGCAAGGAAGAGTTAGAAGCTGCTCATAATGAAATGGAAACGGTTCTAACAGAGAGATACGGTATGAAAATTAACAAAACGAATACTAAAGTACTAGTGTGCAAAGGATGGGAAAATAAATCAAAAACAAGAATACAAATATGTAAGACGAACACACAATAGGTTAAGGATTTCTGCTACTTAGGAAGCCAAATAACGCAAGATGGGAAAAGCACAAAAGATATAAAATAAAGACTAGCACAAGGTCGTACTGCATTTAACAAGAAAAACCAACTGCTGTGTTCAAAGACAACAAACATAGAAACAAGGAAAAGATTGCTTAAAACGTATGTGTGGAGCACAGCACTGTACGGCTGTGAAGCCTGGACAGTAGGAGAAGCGGACAAGAAAAAGGTAAAAGCCTTTGAAATGTGGTGCTATACACGTATGATGAAGATATCATGGACAGACAAAGTTAAGAACGAAGAGGTACTAAAGATGGTAGGGAGGAAAGAAATATGTAGAAAACGGTAAAAAAATAGGAGAGAAGGATGATAGGCCACATACTACGGCATATATTAGAACCAGAGATAGGAAAAAAAAAGGAAGAAGAGGTAGACCTAGGTTAGACTACTGCGCACAGATAGTGAAAGATGTAGGCTGTAGAAGTTTCAGGGAGATGTGTAGGCTAGCCCAGAATAGAAATCAATGTAGGTATGCATCCAACCAGCCCCAAGATGGATAAATTAATGACGAAGAAAGTAACTGTACTTAAACATGATGTTTATTATAAGCAACTACAAGAATTGGTTGGGCAGTATTCTCGAATAATGTTAATTGTGTGAAAGGATTTACTGGAAAACTATTCTTTCGGCAAATGTCTAAGCGTTGGGGGATCTTGGCAGTCACAGGCTGCTTAACCCCCTTCACTGAATCTCGGTGAAAAAGGTTATAAAATTAGAAAGCAATAGAAGAGGAACCGAGCTGTATACATGCTGTGTGAGAATTTCAGGGAACTGTGTAGGCTAGCTCAGAATATAAATAAGTGCAGGTACGTGTCTAACCAGTCTTGAGACGGAAAACCTAATGACGAAAAAATAAGTGCAGAGAAATCTGATGATTATTATAAACAACTACAGGTGTTGGTTGTGAAATATCTGCAACTAATGTTGACTGTGCAAAAAGATATATTGGAAAAAATATTAAAGCGGTAAATGTTTAAGTGTGGGGGAACTTGGCAGCCACAGGCTGCTTACCTTCCTTCATAACCACTGAATGTCTGAGAAATAATTTATATAATTGTAAAACGATAGAAAGTGACCGAACTGCATCTAACAAGAAAAAACAGCGCCTATGATGAAAGACAACAAACATAGGACAAGAAGAAAATTGTTGAAAGCATATATGTGGAGCACAGCGCAGTATGTCTATGAAATACGGGCAGTCTGAAAAGCAGACAGAAAAACGGTAGCAGCTGTGCTTCAGAGGTATGAGGATGATAGCATGGACAGACAAAGTTAATAACAAATAGGTTATAGAAATAGTAGGGGAACAAGGATATCTGGGGAAAAAATAGGAGAAATAGAAGGGCAGAATACGTTCAAAGGCATTTTTGGCGGATAGTATGGGATATATTACAAGCAGAGATAGGAAAAAGAGGTAGATGTAGACCTAGATCAGATAGTGATAGATGCAGACTGTGCAAATTTCACGGAAATCTGTAGGTTAGTTCAGAATAGGAAACAATGATGATACGCGTCTAACCAGTTCCAGGATCGAAGACCTAATGACGATGATGATCATCTATCACTGGCCGCGTTGTACTTGAAGTTTTAGATATAATGCAAGAACGTCATCAGGATCAGTAAATGTTCTTCTGTAGGAACATACTTTTGTTTCTCATTTATTAAATCTTTAGATATTTTTCGTTTTTGGAAACCCTTGCCATTCCAAGCTCGGTACGCAGCTTTAACTTGCGTAACGACACACGCACGGGAGGATCTACATCTACCTTTCATCTGAACGAAGGCGTATTTTTGTGGAAAATGCTTGCCTAATATTTTTCAAACAGTTCGTGTCGGAAATCGAACCCGGGACCTTGGGATCAGCAGTCATACACGAACCTGTCTGATCCACGGATTCACTCTCATGTCTCTGCGGACCAGACTCCAGCTAGTCCAGTTCTTTCCCAGATTTTTTCTAATTGCTTTCGCCATTAACCTCCTCACCACCACCACCACAATCTTCCTCCGTTATCACCCTTAAGGCACTTTTGAGCCAACCTCTCCCTTTAAAACGTTCTACCTACTACACGCTTAGAAAAAACTTACCTTCATGTTGAACGGCAAGGACGCACACATACGAAAACTACTCTTCGATTATTTACGATAGTGAAGATTCAATTAAAGAAAAAAGCATTACGAGAGCCGGAATCACTAACGTTATCACTTTTTTACAAAAATCTGAAAACACAAACATCAGTTTTTTGAACAAAAATTATTCTGTTAAACATTAATTTTTTGAAAGAGAACCGGGATCTTTAAGTTACAGAGGCGGAGAGGAAGCTGTAACAATGATTTTTAACAAACAATCCATTTTTATTAGACAGTGTGAATCTATTTTTACAACACAAAAAAGGGTGAATGGTCATGTTGAACTTTTACACAATAGGGTAATGAAAAAAAGCAACTCGCCAACAACAGTTGCCATTTAGACAAGTTTGTACCTCTTCCCTAACTTACGTATATTGTATTTCTTAATTTGTAAATACCAAGAATTGCATTTTTCTTAGATATTTTTGCGAGATGGCTATAGGGATTTATAGAAGTAAATGATGTTACGGACAATCATTGTCCTTACACATTCATTAATTCGAAATCCATTTGTTCTCTAGATACACATGTGCAGTTATATGTTTTCTTTTTTCGAGAGTTTTGGCACGGAAACAATTTAATCCGAAAATTCCGTTCCTGCTTTCCGTTTGATATAGTTCAGAATTGTTAAGACTTTTTCTTTAGTTCACCAATGTTTGCCGTTTTTAGTGAACGCTGCTACTTAATGTATTTTGCAATTCGATGTAGACATGGATGGTGCGACCTGGAATCTGAAATACCCGTTATTTGATCATTATTTTTGGCGGTGAGCGATATTTTAACTATAATATTTTTCTTCTCTTTTTTTGTTTGTCTAGGGGTGTAATATATTATTAAAGTATAATACCATATTTATTGAATGAACAACGAATAAGAATATTTACACCAACAGTCAACAGTGTCCACGATGGTTCGTAAATATAGTAACCGATAAGCAGAAATAAATGTAAATAATCACGTGAGTATTGATAACACGTACTTGACAACAAACAGATGTTGTTGTACAAGTGAGATACACACATTTAAATCCGATCTATATAATCAGTCGTACTTCTGTCTAATATCGCCCGTCTAGTGAATATTAAAGTAAAAATAATTAATTGAGACACGTCTTCCCTCCTAATTATTTATTACCACGTCTTAACGTCTAAGTTGACTACTACACCCGACTGTACATCGTCTCGCGTTTCTTGCATTAACAACATCTAATCGTCTACTTCCATTCTTAACGCCTAAACTTTAACTGATTCTAAATAAGCCGGAAAACCAGAACTCTGTTTTCAACCGCTATTTGCCTTTTACTGTATACATAATATTTAATGCACTGTGACCTAGCCAAATACTGCAAAGTACTCAAGATGTATAAAGTAGTAAGTTTGTCTACATAAATTCAAGGCCAGCACTGACTGTTATATTGCGCGTCATAGTGCCTGCCAGTTGTTAATGTTTACATTTGTGCTATGAAGTTGTTATTAATTATTAGCGTTTTTCTTCTGGATTGTTATGAAGATGACTACATTATACATCTTGAGTTGTTATAATAATCTTTTTGAGTGACAAATATACTATTTGCAAGACATTATACTTCATTTTAAATATATTATTCAAGTGAACTCCATTCGTTTAGTGCATTCTTACTAAGGTGTAACTTAAACACTAGTGTTTTGCGATTGCATTTTCAGATGAGTAGGGAATTGTCAGCCGTTGAGGGACGAGACACCACTTTCGACCACCACCTCCACATCCCTCCACCTCCACATCGCTTCGCTTTTACATCCTTCCGCTTCCACACCCCTCCACATCCACATCCCGCTACTCCACATCCACCACCTCCACATCCTTCCATCTCTACATCCCTCCACCTCTACCTCCTTCCACCTCCGCCCCCATCGCCACGACTCCTTCCCCACATCTACACACCTCCATCTTCACACCACCTCCACCTGTAAGAACACTTTACCTCCACCCACACTTAGAGAAAAAATTCTATTTGAAACGGGATTCAAACCCGCAAGGCAGGTACCTTAACCCCTACACTATCGACTCGATCGTAATTATTACTTGCACATTTCGTTTCATTGTTAAATCCACTGATTCCATTTTACTTAAAAAATTAACTTAAGAGTACATTCGAATATATAAAAGTTTCAGGATGATTAAGAAACCTTACAAATTCCATTTAAAGTTAAAGATTAACTTAAGAGTACATTTAAATATGAAAAAATTTCATGATGATTAATAAACTGCTTACAGATTCCATTTTTAGTGATTAATTTAAGAGCTCTTAACCCCAGATTTTATATAGACTTACTCTGTGCACTTCTTTATTAACGAAAAACGTTCGGTCACGTAATTTTCAAAAAGGCACGCTCTATACTTCTGCTTCGGCCAACAGACACTTAAAGACTGAACAATTTGAGGAATAACTCTCTTTTAATTAGGTGGAGGTGGAGGGCGGTTGTGTTGGTTTGGCGGCTCCGTGGCGTAGTGGTATGTGTGTGACTACTACACCCAAGGTCCCGGGTTCGAATCCCGACACGGTCCGCTTGAAAAATGTTAGGTGAGCATTTTTCACAAAAATACACCCTCGTTCGGATGAGAGGTAAAATGGAGGTCCCGTGTGTGAGTGTTGTCACGCACGTTAAAGATCCCTACCTTGCTTGGAACTGCAAGGGTTTGGCAAAATTTCAAATTTTCCAGGTAAAAAAAAACTCGCTTCCTGGCCAATGTAGTACCTTCGGGTGGAGCATTGGAAAATCACATGTAAGGTTGTGTTGGTTGGTCCCGGGTTCGAATCCCGACACGATCCGCTTGAAAAATGTTAGGCGAGTATGTTTCACAAAAATACACTTTCGTTCGGATGAGAGGTAAAATGAAGGTCCCGTGTGTGAGTGTTGTCACGCACGTTAAAGATGCCTACCTTGCTTGGAACAGCAAGGGTTCGGCAAAATTCCAAATTTTTCCGGTAAAAAAAACTCGCCTCCGGGCCAATGTAGTACCTGCGGGTGGAGCATTGGAGAAAATTACATGGAAGGTTGTGTTGGTGGAGCGGCTTCGTGGCACAATTGGTATGCGTGTGACTACTATGCCCAAGGTTCCGGGTTCAAATCCCGACACGGTCCGCTTGAAAAATGTTAGGCGAGCATTTTTCACAAAAATACGCCCTCGTTCGGATGAGGTAAAATGGAGATCTCGTGTGTGAGTGTTGTTACGCACGTTAAAGGTCTCTACTTTGCTTGCAACCGCAAGGGTTCGGCAAAATTCAAAATTCCAGGTAAAAAAAACTCGCTTCCTGGCCAATGTACTACCTTCGGGTGGAGCATTGGAAAAATTAAATGTAGGGGATGTGTTGGTGTGGGTGGAGGATGTGAAGGTTAAGGGATGTGGAGGTGGAAAGCGGTGCGTCGTCCCTCAACTGATGAGAATGCCTACTCAGATGTAACAAAAATTTACCTGTAGTTACGATCTAGATATTAAAAAAAAAATCCTTATTGTGTTGCCGATGTCAAGTGTTAAAATTTACAGTGTAGCTGTTTGCAGAAATAATTCGAAAAAGCTGAATGAGAGTGGAAAAAGGGTACTTTCCTTTTCCTTTCTAAATAATTTAGAAATCTGTATGGAATAGGATAGGAAGTGTTATGGAAAGATAAATTTAGTACGGAAAATAAACGTGTATGTACTAAGCACTTTCACCCTGACGATTGTGAATATGAACTAAAATTTATGCAATTATATCTTTACATAATTGTTAATTTATTTTAGAAGTACCATCACTATTTCGTTTTTGTTGACTGAAAAAATTTTTTAGTTTTTTTATATTCTAACGTCACCAGATTTGATGCTAACATGAAGTTATTTTAATATTATACATATACAAATATTTGAGGGGCCTAGTTACAAAAGCCACATGCCAATAATAGATTGAAATTGCAAGTTAGTTACAAAACCCTTACATTTTCCACCAGATGATTAGTTTGGGTTAGGGTTTTTTTGTTATCCCTTGTAACTGCATTGTTTATCCTAGACACATGTTATTTCGATTGATCCGTTTTTATTAAAATATTGTGGGTAATTAATAGTTACTTATTGTTAAAATAAATTAAAGTAATTTGTACAACGACTTTAACAACAGTGAATGTCAACTAATGCTCCAAGTTTCTTAATTGAAGAATTTTAATACCTCTCAAAATATGGAAGAGCATGCCCATCCATGTGCTGAAGGATCTAGACCAAGAAAGCCTAAATGAAGTCCTGAAATATAACATTGCTAAAGCAAAAACGTACAATTTTGTATGTTATCATTATATTATGATTCAGGCCTTCCACAAAAACGCTCTCTGACCCACGAAAATGCAATCATAAAGACGGTGCACTGAAATGTAAAATTCTAAAAATGAACGAAATTCTTAAGTTTCGCGAAAATTTTTATCGTTCAAAATGTAAAATTTATCAAGATAAATTTTTTCTAAATATATTGAAACGAAACATAAGAAAAGGCATCGACCAAAAAATGAGAGATAAAATACGCCAGATTGTTGTTCTAAATATTGTGTATCTGATGCTAAAATGCGAAAAATACCTCTCTGTTTAAACACCTCTTTAGATATTTTGAATGTTTCTAGATTTCGATTGAATGTGATAGCAAAAAGATACTACGAATCCGGTTAATTGCCGTGTGAAACCAGAGATGTCCATAGAAAGATTGATCGGTATGAGTCAAAGAAACAGTCTGTTATGTATTTTATAAATAGGCTAAAGTGTATGGAGAGCCATTATTGTCGTTTCTCAACTTTATAACGAATATACTTGTCTTCGGAATTAAACATTAAGAAACTGTACAGGATATATGAAGGAAATCTAGTAACAGAAAGTTATTTTAGAAAAATCAATACTGTATACAATCTTGGTTTTGGTAATCCTGGTGCAGACGTTTGTTCATCGTGTTTGGAACTGACTGAAAAAATTAGAACAATTAAAAGCCAAAATGTAAAACAAACACTAATTACTGAAAAACGTGTGCACAAACTAAGAGCTAACGCCTTCTATGCACTTCTAAGGCAAAATAAAGAATACCTATTGATTTTATCGTTTGATTGTCTCCTGAAAGTTCCTGATCAGGCGACGTACTACAGTAGACAGGTCTATATCTACAATTTTACTGTTCTCAAGGGACATTCGAAAGGTAAACAAACTCTACAAACAGTAACATCGTACTGTTGGACCGAAAACCAATTTGCAAAAGAATGCATCTACGATTCTCTTCAAACTCCTGTCTACACACGGTTCACCAAAATAAGGTTAATGCGTGATGGTTGTGGGGGCCAAAGTAAAAATTCTATTTTGGTAACAATGTTTTGCTCATGGATCGTGAACTCTGCCCCTCGTAACATACAATTTTCTTTCTTACTACAGATGATCCTAGAATTTAGTTTCAGCAAGATGATGCGTACGTTTTCTCACTATGCACGTCCAGTAACCAGAATATATTCTAACCGGTGGATTGGAGACGCGGACTTATTGACTGAACGGCAAGCTCGCCGAATTTAACCTCCTTTGATTATTACTTTTGAAGTTATCTAAAAATCAAATATTCTTCGAATGGACCTAAAAATTCTGATAAGTTAAATGAGAAAACTCGACAAGAAATGCGCTCAATAACTCCGGGAATGGTAATTAATAGTAAAGTATTTTTGTTCTTTCTAAATAGTACAAAATTTCCAAACTCAATGTTAAATCCCATCTAGCACTCGTCTATTTAGCACCCACGTATTAGACAGAGACATTACTAATGTAACAGAGATAAGCATACTACATAGTCATTGTATAGTTACCAACTTAACCACCTTAACAACCACTTTAACCCTAAGAAGAAATAATTCATGTACTTTGGGTTGCGGACCATAGACCCGCATATATTATTTTAGGATTGAAATACTTTTTAGTACACGTGGGTTTCTTGTTTTACGCCTACGTCGTCTTGGTCTCTGTTTAATGTATTTTCCCATATAAATATATACTACTAGCGTACACCACTTACGTTCGACGTGTTACCTATATTTGAAGATTTTGTTTTCATTAAACCTTTATCCTTTAGGTCTAAATTATGTATAACACATCTGATGTAAAGCACATTCACCCACAATACCAAAATGGAACAGTTTCATACAGGTAAAAAACCCGCAACACTATGCTCTCGGCTACCTAGTTTAGCTGCTTTTCCAAGGTCACGGTAACGCCGCAGTTTTTTAAAAACAAAAAGCAAGGATATGCTATCCTAAAGCTTTATGTAACATTAGATAAATAACATAATTTCAATTTCAAAACATTGAACCAGCCAAGCATGGGCTCAATAAAATTTAATTTTAATACTAGGTTATACACAGAAAACTGTCCTTTCTTCTATGTTTGTTCAGAGTAGTTTTAATTGTATTTAGTTTTTTCCGTAGTTTAAAAATCAAATCGTCTTCTATCTTTTTTTCAAGCCAATTATTGGATACATAGAGACCGTCGAGATTTTCGAATTGCAGAATGTATCAAAGTTTGTTTCTATATATAAAGTCTTTGATTTTATAGACAACCAGATCCATTCCCTTGCGTAATTCGTGCAGCTTGTAACAATCTTTTAGTCGTTGGTATCCAACTATGTCCTGCATATGTATCTTGTTGGCTTGCTCGATTTCCTCTTGTTGGTATTGGAGGCAATTCTGATTCACCCACACAGTGTTGTCTAGTTATATGTTCACCACTTTTGGGAGTATATGACCCTTTTAAGTTGTATGGCCCTCGGTTTTAATTTCTCCAAAAGGTTATTTACTGCGCAAATAGACAGTTTAGCGAAACCCCTTTACATGTGCTGTACGCTAAGGTTACGAACCCCACCTTCCTTAGTTCGTCTTATCTTCTGCCATTTTGATAAATAGTTTTTAAATAGTATACCAATTTAGTACCGTCCCTTTTCGCAAAGACTCCCACATAACTAAAAGAGTTTTTTTACTAACCACAAATGTATATAACTCGTAAAATTCAGATGTAACCTAGTCGGTCTATCGGCACGTAAAATAATCTTTTAATTCTTTTTCATATTTTCTAACGAGATTATTACGGTAATCTGTGCGGACAAGAAAGAAAGTAGTTAAGTATGCAACAAAAATAGCCCGCACCCAGTACCGCAACGAAAAAGTAATCGAAAGAGTATGGCCGTGCTAGGTAAAACGCCGTAGAATGGGGTGTGTCACACAGAAAGAAAAAGAAAATCTCAAGAAAGAAAATTTATTTACAAACCAACTTGCATAGAAAATAACATTTATCCAGTGTATCCCGGTGGATTTACATAATGTATAGATAGAAAATTATATGTTATACTTATACCCAAACAAGAAAAGTTGTCTTCGTTAGCATATTTCGACAGTTTGAGTGAAGTAAGTTTAATTTCAACACGGTAATACCTCAATTTGTGCGATGAGCAACCAGAAAAACTTAACAAATCCCAATTCTTCCTTATGTAGGTCTTCAAAGCGACGCGGAAAAGAAATAGGAATGCTTATAGTTTGGCCGGACGTTCCGTTGTTTCCCAACAACTGATTATATTGACATCTGCGGGATTACATGGCATACCATATGAAATTCTTTTCCTGGAAAACCAAGTGAATCAAATTAAGAAGTAAAGGTGAACAGAGTAACTCTTCGCTTTCCTTGACCAATGGCTAGTAGTAAATCATTATCTGATCAAGGATATGTCGTTATGTTATGTAGTGATGGGTTGAATTAGTTGAAAGTAAATTAGCACCAATTACAGTAAATAATTTCTCTCAAAGTAACAATTTCGTACCAACTAATTTCAGAATCTTATGTTATAAATCTATTAGCTGTAGGAGTACGCTTGTTTATCTTGGTAACTAGAACGTACTACTTCTGTCTTATCACGAAATCTATGTTAAATATATCTGTGAATTTCCATTGGAATATCTCGTACTTTGGATAGTTACAAGTCATTAGATATATCTAACATAAAAACTCGATAACGAATGATCGAATTTGCCACATTAGAAAACTCAAGCCAACAACTATTGATAACGGGAGACCCATATGATAATTTCTATTCCATTGCGATGTACTCGTATGTTATTTTTCAAGAAACATCCATATATAGATAAAGAAACCGACAAATTAGAATTGAATCGCACTCGCTAATCCCACATGCAGAAAACCCATTTCACACAACACGTAGCTAAATGATTGTAATATTTCCGAAAACAAATATTTTAACAATCGAAAACCACGTTGTAAATGTATTATAATATTTCCGAAGCAAATGTTTTGATAAATAAATACCAGATTTAAGGCTATATTCAAAATAAAATAGATTTAAAATATTTAAATTTATAACTGAATATTTAATAAAAATTCTGCAGGATGTTAGATGAACATTCTTTTCAATTGAAAGGGACTTGCATTTGCTAATATACATGCCAAATGATCACGAATACATTAAGGGATATTAAAGTTAATTATATAAAACGAAAATATTTACCTACAGGGATGACACGTAACAAGATGTTCTTTGTCTAACACATCTTTGTATTATTCTCGTATTACCACAGTTTTTCCATGAAATCCAACTTTCGTCTTTCTGCATTCGTTTTTTTCTAATTCCAATTACATTTTCTTTTCACTTACATCGTATGGCGCGCGTAATGGGACAATTTTCTTTAACGTACACGGATAGAGTTTACTACCAAAATTTACGCGTTGTCTTACAACTTCTGAACAAATGGTAGATGTATTAATCAGTCCGATTCCGAAATAATTGTTTCTTTTGAGATTGTAGAATATGCTGTTGCAGATTGGTTCAAATATGTTGTACCTGCTGTAATGTAGCAAATGTGTAAGGTTTTTACTCTATCTAGGCTGCCTTCTTTTTCTCCTGTCTTCAAGTAATTTACCGATAAATGGTTAAAACTAAAAGCGGAAAGCGCCTACTTTATCAATTTTCCTTTTCTGTTTTTTTGGATAACTTAATTTGTATGCCAGTCAAGTTTTTTGTATTGCCGCTTCCCCAATATACGTACTGTAGTAGGTTATTATACACTGCATAACATCCATATTGTAACTTACTCTACAATTTGACAAGCGGCTCCGAGTTCATCGACGTCTTTAGGAGGTATAACTTACATTCTCCTAATAAGACTAAACAGTCTTTTAAGGGATTATATACCTGGTTGGCATTGATATAATTTCCAGTTGTGCAGTTGTGTATTGTCGCTTCCAATCGCGTAATACCATGTTCCTTAGTCAAAGTAGACCGAATTTTTTCCCTTAAATGTACATCTGGACAACATAGAAGATTTAGCACGTGATTCCCAAGTTGTTTATTAACGCCAGGACTTGTTATTTGACACAAATTGGTTATATATTTTAATTCTTGCATTAGCTTTTAGCTATGTTAAACAATCGATTCCCACAGTTTATCGTTGTCAATTATAAGATTGCAGTTCTCTTTGTATGCGCCCTTGTAGCAAAAGTTATGGTAGTAGGGAGGATGCAGGCAGTGTGGATCCACCCCCACCAACATGTAACGTAAGTGGTAAGGTGGGCGTTGCTGTATGTCAGGAAAAGTGGTAGGAACTGGCTCCACATTGTCTGTATCCTCTCTACTTACAATATTCAACAAATGTTTGTCTCTAGAATGCGACTTTGCTTCACCCGTAACGGACAATATTTTGAACATTTATTTAATTTTAATTTATTGTCTTTTTCTCAAAAATAGTTTTTTAAAGTTTGTTGGTTTAGTTCATGTGAACACATTTTTGTTGAATATCGACCGATTTTAAAAAAAAAACTTTTTTAAATTGCATTTAGCATAAAAAATGCCATGAAATGAGGTATCATAAGGGCTATTTTGCTATTTCAAAGTTTAAAGTTAGAATTGCTAGCGCTTAATGGTTATTGGGTGAGAGGTTGAAAATTCATTTTTAAATGTCGTTTAAAAATAAAGATCGACTTTAACGGCCATTTTTCTAAAACATGTCCACTATTTTATTTAATATACCCGTTACTTTCGAGAACTACGATATATTATTCTGTTATAAAGGATTATTAAAATATAAACAATTACTTCCTTTAATAATTTTACGCAAAACTTTGCAAAGTTAATCCGAGGACAGCCATGGCGGTCGTGCGCGTTTCAGGTTGATAGAATGCGATAATCATCGTTGCGATTATGGATGCCTTGAAGTCTTGACAGCCAAAGTTAACTGTCCGATAACTAATTCAACTAATTCATGTACAAAGGCATAAATAGCATACAACATTATAACAATGCCAAAGAGTGGATATATTGCGGTTTAGTTTAATGAAAGCCTGAAATCGTTAACAAACAGTTTTAAACTGTCAGTATCAGTCCTGAATATATAGTGGAAATTGCACAAATAATTCCCATAAAATGAATCAGTCATAACCAATGGTAAGATTTTTATAAATATTTAACTTAATTTAAACGTTATTAATACTTGACTGTGAATGATCGATATTACAAATAGAAACAATAAACCTGACGTCATGTTTAAATAAATAGTAGCTAGTGCTTACTAATATTGCCAAGAGTACAATCGCGCAAGTATAAAACAATTAAAAGTATACTCTTTTCGTTAAATGAAAATATAAATAGCCAGTCATTCTCGTTTACAACAAATTAAATGGCGAATGTTTTTTAATAGTAAGTTAGTTAGCCGTAAGTGACACTTACGTCACTGAGACAACTTTCCGTAAGTTGCATTTACTATGATGGCTGTGAAGCGGGACCTAAATTTTTACTTACTTCCCTTGGGACATAAGTGATTGTCATCCAAATGAAAGAAGCCATGATTACAAATTCATGGTTACTGGTCTAAGCCTATATCAAATAATTCTCTATTTTTAGTTGAATTTTAAACTTTATTTAAACCAATGTTTAATGACTTAGGGCCGCTGCACCTCTTCGACTTAGTAAAGTGTCCCTTAAGTTGTCAAATTTACATTATATTATTGGAAAGGTTAATGCCATTTGGGCAATGTAAATTTGGCAACTTAAGTGACACTTTGCCAAGTCAAGCACTTGAACCGAAGCGGTGGAAACGGCCGTCAGAAGTAGGAAAAAGCAGTACATTTAATATCCAACAACTGTTTTAACTTAGAAAATAATTAAACAAACGCTGGGAATTATGAAATATCTTCAAAAACCAATACGATGAACTTAATTTATTTTTTAATGTTGAACGTAAATGTGCAATATGTGCAGCTAGCAACATTTATCAAACTGGACATATTAGAGTCCATTGTATTAATAATACGTTTAGAAACATCAACATTTTCCAATGAAGATTGTGGTGCATCGACAGTAATTGCCAAGGAATTTTGATTTTCAATTGCTTTCGATTTTGTGGAGATTTGTAGTTACATTTTCATTAAAAATTCTTTCAGCAGCTTCATTTTTACATTCCAGGTAATCTACAACGTATCCTTCTGTTATTGTGGGTGATTTCCATCCGCCATCACGCTTTAGGCTAAGTATATCCTCCCCTGAATTGGCCAACAACGTGGCTCATGTTCGTCGAAAAGCATGGCCTGTATAAAGAAGTGGTTCTGGCAGATTTAAAAAGGTAACTATAATTGAGGGGATCTTGGAAAACGTATTCTTTGTTATAGGTTGATGGAAACACTTTTCTGTAAAAATTTCAAAATAATCTTGTTTATTTCATTGCTTTTGCAGAGCATATATTTCTAGCAGCAAGGTATTTCCTACAATTGGAAGATATCCAACTCCATGTACATCGTTATTGATAATGGTAAAGGTGCGTCAAATGCTGTTCTTTGTTTCATGTAGGTGAATAACCATGAAATCGGTGTTGTCTTGGACATCTTGCAGTTGTAATTTCAAAAGTTCGTCCGTATGACATGCTCCGGCAATACTAATCACAGCCACTGCCTAAAACCTTACATTTTATAAAATGTTCCGTATATTGAATTGAAGAAGTGCACCTTACCTTAAACAACAGATATATCTCATCTGGTGCATCTTTTATGAAGCAACAGACGTTCCTCTCGTAAACACCTTCGACTTCTTTCGGGGGTGTAGCATTTTTTCTTTATAAAAACGCACGCAGTTTCATATACTGTGAAATGTCGACGTTGACTTATGTTGCGAACATGCTTTTCAGCATGGAATACTCACTTCACAAGCTTGCCGGGGATTTTAACTGTGAGGACCTTTCAAACAAAAATGCCAGCAATGTGTTTATCAACAATCAGCGCACTTTTCTGAGCACACCAATTTTTGAAGTTTTTGTATATTAAATCATATCTTAATATTGGTTTTTTTATGAAATAATTCTTGGGTAGCTGTTTTCGCAGCCTCCTCAACAGTTTGAACACTATCCATTATCAAATCTCTTTTATAGGACGGTTTTGTGGATGAAAGAACACACAATAATATTATTGTTGAACTATTTTGATTAAATAATAGATGCCATAGTTACAAACTCATGGTTACGTGTCTAAGCCTACATTAAATAATTCTTTTAATTTTACTTGAATTTTAAAGTTATATTAATTTAAAGCGATTTTTAATGAGTTAGAAGTAGGGAAAAATAGTATACATACCGCGGAATGTAAGGGATTTACGGTGCCTCGCTTCGCTCGGGCTGCAAACAGTCTATTCACCGTAAATCCTACTTACGTACCTTAGTATGTACTATACTATTTATACATCAGATGTTAATTAAATGTTACCAATTTAAAAAAAAACTACCGCATTGGCGTTACGTTAAATTGAAACTAGATGGAAAAGGAGAAAATCAATCTTAAACTGATAAAATAAATACGAATGTACCCTGTGTATTATCAATTCATGAATAGCAGGATTAATTAAACAAAACATTTCCAAAAAAATTGAGTTTCATAAAGGGTAATGGACTCAAACCACTAAATCAGAAAGCTATTTATGGTAGTAGTAGTGATAGTAAATTTTGATGTGTTTCTTAAATAATTTAAATACCTTAAATAACTTCCCATATTACCTAATTTTGATGAAAAAATGCACCTTAAATTCTAAAGCTCAAATTTCAACATTTTAATTCTAACTATTAATTTCAATTCTTAAATTCTACATTTTAAACTTTAATTTGAAAATTCAAAATTCCAAATTTTGAATCACAAATATCAAGTTTCAAGTTTTAAATCCCAAATTTAAAAAAAAAGTTTATTTGTGAGTAATGTTTAACCCTGTACACAGAAATCCTTGATGTTATGATAAATTTTTCATAAAATTTCCCGTATAATGGGCATTTAACAACTAAACCTAATATTTTCTCTAGATATATACAGTTACTCCTATTTATTAAGCTAAAGGTATAGTAAAACATACAAGGGAAAAAAATAAAATAAATTTAAAGAAACTAACTACTCAATAATAATTATAAACTAATTAAATTAAGAAAATGTTTCAATTTTATTTTTAATTTTTTCATACTACTAAGGGCGGTAGATCATTAAATGTAGTAATAGTAGTAGTAGTAGTAGTATTTATTCCAAACATTTACATGTGTTGAACATAAATCATATTGTAACCAAAAAATGTAACAGGCAATGGTGAAATATATATTTAAACAAAATCCAGGTACATAAATTATTTCAAAATTGCAAAAATAAAGGAAAGCAGATTTTAATGTTCTGCAGTTTTCACATAAAATTAAGAAAGCTTATGTACACCATTTATTAGAAATAAATCCATTTAATAATGCACTGAAACAATTGCAGTTATAGTTTACAATGTAACAAGACAAGATGAAGGTAAGGTTATTACAATGTAATTAAATACAAAGAAAGAGCCGATGTTTTAGTGAAATCCACATGTATTAGATTACAAACCAATCATCATCAAAATACAATGTATCAACACTGTTACATAAGGAAAAATTAAGCACAAATTAAACCATCTTTTGCGTGTTGCAATACAAGCTAATTAGGAAGAGCATTATGATTATAATCTCCATGAAGGCATACAGAGTGGAACAAATGACAGTAGTTAGACATCCGACGGAAAAGACTTTTTATTTATTCGCGTGCAGGTAATTAGAAAGTCTAAATGTAGTCGTGCGAGCAGGTTATAGGGCGGGATGGCCGCGCTTTTGGGATTGGTTTGAGGACAGGTTAAAAGTTAGCGAACGGAACGTAGCTTCAAGATATAAGGTGGACTTCACCGGAGGAGAAAACGCGGCGTACGACTTATTTTTTAACTACACTTGCAAGAGCAGTGTAGATTTCAATTCACGTGTTTTGTGTAATTTTTGTTAGGACGACCGAAGGGATTATGACCTAGGTAATTTACCTTTGAAATGATTTGGATTTTGTGTTGTGTTTGGTTACGGGAGTTGTGCTAGCTGGAAAAGCAGAAAATAGAAATACTGATGGTTTCTGAACATCCTTAACCTTTTAGAAGATGAATTAAAACAGTGTGTAATATATGATGTTTATACTTTTTAATTATGTACATATGAACATTAGGACTAAGTTGTAAATGGAGAGTACTTCTGTAGTGCAAATTAACAAATCAAGAAAGTAATTATTATGGTGGATTAAATCAGCGATGGAATTATTGCATATTGATTTTAAAAGTAAGCTTTATTAATGAAGCTATAATTGGTATGAGTGAAGGTTTAGTATTTTTAATGGACATTGAAATGGTTAATGAAAAGTTGGTATCGCGTTTTTTTCAATGTATTGTTACAACGAGCATTTCTGGAAGTGTGATTCTAAATATCGTATAAATTAATCTCGGAAACCAGAACAATAGTGCGATAGTAGAGTTATGGATTAATGTTTATTTTTAGGAATTTTGTTAACAATACCTGGTCAGTTGAATGCTGCATTAGGTTAGTTGTTCTTTAAGGTTACTGTATATGTATTTATATTTCAAGAATTTCTTGCTAATAGAGTTTAAGTTTAGGTGGAATTTTATTTGAAGTTATTTATAATATATCAAGGTAAATAGATTTGTGGAAGAATATCCAGTTACCCCGTGACGAAGTCGTATTCGGAAGAAACTTTTGCTTTAAAATTTTCTTTAATTATGAAAAACTTAATGTGTTTTAAGATATTTTAGAGAAAGGTGAAGTATAGTATGATAAATGTCTGAAGTCAAAAGCAAAGGAGAACTGTTCGGAATAGCAGTCTTCCGTGTAGGTACAATTTCGAAGGGATTGCTGAGACAAGACGATTTGGCGTCCTTAATTATGAGAAAAGCCTTTTAGTAGGTTGAGAAAACGTAACGTTGTTGTTTATATTCTAGCCATTTTATTTATTAATTTTATTATTTTATTACTTCTTCTATAGGAACCCACTCCCGTACTATTGTAGTTAGTCGGTGCACTCTAAATGCGACAGGATTCCCGCTTCTTTAGGGCAAGTTTAAATTTATGACGTACCACTCATTTTACCCGTAATAGTGCCTTTGGAGCTGTTTTTTTATTCGTTAGAGCACCAAAAATACCGTTTCAGGTAAAATGTGCGCTACATTATAAATTTAAACATTTGATATCCCGTACCTGGAAATGCTTGTTACAACATTCCAATGTCTATTAAAAATAATAATTTTTCACTCTTACCAACAAAAAGTTCACTAATTAAGCTTACTTTTAAAATTAGTATATACTAATTCTATGGCTAATTTAGTCCAACAAAATAATTACTCTCCTGAATTGTTAAAAAAAATACAGAAATATAAAACTTAGTTTTAAAGTTCATATGTACTTGATTAAAAAGTATATACATAAAAGCGCATATATTACTCACCGTTTTAATTCATCTTTTGAAAAGTTTAGCATGTTTAGAAACTATCAGTATTTCGATTATCTGCTTTTCCAGCTAACACAGCTTTCCTAACCCAACCTAGCACAAAATCCTTTAGCTGATCGTCTCGACAGTAGTTCCACGGAACACGTGAATTGAAATCTACCCTGCCTTTGCAAGCGTAGTTGAAAAAAATGCCGCACGTTTTCCCATGCGGTGAAATCCACATTAACATCTTGAAACTACGTTTCGTCAACTAACTTTTAAGTCTCATACCAATCTCAAAAACGCGGCCATCACGCCTCATTACATGCTGATAGGACTGCATTGGCCTTTCTAATAAACTGTTCGCAAATAAATAAAAACCGGAGGCCATAAAATAGAGGAGATTCATATTCAATTATTCGAGACCCAGCAACGCAGTAGATCTTCGATGTCGATTGACACTCCACCATCGCCGTGCGGAGACGTTGGTAAATCAGGTAGTATTAAAACCCCCCGGAACTGTTAGACAACGTCTGTAAGAGCGCGATGGTGTAAAATACTGTAGTTGTAAAAATGGCCTGTGTTGGAAGCTGTCATCCAACCTGGAGTTGGAATAATTAATCTACCTGCAGTAATTCCTGCACCGTAAAGGTCCACAGAGTCTTCTGGAGGACAAACAAAACTTCGGCTCTTGGCTTTCTGTTTTTGTCTTATAAATACTGCATCCTGTTTTGTATCACATAATTGTGTAATTATATTTTTTAATATTTCAAATTAGTTTTAACTTTGTTGTCGTGCTTTTGTGACTTATTTGTACATTAGCTACTCATGTTATTGTGTGTTTACAATATAATCATAATCGCGTATTATCTCGTCTGTTTTATTGATTACAAACTCGTTGAAAAAATGTGTGTATTCGAATACAAAATATTGATTTCAAGGTTACATTTTGTAACATTCCTTTGCATTGTTTTTAGTCATATTTCAGATTATTAGTTTCTGTATTGATAAATCCCACCAATAGGATTAGGGCATTGCTTTTAAGAAATATGATTTTTAGTTTACATGCATTCCTGATCTACTGAAGAATTATTTTTGTAATCAGACATTGTTGGCAGTAAAAGGTTGTTAAATTCATTATGGCGGTTTTAAGGTTAAGAATGATATCATCCTCACTTTGTATTCTAAATTAGTGCAGTTTTATGATTAATTTGTCTTGATTAATAATGTATATTGTATAGCGTTGGCGCGTATAACAACGAAAAAGGTTCACACGCTGAATTATGCTGATTCGTGAAATCATAAATCCCCTTTCTGTGGTTCACGTTAGTATTTCAATAGGATAATTGCATACATGTTTGATAGAGAAAATATCAAAAGTAATTTGAATTTGCAGTTTTAATTCATTTTTCGAATTCTGCCGAAGATAATCTCAAATTATTTTATGGTTGGAAGGTAGTTTTTTGTGAGCATTTTGTCATGACCTTTGAATAATTAGATATCGAACTGATTAAGGGGACTAGTCCATAGAGTTCGGAATTATATCCTACCAGATTGGTGAATTTTACTTTTAGGAAGAATTTGTTTCTTCAGTTGAAAGAAACATGTTAATTAAAAATCTCTGACTTTTTAGCGAAGTCCCAGAATTTCTAGTAGAATATGGTTTAAACGAATTGTGTCAAAGAGATACTAGATTTTTAGTTATTTCCAATAAATGACTTCTTAGGTATTTATAATCAAACTTTTGAAACTATCACTCACAGTAAACGTAAATTAATGAACTTTTTTTTAAACTATATAAACTTATGAATGTACCTATAGTACGTTCTTGTTATTAGTGTTAAAAAATTGAAAAGTAATTTTGTTCGCCGAAAACGTTTTCTATTAATTGCGAGAGATTTTGGAATTTTGTAACTACGAGTTGTTGAAAAGGTTTGTATACTCAGTTTGAAATTAAAGAACTGTGTTTATGCAAATAGAGTTCTCTTTTGTTACGTTATACTAGGCGAACAAGGACGAGAGCAACGAAAGCAACGAGGTCGTTCACACCGATTAGCTCGACAAAAAAGGGAAGGAAGAAATCCGTGCTAACTAACTACTCGTGAGGTGGGGGTGTAGAAAATAGAAAAATGAAAACCCCAAGACCGATTCGCGCCGGAGGATTTTACACAGTAGCTCAAGTTGAAATTTGTCATACTTTCCATCTCCGAATATTTATTTTAATACTCAACGTTTTTAATTATAATATTTTACGGTTGATTTAGTCTTCTATGCAGTCTCACGTATCGAAAGTATGTGGAACAGAGTGGTCGTCATATTGCACAATTTCTTTAAGTGAATTTGAACTTCAAGTACACTTTCTTTACTTTTTATTTCTTTGATTTTTTATAGTTTCTTTATTTTACAGTATTACTTAGAAAATCTTTTCACTTTCATTTGTCATTGGTGTTAAATTTCATAGCCAACTAATTTGATATTGAAAGATTAAGTTACATTTTTATTAATATTTTTCTTATAATTAAAAATTTTTCAAGCATGTTATACATCGTTGAAAAGCATTTTCAGGACTATCTAGCAAACCAAAAATCCAATATGGCCGCCATACGAACAACAAAAGATAGCGCTAATAACTTAAAGGCAAATATCAAATAATTTGTCTTAAAAAATGTCTGAACAATGTATATCTTTAAAAGAGACCAAGTGTTATCGAGTTATTGAGAAATTATGAAATCGGCAAACTTTTTGATTTTTAAAAATTAAAAAGTTAGGTCAAATTTCAAATAATATTAGTCGCGAGTATTGAATTTTGCAAAACATTCCTCATTTAACCTCTGTTTTGTCTTCTAATGACCGACATACCGATTAGAACACTAACTATTATCCGTTCTGAATGGACCTACACTTTGGAGAAGTTCTAGATTACTAGAACGTGTGGAACGGCTTGAAAGTTCCAGTGATCTAAGGAGCCGACCAAATTATTGAGGTCTTTAATGAGAAACCAGACTAAGACAGGTCCCCGAAAGAGGCAGCAACTCTATTTAAAAGCTAAAAAATAGGTTTATTAATTTAAAGTTAGTGACTTTTTTAGAATTTGGAAAAATCCCCATTGAATAGTGTAATTTTATTGACGCTGTGAAACCCCGGGATTCTTAACATTCGCACGGACCTCGACGTCATTCGCGCATTTTTGCTAGTGTAAACGTTGACTCAAGGGTTCTGTTGTGAGTAGAAGTTTATCTTCCCACGAATGCCGGCGGAAGCACGTAAATCTCGTTTGGAGGGGAGAGACATTTAAGGCGAGGACCACCGCCCAGCTAGACAGACTTATCATACCGACTTCCGAGAAAAAACGATTATCGTACCGTTTACAGAGTAGTGCTGGCGTGAGTGCGTTACCGTCCACACTTTTTTAACCCATCCTTATCGTATCGTCAGCGAAGTCCTACCAGCAGGAGCCGGCGCGGCGATCCACAACACAACAGGATAGTAGAAAGAACCGTCCCTGAGAACAACGCCCAGTAAATATCGGGGTAAGTGTTTTAAAACTTTATTTTCTTGCTCGAGGGTTTACTGGTAGGGTTGAGCGTAATATTCTTCGATACCTCGAGTGGCAGACAACATAGGATCGGTATGGTATTCTAAGACACTACTGCGGTGTGGAAGGTAACGGGAAACCACCACCTTACCTCCCAAGTACACAGCAAACTTAAATTGTTACTTAAGGTGTTGACACCTCTGGGGTAAAAAATTCCGGAGTTAAACTAGTCCCCCATTCGGATCTTCGGGAGAGGACTACTCGGAGGATGGGATCGGAAAGTTTACAAAAAGAGTCTGGAACATTCTGCAAGTCGGAGCGTGAAATGTCAGAAGTATGAAGCATGTAGGTAAGTTAAAGAACTTGAAAATTGAAATGAATAGGTTAGCATTAGACATAGTAGGGATCAGTGAAGTTCGGTGGCTAGAAGCGGGGGATTTTTGGAGCGGAGACTTTAGGATGTTCGCACAGGTTCATAGGAAGGAAATGCGGGTGTGGGGATAGTTATGAGAAAAAAGATAGGATACTGTGTAGAAAACTACTTACAAGAAACGAAAGAGTACTCATGGTTAGATTAGATACATTAATAATACAAGTATTCGTGCCCACCTCTAGCTACAGTGAGGCAGAGGTAGCAGAAATCTACAAAGATATCGAAGACATACTAAGATACGTATAAGGACATGAAAATTTAATAATTACGGTACCTTTTAACGCAGTGGCAGGGTTAGGGAAGGAGCGGTAGTAGGTTTATTTGGTGTAAGCACGAGAAATGACAGGGGAAATAGGTTTGTAGAATTTTGCGACAAAAACAATTTAACCATCACAAACACATTATTTCAACATCATGCTAGAAGACGATACACGTGGAAGATGCCAGGAGATATAGGAAGATATCAAATAGATTATATTCTTGTTAGATTTAGGAATCAAGTAAAAGATTGTAGAAGCTACCCAGAAGCAGATATAGACACTGACCACAACATTGTAATTATGAAGACCAGTCTTAAATATAAAAATTTGAGAAAAAGGAACGGAAAAAGACACTTTGGTTTTGAGAAACTAAAAGATAAAGATTTCCACGAAAGATTTGAAAAAAGTCAAATGTATTGCTGAAAGATATCGGGAAAATGTCTGATACTAAGGAAGTAGAAATAGAATGGAATAACATTAAATCCAATTTAGACATGGCGACCACAGATATATACAGAATTTATATGCAGGAGAGGAAGTAACAGCACTAGAACAAGAATTAGACATTTAAAACGATGACTTGGGATATACTATACTAGAGATGAGTTTGAATTAGCATTAAAAGGCCTGAAAAATGGTAAGGCACCTAGTATAGATAAGATGCAAGCAGAAACTCTAAAAGCCGCTGGACAAGCAGTACCAGAACGTCTCTTCCAAGTTGTATGCTACATGTATGAGACAGGTGAGATGCCCCAAGATTTCAAACGTGACACCATTGTCACTATACAAAAAAAGAGAGGCGTGGATAGATGTGAAAATTTTCGAACAATAAGTTTGACAGCACACATGTCAAAAATATTAACTATAATTGTACAAAGACGGATGGAAAACTAATGTTAATTGTGTGAAAGAATTTACTAAAGAATTATTAATTCGGCAAATGTCTGTGTTGGGGATCTTGGTAGCCGCAGGCTGCTTAACCTCCTTCACATACCACTGAATGTCGGTGAAATAGGGCCTATATTTAGCAAACAATAGAAGGGAAACCGAGCTGTATCTCGGCTCTAGGAACATCACGGAACTGTGTAGGCTAGCTCACCATAGAAATTAGAGGGGGTACGCGTCCTATCAGTTCTAAGACGGAAAACCTAATGACGAAAAAATAATTTGCACTTAAACCTGATGATTATTATAAACAACTACAGCTGTTGGTTTTGCAATATTTTCAACTAATCTTGATTGTGCGAAAGGATTTATTGGAAAACTATTAATTCGGCAAATGTTCAAGTGTTGGGGATCTTGGTAGCCACAGGCTGCTTAACCCTCTTCACATACCACTGAATATCGGTGTGATAGGGTATAGCTTTACAAAATAATAGAGGAGAAACCAAACTGTATGTAACAAAAAAAAGGATAGGGTATGTTCGAAGACAACAAACAGAAATAAGGACAAAAGTGATGGAAGCATATGTGTGGAGTAAACCGTACGCCTATGAAATATGGACAGTACGAGAAGCAGACAGGAAAAGGAAAAAGCCTTTTGGAATGTTATGCTTAAGATGTATGATGATGACAGCATGGACCGATAAAGTTAATAACAAAGAGGTTATAGAAATAGTAGAGGAATAAAGATATCTGTTGAAAAACAAACAAAGATAGAAGACTGAAGAACAGGATACGTTCTACGGCATTTTTGGGGTATAGTATGGGCTATATTACAAGTAGATATAGGAACAAAGAGAGGTAGATGTAGACCTAGATCAGACTATTGCACGTAGATTGTGTAAGATGCAGACTGTGGGAGTTTCAGGGAAATGTATAGGTTAGCTCGGAATAGGAAACCATGGAGGTACGCGTCTAAGCTGTTCAGGACTGATATACAGTGTGTCTACTTAAGTTGGCGGCATATGGAAAACTTTTTTATTTTTAGTTTTAGGAGAAAAAGTCACTCTTTATAAAAAGTTCTGTTTGTACTGAAACCTAAAATAAAACCTTCAAATAGGTAAATTTATTGGTCATATACGAGGTTTATCAATAAATATGAAATTGGCGCAAGAGTAAAGTACTTTTATTTTTGATAATTTCGAAAATTGTTATTATGAAATGTTGTTCAGAATCAAAAACCACGTTCAAATATGCAAAATATCCATCGCTTATAAAAAAAAATTTTAAACTTTTCTAAAATAAAAATTTATGTAAGCTCACGCGTTATTTCATTTAATCCAAGATGCACTGACAAGAACTTTCCATGAAATGTAATTTCTCAGCATTTCGAAAGACTTTCTTTAATAATAACAGTAGTTTAATAATAATGTAATAGTTTTTGTTAGATATACGGATCTTATTATTCTGTCCCTCAATTAACTACCTTTCTTTTTTCGAGAATCTTTTAATGCAGACCGTTATTTACTCTTTCTACAAAAAGAACTAGATGATTTTTTTGATGATCCACCCCTACTTGAACGTCAACAGATATGGTTCAAGCAGGATGGTTCCCATGCCATAGCAGGTTAGATGTAAGACAATATTTTGAAAATTGTTTTATTGGAAGAGTTATGCATCGGTTTTTGAAAATTCGTTGGCCACCTCACATTCTAGCTTTGATCCCACTCGACTTTTTTTGTGGGGCTACTTGAAAGAGGTGTACCTCCAAGGGCCATTCACAGATGTTGTCCATTTAGAACGAACCATTAAAGAAACCGTTCAGAGTATAACGCCGACTATGATTAGAAGAGTGTTGACAGAGTTTCGAGATAGAACGATTACCTGTATTTATAGAGAAGGCGGATATGTTGAAGCGGTAGTTAATTGAGGGACGGAATAATAAGATCTGTATGTGTAACAAAAACTATTACATAATTATTAAACTATTGTTATTATTAAAGAAAGTCTTTCGAAATGCTGAGAAATTACATTTCATGGACAGTTCTTGTCAGTGCATCTTAGATTAAATGAAATAACACGCAGCTTAAATAAATTTTTATTTTAGAAAAGTTAAAAAAAAAATTTTATAATCGATGGATATTTTGCATATTTGAACGTGGTTTTTGATTCTGAACAACATTATATAATAACAATTTTCGAAATTGTCAATAAAAAGGTACTTTACTCTTGCGCCAAATTCATATTTATTGATAAACCTCGTATATAAATAATAAATTTTGAAATGTGAAGGTTTTATTTTAGGTTTCAGAACAAGCAGAACTTTTTATAAAGAGTAACTTTTTTTCTTAAAACCAAAAATAAAGAAGTTTTCCATATGCCGCCAACTTAAGTAGACACACTGTATAATTATAATGCTATCGATCTTGCTGAACATATTAGTTGTGTGGTATATAGCTTCATTTTGAAAAATGATTACGTACGCTTACAAAAAAAAAAACAACATACAAGCACGCATCTTTATATTATTAGCCGTAGTGTTTCAATTGGAGTAATTATAGCCAGGCGTGCAACAAGTGTTTTTTCTACGGTTTCCTAAGTTGATGCTTTTATTGGATATTTTACATGTAAGAACTGGAATTTGTTAATTCGGATTTGGGTATTTAAATCATCTTATACAACGAATTCTAAATAAAAGCAGCTTCAAAGTAAACCAAAGATCCGGCTTTGTTCTTAAAACTCCGTTATAAAACAATTTAGGGGTGTTTCATTTCGTTCCACAAAGAAAGTTATTCGCAGTGATAATATACAAACCATTCAGCCTTTATAATGCTCCATTCATAAAGCGCAGTGAATGGCCATTGATGTACTTATAACTCGTATTTCTAAAACTAGGTCAATTCATTGAACTGTTGCAGAAATGATTGCCCCAGTTTAGTGACGTCATACTTTTATGACGTCAAACGGTTTCTGTACGTGTTGATGTTATGGTTATAGAAGATAAACGGGATGATAACTTATCCCACTGAAATTGTATTCGACTTTCGCAAATTGAATTTTATGTTAGATTGTCACGTGCTGAATGAAAATAAAAAAGTTATTTTCTTTTGTCATTGTGGATGAAATTGCTTTGGCATTGCAATTCAAAAGGATCTCTTGTGTGAGGTTATTAAACTTCAATTTTTAATTTTTGTTTAATGTTCTATTTGTGTCTCATATACGTTGGTTAAGGGAAATAAGATATACGAGGGTGGTTTGAAAAGTTCGTGAAACAAAGGGGAAAATGAAAACATTTGTTTTTAAAATATAGTTTATTTTTCAACATCATCTCCGTCAAGCTGAATACACTTCCTCCAGCGCTGTTGCAAACTCATTATGCCATCACGAAAGTGCGATTCTACAAGGCCTCCAAAACAGTCGTCGACAGCTGCTTTTACTTCTTCGTCCGTGGAAAATCGTTTTCAAGGAAAACTTTTAGTCGTGGAATTAGGCGGAAGTCAGAAGGAATCAAATCAGGCGAAAAAGGTGGATGTTGCAACAGATCGTACTTCACATCATTCGATTTTTGCATTGCTACTGCACTTGTGTGTGGACGTGCATTATCCTGATGGAAAATGATCTTCTACTTACGCAATGCAGGTCTTTTTTCACGAATATTTTTATCCAGTTGGTGTAGAAGTTTAGCGTTATATTCACCGTTTATTTTTTGGCCCTTGAGAAGATAGTCAATTAGTAGGACATCTTTAGCATCTCAAAAAACTGATGCCATAACTTTTCCAGCGGACTTCACGGACATTGCTTTTTTTGGTGGTGGAGAACCCCTATGCCTCCATTGTTTAGATTGTTGCTTGGTTCAGGGGTATAATAGTGAACCCAAGTTTCATCTGTCGTAATAAATCGTCGGACGAAATCGGTTTTATTGGAATTAAGGCGGTCTAAACTCTGTTGACAAATTCTCTTCCTCTGAAGGTTTTGATCAACTGTCAATATGCGCGGCACCCATTTTGCCAAAAACTTTTTCATACCTAATTCCGCAGTTAAGATATGAAATGCTCTTTTATTTGAGATACCTGCATCCTTAGCAATTTTGGAGACTTTTTATCGACGATCTTACCTAACCATATCATTAACTTTTTGGTTGATATCAGGCGTGGTGGCAGTTTTTGGTCGTCCGCTGTGTGGGTCATCTTCTAAGCTCTCTCGACCACGTTTAAATTCCGTCACCCACTTGTGCACAGTTGTAAATGATAGAGCGGAGTTTCCTAATGTATCCTGCATATCTTTATGTATTTCTGTTGCTTTCCAACCCTTTTTTACAAAATATTTGATAACAGCGCGCGTTTCAATTTTATCCGTTTTGAAAAACTCACAAAACTAACTTTACTTCATATAGCTCCAAATTAATACTACTTGACAGAATAATGTCAAATTTAACATCTGCGCACTAGATAGTTGGATCCATCAATTGCATATATTTTATTCGAACTGATGCTGCCATTTGTGCTGCATTTCGCGAACTTTTCAAATCACCCTCGTAGACTTAAAATTTTTTTAAACAAAACTCACAGACATCTCTTAATATTTCTGAAATAAAAGTGATAGCCATTCCCTATTCGGTTTGGATTAGTGACCTCCTAGATCCTCTTACTGTTTTCACAGTATTATCGAGTACCTAAAATTTTAATGCATGGATGTTTTTTTAATCACACACTTCCTGAAAATATAAACGTTAATGCTGCTTTCTTATATTATGTAATTGCACATCTTATTTAAGTTTTAATGCAGTTAATTAAAACTATTTATTGTTTATTACTGTTTCTAAGGTTGAGGTCAAATTTAAGTAATAAAAATGATTGCTTACTAAAAATAGGAAAACACACATGGATAATTATGATCTAAATAATTATAAAGGCAAAAATAAGAAAATCTATCCAGAGCTGCTACATTTTAAAAGAACTGTCAGCATTTTATCAGCGTTGAATTGATTAAGAATTCTGCTTATTAGAGTTACAATTGAATTTAAGGAGTTAACGAAACTTGCACACAATCGTTTAGAAATAAAAGCAAAACTACGGAAGTTCTATTAACCATAACAAAGTTTATAATTGAATCTTTTACATTTAAAATTTTATTGCTAAATTATTCGAACATTGATAAATTGCTAGTAGGCGAAAATATACAGAACTAAACCACTTCCCTCCATTTTTTAACCTTATATGACATCATTGTATAGTCGACCTCTGCAGTATTGGCGGTTTTATTCGTAGTGCTTCTACGATACAGATCTTTAAGCCACTCTGTGATAGTTTTAAAAACGTACATGGAAAAAAGCGTCTTTAAGTAATCTCAAACAAACATCGGACCGCTGACTACAAGATGGAGGCGGTAGTCACTCATACACTAACGCAGTTAGTAAAATCCACGAAATAGTCGTATGAATTTTGTTTTCTACTTTCACATATTTTTTGACGCCGGCCAACGATAGTTTTACATGGAGTTCACAGTCTCACACAATTATGAGAATCGAAAAAAACAGAAATATTATTTAACGATAACAAGAAGAACTAAAAGTTGCTAATTTCGTTGACCTGTCACATTTTTTTATATCACACGCATCCTGAAAATAAAAACCTTGGTGCTATTTACGGTATAATATAATAGCCCATCTTACTTAACTCTTAAGAGCTTATCACAGCAGGTTACCTACCATCTGCTGTAAAAAGCGCGGGTTGGGGTGAGGTAGCATAGGGCGGGACGAAATGTCGAGATGTAGATATTCATTAGAAAAAGATATGATGTTTATTAATACTCCGCCTACTTGGTTTATAAAGTGCCAGGGAGCACATATAGATGGCAGTGTTGTGGAACTTATTGGTCCAGTTATAAACCTCACATATTTTAATTATACATATTCTCTAACATTTATAACCAGTGAAAATCTTTGAAATTCCGATATCTAATGTAAAAAAATTATTAGGGAACATGAAATTACAAGATTTAACATTCCTGCGTTTGCATCGCACAGTTATTTTAGAATTTCAAATATGCAATTCACAAAGCTGTTATATTAATTAATTGGCCAATAAATGGAAAAAACAGAATAATTGTTTAAATATATTTCTAATAAAAAATGATTAGGTAAAGTGTCAAGTGGGTTTTGATTGCAGTTTGTGAAAAGCTACAAATATTGGTTTGGTTTCTTTTCTTATCACACCTTGGTTTGCTTTATCATTTTCTAACGACGAAATAATAAACAAAGTGTACTGAATCGGACACAGTAAACATTCCTCTAGTAGAATAAAAATGCATGTCTTGCATTTTTAAGTAGTCCAAAGATTGTTTTGCTTTTATTTATTTACGTTTTCCATGCAGCTTGTCAAATTTTGTTCCATCGCAATTGCGTATGGGAGTTTGTGAATGGTGAATTTGTACCATAATGAACAAAAGTAATTTTACGTGTATTACAGAAGTTTGAGGGTAAAAAAACTTAACTAAACATGGTTTGTAAATTCTAATTAACCTTAAGAATTTTTATTACATTATTTCTTGTTACTACACAATCCTAAATATGAGCCAAATATTACTGGTGGCTTTTTAAATTTATCGCAAAACATTAATTGAACTTGAGCATAAAAATTAAACAATTCTGTGTTTATTCTTTTTTACAAGTCTTACACTACTCAAACTGGGGGAATACCAATTACCTAGTTCACTAACTAGGAAACTCAATAAAAATTTATATAAATCCAAGGTTTATGAAGAACAACTCATTTCTATAATTGCTGAGACGCTAAATAATATCCATGATGAAAGTTATAAATAGATTTGCGAGCAATTACGACTATAGTCGAAAACTCTCATAAGGATAGTTTGAACTCAATAGATGTTTGTTGTGTTAGTTTTATATAGCATGTATTCAAACCATTTCTGTTTTGCAATAGTGTGTGACATGGAAGTTCTGAATTTTTCCACAGCAGCACATTGCAGGTGCATTTTTCTAAAAAATACTAATATTTGATTTATTTGATAAATAAACTAAATTGTAGTGTGCAATTTTGATGAAAATTCATAAAAATTCTCACACATTTGGGAAAGTTACTGGTTTTGTTCAAATCGTTCTATCAGCAAAAAAAAATTGTTTCAGTTAAAAAAACTTAAATGACTTTCCCACATAGACAATTATTTTATAAATAACTTTTATTAAAACCGTTTTTAATTTGGGTGCCTAATAGGAAAGAAATTTGGATCTTTAGAAATTTCAAGATGGTCACTACTGTGATGAGCTCTTAAGATATGCGAATGAAAATATTTATTTATTTATTACTATTTTTAATGTTGATACTAATTTTATGTAATAAATATGGTTGTTTAATTAAAATACGATAACATACATAGATTTGAACTAAATAATTATAGAAAGTAAGGTACGAAAATCTATCTAGACCAGTTGCCTTTTAAAAATTCTCTCACACCATCAACGTCATAAGGTCTTCAGTCCTAAAACTGATTGGATGCGTACCTCCATTGTTTTCTAACCTACTCATTTCGATGAAATTCCCACAGCCTATACCTTTCACTATCTGTGTGAAATAGTCTAATCTAGATCTACCTCTACCTCTCTTTTTTTCTTTCTTAGCTTATATTATATTACGCACTATTCCCTCATACCTTAGTATATGTCCTATTCTCCTATCTTTCATATTTTTTTTGCTGTTTTCCACATATTTCTTTCTTCCTTTCTTTCTTTTCGAGAATTTTTTAACTTTGACTGGCAATGATATTTTCATCATACGTCTGTAGCACCACATTTCAAAGGTTTCTACCTTTTTCCTATCCGCTTCTCTCACTGTACACGTTTCACATCCGTACAGTGCTGCGCTCTCCGCATATATTTTCAGCAATCTTTTCCTTGTTTCTATGTTTATTGTCTTTAAACATACTAGTTGCTTTTTCTTGTTAAATGCAGCACGACCTTGTGCTAATCTTGCCTTTATATCTTTTGCACTCTTCCCATCTTGTATAATCTGACTTTCTATGTAGCAGAAATCTTTAACCTCTCGTTTCCCATCTATATTCTGGTTTTTGACTTATTTACCCCTCTTTTACATACTAATACTTTAGTTTTATTTTTGTGAATTTTCA
Source organism: Platerodrilus igneus (assembly GCA_036346225.1). Classification (NCBI taxonomy): domain Eukaryota; kingdom Metazoa; phylum Arthropoda; class Insecta; order Coleoptera; family Lycidae; genus Platerodrilus; species Platerodrilus igneus. The sequence continues at coordinate 231,984 of JARFIW010000195.1, read as the reverse complement.
TACCGTATTCCTCTGTTAGTACTGTTTCCATATTATTAAGAGCTGCTTCTAAATGTTCCTTGCTAAATGCAAATGCAAATCTAAACATATCAATCGTTTGTCCCTGCATAATAATTCCAATGTCTTTCTGTATTTGACAGTATTCATTGCCTCTTCGATATACAAGTTAAAAATTAACGCGGATAGGGCACATCCCTCTTCACCCCTTTCCTAATATTAATTTCTCTGTGTTCTGGCTGTAATTCTATTACCGCTGTTTGCTTCTTATATGAGCTATGTACTATTCGTCTATTGCTATAACTCATTCCAATCTTTTTAAGTGTTTTATACACTTTCTCCCATTTACATTGTCGAATGCTTTCTCCAGATCTACAAACTATATACACGTTTTCCCCTTCTATTGTTTTTCCATTAACACCGTTTAAACTAAGATGGCCTCCAGGGTTCCCCTGTTTTGCCTAAAGCCAAATTGATCTTCTAGTATTTCTTCAGTTCGTTTTTCCGTCTTTGTACAATTCTAGTTAATATTTTTGACACGCGTGCTGTCAAACTAATTTTCGAAAGTTTTCACATGCATCAGCACTTTTCTTTTTTGATATAGTGACTATAGCATTACGTTAGAAATCTTTGGGTATGTCGCCTGTCCCATACATATAACTTACAAGTAGGAAGAGACGTTCTGTTCAACGGCTTTTATAGTTTCTGCGTGCACCTCTCTATACCAGATGCCTTATTATTTTTGATACACTTTAATGCTAATTCAAACTCATCTCTAAGTACAGGATATCTCGTCGTCCTTTTCAATCTCTGATTCCTGTTCTAGTGCTTCTAGTTCCTGTCCTGCATGTAAATTATTTATATATCTTGCCATCTAACCACTCTCTGTATATTTTCTATATTGATGTTTCCTTCCGCCCCCTTATTTTTTTGCTATACGGTTTTATATCATTTAATTTATTTTAATTGATTCTATTTAGTTTGTATGCTTTGTCTGTTTTTCCTATTTCCATCTTAGTTTCTACCTTTTTATACTTTTCATCAATCTATCGTTCTTTAGCTTTCCTGCATTTGCGAATAATTTACCATTGTATGACTTTGTTTCTCCGTTTTCCTGCTTCGTCTGGTTTGTTTTGGTATTTTCGTCTTTCTTCTATTAAATTGAAAATATCCTTTGTTACCCAAGGCTTCTTATTTTCTTTTTGTTTATACCCCAAAATATCTCTAGCCGTTATATCTAAGCTGGATTTAATTTTATTCCAATCTCTTTCTGCTTCCTTAGTATCAGTGATATTCCCGATATCTTTAACAACTTCATTTTACTTTTTCTCAAATCTTTTGTAGACATCTTTATCTTTTAGTTTCTCAAAGTCAAAGTGCCTTTTTCCGTTCATTTTTTTCAAATTTTTAAATTTAAGCACGGCTTTCATAATTACTATGTTTTGGTCAGTATCTCTATCTGCTTCTAGGTAGCTTCTACAGTCGTTTACTTGGTTCCTAAACCGTTGTCTTCTACCTCCTCACAGTAGCTAGGGTGGGCATGTATACTTGTATTATTACTATATTTACCGGTCTAGATTTTAATCTAACCATGAGTACTTTTTCTTTTTTTTTGTAAGTAGTTTTCTACGCAGTGTCCTAACTTGTTCCACATAACTATCCCTACACCTGAATTCCCCTCCTCTAATCATGTATGAATTACCCTAAACTCTCCGCTGCAAAAATCCCCACACCTCACACCTTATCAGCATTAAATTAATTAAGAATTTAATTAGTATAGAAATGGAATTTTGAGGAGATTCGATGTACACGACTGTTGTCTTAAAATAGCTTCTGCAAATAAAAGTAAAACAATGGAAGCACTGTTGAACATAACAAAGTTTGTAAGTGAATGTTTTACATTTAAGGTTAATTTTTTTACCAAATTATTAGCACACTTGTAGGGTGTTAGTATAGTGAAGAATTGACATAACTGGGCCACTTCTCTCCTCTTTCTGATTCTTACTAACCTTTGTCATCCGGCAATGGCTTTAGAAACTTGCATGGATGAAAATGTCTTTAAGTAATCGTAAACCTTGGATCGTTGACTACAAAAGGCGTTATTCACTCGCCCGCTAATGCATTTCGTAAAATCCAGGAAATAGGCGTATGAATCCTCTTTCTACTTTCACACACTTTCTTTAAAATCGTCAAACTGTAATTTTACATGGACTTGACAGTCTCGCAAAATCACGAGAATTCAAAAGGACAGGAATATCACTTAGCGGTAACGAAAATGACTTAAAATTGCTAATTTATTGGCTCATCGCCTATTTTTTTATATCGCAAACATCCTGAAAATAAAAACATTAATTCTATTTAATTATATTATGTAATCGCACTCTTAATGAAATAATTAAGATATTTATTATTTAATAGTTTTTTAATGTTCAGGTTAAATTTATATAATAAATACAAATACTTACGTAAAATGTGAAAACATACGCAGACTTAAAGTGAATAATTATAAAGGAAAAATAAGAAAATCTATCCACAGCCAGCTACATTTTAAAAAGCTCTGTCAGCATCTTACCAAGCATTACATTGATTAAGCATTTATTTGCATCAAGGTTTCGAAATTTGCTCACGATCGATGTCTTAAAAACAGCTTTCACAAAGAAAAGCACAACTACCGAAGTTCTATTAATCACATAAAGTTTGTAATCGATTCTTCTACATTTAAGCTAATACTATTGGTAAATTATTGGCAAATTGGTAGGCTGTTAGTAGAGGAGAATGGATAGAGCTGTACCATTACCCTCCACTTTTTAATCATATAGGGTGTCATAAGGCATCATTGTGCGGTTGACGTCTGCAACACTAACGGTTTATTCTTTCTACTTCTACGGCATGGATCTTTAAATCAGTAAGCGCTAGCTTTGGAAACGTACATGGAAGAAAACGTCTTTAAGCAATCTCAAATGTTAAGTCACGGACTACAAAACAGAGGCGCTTCACCTGCTAACGCATTTTGTAAAATTTATGAAATCGTCATATGAATTTCCTTTTCTACTATTATATATTCTTTAAAATTGCCCAACAATAGTTTTACATAGTGTTTACTGTCTCTGAAAATCTGGAGCATAAGAAACTGGAATATCACCAGTAACAAGAATAACCAAAAGTCGTAAATTGTCAGTTTGTCGCATATTTTTTGCGGAAATTTTTGTTTCATATTTTATTTTCTTATTTATTTTACGAATAGGTCCAACATTCAACGTCAGTATTTATGTTGTAGACTAAATTTGAATAACCTCAGTTAAATTTCATGAGTATTTTTTTGCTCTGTTGTGTGGGTTCTAGCTACTGAACAACTTACATAGGTGGAATGATCGATCATCCAGTGATTTTATGTCAATGCCCAAAAATGTTTGAATCTCATATTTTGATCTTGCTCAATCATTTCATACACTGCATCAACATTAGTGACAATAACAGGTGTTCACGAAATTTATTAGTGAGAATATTGGAGTTTGTCAAAACCTATAAAGTGAATCAATGCATTGTTTGTGAATGTGGTCTATGTCACAGTTTGTATTAGATGCAAAGAAGGCTTGAAGCAAATTCTGCATTAGATGTTTAAATACATTTGTAATTAACCTTTACATAATTCAAGAACTGTAAATAAATTGAACTAGTATAGTCCATTCAAAATAACTTTAGAATGACGTCAAATATAGTAATAAAGTATTGGCAACTGTATACAAATAAATACCTAGAATTGGTTTGAAGGATACTGTCATTTAACATAATAAAGGTTAGCAGTTCTGTACGATGTTACCACCAATTCTTCTTGCCAATGGAAATATTCCTATATCTTTCATTAAATATATTATAATATAAACTAGCAATGGCAATGTAGCAATTCGTTCAGTTGTGACGTCATTTTAAAGTTAAAGCGAATGGACTATATGTAGTGTGTATGTGTATGTAGTATGTAGTGTATGTAAACTTATACGTATCAGGACTGTATTTCAGAGCTTTTAAATTAAATAACTCCTACGGCTTTTTCTTTTAATGTATTGACAGTATTATGCACACGGCCATTGTTAACACTATATCCTTGACTTGCAAAATTGGCCTTACTTAAAATTGGCATTTGTGTGAATGAGAAATTCATCCAAATTAGTATCTAATCAAATGCCGTAATATCATGTTTAAGAGCCGAAAATGTTTGCTTTAAATTGCTCTGGAAGTCATGTCGATATGAGCAGTATTTGGATTCGAATCGTAATATAAGGGGCAGTCAAATGGAAGCGAGACAGACTGTATAAGTTGGTAACACCCTCTATTGGGAATCAGCAAGGAACAGGGTGAACGTTCACCTCTGTATCATTTGCTTGTTAAACGTGCTCGAATAGGTGAGGTCCGCGACTTGTGTGTGTGTCTGGAATCATTACAGAGGTCGGAAAAGAAGAACACTGCTGTAGTGCGTGTATGGCGAATCCAGTACGCCACGTGCGCATGTGTTTGAGTGGAATAAACAATATCGAGAAGGTCGAGTGTCATTGAAAGACAGCGATTGACCAGGACAGTCTTATCATGTCATTGCTGCGGCGTATCTTTCCCCATGCGATTTTCACATTTTTGGAGCCCTAAAGAATACATTTGTGGCCGTTGATTTGCTTCAGACAACGAGGGGTTCAATCACGGTTCTACAGGCAGTAGCTGACATTTTTCTATGAAGGCTGTGACCATCTTGTCTCACGATGGGATAAATGTATTAACAGTTATGACGATTACTTTTGAAGTAATAAACACTCTTAATAGTCTCGTTTTCGTTTGACTCGCCCTCATATATCAGCATGAAATAAAACATAAGAAGTTAGCAATAAAACGGAATATTTCGCATATTTCTAATTTATATCAGTATTCATTACATTAAAGTTTTGGCATGATGGGAATTTATCAATCTGTTATTTACTAGTTCAAGGTTTGTATAAAATATTCTATCTAAGCATTCATGATTTATTTGTATTCTCCAAAAGTTTTTATCTCTTAGTGCCAGGTACCCATAAAATATAATTTCAATAAAATAGCATGCAAATTTTCTTTGTGGCCGTGTATTTGGGAGATTAATCTTCTTAAGAAATACTCCTGATTTATCATGCTTTTAAATCAATCTCAACTTCATGGTTTATTTAATAACAACTTGTGTAACTATTGATTCTCTGAGTGTAGAATTATTCATTTTCATCGTTTCCAGAGTATTTATTCGTACAAACTAGGCTCTATCAGACATAATATTCAATGGCTATTGAATTGTGTTTTAGCAATAAGCAATTCTGAGATGTTTTACAAACTTTTCCGTGACCTATGATACATTTTTTACATTCAGTAACCTGTACAGACATACTCTTATATTTTTAATTGCGTTAAGAGGACACCTACAAGCATATTAAAATGTAATTTTTTGTATTATTTTATAATATACGATAAACAAAGGTAAATTCACAGTAGTTAATCGTGTGCTTGCATAGAGGGTATATTATATTACCAGAATTTACAAACAAAGGAAAATAATTCACTTTCCAAATTACAATGTAAAATAATTAATAATTCGCTTACCTCTAAATTAATGCACAGTAGCAAGCTGATTAACCATTAATTGTTCTTAATCTCAAGATTATCCGGAGCGTGGGTTTGTTCAACGCCTTTATAGTTCATATTTTGTAAAGACGTTGTTGCTATTCCTACAACTGAGGCGGAAACACCAGGTAAGGATACGATAAATGGATTGGGGTAGGAATCGACAAGTAAACACTCCACTATATTTTTTATAACGCCTGGCACTATTTGTTCAAGATAGCTGGTTACATCATAAATGAATCATGACCGCGGTTCTTCGCACCTGTTCACTACAACCGCTTCCTAAGTTGCGCATTATTATTGGTTGGGGAAGCAACATATGTCTATTGCGAACCATTAGAAGTTATTTTTAACTTTGTTTTCCCACCGTATAAAAATGATTAATACATAAAAGGCAATTCACAGAAGCCTAATTTCTAAAACTCGATTACACAAATATTGTAAAATATTAGGAAATTGGTCGGCTGTTAGTAGAGGAGAATGTATAGAATTGTATCACTCCCCGCCACCACTTGTTGATCTTATATGGCGTCATACAGCATCATTGTACGGTCGACGTCTGCAACACTAACGGTTTTGCTTCTACGGCAAAGATCTTTAAATCGGTCATCCATAGCTTTACATAGAATAAAGCATTTTTAAGCAGTCTTAAATGTTAAACCGCGGACTACAAAACAAAAGCGCTAGTCACACAACTGCTAGCATATTTTGTGAAATCACGAAATCGCCATATAAATTTCCTTTTCTACTTTTATATATTCATTCAAATTCCTCTAAATTAACTATACTAAAGAACTCTAACATAATTATTTACTAGAATCTTTTGAGCAGCTGTTTTAGCACATAACAATTTACCTAGCTATGAAAACAGTGAGAAATGAGGAAAGTGATAATGGTCGCAAGGGATGAGGTCGAGACTGTAAGGTGGATGTTGTAGTTTTTTCAAGTCGCATTCATTGACTACTATTTCAATACTTGGTATTCTGTGTATCCTGCAATTGTCGTGCAGAAGCAGTTTTCTAAGCATATTTGTGGAGTCTGTTTTTGTATATAACAGCTTTTAAGTCATTAATTATGTCGTTGTAAATATTCCTTGTTATTATTGTCTTTTTCGGCATATATCCCATTAAGAAACCCCCCGCGTCCATAAAACCTGGCCATCAATTTTCCTGCAGAAAATCGCGTCGTCGCCTTCTTGCTTGTTGAACCTATTGCATAAATTCCTCTTATGGGAGGGTTTCAGTGTTATAACCCGGTTTTATTCACAGTTAAAAAGTCTTCATTTTGGGAAAAATCAGTTAAATTTCCCTCGCAAATGTGTTGCATGCGCAATTTTTTGTTAGAACCGAGCAGTTTGGAATCCATCATGCTGATACTTTACTCATTCTCAAATCCTCGTGTAGAATTTTACAAGCACTTGTTTCTGATATTTACATTTCTCTAGCAATAGCTGAAACTTTTACTTGGCGGTGAGTCAACACGGAGCGTCGCCGTGGATCAATGTAGTAAGCGTAAGACTACGGATCCCAAGGTCCCGGGTTCAAATCCCGACACGGCCGACTGCTTGAAAAATGGCAGGTGAGTATTTTTCACAAATATTACGCCCTCGTTCGGATGAGAGGTTAAATGGAGGTCCCGTGTGTGAGTGTTGTCACGCACGTTAAAGATCCCTACCTTGCCTGGAACGGCAAGGGTTCGGCAAAATTCTAAATTTCCAGGCAACAAAAAACTCGCCTCTTGGCCAATGTAGTACCTACGGGTGGAGCATTGGAAATATAAATGAACGGTGCGTCAACACTGACGGCTTCGTTGCTCAGTTGGTTCGCGTCTGACTACTAAGCTCAAGGTCCCTGGTTTGATTCCCGACACGGACCGTTAGAAAAATGTTAGACGAGCATTTTTCACAAAAATACATCCTCATTCGGATGAGAGGTAAACTGTAGGTTCCATGTGTGAGTGTTGCCATGCACGTTAAAGATCCCTATCTTACCTGGGACAGCACAGGTTTGGCAAAATTCAAAATTTCCAGGTAAAAAGTTGCTTCCTGGTCAATTTAGCACCTTTGGGTGGAACATTGAAAAATCAAATGTAGTGTCAGTACATGTGGTTGTTTTGTTGGCAGCACGTGTTATTGTTCTAGTGTCCGTACGTGTACTGTTGTTTGTGGTATTTTTGTTCGTGATGTATTAAGTGTTCTAAATATGCTGTCACATTAGTGGTTGCTTTCAATATTTATCATTTTGCTATTTGTTGTAAAGATTTTTTGCGTAACTCCATATATTCGAGTATGTTCAGTTTCTTGCTTTTGTGACAGATTTTTCTAAGGTTTCTTCTATTTGTCCAGAACCGTGTTTTTTGTAACTTTTTTAACTTGAACGAATGTATATTTTGCTGTACAATCATTGATTTGACTGTCTATTATATATATATATATATATATATATATATATATATATATATATATATATATATATATATATATATATATATATATATATATATATATATATATATATAAGTTAAATATTGGGGATACAGTCAGATTGCGTACTTATTTAGAATAAACTTCTTTTAACCATTTCAAGCTTTCGAAAATCGTTTATTTTCTTCATCAGGATAGATTATAAAGTTTACAATTATACAAACATAATATGACATCTATATGACATGGACAGGTTTTTGTTCATACATATGTAAGTTAAATATTGGGGATACAGTCAGATTGAGTACTTATTTAGAATAAACTTCTTTTAACCATTTCAAGCTTTCGAAAATCGTTTATTTTCTTCATCAGGATAGATTATAAAGTTTACAATTATACAAACATAATATGACATCTATATGACATGGACAGGTTTTTGTTCATACATATGAACAAAAACCTGTCCATGTCATATAGATGTCATATTATGTTTGTATAATTGTAAACTTTATAATCTATCCTGATGAAGAAAATAAACGATTTTCGAAAGCTTGAAATGGTTAAAAGAAGTTTATTCTAAATAAGTACTCAATCTGACTGTATCCCCAATATTTAACTTACATATACATTATAAGAACAGTCAATATTACTAATTTTATATATATATATATATATATATATATATATATATTACTCTAATTTAGACTAGGGTGAAAATTAATAAACGACATCAAATAATTTTAATCACCGTGTATAAGGATGCTTTGGGTACTAATACGCTTCATTTAAAGGCATATTGGATAAATTCGTCATTTACTTCTAAATATAGGGTTTATATTGTTTAGATAATGTTAAACACCGTGTATATCAAAGCAGTGTAAAATAGTACGCTTAATTAAAGGCCTACTGTGTAGATTTAAATCATTCAATTAGAATGTAGGGTTTGTATATAATCATAATCAACGTGTAGAAGGAAGTAATGTAGAATTTCAGTAGATAATACGCATTATTAAAGCCGTGTAGCCTAAAATTTATTCGTTTTGTTAGAAATAAGGGGTTTAGATTATTCACTAGACGCTTTCTATAAAAAGAAGCCGAATTAAAACGTTCAACTTGTATTTAATTTAATCTTTCCAAGTACTAAAGCTATCGAGAAATTATAAACGACGTGGGGAAGTCACGTAGGAGCCTTCAGCGTATTAGAACTAAGAACACCTGCAAAGATAACGATGTATATGATAGTCGATAAGCTTCAAGCTATATGAGTGTACGTAAGAAAGCAAGTTTGTGTTATAAAGACAAGCGAGATGAGATGCAAACTTGAAGTGGAACATGTATTCTGACGTATGAATCGACAGGCGAGGCTATAGCTAGTCTCTACAAATCTTTTAACATGAGAGGGGAAAGCATATCAATTTCTGTGTAAAATTAATTAGTTTTCTCGGATGTGATGCGAGGCGTGTGGAAATTTCTTAGATTTCAACTCGGACGAGTGCAAATTTCAGGAGAATCGTTTTGCCGAGCCATCAGACGGGAAAATTGAATGCAAATTTCTTAAAATCGTCCGTCGCGGGACAAATTCGACTCGCAAGCGAGCCATTATATAAACCCGTGCTGGTAGGAGCTTGCTCTCTTTTTTTTTATTTTTTCGATACTTCAAGCAGACTACATGGTAATTACGTGCTACGATAAAAGTTATTGTGCATTAGTGCACTTAGAGAAGATATATAAAGGTAATAAAGTCTAGTTATATTTGCGGGTATTACTGTGCCAATTATCCAAATTAGTAACGATAAATAAATAAATAGAAGTATGCCGTTTTGGTATAGCGTGAAAGAATAATGAATTTCATTGCTATTTTTCGGGAGTGTTAGTAATCAAAAGTTATTCGTGACTGGATCCACAAAACAAGATTTTGATATACATAGATGAGTTCCTGAGAAGCCCTGAAACCTTTTGGACGAATGGTGGTATATAAAAAAAAATTTTTTCAAAGGCGGCCAGAAATCCGAAGACGTAAACATAAACCAGCTGGAATGGTGGGGTTAGCAAGGACGATGTACATTGGAGCCACGAGTGCATTAACCTTCAGGTAACTTATGCAGTAAATTTGTACAAACAAAATTTTAATTAATAAGTAGAAAGGAGTATTTATCAGGTTTATGCTTTTGATTATGATGAAAATTTGGTCTGTCTTTGAGCTCAATTAGACTAACCTGTTTAATTAACGTAAAGGGGTGGGAGATGCTCCTTTTATTCAGACTCAGGTCTGCAAAGAGTGTTTACTTAATTAGTATGCATCCTACAAGGACTCTAATTCCGGATGCAAATTAAAATGATGACAAATTTGAACTTGAAATTTTATGATGCTGAAATTTATGCTGAAATTTAATTTTGAAATTTTAATGTATTGTGAATATTGGTGTAAATAGAGTTAACGTTGATGTTTGTGGTAGGAATGTGTTGTTTTTTTTTAATGAATGAGGATGAAAGTTTTATCTAGGTGAGCAGCCGAGGCGGAAGGAAGTCAAGAGGCGATATTCAGGTAAGAAATCGATTATCAGATTAAATTCAACGGGCAAGAGAGGATCACAGCAATATATATATATATATATATATATATATATATATAACGATTAGCATATTCAACATAAACACTACGAATGTAAAATAAAACTGTAAATCTGACAAGTTGTTTCTTAATACAATGAATTAGTACAATTATTGTATACAATTGTATACAATTAGTGTTATTATTATAATTATTATTAATTATTATAATAATTGTACTAATTCATTGTATTAAGAAACAACTTGTCAGATTTACAGTTTTATTTTACATTCGTAGTGTTTATGTTGAATATGCTAATCGTTATATTTATTTAAAATTCTCATGTTTGTTGTCCTGATGATGAAATTGAAGATAAATTTCAAAAGCTTGACTAGACGAATAAAGAGAATGTAAAACAGATTTTTATTAATTTCCTATCAGAAATTATAATATTATTGAATAATTATAGACCATTAGAAGATTAATTATTTTATTATATATATATATATATATATATATATATATATATATATATATTGTAGCCTTTTACTTCCTGATTTTCGTTTAACGAGAATTTCCGATAATTAGAAATGAAGCCCACGGCAAATTAAGATGGAAGGTGGCTCTAAGTTGAGGAAATCTCAAAGGCAAGCGGCTAGTCGAACTATATGCTCTGGGTAGAGAATGAGCTGTGGGTCGGGGTGTAATTGCAACCACTAATAATAAGAATAAGGCGCCACCGTATTTTTTTATACTGAGAAGACCTGAAACAAGTCCCTTGTACAAGGCTAATGCGGAAACCTATTTTCTATAACCGCTATATAATTTTAAAGACCTCCTAATCTTTGAAGTATCTTACCTTATGGTTCGACCTTGACCTTAGCAATCTTGCACTGCACCTGTGAACAGATTAAACAAAGAAAGGCACTGTTTGTGCATTCAAATTCAAAAATAATTAAACACTATCAGAATCGACTTTCATTCCTCTTAAATAAAAGATAATCTTTAGTCCGAAAATAAGAATCTATTCTTTTTTGGTATCCAATAAAGTAATTTTTCGTTTATAAAAAAATATGTCTTCCTTTATAAGTTAATTTAAATTAGAAAGAGTTAATTACAATGGTACTGAAAGTATCCGTACCACTTACTATTTAATGAAGTTTATATGACAAATTGACAAAGCATAAAATTGCTTATTTAAAGAAAGAGTTAATTATGGTAAATTTACCTTAATTTCACAGTAGATAATTACAGCTAATTGTTCATAAAATATCAAATGTAAAGATTCAATTTCTAAAGGTTTAAAATTATGAGAATTTAATTTATCTAATTAGTATTGACATCTTCTGATGTTTCTTTGAGTTAATAAAAGAATTTGTAGAAACAAATTACAGATTCATAACGTATGACTACGAAAAATATAACTGAGGTCTGGCCTTGACCTGTTTTAAGGCTAACACAAGTCGATTACAGCAAAATTTATCTCGTTACTACGTCGACAGTTCAGACAACATACGAACATAATTTTTTGTACATACCAGAGTTCCAATTTGCACCTATATACTTGCGTGAATGCTGATATATGTTTGAACAACGGAAAATTCCATTCTAAACAAACAGCTGCGCCGCTTACTGAAAAACCGTCATTTGGCTTCCATTAACTGCGTTTCAAGAATTCACACCACAAGAAAGCAAATGTTGTCTGTAATTGATCCGAACAACTTTATATATGTAATTCCATATTATACAAAGATACAATTGTTTTCCATCAACTTCGAATGAATACCATTCAGAAAAGAGCTTATTCACAATCTACGTTGCAATATAATTTAAATTCAAATTTAATAATCTCCAATGTTACATGTTTTAAATTTATTAGTTTCCAAAGTTACATGTTCCTAATAGCATACACGGGCGATTTTCCATCGTGCACGCCTCCAACAGCAAAATCAACCACGGACATCGCTCCTAAGAACAACTTTTCGACCTGCTTGAACCCCAGCTGTGTTGGAAGTGACCTGGCGGCTTGTTGCTGCCCAGTAACAAAGTTACGTTACGATTCCTGAGTGGAAGGGGATCCAGGAAGGATACCAAACAAAAGCTTTTATCTTGTCTCCGTAGAATTCAACTTTTAACATGAACTAAATACTAGTTCTTTATTGGACAATAGATATAATTATATTAAGTGGATTGGATTACATTATAATGTGTTATATTATTTAATATTTAATAAAAGGATTGATTATACAGATATATATATATGAGGTAGAAAATAAAATTGCTACACTGCCTCTTTCTAAGAGAAAAAATTCTGGAATAAATACTAAGAATTTTTTTTTTAAATTTATAGTTATATATTCACGACTTATTATTATTAATTTTACAAAATAAAACAAAATTACCACTTATGATACAACATAGTTGAAAATGAGTGATGAGTAACTACGCGTACTATACGCCACAAGGGGACAAATTCGGGAAGTCTTAATCGGTAGGGTGTCATTATCGTTTAATCATATTCGGGGTTATTATATCACTCATTTATACTCGAAACTTAAACAACAAAACATATAATACTGCTGTATTATAATTCCTTAATGAAAATATCAAATTATCATGACAAACATATTTTTACTTTATTAACTTTATTTTACATATTTACAAAAGAAGAAAAGGACTCTCACTATCTTTGAGATCCACTCCAAACATAACTTCAAAACAGCAAACATGTCTTGAAATCACTAACGTTCAACAATCTACCGCATGTATATGCAACTAAAATGTAGAAATATCTCTTTCCCAGAAGAGACAAGTAAAACGTCTCCACGTCTTACTCCTCAAAAATCTCACTCACGCATGAATGAACAAAATATAACATTGCTATCTCACACAATATTCATTATAAACATAGAACATTGCTATCTCACACAATATTCATTATAAACATAGAACATTGCTATCTCACACAATATTCATTATAAACATAGAACATTGCTATCTCACACAATATTCACAATTAAACATAACTATCAAAGTTACTAACAATATTGACCTCCAACCAATATTTAATATGGACTCAACTACCTGATTCCTAATATAATTATCAAATACTTTAATCACAAATCCAAAAAAATAATAATAAACAAATATATACAACTTTATTTATCAAACAATTTAATCGTAAAAATACCTAAACATTCCTTTATAACCTTGAACTAAAGAATTATACGACCAATGAAATCATTTGACAAACGGAAACATGTAACTTTTTATCTTGACTCAAATAAATAACTTGCAACTAACAATATCAGCACAGTCTAGTGTCAGCCTTACTGCACTACAAAAAAATTCTTTTTATACTTCTTATCCAACATCTAAAAATTTTAGACTACCAAACAGTATTCCAATACAATATTTAAACTCTTTACTAAAAGATAAGACAGAAATAATTCCTACTATCAACCATTAAATATGTCAACAACACTAATTAATGTTCAGAAACGCTCTCTCTTTCAATATCACCACTGAACTCTGAATAAGGTTTTAAGTCTTTAACATGCCATCTGCCTGCTCTCGAACCATTTTCATTGATCAATTCATAAATTAAACTTGAAACCTTCTTTTTAACAATACTCAAAACATATTTTGGCGCAAGCTTAGCTGTAAATTTATCACTTGCTTTCGAAAGAACTTTATTTGACCTCCAAACTTTGTCACCTACTTCGAAAGAAATGTTACGTCTTCTTAAATTATACGAATTACTAGACTGCATGTAAGCTAAATGTAACCTTTTCTGTACGTCTATAAAAATATCAAACAGTCCTTGATGATCTGATACATACGAAGGTCTATCTCTAGAAATAAAATCAATATCAACTGAGGGTTCCACATCAAGACCATAAAATCTTCCAGATACAGGAACATGTCTACCAAAACTAAGAAATTTGGCGAATAACCAGTGGCATGATGTTTTGCAGAATTAATCGCATACTGAATTTGGGGTAACTCTATGTCCCAAGTATCATGTTCTCCAATATACGAACGTATAGCTGTTCCGACTGTTCTATTTATCCTCTCTACAAAGTTACATTGGGGAGAGTAAACTGCATTAAACCAAATTTTTTGAACGTCATATTTTTTACATACGGCCTTGAAATTTTTACCACTAAATTGTGAGCCATTGTCACAAATAATATATTTGGGAACACCATAAACTAAAAAAACTTTTTCCTCCAACACACGTTCTATTAAATGCGCTTTTGCACTACGTAACGGGAACATCAACGTGAATTTTGAGAACCAATCACCTATAACTAACAACCATTTGTGTCCAACCTTAGACTGTGGAAATGGGCCTATGAGATCTATAGCAATAATCTGAAAGGGGAACTTCACTTCCTTTTCCTTTCCCATTAAACCAAGGGGTCCTCTATTCGATGCCTTCTGTGCACCACAAGTTAAACAATTTTTACAAAATTTCAACACATCAATACGCATTTTTGGCCAATAAAAATTCTCTTGAATGCGTGCCAATGTTTTAAAAAAACCAAAATGACCGGCCACTGAAGGGTCATGATTTATCCGAATAACCTGTTCCTTCTGTGATCTAGGGACTAAATATTTCCATTCCCTTACATTCGACATTAGTGGTAAATTTGATGAAAGAAATTTAAATACATAATTATCTTCTACCTTCCATTGGGGTAATCATCAGGTGAAGCTAAAATTTTTCTCGAAGAGACACATACCAGGGATCCACATCATCTAACTTGATCTCAACTAAATTATCAACATGATTTCAAACATTAAACCAATGAACTTCAAACTTTAAGAACACCTTATCTTTTAAATTCGCAGACAATGACAATTTTAAACATAATAAATTTATAATTTAGATTACTCTCAACCTTCCATCTAGGATAACAATAAATCAATGTTCTAGTACACTCTTACACTACTCAAAATCAAACTGTCAAAATAGACAAAAGTACTTCACAACGCATAAACTTGCTAGGGTGACAAACTCCTCTGTGAGTCTCACCTAGACTTATAAACAAAAAATTATAACCTCATCACCAATCTCAAAAATAGTGATGCCAAAATCGCTAGAGTGACAACTTACCTCGAGTCTCGTTTAGACTAATGTAATGCTGAGCGACCGACTTTTCCTAAGTCTCGTCTAGACTGACATACTGCTAATCCGACCAACCACGACGACAAGTTTCACTTAGACTTACAACCAATTAACATACTGCGTTGCAATGCGGATATAAATAAATCAAAATTGCTATCAAAATAAATCAAAACAAAACGTGCCTATGCACAAGAGCAATCTTGAAAGGGTTTACCGACAGTAAAACCAGTGTACCAAATTATAAACATCTATCATCTCTACTATAAAAATTTATCAAACAACTATTGTAGCTAATACAAATGGAAGAAAAACCTAAATACAAATCACTATTATCAACTACACTGTGAATTATTATTCACTGAAATACTACAAGCTGCGACTAAAAGAGCAATAATATTCCTATCGAACAATTTTACCATATAAGAAAGCTTCTTCTAATTTCTTACACAACTTTATTAATGTTGATATACTATCAATTTCCGTTAGAGCTAATTGACAAATAAAATCAGGCAATGTTGTTTCTTTGGCTAATAATCGGCCTAACATTTTCCTTTTATCCTGCATCGGTCTGCTGCTGACACTTCACGAATTTTCAATTCATAATCCCACTTATCTTTATGCAAATAAACTATTTGATACGTCTCAGCCATCATGGAATAGACTAACTAACTAATTACAAATTAAACTCAATTAAACAACAACATCAATAGACTAAACTAATCTGAGGGTAAATGAATTACAAACCACAAGTGTAAACAACCAAAGTCAATCGAAGCCTATACTTTATGTGCTTATACAATTGATACAGCAATCGAGGCCTACACGCTGGGCGCTATTTGTTAGGCTTATACTTATGGATTTTAGTTTAACGAGAATTTCCGATAATTAGAAATGAAGCCCACGGCAAATTAAGATGGAAGGTGGCTCTAAGTTGAGGAAATCTCAAAGGCAAGCGGCTAGTCGAACTATATGCTCTGGGTAGAGAATGAGCTGTGGGTCGGGGTGTAATTGCAACCACTAATAATAAGAATAAGGCGCCACCGTATTTTTTTATACTGAGAAGACCTGAAACAAGTCCCTTGTACAAGGCTAATGCGGAAACCTATTTTCTATAACCGCTATATAATTTTTAAAGACCTCCTAATCTTTGAAGTATCTTACCTTATGGTTCGACCTTGACCTTAGCAATCTTGCACTGCACCTGTGAACAGATTAAACAAAGAAAGGCACTGTTTGTGCATTCAAATTCAAAATAATTAAACACTATCAGAATCGAC
This sequence comes from Platerodrilus igneus, assembly GCA_036346225.1. NCBI lineage: Eukaryota > Metazoa > Arthropoda > Insecta > Coleoptera > Lycidae > Platerodrilus > Platerodrilus igneus. The sequence continues at coordinate 214,975 of JARFIW010000195.1, read as the reverse complement.
TTTCATTCCTCTTAAATAAAAGATAATCTTTAGTCCGAAAATAAGAATCTATTCTTTTTTGGTATCCAATAAAGTAATTTTTCGTTTATAAAAAAATATGTCTTCCTTTATAAGTTAATTTAAATTAGAAAGAGTTAATTACAATGGTACTGAAAGTATCCGTACCACTTACTATTTAATGAAGTTTATATGACAAATTGACAAAGCATAAAATTGCTTATTTAAAGAAAGAGTTAATTATGGTAAATTTACCTTAATTTCACAGTAGATAATTACAGCTAATTGTTCATAAAATATCAAATGTAAAGATTCAATTTCTAAAGGTTTAAAATTATGAGAATTTAATTTATCTAATTAGTATTGACATCTTCTGATGTTTCTTTGAGTTAATAAAAGAATTTGTAGAAACAAATTACAGATTCATAACGTATGACTACGAAAAATATAACTGAGGTCTGGCCTTGACCTGTTTTAAGGCTAACACAAGTCGATTACAGCAAAATTTATCTCGTTACTACGTCGACAGTTCAGACAACATACGAACATAATTTTTTGTACATACCAGAGTTCCAATTTGCACCTATATACTTGCGTGAATGCTGATATATGTTTGAACAACGGAAAATTCCATTCTAAACAAACAGCTGCGCCGCTTACTGAAAAACCGTCATTTGGCTTCCATTAACTGCGTTTCAAGAATTCACACCACAAGAAAGCAAATGTTGTCTGTAATTGATCCGAACAACTTTATATATGTAATTCCATATTATACAAAGATACAATTGTTTTCCATCAACTTCGAATGAATACCATTCAGAAAAGAGCTTATTCACAATCTACGTTGCAATATAATTTAAATTCAAATTTAATAATCTCCAATGTTACATGTTTTAAATTTATTAGTTTCCAAAGTTACATGTTCCTAATAGCATACACGGGCGATTTTCCATCATGCACGCCTCCAACAGCAAAAATCAACCACGGACATCGCTCCTAAGAACAACTTTTCGACCTGCTTGAACCCCAGCTGTGTTGGAAGTGACCTGGCGGCTTGTTGCTGCCCAGTAACAAAGTTACGTTACGATTCCTGAGTGGAAGGGGATCCAGGAAGGATACCAAACAAAAGCTTTTATCTTGTCTCCGTAGAATTCAACTTTTAACATGAACTAAATACTAGTTCTTTATTGGACAATAGATATAATTATATTAAGTGGATTGGATTACATTATAATGTGTTATATTATTTAATATTTAATAAAAAGATTGATTATACAGATATATATATGAGGTAGAAAATAAAATTGCTACAATATATATATATATATATATATATATATATATATATATATAAAGTAAGATGTATCTGTAAACAAACTCTTATGAAAATAATAAGAGCCATTGACAAATACAAATCGGGCTGGTAGTATTTGTATTTGTATTTGTCAATGGCTCTTATTATTTTCATAAGAGTTTGTTTACAGATACATCTTACTTATATACAATTTTCTTATTGCGGACTGCAAATAACTTGTCTTTATATATATATATATATATATATATATATATTACTACCGTTCGAGAAACTACCTATTTTATATATATATATATATATATATATATATATATATATATATCTTTACATATTGATTTTGATATCGTTTGTTGTTGTTTTCGTTTTTGGTGTACTTTGTTTCCATTTATTCATTGTAGGATACTGTTTATTATACTGTACGTAGTTCTTTGTTGTAATTTTTTCTGTTTATTGAAACGGATATAAACTTCTGAATACTGCTTTTTTATGATGGTGTGAATGATTTTACGGGTAAAATACGCGTTACGTTATAAATTTATATTTGTCCTGAAGGGGTGGATATTCCGTAACAATTTAAGAGTGCTTTTGCTAACTACAGTGGTGCGGAAGTGGGTTCTTATGGAAGAAAATTTAAAAGAAAATAAAAAATGTGAAATAAAAATAATAAACAAAATGCTCGTTCAAAAACATTGCGCAATACTAACTTTTTCATTAACCATTCCACAATGTCCACTAAAAATACTAAATTTTTACACTTTTACCAATAATTATTTCACTAACAAAGCTCATCTTTATAATCAATGTACATTAATTTCATCGCTAAATTGGTCCAACAATACAGTTACTTTCATAATTAATTTTCTAATACTTAAATACAAACCATTGATTGGCATTTTCAGCCCACAAATGCAAAATTAATAAATTAAATATAAAAGCTCATTCTAGTCACTGTTTGTTCAGGATGTTTAACAACTATCAATATCTTTCGTCTTTGATCCTTTCAGCTAACACGACTTTCTTTCCAACTAACACAACGCCCTTAACCCATCAACAAAAAATTCCAAATTAATGGAGTAGTTGACTCTCCAGCTCTTTGCCTAACCCTGATCATCACGACATTATATCCAACCCGCCTCGCGTGTTTGAAGCTACTCTGCACTGGCAAGCGTATTTCGACATTGTCACCCATCGCATATTTTTCTCTTCATTGTATATTATTATAATCACATTTAACAACTTCCATATTTATATGTAAAATGTGCATGTTATTTTGGATTTATAATCAAGGTTACAGTAAATATTAAGTACTGTCTGCACACTGCGTACTTTTACTTTGTTAGCGTGAAATTACATTGTCGATCGCGTAAATTGACATGAATCGATTTACTAAATGAATCTAATATCGATTGCTTCTGCTTATATATAAAAAATTGTCTGTACTCTAGAGCTTTCGAGTTTTGACCATTCCAAAGAATACACATCTATCTGACGCAAGTTTCTGGGAATTCCTTAGTTTACTACCTCGTTAGCGTGATTTATTTCATAGTGACGTGCGCTGTCTTGTCCTTCTCTAACATATAACGTAAATGGTCGCATCGCATCTATCCTGTAGTAATGCGAAAGATAATAAATAATTTTTATCGATTTTATGGGTTTTTAATGTGCCGGTGGTTTCTTAGAATAAATGTTTATTTATTAATTAGGTATTTAAGTAGTGTTAAGTACAGATGACGCATTTTTTCTCTTAATCTCAAAACTTTTAGAGAATTCTTTATTTAAAATTGAACAGAAGTCAATTTAACTAATTAATTTAAGCTTTAATTGCTTTATTATTCAAACGATTTGCATTCTTAACGATTTTAAAAGAAAATATTTGCTTTCACAGTAACTAAAACATGTTTTAATTCACATTTGTATAACAAACGAATGACTATGTACTTATAATGCTAAATCTTTACAATACGCTTTTATTATACAGGGTGATTATTTACACGCACAGAATTGCATTTTCACTTTACGTTTTAACGGCTAACAGGGTGGAACAATGAATTTTCTGAGATTTCTATTCTTTCCGGTTTCTTTTATATTTTAGTGGGCTTTATTTATAGAATTTGGGTTTCAATGATATCTTGTGACCCCTTTATCACGTCAATATGTATGTAATGTTAATGGTTTTAACATTCTTGAGGGAATTATGCAGTTATGCATATATAATTTATAGCTAGATAGTTCATTCTCATCCTAGGTATAAAGATGCGATAGAATGAAATTAAAAGTTCTTTATATTTATTTCTTATTGACGACATAGGCGGAGAACTTTTAAGTGTATGATCTATATAGCAATGGAGATTCATTTATGTGATTAATGTATTGTAATTGGTGCTTGCTTGTTTTCAAAGGTACATCGTATATTAAATACTTCCAGTACGTGCTTTATTAATTACACAGGTTAAGAACTTTCATGGTTGCTCTATAGCTTAGTTATAACTGATAACAATATTATTTATATATTATAACCTCTTATTAAACGGCGGTATTTGATTGCTTTAGTTGCGTGTTTTTTCCCTATGAATCGTTTTGCTGTTACGCCGCCGGCTAATGTGAAAAGCATTAAAGGCATCACCGCCGCTAAATTTCGAATTTACCCCAGGTTAAAAATTTTACGACAAATTACATCTAGGCTATCTGCTTCTGCCCAGAAAATTTCGAATAGGGTTTCTGATTTTCGGTAGTGATAAAAAGTTGATCTGAAGGTAAAGATTCAATCAGAAATGACATCTCCAGAAAAATTATTTCAAACATCTTATAAACAAAAATGAGATTTGACTTACGGAAGATTTAGAGCCAATTAGAACCAACAGTAGGAAGGAATTGGAAGTGTTATCGCTCTTCAGTTCTTTTGCTTAAAAAGGATGTTTAGTGTTAGAGTTCTTCGCAGTATTTTTTAAATATCAGCAGCGCATCATAATGTTTCTTTTTCTTTGAAGTGCGTTTGTTAGTTTTTTTTAGTCATTATAAATGCTTGAATAAAAAGCTTTTAAACCAACATAGTTTAAGTAAAATCATTATCCTTGCTTTTATTTTAAATTATCTATTTTTAAACAGTGACAAAAATTTGGAGTAACATGAATCTTCACTAAACAGTTGTTCCTGTTTGATTGAAGTTTGGTATATTTATACAATAAGTATTTTTTGTTCAAGTAATTGCATTAAGGAAGTATTCAAGGTGAATTATGGACAGAAATACTGCCTTAGTTATTATGCTGCAAATTGTACTATTAAAATTTACCTTTTGACGTGCTAATTTCAGCACCGTTAGATATCTTAAGCTTAAAGAATGAAGGTTGGATAGAGTACCATCAAAAATAAAAATAAGTTTGTTTATGATTTACTGTTATATGTCTAATTATATTAAATGCTTGTTTTTAATCTAGAATTATAAATTAGATTGGCCATTTGGGATATTTCCCACACGCTTCGATACTTTAGATATTGTCAGGGGTACATTTTAAACTTGCACCCCAGTGACTTAACCCTTGAGGACTCGGTAGTATTTGTAGAAGTAGATGTATTTTTACAGGTGTCATAAAAAATTCAGGCTAGGTAACTCTTTTGTGCTGGTTTTTGACTTTAAGTTTTGCAGAACTTTTTTACTAAACAAAATTAAATTATATTTTAGTATTGGTTTACGATTAAGGTTTGTGGGAACGTCAAAAGATGTTCTAATTTTTTTCTTTTTGAGTAGATTACAAATGGTTGTAATAATATACAGGGTGAGTTTTTGGTGTGGCAACGGTCGATAACTCCGTTATTATAAAAGCTACGTAAACCAAATTTGGAGGCATATTAGGCATGCCTGAAGTGCACATTTTAAAAATATTTGGAAGCATACAGGGTGTTTCATAATTCCAGGGCATATTAAACTTATATTTTTTTTAATGGAACGACCTATATATTATTACATTTTTGAAAAGCCCATAAAAAGAGCTTTAATTTGATATCAATTTGTATCTGTCTATTCCTTTTAGATTTTGAGATATTCAACTGTTTTTAGAAAAAATTACCCTAATTAGATACATTGCCACTGCATTAATACACAACTTATGTTAATTTTCAAGATGCAGAAAATTTTACTATATACCATAGTATATTTGTAATTATTACTTTTTTGAAATTTCTTCACAGTATACAGGGTGTGTCAGGTTTCGCAAAATGGAATTTTTAAAATTTTTTTTAAATGGCATTCTACCAATTTTATTGCTACAATGGATAGTCCATTAAGTGTCCTTTCATTTTAGTTAAGCATTCCCTATACCTAAATCCATTACTTTCTGAGATATTTTTGATTTTCTTCAAATTTTAAGAATGTTTTTAATTTACATAACTAAAAATAACTTACTATTGGAGAGTATTATAAAACAATTAATACATTATGATTAACAATCAACTACACTTATCCAATAACAATTTTCACTAAAGATAAAACAACTTACAATGATACGCTATCAACAGAATTCTGCCAGATCAACAATATGCATTTTATAGAAAATGTTCAAGCAGGAAATCTGAAACTGAAACTGTGAATTGTTTTATAAACTGTTTTGTGTGAAAGAAAAATGTTTTTGACTGTATAAATGTTTTCTGTAGATTGATGTTTCATTTCAATTTGTAAATTCCATAACTTTCGTTAACCTAGGCAGGCAAAGATAAGGTAGAAAGGACGGTAAGTTAGTAATTTCAAATTTACAATTTGTTGTATCTGTCACAGCACTTTTAGCGACATTCCTACTCACAGAAGGTCTATCACATTACATGTGATTTTCCAATGCTCCACCCGAAGGTACTACATTGGCCAGGAAGCGAGTTTTTTTTTTTTTTACCTGGAAAATTTTGAATTTTGCCGAATCCTTGCTGTTCCAAGCAAGGTAGGGATCTTTAACGTGCGTGACAACACTCACACACGGGACCTCCATTTTACCTCTCATCCGAACGAGGGTGTATTTTTGCGAAAAATGCTCGCCTAACATTTTTCAAGCGGACCGTGTCGGGATTCGAACCCGGGACCTTGGGCGTAGAAGTCACACACATACCACTACGCCACGGAGCCGCCTGAAGGTCTATCACAGCAATATATATATATATATATATATATATATATATAATATTATATTATATTATATTATATTAGCCACTAAAAGAGTGCTATGAAAATGCCGCGTTGAGTGTGTCACAAAAAGAGTGATATGGAAATGGCCCGTTTGAGAGCCACTAAGAGTGCTGTGTCAATGCCGAACTGAGAGGTGCCGCTAAAAGAGTGTTGTGATAACCGAAACTTGTGGTTTGTAAACTTGAAATTGTTCACTTACCTTCGTTTTTAACTCTGCCTGGCTAGCTCAACGGAATTTACGGAGTTTTCAAAATGAATTAAAACACAGCAATATCCCAAAGCATTTACACAATATTAATTATTTTCTTTCAACCAAAAGCATTTACAACACCGTTTCTTTCAAACATAAAATAATTTCTAAGTGCTTGATAAAAAAATATTGTTTCTTACCTTATTTTAAATTTACAGAATTAAATTTTTTCTGTTGAGAATGGTTTACCTGGTTATAATTATTTCCACGCTTGTAAGATTTGTTTTGGCCAGAAAAATCCTTGACAGATAATCTATTAAAAGGTTAGAGTATTTCGAACTCTGAGCACAAATTCTCCTGGTAAAACCCTTTTACATAAAAAATATTATATGATTTACTTTTATTATTATGCCATACATTAAATAGAAATCAGTTAAAATAACTTTAAAAGTGATACTTGCAGAATCCATAAAAGCGCTCCTCGTAATTAAAATATCTTCTTATTTTAAATTGATGTTCAAAATTAAAAATTTTCATTTCAAACAGCAATTACCAAAGTACATTTCCGGTTAAATCTTCCTCTTGATTATTTAATAAAATCTTTAAAAATAGCTTTTTTGAATAACTTTTCCTCTTGTAATTAATAATTTTCATTTTTCGTTGTACGTTACGTTTAAAGCATTGCTTCTTAATTCATTTCAACCTCGCCACTATTCAATTACAATATGCTTACTGCATACTTAGATACTATTTCTGCGTAGCAACAACTTGCAGCTAAAAATAACATTTCGTGCTCCATGAATGAA